>CAXIVR010000005.1:10596784-11796784 GCA_964035755.1 Teleogryllus oceanicus
AATGTTGAGGGCATAGGCATGCAGGCAGGGCGTTCTTTAGCAACCAGGAAAGCGGAAGTAAATAAATATAACGCGACAAGTAACGGACAGAAGATTGTGATAGAAGGGCATGTAGGATTGGTGGTAAACTGGTAATGGGGTATGACGTAGAAGGAAACTCGAGATTGTTTTGAAAAACAAGAGACAATAATGTATGAAAGTTATCGGGGGTTGAACTTTGTAAAATTGGAGAGAAGAGCTTTAAACCGTGTACCGTACGCATCGTACTGCAGAGGTTATTGTAAATGATAGATGCTGGACTTGATGTAATTTTGGGGAAATAATTGAGCAGTGAGGACTTGAGGCAGTGAGGAGTTGATATTTTGTCGGCGTAATTCTATTTGGAACTTTTGAATAATTCTGGCACTGGGAGTGCGCAAATCGGACTTGAAGAAAAATACGGACGTGAGAGCAGGGAAGGGAGGCTCGAGACATATCTTGTAGTATAAGGGATGAACTTTATATTTCATCGCGTTAAAAGTTGGAGGAATTAATTAGAAGAAATAGACTTTCGTGTATGGTGGATTAAGTAAAACGTGGCAGTTTTGGAGTTAGTGCCCATCCGTGGCAAAGAATGGGGAAGCAAGTGAAACAATAAGTTGAGGAGGACATTGACCCGGCAGCGGACCGAGAACAAGATACAAGAGGGAAGATTGGTCGGAGCGGTGGATTCTTCCTGGCCTCATCGTCCAAGAGGGCATGGATATTTAAAATAGTAAGAATAATAACGCTATAGACAATTTTTACGATCGGACATGACGAAGGTGACATTTTATGTTAAAAAGGATTAATCGATGAATAAACTTATAACGTTCTCATTCTGAAAAAGAAAAGCTGATTATCATTTCTTTAGCATTTTGTGCAATCCTCAGTTTAATAATTTCTTTCCAGAAACAAATGTCAGATTCCTCGCTTCTTCCGTATGGAGAGCGGATGGAATGATCGTTTGCTAGGAAGAAAGAAAGTACCGGCGACGATTATTTTCGTAAGAACCCAACCGGCAGAGCTAGTAGGATAATTATTTCCCTTTAGATGTGTTTGCGGGAAATTTAAAATCGCAACCCTTTCCTAGCGCCCAAAAATGATATAAATTTGGAAACCGGTTGCAGAAATAATTTGACAGAAATGGAGAGCGTTTCAGTACTTATCATAATATTTGCTGGGGAAAACATTCTTATAAACAGGGTTATTAGGAGTGAATGATATTTTGCTGGCATATGAAAAACACAGTTTTTTTTCTTCTGATAAGAGGTTCTTCATTGGATTTCACAAGAATGCTCGAAATTAGACTCGTTCCATATGCGTTATTGGCTAATCCTAATCCCACTCAGTGGACTGGATTAAGACTATTTAATATTGTTGGCTTAGCTGACTGGTAAATAATTGGTTCCTAGTCGATCTTTGAACGAATTCTTTTTGCTTTGTATGTTGAGAGTATAACGTTTCTGTCGGCTCCCCATGATCCGAATATTCTTTTTTCGAAGACATTCAGCTTTTAAATTCTTAAAATGTGGTATCCATGTTAGTTTACTATCAAATCATATTTTAGTTGGTAATATTTCCTTGTATTTGTCAAAGATAGCATCTTGGAATTTCCATCTTGGAGGATAGTTAGTGCAAGCAGACATTAAGGGATTATTGAGGTAAGATATGAGAATGGGAAAATGGTCACTTCCATGTAAGTCTTCTGTAGTACTCCAGCCCCATTTAGAAGCAATAAAAGAACATGTAGTTAAATCAATATCACTTTCAAATCAGAACCTTTCATGTGTAGTATTAAGCTGAGTGTATTGATTTTTGTTAAGTGTCAGTATATTGTGACGCACTGGGGTTTAAGAATACAGACGACTGATTCTAAGATAAAATATTTACATATATGTACACAATCATTTATAAGTTACATTTACAAGCATTAAACAAAAATCTCTGGCAACCTTTTTTTCTCTCAGCCGCGAAAACCCCGCGACCGTCCCTAAGTCCAGCCCAGTACCACTGCTCTAAAGCAGGAGAGCAACGCGTGATGCGAATCTGTCGGACGCTGAGTCCCTTAACCACCGTTATTACATGGCCTGACGCCAAACCGGTCTTCGCCTGGAAAACCGCGTGCTATCGTATCACTGGAAATATCACTCAGTCTTTCGACTCTCGACATATCCCGCGTGGGCGCAGGCGACGCCGCGTTAAGTATACTCTCTGGACTCGTCCCTCTCCTCGGCGCTTCCATGCTGTCGGGCGTCCAGAAGGCTCATTTATTTTACGTAAAAAAAAAAAGTTGAAACTGCGTATGACGTGCTATGGGGAGAAGTGAATTCTGTGCACATTTTCAAAATTATATGATCCCTACACTAATACATATACTACATGAATTTTGAAAAAAAAGCTCTCATGTAAAAAAAAATTATTTTCAAGGATAAATAAGCAATAAATTTTTGGCTCTTATCCATGATGTCAAGGAATTATACTTCCTGCCGCTACAACATAGAAACAATAATTTGAATAACTATATTTCCCAATGAATTCTAGAAGACATGCACAGATAATGAAGTTACATTTATGTCCAGAATCAAAGAAACAAGGGGCCATCTCAGCATTTGCTCAAAGGATCAGGGAAACTGGACGAAAAACCTGATCGAGATGGGGGTCATTGACCCGGAGGCTCTAGCACAACACTTGTTACAGCTTGTTTATACACGTTTATACAGTCCAAAAGGTAAATAATGCATTATGTATCATTGTTAAAATTAATGTTACTTTTCTTGTGATACTCAGTATAGTTTCTAATTGTATAGAAAGAGTTATGCAGCAGAAACGATTTCACTTTGGATTTAAACTTTTCTATTGCATTTAATCGTTTAATGTCATATGGCATAGTATTGTAAAAAAACATGTATTGTATGTGATTTTCTTGTAATGAGCGATTGATACTGTCACCTCGATGACCAGCGACCAGCCTTCTCAGCCAGGGGTCTTTCACCATCATCCCGGACTCACCACTTGTTGCGGCAGTATCCGCCCAGTCAAAACGCGCGCCAAAGAAGTGGCGCGGAGCGGCGGCTACGAGAGTCTACGAGAATCCGGCGAGAAGACGGGCCAATGGAGAGGCAGCGGCCAACGAGCGAATCTACGGCGCGTCGCAGTATAAAACCGACCGCCGCCAGCGGAGCAGCAAAAGGAGGATTGGCCGTGGATGCCCGTAAGGGTAGGAATGGCTGCACCGCGGTGGCGTGAACGTACATTGCACCTTACGTGCGTTCACAAAACTGCACTCGTATACACACTCAGCAGCAAAAGAAAGTGAACTGTGAGAGATTGAGTGACGTGATTAGATAAGTTGTAAATTGTGTTGACCCGGAATTGATTTAGGATTCTTGGAAGTTGGTATTGTGTCTTAGCACGTATTACGGACATCTGGATAATTGGTACTTTGGATTTGGATTTTGGTTCACTCTTTTAGGTTCACTGGATATTGTTCACTGCTGTATGAGATTGACGTGTTTTCTATACATAACACCACTAACCTGTCTTAATAGGGTATTTTAGAGCGGGACTTTCCTGACGCCCCCAATCCCTGGAGTCCCTCTATTCAGCCCGTCGCCTCACGGGCTAGGCGCGCAAATCTGGCAATGACAATCGCCCCCAACCAACTGCATCCGGCTCAAGCGTGGGGTGTAATGGTTTCTCCCGGCCCGACTGGCTAGAAAGCGTTGCTCGACACCACAATATTTGGATCTTCTAATATTTTTTATAATCTTTCTTCTACTGTCATCATTATAAGATCCCCACATTAGGCTGAACTATTAAAATCATCTACCATAATAAAGGGTTTAGGTAGCTGATCTATGATTTTTAATATTTCATTTTCTGTGAAATTATAACTATTGGGGAGGTAGATATTACAGATACTCAAATATTTTCTTCCTATGTTAATTTTGACTGCTGTACATTCAATATGGGTGTTTATTTGAATTTCATCTGCTTGATCGGTAGATTTTTATATACAGCTATGCCTCCACTGGATATTCTTGGATTATTTATATTCGTTAGATACACAGAATAATTTTTTAAATTGTGGTACCACTCTTTCTGAGTAATTAGTTTCCTGTATTAAATCTGGATTATATTTGTTAATTATAATTAATAGATTTTCTATTTGAGGCCTAAATCCATCGATATTTCATTGTAATATGTTTTCAACTATTGTTAGTTAATATTTAATTTAAAAGGGAAGATATTTTAAGTTGTATCACTAGAGAACTCTGATACATTGATTTCAATGTGTTTTTGTAATTTATTTTTTAGATTTGTAAATATTTTCTTCATATTTTTATCCTTCAACTTTGGATATGTTCTTTCTAACATTTGAATCAGTTGAGTTGGGAAAATCTAGAGCTATTTCAATTACCTCAGTACTGTTTTTAGTTTTTTCAATAAAACTCTTCATTTGAATAAAATTTAAGGGATATTTCTCGTTTGGATCCAATAATATTTCCGTCAGAAGGGCCAGTTGTGTATCCAGTTTTTGAGATTCTTCAATATTAGTACTTTCTAGTCTATTGACTTTTTATAATTCTTCTCGTTTTCTTTTGCAGAGAGGTCATTATTGAAATGTTTTTCAGGTTCTAATAGGGGGATCAAAAGGTGGGCCTGAGGTTGTTGATGATGAGGATGTAGGTCGTGTCCTAAGTTATTTGTGGGGTTGGGGTTCTTTGATTGAGGGGTTTGAAGAGCAGGGAAGTCAACAGATTGAGGTTGGGTTAATATGGAGATACTATTATTGGCCTCAAGCCCCCTCCTCCAACTGTTGTCTTCACTCTCTTTTGTGTGAATAGTTTCTTCAATTTCGGTGGTTACGTCAGATGGTGGAGGTATTTTGAGGTTATATACACATCAGTAGAGGGAGGTGTTACTTTTTCATTAATGTCATCTGCAGGTTGAGTATTTGGTAAGGAAGAGGGACTTTGGTTATGTTGTTGAATAACTTCAGTTTCCATTTCATTTCCATTGAGTTTATTGGGACAAAACTGAGCTATATGTCCTTCTAGATTATTAGAAATCTAATATTACTAGTGTGAACAATAGACCAATTTCTAATATAATTTTAAAGAAAGTCCTTTCTGAGCTTGATTACAATTGCTTGATCTAGATGGAAAGCTATCTGATGATGAGCACTTGCATAAGACTCTTTAATGACATACCTTTTGAATCCGTACTGTTTATCAAGTCTCTGTAGTCAAGATAATCCATTTTCTTGATGTAGCCTGCATCTTCAAGCATATATGTGAAATTTAACGTGATCCTATATTGTGTTTTGTTTCCAGTATTAGCAAAAAAACTCGTATAGTTCAACAAAGTTAGGTAAATCACTCGTGTTCCGTTAGTAGATCACTGTTCACAGTACGACCTACTCGTACGGCGTCTCTAAGTGAACTCCAGAAAGAATGCTCCTAACATGTCTAATTACTTTGGTCTGGCCTAGATTTTCTGTCGTACCTCATACTTTTGCCAGCTGGCATCTATCGCCAGTCAAAGTAAGTTTTTTTAACATTATTTAAAGCACGTCACACAGTTTTTAACTGGTTTTGACGTAAAATAAATAAATAAAAAGAAATTTGAGATGTGTACCTGTCTGTCGAAATAAACGCAGGTAATGACCACATACGCATCGTTTGAAGTGGGTGGATTTGGATTATATTATCATTATTTCTAATACTTAACATGAACTAAAAATTGAAAAACATTAGTACGATAAATTTGTACGAACATTTTAACTCTAATTTTTTGTTACCACTGTACGCTGCCATAGTAAACAATGGAGCAATGCATATTTGAGAAGTTTATTGTTGAAGGCGACAAGGTAAGATAATGAAATGTGAAATTGTTTTGAATTCTTCTCTGTTTCGAACTTAACATGTAACCATTATGAGGTAATGTTTCATTTATTTATTTATATTTTGTTATTTAACTTCAAAAGATGGGAACGAAACGTTTGTCCTTCGATTAGTAATGAGAATTTTGGAAAAAACTTTTTTGTGAAAACGCATGGAGCGTTAAGCATTACATGTTCAGGCAAGGAGTAACGTGTAATTCCTGTAAAAAGGAGCAGATTTGGAGAATATTACAATGCTATAGTAGGTCTATTTGATAATTACTATTATATATTATTCGTACTATTTCCATTTACTTGCAAAAGCTATCATTGTTATTGCGTTGGAAAATGCATATTCCAAATAAATGTATATCCCCATTGGTGCTTTAAAGCAACGCTTGCAACAACGCGCTACAGCGAAAGTAGCCGCCGCCGTCTCCGCCGCCATCTCCGCCACCGGTAAATCGTATTATTTGTTAATTTTTCATTATTTTACTTTCGCGTAGTGCTTCTTACTAATTTAAACTTCTTTTATTTAAAAATTAACCCTGTTAGGGGCAAATTGTTTCTTACCGTCTTCAACAGAGTTATTACTTTAATTTAAAGTATATTTTTGGGATACTTCTCCGTGGTCGATCCAACGAACATACTATCTTTAATTTTTATTTTCCTGCGCTTCGTTTGAGGCGGTGTCAACGTATAAAAAAGATAATAAATTAACTTAACACTGGAACGACTGACGCCGTCATTTTGACGGCTACAACGTATTCAAATAATGTTATGTTTATTAAAGCCGTCAAATTGACTGCTTCCCAATGACTGCTAAACTGTGCGCTCGGTGTGTCAACTTGTTTCGTTTATATCATATCTCTCTCCCGAGAAACCATGTAAGCTCTCTTTGTTGAAAAGTATTACTGATCATAGTATCTGAAGAGTGGATGTTAGAAGTCGGTAATCAAATTAAACTCTATTGGAACTGTTACCTTACGACCAAAGGTAACTCACGAGTGAGCAGCCAGAATTTTTGTAATTATTTTTAATGTCAATTGCATATATTATAATTTTATATTAATATGTTGTATAGGTTGTCTTTTTTATACATGATTTATAGACAAAAACAGCTTCAATTTATTATAGACAACGTATCACATTTTGTTTTATTAATAGACTTCAATGCGACGTTTCGAAATCATCCCTTGATTATTTTTCCACCACCCTTCTGGTGTGATGGGAAAAACTAGTTTTTAATGTATGTTTATTTGGATGTTTTATTATGTTGACAAAGGCATATTTTAGCCTAAAGATTTGTTGTTTTACTTATATTTATGTATCTTTTAATGATTGACATGTAATTACCAAGCCTGAAGAAGAAATCAAGGGATGATTTCGAAACGTCGCATTGAAGTCTATTAATAAAACAAAATGTGATACGTTGTCTATAATAAATTGAAGCTGTTTTTGTCTACAAATCATATATTATAATTACTGTGTTGATATTATCAGCCAAGCGCAAAGGAGGACCCACTGCGCTGAAGAGGATCGCTGCTTCAATGGGCGCTGTCGACTCCGTTGTGATGAACTGCGCTAGTTGTTGATAACAATTTGGCGAATTAAAAAGGACACACAATAAATAAAAAAATATCAAGGCAACATAGAAACAATTAAAGCACAGGAATGCCAAAAAAGGCCTTTGATTGTCGAAGAGATAATGTGCGATTGCGTAAGTAGAACTAATTACGTAATCGCAATTCAGAAGAATCAAATATAGTTTGTAAGTTTATAAAACCGCGATGTGTGTACAATTTTTGTTTTTTGTGAAGAGGACTTTAACCGACGATGATTTCGTACAGATTATGTAACAGTGCTTGTCATTTAACAAAGAAAGGACACTTTATGTTGGCACGAGAGTCGGAATTAAATTTCACTTTTTCCAAGGGATACGGTTATGTCTGTACCAACATTTTTAACGCTTACGTGGAAGGTAACTATATTTGATTGAGTTTAAGGTGAATCAATGGGAGTATTTTCAGGAGGAAGCTGGAATGATTTTAAAAATAGCTTAGATTTCCTATTACAATGAGGGAAGTATGTGTTGTTTTGAAAAAGAAAAATGTAAGGAGAATCTTCGCGTACTGCAATTAACCTCTCTGCTTAAATGGTTCATTGTCTGGTTTCAAGTACATCATTCAGGCAAAAAGATATTTCATAACAATGTTAGGTTGCATATTCTATTGATTTATCATGTTGTCAGGCTGGACATAAACTTCCTGTCTGATTTACATCTTGTCAATTTCCTCTTGAATTTCACATACAATAGTGGAAAATTGAAAAGAAAGGTAACTGTACATCACGACGACACATTATCATACATATTGTTAAAACCATGTGCCACCATTGACCGAACACAAAAGCATCACTGCTCAAGACTTGCTGAAGCCGTTTTCTGCAGTAGCTCCATGTTGGGTCCATGTTTAAAAATAAGTATGTATATGCATCGCATTGTTGAAGGGTTAGAATTACACGTGTCTGTTTTACACGTGTTCGAACGCGAGCGTGGACATGCGTTGGTATGTGTAAGTATGCGTGCATGCACGTGAGCAGTGATGGTCTGTGTGCTTCCACTTCAACGGGTTACGTTAAATAAAAAAAATATCTTAGAGCTGAAGAAATTGAAGGTATGTGATCGTAATGCAAGTCCTGTTTACTCACTGTGCCCAGCGTACTGCGTCGTCTAGCGTGGGAGACTGATGTGACGTAAAACTGTCTCATTCACCGATATTACACTGTAAAAGAACTTTGTCAAAGATCTTTTATAAAAGAAATATGACAGTGTAATAGCCAATATTTTATAAAAGATTTCTTTTATAAAATTTCTTGGATAAAATGTAGTCTGGAGCGTCCAAGTTTTATCATACATTTGGTAACATGGCGTCCGATTTAGGGGTATTGCTTCAACCAAAGTTTTAATTGCAGAGTGAGAGCAATTAAATGTTTATATAATACTGTCCATCCGGACTACAAAAGTAAAACCAAACCGAATTGACGCTTATAGGACACATTTTCCCGAGAAGTGGAAAATAAAGGGTTTAGAAAATGCCCACTTCAGAAGGATAATTTTTTTAACTTCCAAATCAGAGGACTCAGTTTCGAAAGGAGTAACGACAAAGAAAATTGAATGTTTCCTCATTCATCCTCAAATAATTCATTTCGATGTTCTTTAATTAATGCTTCACAATGTGCGACCCATAAACTCATCATGGATGAATACCATAGCGTTCTTCTAAGGCCTCACCCTCAAAACTTTCCTCTTTACTTTTTCCTTCATCAGCATTAAACATAGATTAGTTATTATAAAACATAAAGTAGCACAAACACAACTATTTATGTGTCATCCATCGTTAATCGCGAGCAAAACTACATAAAATATTGGCCAAAATGTAATACGTTCCTCAAATTCTTTTGTCAAAGTTTTCTCGTCAAAGTTCAAAGAACTTCTACCAAGGTCTTCATCAAAGATATATTTTATGTAAACAGGCTTCAATCAAATTATAGACAACGAATAATACAAGGACAATTTATTTACATATCTTACATTAAAAGAAATACAATTGTAAAGTACAATAACATCACATAAGATGCCTTTATGAGGTATATATAACATTATTGTACATATTTCGAAAGAGAATGTAAGATGTTATGTATTTCATTCTTCTATGTTTGTCAATTATAGCCTGAAGATGAAATATATGTGATTTCGAAATGTTGCGCAATATGAAATAAATTGTCCTTGTATTATCCATTGTCTGTAATTTGCTTGAAGCATGTTTACATCAAATGTGACTCATTAAGACAACTATATTTTCGTTTATTAAAAAAAATCAAAGACGTATGTCAAATATCTCTTACAGTGTAATGCCGGCCATTCGCCGTTCTGCAGGGCGCCTTACGGCGAGCGCCTGGTTCTGCACTCGATTGAGTAGACACGCGGCGACTGACCCAGTGGGCACTACCAGCCCCTGAAGCAGTATTGGTAGTAATCATTATACACAGTCAGAATGGATGGAACAGTCATGCCAATGTGTGTATGTTATACAAAAAGTAATTACATAATAACAACAGACCAACACACTACATGGAATCATTTTTTATTGCCTAGGACAAATATCAAGATTATTTGTTTTTGGTTAAGGTCACTTACCTACGTAAATATGAAATACAAACGGCGATCTCTTTTTGAAGCAAAATATCAATTGCTCTCTGGTTAACTGTGGAATGCTTTCTATAATTTCCTTTACTGTGGTCATGGAAGGCGCACTTGACCTATATTCATTAAAGAAAGGAAATAAGTTTAGGAATCTATTGAGTTTTCGAAAAACTTCATTTGAAGTCATTTGAAGCACGTACACTCACAAATGTAATATTGTATACAAATCGATGGAAATCTGCATATTAACGTCACGAGACATGTTAAAAAAATTACACTTGTGTAAGTTTTGAAAAAACAAAAGAATATTGACTTTATGGGTCATATTACCTTTACGTCATATTAAACATTGCAAATAGCGCTATCCGTTGGAAAAATTTGAAGAAAAAATTTGGAGCCGTTTTTGAGAAAATAGCAGGGGATAATTCCAAATTTTCAGAAATCCCCCATGTTTATTGTGATTAATAAATATGCTTTACATGAGAATTTGTAAGAAACTTAAATGGCATTCCAATAAGCATTAAATGAATTATTTCCCACTTAATACATATTTTTGTCTTTGTGGAAAAATTTTTTTTTTATTTGTATTCTATTTTGATTTTAAATTGCTTTTTTAATTATTTAAAAAATGTATTGTTTGGTTTTGTCTCTCTAAAATTATTTCCAATTAATCGATTGATTGTTACTTTTCAAGCAATTAATAGATTAATCGAAATTGCGTTTGTTGCGATTATAATGAATCAATTACAAATGATTGAAAGTGTTTTGCGGTCACAACACGACTTTAAATCCCGTAGTTACGTTGAGCGACCGAAATGAATGCATGAATGAAAAAACAGCCCCCGAGATTGCCGATACCGGCCGATACTGGCGAGAATAACCGGTACTGGCGAGAACAGCCAATAAAGGAGCGATTCATGGGGGCTCTTGTGTATCGTATCCGACCTAAACCAATGAGCTTCAATACTAGTAATAAGTAATATTTAATTGCAAAGAACGTGGAAATCAGACATTCTAAAATAACTACGATCGAAGCACTTATAAGTTCAAAATTGCCAAAACATTTCAGGTAAGTTTGCACAAAGTTGGACACATTGTGTTAATAAATACGCGAGATTTTATTTATTTATTTTTATTTATTTTTATTTATTTTACGTCAAAAACAGTTAAAACTGCGTATGACATGCTATGGGGAAAAGTGAATTGTGTGCACATTTTCAAAATTCTGTGATCCCTACACTAAGTCATATACTACTGAAATTTTGAATTTTGAAAGGAGAAAAAGAGAAGAAAAACTCCATGTAATAAAATCTATTTTCAAGGATAAAAGGCAATCAGTTTTGGCTCTTATCCATGTTGTCATTCGAATAATACTTCCTGCCGCGACAACATGGAAACGATAATTTGAATAATTGTATTTCCACTGAATTCTAGAAGACGCACAGAAAATGAAATTACATGATTTTAAAATCGTTTCAATCTGAAACTATGGTTTAATTAATAACGAACATAATTAATATCAAATTATTTAATGCATTGCACATAGCAGATGCATATATTAAATGTAATAGTATTGTAATGTATAATTTGTGTCAGAAGGGGTGGTCGTGGTTGCAAACAAATTGAGCATTAAGAATGTGAACGAACTACAGAGCACTCTAACGGTTTGATATAGAAGTTTTTGATACTGGCAAGAGGTGCAATGCCTTTCATGCTCGGTGCGTGGCGCCCCTAGCGACTACTTCCGTACTACGAGGTGAAGCTTCCAGAGGTGCGAAACAATTCCGATGGCGCGTGCTTTGAAAGATACGTGGAATAATACGCGGAATGAGATTTCAAACACATCTTTGTATTATGAATGTCATTTGAGCAAGCCAAAAGTCGACTTCACGAGACGCAATATCTAAATACGATCTAACATATGGAATGTAAAAGGAAATTAATTCTACATGCCACTAGTTTGAAGTACACATTTAAAAACTGAGAACACCTGAAAAAGGATGCAAAGAAGGTCGAGCTACCAAATCTCCTGGATGGTTTGTACCGGTAGCGGTAGCTCAGTGCATCAACTGATGTCACTGCAGCGTCTCAGACCGGGAGGTCGTAGGTTCGAGTCCGGCAGGATTTTCGACACTAGCTTTTCAGCCAGGTCAAATTCAGTCGCTGTCTGGAGGAGAATTCTAGCGGTCGGCTGCTCTGATCGGTAATTTTCCGTGGTTTCTCCGATCAGCACCCGGCGAATGCCGGAGCAGTACTACCAAACGGGTCACGGACCGCGCGCGATCTGTCCTTCCTCTTCCTTGTCCTATCCTCTCCTCTTACACACACACTTACACTAACATGCACTACACTACCACATATTCCGGGAGAGCGGTCAAGAGCTTAGAGCTTGTCCCGACTGGGGCGGCGCCCCCTGGTGGGAGACTCCTGATTAGGGAAACCCCACTAGCCGACGGTAGGTCGGCTCCGGATCTCGCCACCCGGCGGGAAGATCACCGCCATATCCCAAGAACAAACATGCACTACACTAACGGGACTAATGATCCAAGCAGTTGACGCACCCGGAAACACGAAAAAACCAACCTGGATGGTTTGTAAGTATTTGCGCATTCATTATGGAAGAAGATACAAACAAATAATTATATGGCCGATCCTTCAAAAATCATAATCCGTAGATCACTATGGCAGTCAGTTTGCTCTCAAAAAGACCGAGTCAGAATGGTAAGATCTAAGGGAGGCCAATGCAGTGAGCACGATTCAAATGCCTTCGTATTCCCCAGGGACACTTTCTTTTCTATCACTGTCTTCTTTCCCTCTCCCTTCTTCCTTCCCTCCGCGTCCTCTTTCTCCTCTGTTGGCGACCATCTCTTCCCAGTCTTCAAAGAACTGATTTTGTAGCTGAGGGGACATTCCGTGGCGTATTCTATGGGCTACCGAGGCTACCGGCGGTAGCCCGAGAAAAATAGGAGAATAAAAATCTGACTAGTTATATTATATTAAAAATAATTATAGGCCTCTTTTTCAGTGACATACATTTTTCAAAATTCCGTACAATCTGTACTGTTGAGATGTGTATTAAATGCCGGCGGCGCTAGCCGAATTCGTTTACTACGCTCCGTGAAGTCACGAAGGTTAAGCGAATTCGAGACTCGCGGGTTCGTGGTTGAGTGACCGGCCAGGAACCCCGGGATCTAACGGCGTCTAGCCCTGGCCGAAGGGAGGAAAGGCACTGGCTGACTGCGACGTGACGAGACTTGACAAATATAGTAATTAACGGAGGATTACTCCAAAAATAAAAAGCATATTAATAGAGGCAAAACGTTCAACGCCCCTTAAGGGGCTTGGAGACGCGTTGCGTCAAGGTGTAGACGCAACAAATTAAAAACAATAAACAAAACAAAATAAATCGCTCGCTAGTCGGCGCATCAGTCCTCTGAAGAGGCGGCAACGGCGAAGAAACCGCTGGCACTCAGCGACATCCACACAGCGCGCGCTCGTTGCATGACTTACTCCTCCCTCTTACCGCTAAGAGAGGGCCAGCCAAGGGTTCAGGTTGCCGATTTCCCGAGCGGTTACTTGCCCGCTCGGAGCAGTTCCGAGGTTCGGAGGCAATGGGCTGTAAACGGACAGAGTAAATTAGATGTGCGCTTTTGTGCACGACGCACACGATTGGTGGTGAGTGTACAAAACATAATGGACAATAATGAGCGTGTTTTACGTTTTAAAATTGCAACATATTAAGTATGTGATAGTGTCAAAATTAATTATTGTCAGCTATTTGGTAAGATATTTTGAAAAAAATGTCACAGCAAACTACGGAAAGTTCGTCTGATGACAATAAGAGTACGTATAAGTGAGCGTTTATTATAGAAGCCTTTAATCGTCGTTCGTCTAACGAGAAATTGTAAAAATGAATGTTTCATATATATACGCCACTGGGGACATTAGTACCTTTCTTTGCTTAAAGAGCTGCTCTTGCTCTTTGCTTAGAAGTTCTGCGCGCTGAGATACACTAGGAGGACCAGGGCGAGCAGAGACGGTCCCTGGTACATTTTGTAGGTGGTTGCAATTATGTCACAAAATTGATGTACTGGATCAATCCATTTTAAGTGATCACTGATCGATCGACTATTTCAGAAAAAAATAGAATTTTGTGTATAAATTCCCTTAAGGTTTGGTCGTTCAAAACAACTTAATACAATATTATACAAGCTTAACAAATAGCGTCCAATTTTGTTTTATGCCAAGCGCCATCGTGTAGATATTCAAGATTTGTAAATTACTCAGCACTGAGCTGTTGTAGTTTTCTTAATTAAAATGCTTCATATTTATTAAATTATGTTCTATAAATGAAAGTGATATTTACCTATAGTGTTTTTATTCGGGTAATATTTTGAAGCATTTCTAAAGTCATAAGACCATTTAGAAATACCCGTTACATGAACTATATAGAGGTCCATGAAAATTGGTTTAAACCAAAAAAGGCTAAAAGAAAGGATTCCTAACATACTCTAACCCCCCTAAACAGCTGATTTGGGTTCGAAGCCGATCAAAGCCGTGGATTTTTAGGGGCGAAAAAATCCTTCGTACGCCTTCCTTCGGAGGGGAAGTAAAGCCGGCTGTCCCATGTAGTAAATTTACTGCATGTAAAAGATACTCAAGTCTAAAAGAAGCCTCTGAGCAAAATTAAAATCTGCTTGTTTCGTCGCCCAAGATAATACCTCCTTTCTCCGCTAGGTGGTGAAAGGAGCGTAGCGAAATTTGTGTGGTTAGACGGAAGAGCGAGCCTGATGGCCCGAGTCTCGCCACGTAAAATAAGGCATTAACTAATTAAACAGGTTAAACCTACTGTACTCTCTATACGGGTACAACAAATTGCAGCAAAAACTTTCGAACGTGAATTAACCAATTGTTAATTTGAGAGAGTAATTTTTTAAAAAAAGAATAATCTTTAATTTTTTGTGCTTTTACCCATAACAGTCTAGTTACATTATGTGAAATATCAATGATAAATAGAGTACAATTAAAAATTACACTCTTCTAAAAATTTGAATTTGGATTTTTTTTTCAAATTTTCAACTGTAATATCTCTGTGAACCAAATAAATATCGGAATTTGCACTCGTGAAGATCCATCACGATACCAAACTGCAGCAGAAATTTAAACTTTGAGATTCAACTCACAGTAGGTTTAAAAAAATTGTAAATTTATGCAAACATTGTCTCCTTTTTCGATGATATTCATTTAGGAGTACAAATAGAAAATTTGTATGTGGTTCTCCAACGATATAGTTGAAAAATTGGAAAAATTTCTAAATTTCCAACTTTTAGGAGGGAGTATTTTTTAAATGGTATTGTAATGTTAATTGTATGTTTTTAATGGTATGGTAATTGTATTGATATTTTCAACAAAGTAACTACACTGACATGTGTAAAAGCACAGAAGAATGAAGGCTGTGGATTTATTCTTTCTTTAAAAAGTTATTCGCGGAAAATCGAAATTTGTTTATTCTCTTTCGATAGTTTTGATTGCAAATATTACGCGAATAAAACATGTAAGGCAGACACATATCAGTTTGATTTGTAGGTCAAAATTTACTATATCCAATGCATTTTTGTTTAGAAAGCTACAACCCCGTGCTGAATTATTTACAAAACTGTAACTGTTTACAAACGCAAGAAACTGCGCAAGATTTAAAACGAAAATGACCTCCATTTGTGAGCCACTTACAGTAATTAATAAAAGATTTGAATAACCACAACATTTTAATTAATTAATTTATAAATAAAGTATACTATTTCTCTTTCATTGAGAAGAGATCAATTTGTCTAATTCGTGACCATGGAATCACCTTATTGAAATACAACTCCGAACCAGTTAGGATGCACGAAAGCGTGTACTGATTGTAACAAGGTTTCAGACGCACTGCATACAACAGTGAATGAATACTACTACAAAAATATCAAAACGCTGACGAAGCATGAAAGATGCGCGCGCACCCTAGAGGCCGGAGGCAAACGAACGCACTATAACAGACGCTAAAATGCGTCCGCTGTAGAGTTTAAAGATACGAATGGGGTACAGAACACAAGCGCAATGTTCCATGTTCGTTGAGCTCTGCTTCTGTGCCCGAAGTTCTACAATCTGAAACAATAGCTTTTTGCCAAGATGTCGCGAATACACTAGATGAGGGTGATAGAATCGATGTGGCGGTAATAGAATTTACGAAGGCTTTTGATCGTGTCCCCCATGATAGACTACTTGAAAAACTAGACAGAAGAGGGCCAGAAACGAGAGTGATACTATGGATTAAGGATTTTCTAAATAACTGCGACTTAAGAGTGAGAGTGGGAAACAGTCTATCGGAAAGAATTAGTGTAACGTTTGGGGTGCCGCAGGGGAATGTTTTTGGACATTTACCATATTTAGTGTTTGTAAATGACATAGCAGAGGAAATAGGCTCAAAACCTAAACGTTTTGTGCACGACTGCCTTATTTACAGAAAGATAAACGGGTTACGATAAATAACAGCGAAACTTAAGATGCATAGAAGAATGGACGGAAGTCAATAGAATGAAGAAAATCAGGTTAAATGCATCATAGTTAATTTTATACGCAGTAGAAATAAAGGGACATCTAGGTATTTACTTGCGGGCAAGATAATTCCACAGGTAACTAGTTGTTAATATCTGGGGGTGATAATTAATGAACAACGTAGATGGGGGCACGTCAACTTTACTGTTGAGAAGTCATGGAAATCTTTACACTTTGTAATGCGAGTGTTAAGGAAGGGAAGCAGTAAATCAAGAGAACTAGCATATACAACCATTGTGCGTCCGGTGTGAGACTACGGAGCGGAGTGTTGGAATTCATATAGAAAGGGCCAAATAAACTTCATTAAAAGAGTTCAGAAAGTAGCAACAAAATTTGTTAAAAGGCGAAATTCGTTAGGAAATATTTCACAAAGTATCGTCATGATAATTATTAGCGAGCCGTACGGAAAAAGCAAGGTTGTGTATATTTTACAAAGCGTTAGGGATAAATCCGGCATGGAGGGATTTTCAAGAAAAAATGCAAGAACCCGTCTACTTAGCACGTGACAACCATATTAGAAAAATACGTCCAAGGTAACAGAGAACTGATGTTGGAAAATACTCTTTTGTAATTAGGACTATTGAGTCATGGAATAGCTTGCCTACAGCACTTATGGAGACTTTTCCCACAAACATCAACCCTTTTAGGTAAGATTAAATTCTAGTAATAGTGAAAACGATAGAATCAGTAGTCTATGAAGGGCCTCTGCATTTAGTAGGCTTGCCTTAAATGGAATAATTTTGTACTGTGTATTGAATTGCATGTATTTTAGTGTTCATCATTATATTATGGTATTAGATGTACAATTAATGTAAAGAATTTGCCACCGGGCTTAATTCCCAAAGCAAATTTAATAAATTATCTATCTGTACTAATACGGACGTTGTAACGCTCGTGTGACCACAGGAATGTCCGGTCAGATCGGTTAGCAGAAACGACTGCAAATCTCACAGACAGAAACGAAAGAGAGAGAATTTTTAAATGAAACGCTACACAAAGAATATGAATAAAATTTGGTAAATAATAATTCACAACCTATTCATTTAAAATAGCCTGTGAATGAGTTTGCGAGTCGATAATATAAGTTTAAGGGTATTTTAGAAACCTACAACCAAGCCAGAAGTCGTCCCTGGGAATATTTAAAAGCTGAGAAAAAATGTGCTTTTTAATGTCTGATGCTATGCTGTAATGCGAGGCCGTTTCCATTGCGATCCGAGAGAATAGTGCCCACTATCGGTGACTGATGCGTTTCGTGTGTTCTTCTTCCCACCCTTTGCGGAGTAGCGGTTCCCTTTTCGCCCAATGGGCCGCGCGGTGGCACAGCGTCTGCAGGACCCTATCGCCCTTTCGGGGTCCTCATAGGGCGGGAGACTTCGAAGCAGGGATATTTACGCGCCGGAAGTTGGCGCTCCGGAAGCCGACTTCGCTCGGGCCGGGGGTTCCCCTCGAGGCGATTCTCCGGTAATGCTTCCGGCCCCGCCCCCGTCGCCCTCCGCCCCGGAAACGGCTCCGGCCGAACCATACAGTGGGCCATCGCACGTACGGTCAGTACAAATAAAGCGAAAAGAGAAATAATAAAACTAACGTACAAATAAATCTATGCAGAACGTCCATTAGGCTATATTTACCGCATAGAACCCCTGTGAATTGTTTGTTTAAATGCGCTATGTACGCTATACCGTAAGTCAAAGACTCTGAATGGCACAAATACTGCACCTTTTTTTTGTTTTCCCAATTCTTTTTCTATCTACCTGTTCAAGTTGGCTGTTTCTTATATCCATTTCGTTTTATTTTTACAAGAACCATTTTTAAGATTTCAAATTCAATGAATGTAAAACTAGTCGTTTTGTCGTCGTGCAAATAAAGAAAATTAGGATTTCTTTCCCACACAATCGTATCACCGTAGGGGATGTCCATGGAGGAAGAATTCCCAAATTATGAGGTATATTTCTAAAGATGCAGATTACTACTCGAGAGTTTGAAAAAAAGAAAAAAGTTCAGATTTAACCAAACAATGTCAGGAAGACATTTATGAAATGCTTATGCTTGTGAAAAGAAATACCCTTAATTTATTGCAACTTTTTCTATAGGAACACACATTGTAACTCCCTTCCCAGAAACATTTCACTTTTGTAATATGAAGTACGTTAGGAATAGAATTTTCCTGTTCAAAGCATCTTCTTTGATTGAGTATAAAAAATGTTCTGTCTGATATACTTTCATGAATAATATTATTAATCGGGTTTGTATTTTTTTTTACAAAATGCAGATGTAAAGGTACAAGAGTTACATTCATTTGAGGCACACGCGAAGATAATTTTATTTTCCTTTTTTTCCTGCGCGCGTTTTTCGACGTATTTGGACCCAGTGCGTCGCGCTGCGAACGCGGAAGAAAAACACGCAACGCTTGCAGCGGCCGCTGAGCGAACTAAACAGCCTCGTCGCGTCGTAAAGAACTCCTTTGCGAGCGCGCCCTGTTTGTGTTTTGTTTTCGACCGCGTTCTTCAGAAAATAACTTGTTTTTCTGTCGGATCTGTCAATTGCCTTAGTTTCTTTAATGCATGTGCAGTTTCTTTTTTATTACTTTTAAGAATTCAACTCTATAGTATAGTAGATTGTTATTTTAAGGCGCTGATTTGAAATCGAAGCACTCTTAGTCTGCAACGTAGGAGATGTGCCTCGTGCAAACAATTCAGTGTTGCTAGAGGTTGAGGGCAAGTTTCCTAGCGGAGACTTAAAAATCATGTTTCTGAGTGGCCTTCAAATAAGTTCTTACTTTTCAAATATTATAGAAAACGTGTGTGCAATAATCTTTATTACGGAGGTAATCTGTTTCCTTCAACGTTCCTAACTCAGTCTCTTCTTGACCAGTTTAGGCTATATCCTTATGTGGTGCTAACCAGCTTCTGCTATGGAAAAATTATGATAGTGCAATATATTATGAGTTCTTTACGCAATTCGTATCACGGTGGTACACACGCTTTATAGAGTGCGTCAGGAAAGTCTCTTCGCACTGGACTGAGTCAGGGCCTCCTCTTAAAAATTGCATTTATGTTGGTAGGAACCACATCACTGGGAAACAAGTGAAGGGGACAACACATCTAGCATCTATTGTGGTGAGTACACAATTTATGTTTTCAATCCGTAGATCGTACTACAACATATTGTATGTTGCACTTAGCAAAGTGCTTCTACAGAGAAACCTTTCTCGCGCACTGGACTTGGATAGTACACTACATGTATACAATGACAAACGCCTCCGAAAACTTGTGTTCCGGTTCGTCTGCTACGTTCTGATACGCGAAGGAACGATTCAAAATACAGATCCACGGCACATACTCTGAGAAATAGCGTGATCTGGGCTGTCCGGGTGACGCCGCGTCGAAGGCTGGGGTCCCGACGACATATCGCGGTCCTCTTCAGGGCAGTACAGCCCTGAAGAGGACCGCGATATGTAAAGATAAGAAAAATATATAAATTTTATATAATGGTCACCTGAGCTGCTGGGCGTAAACCAGAAGGCCGGGTTCGAATCCCGGTCAGGGTGACCAATTCTTTGAACTAATTTAAGAAATTGTTATATTTAGGGAACAGATTTTCATGTAAATACATATTTTTACAGGAACTAGATACCAGCGTTCAATAAATATTTTTAGAGTTTATAAGACATTCTGGATGAATTAGAACTATCTTTATTTTACATATATTTACATATTTTGGTATAATTACATATTTTGCTACATTTTAATATATTTATACGTCGAAACGGAACATTTCCGATGCGCGATTGCTATGTATGTTTCGGAATCGTCTTACAAATCAAATGTAATGCTGCTGCTCCAATTATCCCTCCCCCTTACTGCGTACTCGCTGTCAAGGACGAGCGGAAGTTTGTGAACAAAAGTAATTTCAACCACGTGCTTACTCATGTGTCAATCAATCTATTCATTATTCAATTGAAAACTGACAAATATTTTTTTTTACAGAAAATCATCTTACTGTGTTGTTCGATTTGGTGGTGGTGGGGGATCCCTTTAACCCCCTCTCCCTGGGATCCATCACTGGCTACAGGGTACTACTATTCTCTTGAACACTGGCTCCTCGTAAACATTGTTATGTATACTATGAACGTAATTTATACTTTGAAGAAAATTCTTGTGTGTGGTGAAGTCTAGTGTAAAATTACTTCTGTAGAGGTAATTGGCACTCCGAAACCTTACTAAGAACTGATCGGTGACGTTCTGTAGTCTGAAAATCCTTGTAGAGAACAACTTTACACACAAAAATAATTTTTTAATTTACATATTTTCTATTTATTCTTACATGTTTTGAAAAAAATAAATACATATTTGTGTACATATTTTGCATTTTTTAATATAACAATTTCCGTTATCAAGAAAAAAATTTTAAAAAAAATTTAAATAATATTAAATTGAATTTTAATAAAATTTATTAATGAAAATTAATTTTTCAGAAATGTTAATTTCAGATTTGTTTCATTAGGCCTATTAGTTTTTAGTTTGGTTGACATCGGTGACATTATCTTTTCCAGGCAGACGTAGTGCACGGAGAAAATTAACAGTTCCACAACCAGCGATTTCCTTCGGCTGCTACTTGCAGAATTTGCCGACTGCCTCCACTGCTCGATCGAGTTCTAATTAACAGACGGAAGCGAAATTAGCGGCTCCGCTGCCTCCACCCTCGCCCTTCCCCCCACCGCTCGGCTCACGAGCTGGCGGCGGGCGCTGATTGCTTCTCTCATCAACGACATTTTGTAGATGTCTTATTGGACAGTACGGTTCGGTGCCCGAACATTCTCAACACGAAGAACGCACAAATGAGAAATTTTACTCTAACCAAGCTGTGTTTAATTTCATTGGGCAGTTTTCGAACGCACAACATTCTGCGCTACTCGCAGCGCACCTCGCGTCGGCACCACGAGCTTGGTCACGTGAGAGCGCAGCATGCGCTATTTGATTTCGGTGGCAGCGGCGGAGCGCTAAGTCTATTTGAGGCGCACTGGCGCCCCTGGCGGCGGGCAGCGTGACAGGTGAATAATTGAGCATCGAGGAGTCGCCGGCGGCGACTCCGATGCGCTCATTATTATTACACCGCCCCCTCGCGTCCCCGGCTACGCCCTCGCACACGTTCACGCCTACGCTCACGCGCAATGCCCCTCGCACACGACCCCGCCCTTTTATTTCCCCTTTCCTGCCTTTCGCCCTCGCTAACGCTTGCGCCCGCGCGTTTTTGGTCTCGACAATGCCTTCGCTCTCACCAACGCTCATACACTCACCAACGATCTTTCCCTCACCAACGCTTACACGCTCACCAAGCCTTTGCCCTCACGAACCTTACACCCTCACCAACGCTTTGCCCTCACCACGCACACACCTCACAGCTACACGCTCCGCACACACGCTACGCTTACACGCTCACCAACGCCAGCTACACGCTCCTCAGCCTACACGCTCACGCACACACGCTACCAACGCTTACGCTCACCAGCTACACGCTCACTGCTACACAGCTCACCAACGCTTCACGCTCCCAACGCACACGCTCGCCGCTTACACGCTCACCTACGCTACACGCTCACCAACGCTTACACGCTCACCAACGCTTACACCTCACCAGCTTACACGCTCACCAACGCTTTCGACCTCACCACGCTTTCGCCCTCACCAACGGATGATCAGTGAGCTACCCGTGGGGCTAGTCACCTACGAACTCTTAGAAAATAAATGCATGACATTTAGTTATTCACGATGCCTGACGATTTTACTATAAATCTGGAAGAAAGATAATGCCAGAATTCATTCCCTTCTATGACAAAACCTAAGGAGTAGTGAATCCGAAATACAATACATCACACTGTATCAATACATTCAAAGATCAATTAAAGTGGAAAAATGTACAGAAAACAATTTACAGAAATCAATACGAAGTGCAGGAACGAAGCGACGCTATATTTATCTTTCAAACAAAAACCGAAAATATGACATGACGTACTCAAAAATTTTTATGCAATGACTGTTTAATATTATTATCAATAAATGTGTCATATAAATTTATCAGCCAACAAAGATATATTTCAAATACCGTCGCATTTTTAAAGACTTTTTACCCACAGACTTTTCATACGCATGTTACGTAAATCTGTCTGCAACTATTAAAACTGAATGCATTCACTCGCCTCTAAGAGTGTTCATTTATTGTACATAATGCTGGCTTTACACTAGCAATAGGTTTCCGCAACATCTTTCAGCAATTTGCTGCTGTTTCTTGCGGTCATCTTTACACTAGAAAGAACAAGAGGGGGCAACATGTTGCCAGAAAGTTGGGAGGAAGATCTTTCGGACAAGATATTGCCGATCGTTATACATTAGAGCTTTTTCTTGCCGTGCTTGGTGATGCCACGAGGAAAATGGCGCGTCAACTTAAGTGAGCTTATATCTCACTCCGACATGGCTAGTAGAAGGGAAAAAATGCGAGTCGTGGTCGCAGTTACTGTGCTCAAAGAAACGACAAACGTTTTGTGAAGACACGTGACTATTTTAAGACGAAAGGAAAAGGGGCTTGTGCAAATTAGGTTCAGGAGCTTCAATATTTTTTCGTGGACTACGATTCACGTGGGTTCTAAGTAATTTTCTACATATAAAAAGCGCAATTATTAATTCGGCAAAAAGTTTTAAAATGTCCTTTACCTACACCTTGATGTATTATAGATTAATCTTAAAATCTCTAAATCTTAGATTAGAAATCTTGATAATTTTTAACGTAACAAAATTAATAATTAGGGAGCATCGATCGCTAAACCAAAATTGGAACCATTCGATAATCAGACATAGAGGATTTGTAATATTTATTACTTCATTTATTTTATTAAACCTTTTCACACACCCATTTTACCAAAAAACGCATATAACAATTGAAAATAATACGTCTACGTTAACCGCTTACTTCCTGCACATCTGACCGTGGCCATCGTTGGCTTCTTCCAGCAATATTTTGCTCACACTTCAATCCAACTCTAGTCCCAACAACAGCTGGCAATATCTTTCCGAGGACGGAGACACGCGTGTTTCCATTACGAGCGGAATATCTAGCAAGAAGTATTGCCAACATCAGAAATATTTATGGCCGTAATGGCGTACATTGGCAACTTTTCTTGCAAAATAATATTGCTTGCAATTTTCTTGCAAGTATAAAGCCAGCTTAAAACCCAAAACTATTGTCCGATTTAAGTAGTGACTTGTGTCAGATCATGAGTTGTGATGCTGTTATTGAATCGGGAGCTTCAATACCAAAAACGAAATTCGTCAAGAAGCTCCTGAATGGTTAACAGCGTCCAGCCAGATCTGTCACAAGTCAGTACATTTAAATCGGAGAGCAATCCTCAGGGGAGGAGTCGCCTGGAATGGCGTGAGACCTGGCAGCCGTCCCGCGCCTTCGCGTAGCCCCACAGCCACCAGAGTTCAGAGGCGGCGTCAAACCAATTGGGTGACGCGAGACGGCGGGGAAACAAGTGACAATCGCGCGCCGAAGCGCGGGCTGTCTCTGGTCTCTGCGGCCGCCGCCGCGCCGCCGCCGCCTCCGCCCGCCGCGCCGCCCGCCGCCCGCCGCCGCCGCCGCCGCCGCCGCCACCGCCTCCGCTGCCGCCGCCCCGCCTGCGCTGCCGCCGCCGCCGCCGCCGCCCGCCGCCACCCGCCGCTGCCCGCCACCGCCCCGCCACCGCCCCCCGCCGCCGCCCACCGCCTCGCGCCGCCGCCGCCGCCGCCGCCGCCGCCGCCGCCCGCCGCCGCCGCCCGCCGCCGCCCGCCGCCGCCGCCGCCGCCCGCCGCCCGCCCGCCGCGCCCGCCGCCGCCCGCCCCCACCGCCGCCGCCGCCGCGCTGACGAGGCACCGGCGCAGGGCGGGGGCGAGACCGCAATCAACGGCTTGGCCCTTGGCCGCCGCCGGCGACTGACCGACCGCCGCGCCGCCTGGCGGCTGCGTCATCACTCGTGGAATAATTGAGCAGCGCCTCCGCCGTCGCGTCGCAAGCGCCATCGACGGCTTTGCTAAGTTGCTTCTCTAAGCCAATAACGGGTTGCAAATGTCGCCCCTGCGGCCGAGGAGGGTGGGCGAGGAGCCCTGCGGGAGCAACGGACATTTGGCATGGCAGAAGTAGGTCTGGTTCATTGTTTCGGGTTTCCGAGCGTGTCAACTTTCTCAAGTTCCATAAATGTGGCATACGTTCTATCTTGGGAAGTGTGATGTTCCTCCCCCGTTTGCATGTGAGATCTGGCTCCAACCCACAGGTCGATTTGCGAGGAGGTAATCCTCGATATTTCCGTCAGCAGAGCATCGCCGCAGCCGAGACAAGCTGTAAGTTAGCATCCCGATATGTACGTTAGTGTAGAACATGTAAGAGTAATGTGAATGTGTGAGCCGGGAAGAAGGATCAAGAGCAAGGAAGGAAATATTACACATTGTTCGGAGTCCGCTTGTTGTGGAACCACACCCTCATTCGCCTGGTGCTAATGCTGCGGAGAAGCCAATAACCGATCTCATCACTACCGATCTGAAACCTATCTATATGACCACCAGGACTTTAAAATTCTACTCCCAGAGCTGTTGAATTTGACTCTGTCACGGGCTTAGAGAGCTCAGGGCATCAACTGATTTCACTGCAGTGTCTCTGGGCGGGAGGGCCTAGGATTCGAGTCCCGACAACGGTGTTTTTTTACACTAGCTACATGACTGAGACGGGAACCCCTTCAACATCACTTTCCATAATATTTCTTGCAAAAGATCTTCACCTTCAATGACACACAAAGGAACACTAACTTCCTGCATACTAGTGTATGATGTTGGTTCACTGCTAAACAACTGCACGTTTTTGCTGGTATCACATAGGATCCTTCCTACAAACGTTACACAACTCGAAAACAACAGGTTTTTAATAACCACAACTCTTTTTGGGACTGAGTTCCTACAGACAACAGTGTCCAAATTATGAAGTGCAAGGTCTTTACTTTCGACGATACACCAAATATCGTTTCTCAAGTGAGTCAATTAGTGACGACACAAAAACTTTGTCTTGAGAAAGCAGAAAAAAATTTTATTCTTAATTAGGGACAACAAACCATAGTGGCTATTTAGTTCACTCTAACCTGAAGAATTTAAAAAAAGCAATTGTTTAATAGTCGCTTCGCTGTCTTCTTTCTGGGAGAGGAACATACGCTTCGACAAAACATGGCCTCCTCTAGTCGAAAAAACTCGTAACGGTGTTCGATTTTATAAAATGTAAAGAAACGACTCGCTTTAAAGGGGTTGCGCACAATGTACTACGTGCGACGGGAGTTGTGTGCTGAGCCATCAGTCCCTTCGGTAGCTCTAGGCTCTACAGAGCTGCGTATGTTGATGCCTGTGGTGGATGGCAGTCAGCATATGTGTAGCTGTAGGCGAAATTAGAAGAGACAATTAGATTAGAGAAATGGGTGATACTGAGGGTGTATTCGAAGGAGAGGATAAGAGCGAAGACGACGATCTCAGCGAAAACGAGGGTTGATGAGGACGAGAGCGTTGGTAAAGGTGTAAGCGTTGGTGAGGGCGAAAGGGTTGGTGAGGGTGTAAGCGTTGGTGAGGCGTAAGCGTTGGTGAGGCCGAAAGGGTTGGTGAGGGTGTAAGCGTTGGTGAGGGCGAGAACGTTGGTGAGGTGTAAGCATTGGTAAGGGCGACAGCGTTGGTGAGGGTGTAAGCGTTGGTGAGGGTGTGAGCGTTGGTGAGGGTGTAAGCGTTGGTGAGGGTGTATGCGTTGGTGAGGTTGTAAGCGTTGGTGAGGGCGAAAGGGTTGGTTAGTGTGTAAGCGTTGGTGAGGACGAAAGGGTTGGTGAGGGCGAAAGGGTTGGTGAGGTGTAAGCGTTGGTGAGGGCGTAGCGTTGGTGAGGCCGAAAGGGTTGGTGAGGGTGTAAGCGTTGGTGAGGGCGAGAACGTTGGTGAGGGTGTAAGCATTGGTAAGGGCGACAGCGTTGGTGAGGTGTAAGCGTTGGTGAGGGTGAGCGTTGGTGAGGGTGTAAGCGTTGGTGAGGGCGAAAGGGTTGGTTAGTGTGTAAGCGTTGGTGAGGCAAAGCGTTGGTGAGGGTGAGAGCGTTGGTGAGGGCGAGAACGTTGGTGAGAGTGTAAGCATTTGTCAGGGCTACAGCATTGGTGAGGTGTAAGTGTTGGTGAGGGCGAGAGCGTTGGTGAAGTTTATTTTCTGAGAGTTCGTAGGTGACTAGCCTTACGTGTAGCTCACGGACCACCGTGCTAGCTTTCCAGCGATCTCGGGCTCGATTCCCAGTCGAGGCTGATTATAGTGTGCTCTTTCTTTGCAATGTTCCAGAATCTGTTGCTGTGAGATGACGAGAAAGATCACTTCTCAGGTTGAGAAGACCAGAATACGGCGTAGGGATGTCTATGTGCTAAACACTCACGGTCTCCTTAAGCCATGGCCGCAAGGTCAGAGACGCCGCTGGTAGGCCTTGGCCCTGTCAGGAGCTGTGGCACCAGTTCAGACAGACATAGGTGACTAACGTCATAGATATATGGATTTCATCAGAGAAACAACGGAATCGACGGATTATAGCGGCTGCCTTTAGAATTCTCTACCAGGTTGAAGTCGGCGAAAATCCTATTATCTACGATGAAAATCTTTGATCTCGGAGCAGACGGGAGAGGACAGCTTCCCTTACTCGATTCTTCCGCTTTGGGGCAGCCAAGCCATATACTACTCTTCCCAAAAGACGTGTCCAATCGCGTAATCCGGTCACTGTATAGGAAGACTGACCCTCCCTATTTGTTGCGGCTAGCGCAGAAAAACGGTGTTACAAGTAGGGCTGTCGTATAAAAAATATTATTTGGAGATCAATATATTTCAGAAACAAAACGATTAAATTTACGTTACGAAATAAGAATAATATAAAAATAAACGATTTTCATTTAGTATTAAGCATTTGTAAAAGATATTTCCTTCAATATTAAACTCAACGAATAACTTTGATGAATTTCGTTGTAGATCTATCATAAAAATATATTAATCAAATTTGACGCAAAATAGGCATAGATTATGTAATTTCGTTACTGAAGATTAGAGAACTGATATTTGTTCTCAATAAAGGTAACCACAAGCGCACAAATGCAGAAAAAGTAAAACTCTAACTCGACCATTAGCGTGGCCAGTGGAGGAGCCCACACTATTTAGGTCACCATATTGATCCTTCTATTCATCGTATAAACATATAAGCTGTAAATATCTTTCCCGACTGCCCATCTTCCGTATTGCCGTGCGCACGCGATCGTTAATCTCTTACCGAATTCCATCTCCGCTTTCCATTGCAAATCTCTCAGAGGAGTTATTCAGTCGGCCCGGTCCACTTCCCCACGAAAGACAGAGCTGGGTGAGGGCGGGGCAGAGTGGAGCGCCCGCCTTTGGCTCCGCTCCGCTGCCCACCGCCACCGCGAGAGCCGATCCGAAGCGGAGCGAGCGCCGGAATTATTTTTTATTCAAATGGCGGGCGAGCGGCTTTATGCGGAGCGTGGAGAAGACGAGACGGTATCGCGTCTCACCCCGCCCTCCGCAACGGGTGTGGTCGACGAGGAGGAAGGAGGGACGAGGGAGAAATTTGGATTGTTCCGATCCGTTTTTCTTTACTTCACTTTTTTGCCATCTTACCGGGCTAATTCTTTTTGCAAGATCAACGAGAAATTTGGATCAGAATGATTGTTCCGAATCGTTTTCTTTACTTCACTTTTGCCATCTTACCGGGCTAATTCTTTTGCAAGATCAACGAGAAGTTTGGATCAGAATGATTGTTCCGATTCTTTTTCTTTACTTCACTTTTTTGCCATCTTACCGGGCTAATTCTTTTTGCAAGATCAACGAGAAATTTGGATCAGAATGATTGTTCCGATCCGTTTTTCTTTACTTCACTTTTTTGCCATATTACCGGGCTAATTCTTTTTGCAAGATCAACTATTGTTGGGTAACTAATGCCATTTATAACCTTTTGTTTCGAAGGAAAAATTTTCAGCTGGTGGGACTTGTCCACCATACGCCATATCCAGATTTTATCGTTTTCTTGTCGTTCAATAAATAAAAAATAGATAATGGAGTGCTTTTATAACTTAATAAATGTCGTTGTAGGATGAGTACCTATGGATTAGGATTAGTACCTATGGATTTTATAAGCTACATCCGCAGTTTTCTCGTGACAACTAAACCCTGCTTTCTGTCTCTGGGAACTGGGCACTGGCTGGCGGTGCACTTTGACAGCCCCAAACTACTAAGGTCATTTGCAGAGTAGGCATTTGTGAGATTGAGCAAATTTTTTTGGGGGAAAGCCAACTTCCTTGGACATTACTCCCATTCGTGTAGTGATGGTGAAAAATCCAGGACGTGCGGGTGTACGTTCCCAGCTGAATGGTGTGATCTGGCGCCGAACTATATGTCAGATTTCCCTCAAGGCGATTCTTAATGTGCCTCATTGTGTGTATGTGTGTCGATACTCTACCACGGAAGAACATACCGGTCACAGTCTTTGCAAAGACAACAACTCTACGCGCTAACACATCCGGTTTCTCGTCAGACATTGCGAGGTCACGGACGATATGAATGAATGCCTTATTTTACGTGGCGAGACTCAGGCCCTGAAGCCTACTCTTCTGCCTGACCACGCAAATTTCGTTACGCTCCTTTCACCATCTAGCGGAGAAAGAAGGTATTACTTGGGCGACGAAACATGCTTCATTTAGAGTTGATGATCTTTTGCATGCAGTAAATTTACTAACATAAGACAGCCGGCTTTCATTCCTCTCCGAAGTAAGGCGTATAAATAATTTTTTCGCCCTTAAAATTCCACGGCGGGTTTGAACCCGCGAAGTTGGGTATAAAAGCCCGATACGCTAACCGTTACACCATCGCCGCCGCATATGATACGAGAAGAATGTAGTCTGGAGCGTCCTGATCCGAAACTGTCAGAGAAATACAGTGTTTGTCAGTTTCGCCTCGGGTTCAAGTTTACTACGATGGTATTGGAGGCACGGAAGGGCGAGGGTAGAGTTGGCCCCGAGGCTTGCGCACACAGTAGCACAAGACGATGATCGATATTTATCGACTAATTGAAATTGGTCGCACAATGCGTCCCGCCGCGGCGCGCCGAACGGGGTCCCGGGAGCCCCATGCATAATTGCAGGCCGCCCGGGGCGCCGCGGGGTCCGCTCGGTATGTAGGCGGGGACATCGCTGTAAGGACGCGGGGCGGTGAGGGACGGTGGGCGCAGGGGTTGGGTTTGGGGAGGGTAAGGTGTGAATACCCCAGTGGCGGAATGGGGGCGGCTGGGTTGTGTTGGGGGGACATCGTTGGAAATGCGCAGGGACGCGCGGGTATGGTGCGTGGAAAGTGGGGGAACGGTATGGGGAGGGTTTGGGAGCGGGGCGGTTGAAGCGTGTTTGACGCAGGTTGCGGGTTGGCGAGGGGCGAGGTGGAATGCCTGGGGAAAGGGGGAACGGTAGGGGGGGGGGGACCATGAACGGAACGGCCGGGACAGGGGACCATGAACGGTACGGCCGGACAGGCGACCCACCGCCATTTTCTCCGTAAGCGTAGAGGAGTGACAGACACGCGTTATAAAATATTACAGCAGGGCGGACTTGACAAAGAAATCACGTATGAACTGATATGAAAAGAATGTAGCTGTTGGTGCAATGCATTTATATTGTGAATCTTGAAGTGCTTGGATAGACAGACGTGGATTGTTTCGGATAGCGGATACTCACTAGGAAACAAAAGAGGATCGGTGTCTTGCATTCTGATGAAACTATTTTATGTACGATCGGCATGCTTTTAATGTAAATAACTTGCATGAATGCGTCTGGGGAAGCTGACAAAAAACACACTTTCCTAGCCAATTTTCTAAAATTAAAATTGTATGATATTTAAAAATTAATTTATAACAAATTAAAAGAAAGGAAGTTTTCAAATATTACCCTGATGAGGCATCAACATTACATGTTATATATGAAGGTTATGTAACCTGCTAATTTGCGAATTAGCTGGCTAATTTATTAACACGCTGTTTGGATAAAGCAGTATGATTGACGATGAACGGATCATTTTGGGGATCTTGCGACTAAACTTACCTTTTAGCCTCAGTGCGCTGCCTCAACTGCTTGAGAGTGAGGCGCCTTGAGTGTTCACCAGAAGCATAGAAAGACGTTCGGTTGATTATTTTATGGTGCCGAGCACGTCAGTCATTATTCCCGTAAATGTAGTGCATGTTTCAGCGTAGGAGGTAGCAGTGACCGTCTCTCTTCGGATGGTGAGAGCTGGTGCCTACTTACACATCGTTTTGCGTTTTTTTTCAAACTGGTATCTGCCACCAGGGAGGCACCGCCCCACAGGGACAACCTCGTAGTTTCGGACAGACCTTACGACATGTAGTGCATGAAAATGAAAGTAAAAGGTGAGGATAGAGCAAGGAAGAGGAACAAAAGATTGCGTGATGCTCCAGCATTCGCCAGGTGTTCGATCGGAGAAACCACGAAAACTACCTACTGGAGCAGCCGGTCGCTAGAATTCTTCTCCAGACGGCGGAGGAATTCGATCTAGCAGTGTCGCTAGTCTCGAAAATCCCGCCACTGCACTGTTGGGACTCGCCCGTGGATATCCCGGCCAGAAGCACAACAGTTGACATCAGCTTGATGCCTAGAGCTACCCAAGCCTGTAAATACATTGAAAATTATATGTTGCAGCCTCAAGGATGTAAAAAAGGATGTCGCACCGGAGCGGTACATCAGTGCATCAACTGGTGTCATTGCAGCGCCTCTGACCGGGAGGCCCTAGGTTCGGGTCCTGACGGCGGCAGAATTTTCGACTCTAGCTTTCAGCTAGATCGAATTCAGTCGCTGTGTGGAGGAGAATGTTAGCGGTCGGCTGCTCTTATCGGTAGTTTTTTGTGGTTTCTACGATCAACTCCAGGCGAATGCCGGAGCAGTACCCTAACAAACGGACCACGCGCGATATTTCCTTCCTCTTGCTTCCTATCCTCTCACCTTACACACACACACACACACACACACACACACACACACTCTCTCTCTCTCTCACTCACTTTCACTAACATGCACTATATTACCACATAATCCGGGAGACCGGCAACCAACTATATAAATCGCGAAGGCCGAAGGCTGGAGTCTCGTCACCCCAAATCGGAAATGCGCGGCTAAGAGTTAACTGAGATGTAATTAGGGTTGTTGGTTTGTGTAAATAGAAATTTGCGACTGACAGTGAAACTCAAAACTAAACACCTCATTGGTCTTAAAAAATTTCCACCAGTGTGAATCTTATATATCACAAAATATCTGATATTACTCGTCGCCGTAACGTGTTTCTCCTTCCCTAACCGCCTCGTGTTGTCTAATCTCACTTCATCCATCTAAAGTCCGAAGTATTCTTTAATGCTGTTCAGCTTTGAACTTCATCCTCCTATTTTGTATGTAAATGTTGACAGACGGATTCAAGAATTAGTGAGTTTGGACTAATGTCTTAATATACACATTTTTTGCGTTTGTTTATACATTGTAATCGCTTATATTGATCTTTTATATTGCATCGTTGTATCGCATATATTGATCTCGCTTATATTTCACCCTTGAACTGTCAATTTGGAAAACTGACAATCGTTAATTAAAAAGTCTCTTTGAATCTTTTGTTTAAACTTAATTCTTACTCGAAAGTGAGAAAACATATTTGCACGATTTAATAATCTGCCCATTTCAATTTAATAGAGTGGAAATGTTTTCTGAAGGAATATACGTGAAGTATCTCTTCAAAATTTAATACTTATGGGCGCTTACGGGCGCCATATGAGTTCTATCGAAACTAAGAGAGTAGTTTGGCGCATCTTGTAGAAATATATGTTGCATGTAGTTTTACTTGTTCCTATTATCCAGGTTATGTAATCGTGCAAAAACTCAAGCAAATACTTTTCGGAGGCCTTTGAAACAGAAAGATCCTTTTTCTTTCCAAAAACGGCTAGTGTCATCAGCCTGCCCACATTATTTAAACAATACTAGCCCGCTCTAGTTAAACATTACCGAAGTGAAATGAACAGGGAGGATGATGCAACCTACTCTAAACTCTTTGTCTTTCCGCAGCTCTGAGTGCGGTGAGAGCGGCAGTGTTAATTCAGAATTAGCGAAAGCGAGCAGGTTTGTCTATTAGGAGGGCTGCTGTTGGAGTAGGTGGGGGTTCGGAGTGCTGTTGCGGAAGTTGAGAGCGAATATGGAGGGGGGCGCAGGGGGGTATTATTTCGTTCGCCCCCCTCGCCCTTTCGCTCCCGCGCGGGGAGCCGCCCGCCCAATGGGTCCCACTGGAGGGGGGTTCAGCCCCCCCCCCCCCCGAACGCTCTTCCTCACTGCGCGTCCAGCAGGGGGAAACGTGGAAGAACCGCGTCCTCAGTACCGCCTCAGTAAACTCATTTTCATTAAAGTAACCCTTAGTTGGAAAATCTGACAGCTTTGCCTCCACAGCAGTTTCACCTGCCTGAGGTGCCTCCTCCCTGTTTCAAATGGGTCCCACTGGAGTTTAAAATAACGCGCGTAACTTTTTGTAGACGAGCATACAAATTGGTGTAACGCTACTCAAAACCTGGATACTAACCTTCCATCTGAAGTACGTATTTATTTCTCGAAGTAGTATCAAGAGAAACAAATTTTACCACTTCGTTCATACCACCTTTCTTGTATGTGTTACTTAATTTCACTAGGTAATACTATGATCCAAATAATAGCTTTTGGATAGCCTTCCTTCACAACCAGATACCACTTCTCTCACAAATACTTACAGTAAATGTAAAAAGAGTGGTTCAAAAAGGAAAAGCTGCAAGGGGCAGCCTGGAGTGAAAAATTTCTTACAAGAAGAATCCCAGCTTTATATAGGAATTAAAATTTTTACCTAGCTTTCTGTCATTAACACAATGAAATCACACACGTTCTACGCTAGCACAAACTAAACCAATAAGTTTTTTTGGGAACAAATCATTAACAAATTCATTAAGTTTTGATTTGATGTCACAACCCTTAGGAACATTTTTTTAGGCCACAAAATATCTGTATTACTAATACGAGTGTACTGTACAATGCTCACATAAATTGAAAGAAAACTGCTCAGCTTTCGCCATGTGACAAGTGTTTACGGTTTTGTTACATAAGCAGGAACTTGAACATTTAATACAGTGAAACAGTTTCGGTTTTGACTGAAAAATATGAATATTTTATTACGTTATTCCACATACTCTCATATTACGCGTACCGGCTGAATTATACTCTGTGCGTTACTGCTTCCAACACAGCTGGCGTCTTGCTACAACAAAGCTCCAAGAAAGAGGCTACTCGCCATGAAATATTTACTGTAGAACGTTACGTTATACTTTTTGGAACTGTAACTTTTTTTATATTCTTTGGGTATACCCTACAGTTATGTTGTATGTACACTATTAAATGTTATTCTAGTATTCGTGAAGACGGTCCTGTTAAAATATTTAATTTTTCCCCAGTGCAATATATCTACCTATTCTCGTCCCGCTTTGGGAGTCATTGAAATATAACTACCTATTATCACCCCGCGTTGGGCGTTATTGAAATATATCTACCTGATATTCTATGCTATTCTGCCTATTCTATTCACCTATTCCTATTCCTGGGTTGGGCTGCCAATGTAATAGGTTCCTTCTTCACTTGTCTTACTTATTCCTATTCTGCCTAATTGTAATATCTTCTCTCGTATTTGCCCGTCCACTAGCTGCTATATATATCATACAATCTTACCTGGGCGTGAATACGGTGACTGCCATATACAGGGCTTTCAACGAGGTACCTGTGCGCGCGCGTGGTCAGCTTCTAACTACTCAAATAACAACATATTTATTCATGGCTACTGATGAACCCAAATACGTTCACCTCAGTTTATTACCATTCCTCTAGTTATTCTTTCTGGTTTCAATATTCAAATTAGCAAAGCCCAACAACAAAAACAAAACAACAAAACAAAACAAAAACACAAACCAAATTCAATGAAAATGCCCTCTGACGGCATGCAAAACAATACATAACACATAAATCATATCCTTAACGTTTAATTACAAATCACAATACAATACCATTCACATTGAAAATCACATAAAAATTCATTCATCCACCGAATGCGTATTTTGTCGTGAAACCCATTGACTTTTTATTTTAAAAGAAATATACAAATCTTGGTCTTCGACAGATGCCTTCTTTTAAATTTTCAAATAAAATACGCATGCATAACTTCCCTGGTGATGGCTGCGCTCTGCGACATGCGGCACACATTACGCGTCGCCGTCCGCCAGTCCGTACACTTACAGTGCACGATTAAAATGTCGTCTCTGCTGCCACCAGTTTCCAGGATCGCGCATTTATACGCCAGCTCACCCACTTCAACACCGCAAAACGTTTCACAACGAATCGCAAAGTTCCACAATATTCCAAGTTTACAGTGCACGATTAAAATGTCGTCTCCGCCGCGAAATGATTCTGTTTGCCGCGTGAATGTAAATAAAAATGTTTAAAATTCCGTGACATAGAAATATTGTTCATCCACGAATAAATTAAAATATTATAGTAAATTTCATCACATCGCGCTAACCACGTTGAAGTTTCGTATCTTAACACGGTAACACAAAATGTCCTACCATTGTTCTGGCTGGCAATTACGCGAAAATTAATGTTCGCGTCGTTTTACCAATTAGTCATTCGCTACTATTCGAAAACTCTTCTGCATATTGTCATTACACTTTATCTAGACAAAAAATATTCATAAGTCTTCCTAAACACATTTCTTGAGCAAAATTTCTAAAATTTGTAACATACGATCGCAGACCTAGAGTCTCCCACGAGCGCCAAACGCCGATTGACCCCTCCTATTGGGTATTGTTGTCAAGAAAGGTAAAAGATTTACCACGAACATACGCCGATTGCTTGTTCATGCCATGAATAACACTGCGAAAATATTTCTTATTCTCACGTTTTACAAGTTTTTCTGTCTCGCCACTGGTTTTGAATACTGTCTATATTTTCCTTTGTGATTACTACGTTGTCCGATTTTCCATTTCTTGTCTTATTTTATTAAATGTAACCATTTTCAGTCGTATATTTTCTCGTGACGTCACACGACACGTTACTTGTTTTATGTTAATTACAATGATAAGTTTTTTTTACATTTAATTTTAATAGATCTTCTGATGTTTTCCGAAAACGTGACTTATCTTAAATTTCCTTCAAGCTTTTCTCAATATTTAAAAAAAAACTATTCTTTCCATTAACTTCCTTATGTCAACAATCACCTCCATATTTCAGCTTGTGAATGCAAATGCGTGGTTGCGATAATCTCCGAAATCTAATGAATCCCAGATCCGATTTTGACGATTCCACGTTCTAATGCTTCTAAAAATTTTGCCTTATTTAATGTTTACGCTGGATTTTATCCTTTCGCGCATTCAGTGGATTTGGAAAAATGACTGCGCGCGGCGCTGTCGTCTTCTGTCTTTTCAAAATGTAAATGTTAATATTGTATTGGAAAATCTGTATTTTTGGGAACTTTAAACTACCGAGATTATCGTAAATCATTACAAAAGTTAAGTGAAAGTATTTTATTTGTTGTTCTTAAGCAGTGTGCGTGCTACTTTTCGGATAACCATTTTCTATGGTTTTGTTCAGCACCCTATTTTTTACTGCAGATCACTAGTAAATATTATTTGATTGAAAGGTTCATAGATTGAAGGACTGGCAAGCATCGGAGTGATTGCGGTGATAGGGAATATTGGATCCACATCCTTTTAAATTGCTGCGCTACCAAAACTCGGAGAGAAAAATGGATGGGAATGTGGAACTACAACTTCCAGCATAGAAACGTGACGCTCCTCCCGAACGTATGAGGTGATAATAGGTCTCACTTCAAGAAAGAATTAGGAACATCTGCAGGAAAGTTTTGGACCATTACGGAAACGGAAATTAGGGTGTGGGACAACACCACCTATTAGCATGAGCGGAGCCTAGTCTGGAGCGAAAATAAATAAGTTAATAACTAAATAATAAATTTTTTTAAAGCTAGTGAACTGATAAGTAAATAAGTCAATAACTAATAAATATAAATAAATAAATAAATAAATAAGTGAATCATCAAATAATTAAATTAGCACCGTTAGCGGTAGCTCAGTGCATCAACTGAGGTCCGCGATTCGAGGCCTGACGGCGGCAGGATTTTCGACACTCAGCTTCTCAGCCAGGTCGAATTCAGTCGCTGTCTGGAGGAGAATTCTAGCGGCCGGCTGCTCTGATCGGTTGTTTTCCGTGGTTTCTCCGATCAACACCAGGCGAATGCCGGAGCAGTACCCTACCAACGGGCCAATGACCGCGCGCGATCTTTCCTTCCTCTTCCTTGTCCTATCCTCTCCTCTTACACACACACTTACACTAACATGCACGACACTCACATACTCCGGGAGATAGGTCGGGAGTTTAGAGCTTGTCCGGCTGGGGCGGTGCCCGCTGGTGGGAGAGTCCTGGTTAGGGAATTCCCACTAGCCGACGGTAGGTCGGTGCCGGATCCGCCATCCAGCGGGGAAGATTACCGCCATCTTCCGAGAAAAAACATGCACTACACTCACGGGACTAATGACCATAGCAGTTGACGCGCCCGGATACACGAAAAAATCAATCAATCAATCAATTAAATTAGCATATTACGGGGCAAATGGGAGTGGGTGTGCAAAAAGTCGGGGCAGAGGCGATGGTGAGGGAGAATCTTTTGTGGCGCTGTTTCGTTTCAGGTGCTGAGGAGGTGAAAGACTGGAAGGAGAATTCGCGCCAAGAAATAGAGAGTCTAGAAAAAGTTTGGTAGACTAGCTTGTACTTGTCTTCTGACGGCAGGTTCCCCCCCTTGAGGTGTTTTCCCACTCAGCCGCACCTTACGGTTTCTTTTCCGATGCTTTGATGCGATAGAGAGACTATCTGGGGTGAATATCAGAATTCGAAAGGTATGATGTAGGTATTGTAATGGCTTAAGGACCTTCAGCCTAGCACCGGGAGCGGTAGCTCAGAGCATCAACTGATGTCACTGCAGCGCCTCTGACCGGGAGGTCCTAGGTTCCCACTCCCCACGGCGGCAGGATTTTCGACATTAGCCTTCAGCTAGGTCGGATTCAGTCGCTGCCTGGAGGAGAATTCTAGCGGCCGGCTGTTCTCATCGAGAGTTTTCCGTGGTTTCTCCGATCAACACCAGGAGAATGCCGGGGCAGTAACCTACCAGACGGCCCACGGACCGCGCGCGATCTGTCCTTCCTCTTCCTTGTCCTATCCTCTCCCCCTTACCCACACTTACACTAGCATGCAGTACACTACCACATATTCCTGGAGACCAGTTGGGACCTTAGAGCTTGTCTCGGCTGGGCCGTGCCCGCTGGTGGGAGAGTCCTGGTTAGGGAAACCTCACTAGCCGACGGTAGGTCGGCGCCGGATCTTGGCATCCAGCGCGGGAAGATCATCGCCATCTCCCGAGATAAACGTTCACTACACTAAAGGGACTAATGACCAAAGCAGTTGACGCGCCCGGAAACACGAAAAAACCAAACCAAACCAAACCTTCAGCCTAGCCACATAGTACCAAGTTATTTAATTTATAGAATGTGTAATAAATACGTACTACATAAAATAAAATCAATAGTCACTATTATTTTCGTTTTCTGTTACAAATCTTTATTAATCTGAGCATCATCTTCGTGTATCTGCGCCCTGACTACCTTTGGTTATTTCGGGTGCTGGGGCGGCGCGGGGCGCCCCGCCCTCGGAGTGGAGAGCCGTGTCGGGACCGCCGAGTGCTCCGCCTGGCGGCCGCACGGGGCACTAACGCTGCGCCCCCCGTGTTATTTGCGCCTAACAGGCCGTAGGGGCCCCTGCACGGCACCCTGCGTGCCAGATGTTTTCAAAAGTTTCGTCTTCTATCTGTGTCTGTTGGGGAACTGCATCCCAAGTATGATTTCTATCGTACCGTTGAGGGTTAGTCAGAAATATAGGTGCAGTGATAAATTGTATTTCGCTGGCGATTTTTGAAGGTAAATTGAATATCTGGATTGCTTTCAGCAAAATTCGTCAGAAAGTGGAGTTACCAGCTAAACCTCTCTCTCTGTGTCTATCATACTCCCTGTTTCTGTGTAACTTTCACCCACTCTCACGCACAAGCAAAAGCTGCTAAGCTCATAGATTCCATTTAGCGAATCCGTAACTAGTGGTTTTTTGATAACAATCTCACTTTCTGTAATAGATTTAACATGTTAAAGATTTTTGTAACGTGTTTATCAAATAAACTCGAATACCCGTATGTATGTGAACTGCAGCATCCAGGAATTCTGAGTCTTCAGCGATTGAAAGATGAGAATCAGTGCAGAGCGGTTAGTATGTGGCGGCCAAAGATAAAAATTGCCAATTCGTTAAATCTGTTCGAAAGTTATCGCCGATGCACAAGAAAAGAAACCTCTCAAAAATCATTATTACTTTCTCGCTACGGAGTAGGGAGAAAGTTAAGTAATGCTGCGAGAAAAAAAGGCGAATTTTCGGCAGAAAAACTCTTGTTACAGAGCCCTCGTAACGACAAAATGGCTAAATCGAGTTGCTAAATTTTAAAAAATCCTCCAACACGTGATGTAGCCAGAATCCATGATTTATAGGTTCTTGATAGCGAAAAATCGATTGATGGCAAAACGTCTGTCTGTCTGTCCGTCTGGGTGAACAACGCTAGCGGCTAAACCTTCAGCGGATTTTCTCCGAAATTGACATTCCCCAATCGATCTAGCTAATGTCACGACCCCTTCAATTTGAAACCGATATTTTAATTTTGGAGGTACTTTATGTAAAGTCCCTGAAATATTTTCAAAATTTTCAAAAAAATGGCTCAATCGTTTTTGATTTAATTTTGTTTTTGGATAGTGTGAAGGACATTTAGGACAATGGTGCAGGTCTCATGTTTGTTGAAAACTCTGATTTTTCAAAAATTGCACTTAGTTCAAACTTTTTTGACGTCTTTCTACAACTACAATTATGAAGATAGAGATTTCTTCCTCAATGAAATCTATTTCTGATCTGATAGATTTTGAAATGTTATGTACAATTTTCTAATAATTAACTACTTTTTCTGTGAAAAATTAATTAATTTTGCATGAAAATACAGGCGAAGAAGTACGTGCTGTTTCAGAACCACTAGTTTTTTAAATGTAGAAATATGTTTAGAAAAATTCATATAGTTAACAATTCAGCGAGCATGATGTTTAATACTTTGCATTTGGATGTGAAATCAAAGATGGTGCTAAAATTAAAATCGCACTCCTAAAAATGAGAACAATTCTAAAATATCACTTTTCTTGTCGAATCAACAGTATATACTATGCAATTTTTATGGCTTTACAAATTTGCGGATCTTCCGACGAACGTATATGACAGCCGCATTCCCTTGCACTCCAAGCGTTCGGTCTATTTCCTGTACCTGGCGTTGAGTGGTGCAGGAGGTCCCTTTAATGGAAATGGCCCCGGGGCGACATCCTCGTGTACAGATTGGCGATCTGTTTCAGTGATACTCTTCGCGAGAGGCGCGAATTAGCTGAGATGTGTAGTGCCCAGTGAGGTGTAGCATTGGGTTTGACGCGCAGACGCGCCCCCGGTCGAGCTGCCAAAGAGCCGGCGATAGGACGTGAGGCGGCAAGCGGCGCGGGGGCGGGGCGGGGAGCGGGGTGACGCGAGGGCGGCAATTACAGGCCGCCCCGCGGAGGCGTTCGGCTGAATCGGCCTCTGAAGCGTATTCGCTCTAATGAAGATTTATTGCCTCCGCTGCGACGCGCGGGCGCTGGGCGGACGGGCGGGCGGACGGGCGCGGTGGACGGGCGGGCGGACGGCGGTTGACTGGCGGGCTGGGAGGGGAGGGGCTGGGAGGAGGGGGATGGCGGACTGGGAGGGAAGGAGAAGGATCGGCTGGAGGTGAGGGAGGGTCGTCTGAGGCGGAGGGGTTGCTGCTTTGGAAGGGGGGGGGGTCGGCTGGTAGAGGGGAGGGGGGCTGGCTGAGAACAGGGAGCTGAACGGTTGGAGAGGAGGGCAGGAGGGCGAGGGAGGTTGGCCTGGAAGGAGGGCGGTTTGCCGGCGAGTGGGAGAGGGCGTGAGGGGCGTAGGTCATGGACTGAAGGAGGGCCACTCAGAGAGGGTCAGCGACCTAGATGCTGGGACAAGGTTCCGCTTGCAAAGCTAGGGTCGAACTTCTTTATTCAGAGTTTGCTGGAAATTTCATAAGTTTTGACATCAGTGCCAAGTCCATGCAGTAAGCCCATACAATGGTTGCAACAGAGTGATTCTACTAGGAGGTGGAAAAACTGAGTGCTCAATTTCAAGTCGAACTGAATTTCTATATTGTTGCTACAGATATTAAATGTTGATCTTGTTTTATAAACTTGGCTTTATTTCGGTGTGTTTCTGCAAGAAATCAAATCGGGGTTAAGAAACAACGTTTAAGAACTTATTTATTTTCAATTGAAAATTCGCCCGAATCGATAATGTGGATGCTCCAATGTGGGGTGGACGATGCTTCCATGGTGGTCCAATCTGTTGTAAACTGCGTGAATGTGCATTTTCATTTGAGCTGTGCAATGCCAATAACATCTCCACCTGATTCTCGACTTCCGCCAAGTCCCTGCGGCGCCCGGCCCGGGCCGTTCCTGGCTGCTTGTGATTCACAAGTGGCCCCCGCGCTTTGCCCCCGAGCGGCCATGGGCGCCCTGCGTGACGCGGGAAGTGTCGGAGCGGCCGCCCTCCGGAGGCCTCCCCGCCCGCCTGCGCCGCAGCGCCTCTGGTGGCAGAGCGCAGACGCTAAGCGGGACGGGAGGGTGGGGCGTCGATAGCCCAAAACGGAATTCACCCCCCAAGAAAGATTGATTGATTTTTTCGTGTTTCCGGGCGCGTCACTGCTTGGTCATTAGTCCCGTTAGTGTAGTGCATGTTTTTTCTCGGGAGGTGGCGGTTATCTTCCCCCGCTGGATGGCGAGATCCGGCGCCGACCTACCGTCGGCTAGTGGGGTTTCCCTAATCAGGAGTCTCCCACCAGCGGGGCACCACCCCAGTCGGGACAAGCTCTAAGCTCCCGACCGGTCTCCCGGCATATGTGGTAGTGTGGTGTATGTTAGTGTAAGTGTGTGTGTAAAGGAAAAGGAAGCGACAAGGAAGAGGAAGGACAGATCTCGCGCGGCCCGCGGCCCGTTTGGTAGGGTACTGCTCCGGCATTCGCCTGACGTTGATCGGAGAAACCACGGAAAACTACCGATCAGAGCAGCCGGGCGCTAGAATTCTCCTCCAGACAGCGACTGAATTCGACCAGCTGAAAAGCTAGTGTCGAAAATCCTGCCGCCAACCTAGGACCTCCCGGACAGAAGCGCTGCAGTGACATCAGTTGATGCATTGGGCTCGGGCTCGTGGTAGGTTTCCTCAGATACACGTGGTTCTTGTGACTTTGAATACACTTCTTTCACTTTCACTTTATCCCGACATTTTTGAGTTCATTACCAATATCTGTCATTAATCATACCTGGTACAACTACCAGGCTCGTGAAATAAATAAAATGCCTCTGAAGTTAAAGGATATAAAATCTTTCATCGATTGGAAGTGCTTGTACTAGTAAAAAAGAATAAACTAAAACTGAATAGAGAAGATAAAGAAACCCAGTATATGAAGTAATCTGCAAACTTAATTCCAAAAAAAACTTACAAACTCATTGTAAGTAATGTGGAAAAACATTTATTTCAAAACACACTTGTATATAATGTAGGATAGTGTAGTAATAGTTGTATTATTACAGTTGAAACGAGCTGAGTACCACGATGATTATACTCATACGTTCAAGAGGATATGCATTATCTCATAGTGGATGTTACCATTTTCTTCTAGTCAGCGTTTTGCATCTCATTTGATAGACATGTATGTATGTATGTATTTGGCGTTATTGGGTCGGTAGTCCGACTTCGCCGGCCAGCTACCGGTGTTCCCCATGGCCAGTTACCGGGCTAGTAAAATTCCCATGCTTGAGGGTGAGAGCGACATGAGGCGAACATGACGTAGTCTCTTCACCATAACTAGCAAGATCCGCCTGCTTGATCTTTTCTTCGTCACACAGCTACACAAACAGGGACGATATTAAAGAAAAGCTACTACTATATTTCTGCCTCGACTGGGAATCGAACCCAGGACAACAGCACGGGAAGTTAGTACGCTGCCCATGAGGGTATGTAATAGACATTTAGGAATAATATTTTAAACGAACATTGAAGAATTGTGAGAGAAGTGTGAACATGCACCGTGACAAAGACGCGCAAACGCGCGTACAGAAATGTTTTTTTCTCTTAGGGTTGCAGCGGGGCGCGGGAAAAAGAAGAAGGCGCCAATCGCTCACCGTTTAGAAAGCAGAGAAAGTGCGGGCGGCAAGGCAAGGGCAGAGGGCAGGGGGGGAAACGGAGAGCGGGGCGTGGTGGTACGAGACAGGGAGGGGGGGACAAGGTTGGGGGCGGGGGTGCGGAACGGGGGCGGAGGGGGCGGGGCGAAACGCGTGCGGGGCGGGGGAGGGCGCGGGCGCCCAGGGGCTGTAACTCGCAATGCAGAGGCCCAGCGGGTCTCGTTACTGCCCCTCCCCGCTCCCTTAAATCTGCCAGCGCGCCCGCCCTCCCGCCCCGCCCCCTTCCCCACCTCTCCCCGCGCTAGGCTCTGGCCCTGGCGTCTGGACGCGGCCGCTCCCGAACCGCAGAGCTGCTCTCAGATCACCCTGGAAACCCACTCTCGTTGGTGTTTGCTCGCTCGAAACAATATTTTCTGTACACCATCAGCGATTAAAGAGAAACGTTGCATTTACAAGCATTTAAAATTTGGATTTCATCTTGGACAAACTTGCGAAACCCAAACACTTATTACCGGTAGCAGTAGCTCAGTGCATCAACTGATGTCACTGCAGCGCTTATGTCCGGGAGGTCCTAGGTTCCCACTCCCCACGGTGGCAGCATTTTCGACACCAGCTTTTCAGCTTGGTCGAATTCAGCTGTTGTCTGGAGGTGAGTTCTAGTGGCCGGCTGCTCTGGTCGGTAGTTTTCCGTGGTTTCTCCGATCAACGCCAGGCGAATGTCGGAGCAGTACCCTACCAAACGGGCCACGGACCGCGCGGGATCTGTCCTTCCTCTTCGTTGTCCTATCTCTCCCCTTACACACACACTTACACTAACATGCACCACACTACCACATATTCCGCGAGAACGGTCGAGAGCTTATAGCTAGTCCCGACTGGGGCGGTGCCCCGCTGGTGGGAGAGTTCTGGTTAGGGGGAAGCCCCACTTGCCGACGGTAGGTCGATGCCGGATCTCGCCATCCAGCGGGGGAAGATCACCGCCATCTCCCGAGAAAGAAACATGCACTACACTAACGGGACTAGTGACCGAAGCAGTTGACGCGCCCGGAAAAAATCAATCAATCAAACACTTATTGATGCACAAAGACCAAAAAAGATAGTTGTCTCGCATATTAGTTTAATATTCTTTGAACAAAATCTTTGTAGCGCGGCCAAAGTAAGAAGGCTAGAGTCAGTGATAAATGAGATTTGGATCTCAATTATTAAACGTGAAGAAAAACTTTTCTTAAATTTTGTGTCAACTTTCACATTCACCAACTGCGACAATAATTTAACACTTAATTAAATTACTTGCTTTTGTGATAGAAATTGATGTAAATTATGATAATCTCCTGAGTTTTTTGTTAAGTTTTCTAATGAAGGAATGTATCTCTAAAATTGATCAGAGTCAATAAATTTCTTTTTTGCAGATTTGAAACAGAATCATTACGGAACTTATGAAACGCATTAGTGACATTTTACAGGTAGATAATCCACTTGTAAAGTTTATTTCGAAAATCAAAATATAAAAATTAATGTCTGCTTTGTGATAGTTCCAACCAATTCTCCTGTACTCTTGCGAGAAAAAGAAGACTAGTATTTTTTTTTACCTTTTGTTGCATATTCCAGGAGTTTTATGCAACGAGATATAAAGCATGAGTTCTACATCTGAAATTTTCTGAGTTTTTTATAATGAAAACAAACTTGTTGAATAATAAGTTTTCGAAAAAAACACCTAACCTAAGTCATTTATTTATTTATTTATGGTCAGAGGGCGCATACAAATGTATCTGGACAAGAATCTTAACGGAGTCAGAAAAGTTACAAACTATGAGCTTTCATTTTACATCCAAGGGGAAATTGGTTTTCTTCTTTTCCTTTGATTCAAGAGTCTGTAATTCCGTAATCTATTATGTCGAGGACTGGAAATGTAAATATAATTCTTTAGTATGACACAAGAGTCGCTTTGTTCGTATAAAATGGGAAAATGAACACTACTTTGGGGAGTAATTTAACGCTCATTTTTCACAGTAAATCAATAGTAGTTTAAAAAGACATTTTAACTAATTTTCGTTTTTCAAAATGGATTTATTAGTAGGAACTTCCGCAATCGATCAATACCCATTTGATCGCGGTTAAAAACATCCAATTTCTGGGCACTTTCATACAATTGTGCTTGAAATGAAACGCTCAGTGCATTAATTTGAATGCAAAATTAACTGCGTTATGTTATGAATTCAAAATTCTCACTAATTTCTTTACCTCTATTCACATGCGTACATTTCACAAGTTCGCATTTTCACCCTCAGTGTGCCGTTGTCGTAAAGATCGTTATTTCAATTTTATTTTTATTAAGTAAAGGGATTAAAGAAAATAATAAAAAGCGTCGGCGTAATTTATAAATTTACTGCTCTAATTTTATGTAATAAAAGTTAAAGAATTATTCATATTTTGAACTTTTGTTTAGAATTCATAATTTTTACTTTCTTGTATACATACGTATATACGGAGTAATATACGTAATTTAGAAAAAAATATGAAATGCTGTGGAAAATCGATTTCGAGATTTCAACGGAAATACACGTTCTGGGATCTCCTGATACCGAAAAAGTGGTTGTTTTCAAAACGCCTGTCCGTCCGTCTGTCTGTCCTGGTGTATGAGAACAACACTAGGACCTGAACTATTCAAAAGATTTGTTCCAAACTGAATAAACACTTATCTATCTGCCCTGAATCGAAGATCTGCGATTTTGAGAAACATTCATTAAGTTTTGGGGGTACTTTACATAAAGCCCTTTAAACGTTTTCGAAATATTCTCAAAAATGGCTCCAAATTTTTTCTTTAAATTTATTGTAGGAATAGAGTAAAATACACTTATGAAGCTGGATTAGCTCTGATTTTCACGGTTAACTCTGAATTTTAAAAAATTGCAAAAGTTTGCATTTTTTCGGCGTCTTCCTACAACAACAAAATTGAAATTAGATATTTTTCCTTCAAATGAAACTTATTCTCCATACTTAGTTCTTTCAAGAAGGTCATGTACATTTTCTTGAAACTTTGAGTAGTTTTCGCACAATATTGTGTGCGATATGTGCAATTTGAAAAAATAAAAAAAATTTAAAAATTCTCAAAACGGTTTAAAGTATAATTTTTTGACTTGTCTCTCACGTCGGTAATATTTACATTAGAGGCGATTTCTTCACATTATTATATTTATGAGTACTGTGATTCAGAAAGTCGTATAAAGTTTCTCGAAATTGTTTTGTTAAAATCATTTCACATTTCAGCATTTTCAGAAACGCGCAAATGCAATTTTCTCAAATATAGCTGAAGCTCAAATATTCAAACTTTTTCCAACGCGTAGTGCTAATTGTGCTTTTTAATATGACGTTAAATCATTATGGTGATTTTTTTGTTTTTTTCAAAAATTACAAAAATGTAATTTTTTTAATATCTCTCACGCCGTTAATATGCACATCTCTGTCGATTTGTATACACTATTGTATTTATGAGTGGAAGTATTTCAAATGACTTTAAATGAAGTTTTTCGAAAACTAAACATATTTTTGGGAAAAAGAGCTTCAAATTTTGCATTTATATGAATGCTCTAAATTTTTCAATGAAAATTGCTATTTTTGACGAGGTTTTACCCTTTACTACTTTGGGTGGCGATAGATGGCAGTTGGCAAGTGTTCGAATTGCAACCCCTAACCAAAGAAAATAAAAAAACAATACGAGGACGTCTGTGCAAATTCGGTAGCACCACTAGTTTCAAAACATTTCCATACATGTTTTTGAACTACTTAAATGTAGAATGTTGATGAAGCTGTTTTAGAATTCTTATCATGGAAACGAACGTCATAAATGCTCACTGAAAAAATCTCGAAGTTTTATCATATCTTTCTGGGCAGCTCTAAATTTCTCCCATAAAATGTCAACAATATGTACTCCTCCACTTTAACATTCGCACTACTTCAATCTATGTTTAATGAGAGGTGGCCGCCTTCACATATTTTCGTCGGAAAATGCTCTCTCCGAACAACTGAAAAGCCATATGGCTGAGAGTTGTATAATCAGCTCACTCCGTTAAATAAATAAATTAAAAAAAAGCTCTAAATTTGCATTTACTGCCAAAATAGTCGATTTCCTTGATTTTTTTGCCAGAATTCTGAAGAGAGTGAATAATTCACAATTTGTATTTTCAGGCAGAGTTGGTGTTTTTCAATGATTAAATGAAGTCTCTGACACGTTGCCAAAGGAAAGTAAAGACTACAGTGTCAGTTGACAATCCACACCATCAGCTATAACTTATTTCAGGGCTTTGTGACCAGAGATTGGGAATATTTGTTTAGAGAGGTTGCAAATTTTAAAATATTAGCCCAGCATTACTTGGCTTCATTACAAAAGGGCATCAAAATGCCCATAGCTGAGTGCCAAGAGTAAGCTAATTTTAGAAAACCAAAAAATATTAAAATATAAAAGAATTTCCCAACAAGCCCTGCAATCCCACTTCCGCTGACTAGTTGTGACCCCTCTTCTTGTAGTTATATACAATTTACATCACACTCAGCTATTTTCTGTGTCTCTTTGAACAAACCCATCTTCGAATAACCAAAGAGATCGAATTAATTCCACTATATTCAATTGATTGATTGATTGATTTGTTCGTGTTTCCGGACGTGTCAACTGCTTCGGTCATTAGTCCCGTTAGTGTAGTGCTTGTTTTTTCTCGGGAGATGGCGGTGATCTTCCCCTGCTGGATGGCGAGAACAGGCGCCGACCTATCGTCGGCTAGTGGGGTTTCCCCCTAACCAGGACTCTCCCACCAGCGGGGCACCGCCCCAGCCGGGACAAGCTCTAAGCTCCCGACCGCTCTCCCGGAATATGTGGTAGTGTAGTGCATATTAGTGTAAGTGTGTGTGTGTGTGTGTGTGTGTGTAAGGGGAGAGTATAGGACGAGGAAGAGGAAGGACAGATCGCGCGCGGTCCGTGGTCCGTTTGGTAGGGCACTGCTCCGGCATTCGCCTGGTGTTGATCGGAGAAACCACGGAAAACTACCGATCAGCCGGCCGATAGAATTCTCCCTCAGACAGCGACTGAATTCGACCTAGCTGAAAAGCCTATGTCGAAAATCCTGCTGCCGTCAGGACTGGAACCTAGGACCTCCCGGTCAGAGGCGCTGCAGAGAAATCCGTTGTTGCGCTGAGCTAACGCTACCGGTCACTATATTCAAAAACGGAAAAAATGTGTCGAGGCAATTACGAACATTACAGGTTCTGATTGCATCTCTGTTGCGTCAGATTATGAGAGTTGCGTTCAGCTACGGAAAAATTTGCTAAAAAAATGTATTTTTTCAGGAATTATATTGGGTCCGTAATCAATTCATTTCGTGAATTTCATTTGAGGGTATAAATGAAATGCTGAACTAAGCTAAATAAGCTATGATACGAGTAACTCGTAACTGTAAACATATTTATATTGTAAATACTTCTTTCCTCGAAAAGTGAAAAGTACTTAAATTTTCGAAAAATTGTACATAACGTTATTTCAAAATAAATTTTTAAGGAACGGATTTCATTACGATAAAAATCTCTATCTGTAAGATTTTAATTGTAGGAAGACGCCGAACAAATTTTGAACTTTTGCAATTCTCGAAAAGGCAGATATTTCAACGAATATGAGATCGGCATCACTTTTTTAATCGTCCTTCACACTATCCAATAAAAAATAATGAAAAGTGTTGGAGCCATTATTTGAACATTTTGAAAATGTCCCAGGGCTTCATGCAAAATTAAAATATAAAATTTAAAATTCAAGGGGAAGTGGCATCAGCCAGGTAGATTTGGGGATATCAATTTTGGAGACAATGGGCTGAACGGTTTAGCCGCTAGCGTTGTTTGAAGACGGACAGACAGACACGTTTTCCGTCATTAGATTTTTCGAAATTTTGGACACACAAAACGTGAATTCTGTTTACACCAGGTGTTACATGATTTTTTTTCTTAATTTAGCCACCGGATTTATCCACTTTTTCGTTACCATGGCCCTGTAATAAGATATATTCTACCGAAAATTATCATTTTCTCGCGCAGCATTACGTAACTTTCTCTCTACTGAGTAAGCGGTAGCGACAACGTAAAGACGGGAGAGACTCGTTCAAATGGGGCGTGTAGTCTCCCTCGCTCGTGTGCTCTGGAGGCGGCGAGCAGCTGCTGCATTGGGCGGCGGGGCGGGGGCGGGGGTTGGGTCTCCGCCCCCGGGGGCGGCAGGCGGCCGGGGACGGGGCCTCTCCCCTGGGCCTGCCGCCGCCCCCGGCGCTATCTGGGCCACGCACCACCACTGCCCCTCCTCCCCCACACGGAGGAAGGCTCTCGGGGGAGACGGGCAATCTGCCGCCCCCGACTGCCACGCCCATGCGGGGCTGCACATTTTATTATGATCAGGTAAGCGTTTTCTACTGGTAAATGTTGTGCAATAGATAATACATAGCAATAAAATTTAAATAAATATCATAAATATGATAAATATTTAAATGATATAATTAGAAAAATAATTTTTTGGGTAAGTTCCTGTAGTCCAAAACCCACATCAATATAATAATATAATAATAATAATAATAATAATAATAAAATAATAAAAATAATAAAAATAATAAAAATAATAAAAATAATAATAATCTTGGTATAGAGCAGTCTCGAACAGTAGCCCATTCGGAAGTGAAGAAACGTATAACCGCAGAATTCAAGAACCCACTCACAAATGTTCTTGAAACATCTTTGAATTCGCGAAATATTGCCACTGCAATAAGTACATACGCTATTCCTGTGATCACCTACTCAATGGGCTCTATAAAATTGAGTCAGACAGACCTTGAAGCAATGGACAGACATATAAGAACCCAAATTACTCTTCCTAGTCTATCCTCTCCACTTACACACACACACTACACAACCATAAATTCAGCGAGATCGGTTGGGAGCTTACAGCTTGTCCCAGCTGGGGCGGTGGTCCGCTGGTGGGAGAGTCCTTGTTAGGGGGAAATCCCGCTAGTCGACGGTAGGTCGGCACCGGATCTCCCCATCCAGCGGAGGAAGATCTACGCCATCTCGCGAGGAAAAGAACATGCACTACACTTAATCCGCCCGGAATCACTAACGAGCCAACCAAAAAATGAGAGCTCCGGGTTCGGCTTGCTGCGGAGAGACTTTCCTGGCGCACGTTATATTGCGCATGAGAACCAGCGGGGCACCGCCCCAGCCTGGACAAGCTTCTAAGCTCTCGACCGGTCTTCCCGAATATGTGGTAGTGTAGTGCATGTTAGGGTAAGTGTGTGTGTAAGAGAAGAGGATAGACAAGGAAGAGGAAGGAAGATCGCGCCGTCCGTGGCCCGTTGATAGGCATTCACCTGGTGTTGATCGGAGAAACCACGGAAAACTACCGATCAGCGCAGCCGGCCTCTAGAATTCTCATCTAGACAGCGACTGAATTCGACTTCGCTGAAAAGCTATTGTCGAAAATCCTGCCGCCGTGGACTCGAACCTAGGACCTCCCGGTTAGAGGCGCTGCAGTGCCATCACTGAGCAACCGCTCCCTGTCTGTGACATTAGTTTAATTAGTTACTTTTGCTTCACGGTCTCCGATCGCCCGCCGAACACATTGTTGCAATTGGTTGTGACCTGACCACCGAGCGAAGTGGCTCAAGGCCTAGAGACGTCATATTCGGGAGGTCCGGGTTCAATCCCTGTGCCGGTCATCCTAACCGGGTTTTCGTGGTTTCCCCTTGGTCATTCAGTCGAATGTTGAACGGTTTTACGACCGCAAGTCGAACTAAGTGAAGTCAGGAAGGTGAGGCGAATTTGTGACCGCGCGAGCTCCTGGTTGGGTGACCAACTGGGAATCTCGGATCTAACGCGCCGCGGCCAACTGCCTTTACGGGACATATAACGGCAAATACAATTACTATAACATGACTAGACCATAACCATGTCTCTCGAGCGTGGTCACATTGTTAATGCTGCAAGCACTCAGAAAATAGGACTCATTGGAGAGAACTGTATCTTCATCTTAAATATACTATTTCATGGGGATGTTTAAAATTTATTGTATTTATTTAATACACTCGAATAACGAAGCATTATCGGATCCGCTAGTAAATTAATAAACAAGTTTTCAAAGTTGACGTTTTTTTCAATATTGATGGTTTTACTCCGAACGCGATACGTACGTGATACCTCTCTCTTCTTTAAGCTTCAAAGTGGGAGATGGTAGAAAGAGGATGGTATATATTATGTCAGCGATGGCTCATATAATGACACCGAAATAATGACAGTGTAAAGCTCAATTCAACGATGTGCCACAGTATTAAAGATTTTGTTAATGGAAAACGAATTATTTATGTACCACGGGCGTTATAAGGGTTTCAATGATCGAGTGGCGACCAAAAGCTCGAGGGCTCTTGACCGGAGGGCTTTCTATCGCCCGAGATTACTAGAACCAGTTAATGCTTGTGATACATACAAAACTTTATTTTTCTCATAATTTTAATGATTCAAATTGACTTATTTAATAATTACTTATTTACTTTTTTACTAATTACTTAATTACTTATTTACTAACTTAACTAGAGTTGTCTTTTCGTATTTTCCTCCCTTAATTCACTTTCACAATTCCCTTCATAAGATGTAGCATCATTTTATTCTCATATTTTCCTTGTAACTACGGTTTTCTCGATCCGGGTAAGTTATACAATGTGTATCGACTTCCGTATCGAAGGTAATAACAAACAAAAGGTATATGTAAAAAATGAAAGTTATTTACAGTGCTGGTATACGCCAAATATATCCTACATATTGTTACTGCTAAATAGATTGTGAACATCAAAAACTAAGAATAAAATTAAATATAATATTATCTGCACCCATTTTCTTGAGCACCTGTTTTGCGAGATGCGAGGAAGATTATGCCAAGTATGTAGATCAGTTTTCGATGCAAAATAGTTTCTATTACATGGGAGCAAACATTTCTGGTTTTCAGATTTTGTCAACAACGCTCTTTGCTACCAATTATTCTTAATTCAACTAATATTGGTACAGGAGTGGACGTAGGTATTCCGGGGCCAAGAAAACGTGCGCATATAATACCTGACGTTGAATGTTCCTATATATTCTGGTTTCTGTTCATTCGCAGTTTTCATAAATTGTTGTGACTTGTTGGAGAGCTGTTCGGAAACTCGCACGCCGCCTGGCTTGGGGCTTAGCCGTATAACCTCTGTTTAAACGCGACCTCTGACATTTCGCTACCCAGAGGTAGATTTTAGCGTCAATTCCAAACGCCAACGTTTATTGCCCTCAGTGAAATTGTGCACCAAAACATGAGGCTCTGCGTAAATACACTCTTGTAATATTGTCAATGGTGTAATAGTTTTTGCTTTACATGAGCGAGCTCGCAGTTAGAGTTCATTATGACGAACGCTTCCTCCGAACACTTTTTCGAATTCTAAAGGATTATATAGTACTAGATACCAATGATATTATCATCTTTTTACAAGTTGCGGAATATTTGTGATTACTGAAATTGCATGGTATTTATTCTTGAAATTTGAAAATATATTTGCACTCTAAACAATATTTCTGTGTGAAAAGAAATATAAATCATAATTTTAACTGAAATTTTCAAATATTAACATAATTCCAACAAAAATATTTTTAAACATAGTGCAACACGCAACTCGATTCAAACACCTGCAGGCATTCAGAAAAATGAAGAGACATAGGGTAATATCTTATTGTTTCCATCAAAATACTTCCTTCCTATTTGCATCCTCTCTATTTATTACATGCTAAGGAAATCAAAGTTTTGTAGCGTTCATCGAAATTGACGTGTACAACCCACCATAGGTGAATCTAAGGGATAAAAGTAGATAAAAAAAGAGTAAGATACAGGTAAAAGTGCAAATGCATACGCTCAAACTAGTGGTGCTACAGTATGGCAAAGACTTTCTCGAACTAGTTAGTTTCCTAATCTGTGCCGTCTAGACTATCTTTTGGTTTTGTCCCCACCCTCTCTCCAGCTGCCACCTATTGGCGACTAAAGAGATTTTTTAGGATTTTCTCCACTTTTCGGTCTTCTAGCAGAATAGAACATGAGGTGCTTCAACTGGATACATTCTGCGCAATATTTCTAACTTTTATAATGTTTGAAAATTTAGAGAGTTTAACGAGAATGATACCTCTACCGGTTTTAAGTGTCCTTTGCTCTACCGGAGGAAAAAAAGAAAAACTTTAGTATCGGTTTTGGGAACAAAAATTTAAATTGAATTTTCGTGAAGCAAAAATTATGCGAAAAACCTCTTTTTTCAAAGAATTGTATTTGAAAAAATTGAACATGATTTTAATTGAAGAATTATTTTTTAGGACAGATAACAATAATAAAAGTGATGTTTTACCAAATTGTCCAGTTCTCTTCATACAGGTATGTCACCTTTCATGAATCTGCCATACTGGAATATAGAGATCCTTGATCTAGTTTCTGAAGTTATCTGTAGTTCAGTATAAACAGATTTTCACTTTCTAAACCAAGATTTAAACTATGTCGAGACCGCGCACCGATCCTAGTAGTGCATTTTATTACTAAATAATCTATACTTCTATGTTATGTATTCTCGAGTTTTTTTAATTATTAAACATTCTTCTACTTTCTAAAAAGTAAGAACATTTATTTTAAAATACATTCGTTTAGAAACATATTTTAAATTTTAAAACACCATGGGCATTGATCCCTAAATTTCCTTCCTCGCTTTGATTAAAAAGATTACGTCAACTGTTGAGTAAACTTTTATTTCCTTAATTGATTATTCCGTGTTTCCGAGCGCGTCAATTACTATGATCACTAGTCCATAAGGGTAGTGCAGGTTTTTCACGGGAATCGGCGGTGATATTCCCCCATTGGATGGTGAAATCCGGCACCAATCTACACGTCGAATTTCGGGGTCTCTCCAACCATATATTTTCCATCAGTTGGGCAAAACTTCAATCTCTAAGCTCCCGACTAGTCGTCTTAAGTGTGTGGTGGTAGAGTATGCAAATAAGGCATGAGGATAGGGCAAGGAAGAGTAAGGAAAGATCACGGGCTATCCGTGGCCCGTTTGGTAGGGCTGTGCTCCGGTATTAACTTGACATTAATCGTAGAAACCACGGAAAACTACCGGTCAGAGCAGCCGGCCACTAGAATTCGCCCACAGCGGCTAAAGTTGGCCTTACTATATAGCAAGTGTCGAAAATCCTGCCTCCATCGGAACTCGAACATTAGGACCTCAGCCAGAAGCAATGTAGAGACAGAAGTGTATCCCCGAGCCACCTAAGCCGGTTTGTTTCTTTGCGATGTGTGATACGAGTAATAGGAGCGTCTGTTATATCGGAGCCTGGGACCGTTGGCCGCCTTTTCTCCCTTGGGCGCTGGCATGCAGAGGGGTTGAAAATGGTCACTTTCACGGGGAAATTTCATGTAAAGAAGTTACTCATGTGATATTTGCCTCTGATTGGTACCTTGCATCTAATTATGCACTGGTAATTGAAAGGTTACATGTTGACGCAGCCAAAGAAATTTGTTTACCTGCTCAACTCCAGTGTCTGATGAGTTGCGTAACAATCGAATGACAAGGGCAAATGTGAGTAATATATGTAATCTGTCTGTCTGTACTGACACAACAGCTCCTGATGGGGCCAGATCTACTAGCTCGTTCCTTGGCCTTGTGGCGTGGGTTATAACCTGTGTGTTACACGTTACGCGAACTGGTAGCCATAGACATCCTACGCCGAACTCTGGTCTTCAGAGCATTGAGCTTTCTCATCGTCACACAACAATACATACTGGGACATTGCAAGGAAAGCGCACTCTATACCATAACCTGCCCCGACCGGGAATCGAACCCGAGATTGCGTCATGAAAAAAGCCAGCTGATCAATGGGGCAGTGTACCCGTGTGATCAGTGGGCCAGTGTCCCGTGGGGCAACATGTGTAAAATTGTATAAAATTTTGTATTGCGTTCATTGGCAAAAAGTTAACAAATCCACCCCTGTACATGTTATAGAAGCCTGTAACATTTATTACGAACCTTTCTGTGTAGAAAAGCTGTATTTGCGGTGTCAAGTTCCATTTTGCCACTGAGTTTTGATTCGCGAGAGATGTGCGCGGGAACTCAAACCGCGCAATTATGCAGAGGCGTCAAAGCGCGCTGCGCCGCTCTCCTTTGTCTCCTCCTCCTCCTCCTCCTCCTCCTCCTCCTCCCTCCTCCTCCTCCCTCCTCCCTCCTCCTCCTCCTCCTCCCTCCTCCCTCCTCCCTCCTCCCTCCTCCCTCCTCCTCCTCCTCCCTCCTGCCCCTCCTCCTCCTGCTCGTCCTCTCCTCCTCCTCCTCCTCCTCGTCGCGCAGTTCGCGTGTTTTGACGCCTCTGTCGGCTCCCGTCGCGAGGACGATTGGACATTTCCAGGCCGAGCACGCGGGACCCCAAGCACAGGCTGCCTGAAAGGATTCTAAACAGAGACATTCGAGGTTTTAATTCGAAAACTTGACGCTCACGAACATCACTAAAGGAGATACAGACTGTAGTAGCCTGTAGTCTTGAAGGCCGCTTCACCATAGCTCGCGAACGGGAGGTACGTGCGCTTCACAATATACGCCAATGGGAAGAGGAATAGCGCTAGGAACCAGTAGCGGCTGAAACGAGAACTTTAAGAAACAGTTGCCGAAAACAAAGCACTTCTGGCTATGCTATTGTGTTACTCTTTGTATTGCCATCTGCCTGATGTGTTTGCGTGAGCTGCTATGAATAAAAATACTTTAACGCAAGAATATTAATTAGAAGAATATACCTATAAGAACAAAGAATGCCAAAACTACTACGAACTTACGGAAATTTCAAATACTAGAAACGAAAATTTTGTCAAATTTTAAAATACAATGTACTTTAAGGAAACAAAAATGGGAAATTTTAATTCCAAGTAATAATATGAAAGAAAATTGTACCAGAGTTTGCGGGTTCAAACCCGATCAAAGCCGTGGAGTTTTAAGGGTGAAAAATCCTCGTACGCCTTCCTTCGGGGGGAAATAAAGCCGGCTGTCCCATGTGGTAGATTTATTGCATGTAAAAGATCCTCAAGCCTAAAAGAAGCCTCTGAGCAAAATTGAGATCCGCCTGTTTCGTCGCCCAAGATAATACCTCCTTTCTCAGCTAGGTGGTGAAAGGAGCGTAACGAAATTTGCGTGGTTAGACGGAAGAGCGGGCCTGATGGCCCGAGTCTCGCCACGTAAAATAAGGCATTAACTAACTAACTAACCACAACCTCGCAAATCCACGTTCTAACTTCAATATCGCCCTACGCTCTCAATTCCGCTTCAGACCAGTGTCGCCTGTCGCGTGCAGTTTGTGCGCTCGATCAGCTGGAAAGCTTGGCCGCCATTTGCTGGACTTTCATTGGTCGAGTGGCTTCGCGTTCCCGGGCCGAGATAAATGTTGACCATCCTTCCCGTTCCCGTCGTGTTGTGAACGCCTGCCTGAGTTCCATCTTTTAACTTTCTTTGCGTTCCCGTTCGCGTTCCCGTTCCCGGGCTATTGTGGAGCGGCCTTTAGGCATTTCCAGGCCGAGCGCGGGGCACCCCAAGCGCAGGCTGCCTGAAAGGATTCTACACAGAGACATTCGAGGTTTTAATTCAAAACCTTGACGCTCACGAACATCACTAAAGGAGATATAGACTGTAGTATCTCCATCTGCTTTAAGTTAAACTAGTAGTGCTACGATAGAACATACGTTCTAGCATTATTTGCAGCTCTATTCGAAAATTCAATGTTCAATGGAAATGTGTCCCAGGTCAATTTTGTAAACGTTTTTGTCTATATTCTAGGAAAATGAAAAAAGAAAAAAGTGCTACAACAGCACATACTTTCTTGCATTATTGGAAATTGTTGTGTAATATTGAAATATATAAATCTTTGGTAATTTCTGCCGTACTGAAATTTCAGTTATAACTTGAAAAAGTCCAATTCAAACGAAACGCCTTTGGAGTATATCTGCGCTTGTTTCAAAAGCCAGAAACAGTAATGATTTCTAACATTTACAAATGAAACAAACATAAATAAATTTAACTGTTACAGAATTTGCGGCTCATTATACGGAAAAGGAAGAAGCCTGCCTCAACTAAATCTAACTGAGCTAATAATTCCAGAATACCATAATTAGCGATCATAACTACTCAAACAAAAGAAATGAATTTGTTAGTTGTATGTTAAATATTTTACCTTTCTAAATTTATTTCCTTTCATAAAAATGTAATTTACATGATATACTTAACACGACCAGCAACAATGACAAAAATCCTAACTTGGCCTTAATGGTCTCGAGTTATTGATTAATCATATGAATTTGAAATCGTCGATTAAGCTATAAGAGTTGCTTCCCTAAAAGACATATTTAATTTTCTCCTTTTTACCCGCACCTTCCCTGATACATCTAATAAACTTCCATGTTTTGGGGCCAACGCTGTTTAGTCCGAGTTCGATTCTCAGATTCACATCACCATGACATTTCAAAGACATTGAAACATTTGTATTGGTTTAAAAGACTTATCAGTCTTAAATTTTTGCCTGGACCGTTCATGATAGATAGCTACAGAAGTAATGCTTCAATCCAATTTTCTTTGTCCAAGAACCCATTTTTCAAAAGCATTTGAAGATTATAGACCTAAAACAACACATTGGAGATAAAGCACGGTAAACATTAAATTTAAGACTTTTATAGAAATGACACCCGGGATCCAACAATTAGTTTTAATTTAAAGTAATAGAACATCACACTTCGTGGTATGCAGTTGCTGGTACTGCCGGAGATAATACTTATTGCATCCCAAGAACTAAAGTTTGGAGTTGTAAACTTTTATGCACAAGCCCTTAATGATCTGCATGCTGTTCGTTCAATTAAACTCATTCTCTTGTTGTCTGGTGAAAGAAGAAATCCGGTATGTATTACTTATAATAATAGAGCTGGATTTGTATTTCTGTTCCCTTTTCTTCTTCTTTCTTTCAAACTTTTTAAACTCTTGTTCTCTGAGAAAACACTAATGCTTTGGATTTCATGAGACACGCGGCAAATAGGTCCCATCCGGGACACAGTATCTGGCTAAGCCTGAGATAAGCGCGATGGCCCCTGCAGCCTTGGCTCTCGTCGCTTTCACTGCCTCTTTCACCACCACCATCGCCACCGCCACCCCTAACCCCCACCGCCCCCTCGTAACACCCTCATCAGCCACCACCACAGCCACGCTCCCGCCACAGCCCCCACCGCCTGTCACCATCGCTCGTCATCTCAGCCACCACCGCCGCCACCACTGCCATCACTACAAACATCATCACCATCGCTACCACCACTGCCTCCGCCACCCCACCAATGCCGTCACTATCGACCCGTCACCTCCCCACCCATCAACACCACTGGCGTCATCGATGCTTGTCATCACCACTGCCGCTGCCACCTCGGCATCTTTCAACATCACCACTTCCGCCCCTCAACGCCCCTGCCTCCGTCTTTGCCCCCTGGACCGCCGTCACCGCCTCCTTCGCACTCGTCACCGACTCCACCTCTCTCGGTCCCCTTGTAACTGGAACATTTTAGGAGGCCGCTGCTTATTCTTCTCGTCACCTCTTTTTATTTTCGCCAGAGCGCTGAATATTATTACTCTATTTCTTATTTACGCTCCGGGGAGTAACAGCGACTTGGAAAAGGGAGGTTTATGCCTTATTTTTCTGCCCGGCTTAAGCTTCAGAATAACTTTCTCTGGAATGAGGCCACACCCGGGAATGTGTTTATGATTCCTATGACGCCATACTCAAAGAGATTTGCTGTGTTCGCGACAGAAAGAAAAACTAAAATCCTTTGTGCCATGAAAGAACTGGTGGAGTTCAGATGTAATGTCCTACCTAATATTTACAATTCATAGTCTTACATTTGGAATGTAATTTTACCTTCGTATTAGATCTACAAATAATAAGCATTCGGAGAATTATGAACATAACATTTTTTATATTCGTTTTGAGGTAATCCATGCTTCAAATTATTAAAAGAAGCGATAGTTTATCAAGATGGACGGACGAATAAATTGAATATCGACGTATTACGAAACTCTCAGAGTGCTAAAATTTATTACAGACAAAAATATTTATTTAAAAAATAAAATAGAGACCAAAGATGAAACCAAAAGCTTTACGTAAACATATTGTGATTACCTAATCACAATGTAGAGTGCAACGTTTTTAGGTACGAATAAATAAAGAGATGAAATGAACGAGGAACGCAATTAGGCCCGCCTGACTCACATTCAACGAATGTTTTATTGAGCTGAAACGAATCGCTGAGAATGTTGAACCAATGAACAGGCGGGCTCGATCACGCAATGTGTGTTGTGTTAGCGGGAAAGAAGGTAGAGACTGCGGACGCGTTGGCGCGCACGTCGTCAGACGCAGCTCAACGTTTTTGAGTAACGAATTTTGTCTTCACTTTTTGTGCTTAAAACGCCCCTCAGCTGGCTCACGGACATCATGCCGGCTTTAGGTGGTCCCAGGTTTGATTCCAGGCCAGAGTAAAAATAGCTGTAGCTTTCCAATAGAAATCGTCTCAGTTTCTATGGCTGTGTGACGAAAGAGAAAGGTCAGGCAGACCAAGTAAGCTGGGTACCTTGATGGTCTTCTGTCTCCCTTACCCCCTGGCGAGGGTAATACATCAAAATAAGGCCCAAGCCTGGAACACTTCTAGCTGGTGAAAGTGGAATTACTCCCACACTCAAGAGTCAGATACAAACATGTTTACAAGTTGATCAATTTAAAAATCTTAAGCATATGTCATGCATGACTAGTGTGAAAGGGATCATCAGTTAGGTTTGTGTAATCAAGTATGAATAGTAAAATACCAGATCGGTTTCTTCTTCTTCTTCTTCTTCTTCTTCTTCTTCTTCTTCTTCTTCTTCTTCTTCTTCTTCTTCTTCTTCTTCTTCTTCTTCTTATTATTATTATTATTATTATTATTATTATTATTATTATTATTATCATCATCATCATCTGTACTAAATGAGGATGTCGACACACTCGACTATAAATTTCTATGATTTGCATATTAAAGTAACTGCCAGCACAACGAGTTACAAAAAGACAAATTGACTAGCTTTGCCACAAAATCGCATACATTCTCTTATTATGTCTAAAATCTGCAGTTTTCTAAAATTCAGACAGTGCAACAAAAATGTGTCCTGCATCATTGTTTAAGCGACGTTTGTTGTATTTGTGAAAAAAATAAGAAAAAATTGGAGTTTTTGAGAAAAAAATGTTTTTATTTGCATTAACTTCAAGAAGAAATTGTACAAAAATTACTATTTTTTCAAAAAAATTGTACAGGATCTTTTTAAAGATCTAATTTCTTATAACAGATTTTGTTTAAGACAAAATCTCTATCTTCAAAATTGTAGTTTTGTCATGTTATTATGTTGCAATTTTCGAAAAAAAAGAAAGTACGTCGGAAATCGGACGAGCTCCATTTTATTTACTGTTCTTTGATACATACATGGGGAAAATTTAAAGAAAAAGATTTGGAGCCGTTTTCGAGTTTGTTTAAAAATTGCCTAAATTTTACCCAAATTTAGCGAATTTTTTTTAATTTTTCGAAAAATCAGAGATTTGAATGAAAATGAGGCCTGTACCATTTTTTAAACTTTCTGAGGAGAAGGTTCCTAAACACAGTTGGAGCCATTTTTATGGAAATTTTGAGAATGTAATTGAGGTTTCATGTAAAGTACCTCCCAAAATAAAAAAATATCGTTTTAAACTGGCTGGGTCTCGAGGTAATCGATTGAGTAATATCAAGTTTGGAGAAATTTGGCTGAACTGTTCCAATTGCATAACAGGGCAATCGTTTAGGCCTGGAACGGGAATGACGCATAAATACTCCGTGAGTGGTCGGGTCGGGCTTCTTTTGGTTTGAGGTGTCGTGGGATTAAAATTGGAGAATGCGAGACAGCGATTAGATGCGAGCGTTTAGAAGTAGAATTCTAACAGTCACACCAGAAGAGAAGAAGATAGAAACCTCGGAAATCGAGGCAATTGAATCCTGCTAAGAAGAGAAAAATTAATAATGTTAGAAAGGATAAAGGAATTTTCAATAAAAGTTCTAGCTCTGAGGACAACAAACGACTTTAGTGTCGTCCTATGAAGATTACGATATGAACACTCTTCTATAATATATTTTATAGGAAGAAAAAGAAATTTAGGTGGATCGTGAAATAGAAACTGCAGTTAATGAAAAGGATTGTGTTTTGATGGGAGTAAATGGAAAAAGGAAAAATGTTCTTACTTGGACAAGTTGTAAAATGATTATTGTTTATTAAGTTAAATAACCTGGTAAAAAGGGAGGCAATACTTTTGTTTTACGAAACGAGAAGTTGTATGAAGGTGACGATAAAATTATAATTTGCACACTGCCTTCACCGACTATTGCAGGAAAATTAGGGCATCAAATATATATTCTGATATTTCCTGTTAATTTCAGTGCTTATGAAATACCTAGGGTATAAGATTATTTACATGTGCTGCGGATGAAATAAACTCACCCTTTTATATAATTTGAGTAATTTCTTAATTCTTTAGGAAAGAAAACCAGCTAATAATTATTTGAGTTCCAAACTACAACTCTCTGCCAGTAAAGTTTATAATATGAATATATTTAGTTGTTAATAAAGTTCTAAAATAAATATTTTCTTTCTTTATCCTTCAATTACGAGTTTATTTTACATTTTCCCCGCCAGTCCTAAGATTCAACATTGGATATTCCAAGGTTGAACATGTTATTGTACCTTGCGATACTTGCAAAGGTGTGCAAAAAATGTAATAACATCCATTTTAAATAAGATATGATCAATTTAAAAACTGTAGTGCGTCTAAAATGGTTGGCTTTAATATATCATAAATCATATAACTTTAAAATGTATCGTAATTGTAAAAAATTGTTGTTAAAAACTGTCCCAATGTACAACAACAAAGTACCTCTACTCCATAATTCTTGTTTGCTAATCAGGGTTTCTCAAACCCAAAGCAACTACTCTCGTTTTATTTTTTATCCATCTATTGCCGGGTATGTTCCTAAATATATGGTACTTAAGGGAATAGTTAAGCTGTGATAAAGAGAACTCTTGGAGAGTTCAAGGATAGATGTCAAATATGACGTAAAAGTTTGGAGAGAATGTCTCGTTTGCGGGAAAAACAACTGAGATATTTTACCCTAAGGTTATATTACAAGAAAGTATCTATGAACTTCCAAGATACGAGAAGAGAAAAATCCTGTAATATAAAAATTCCATATGAGATATGTATAAAGAAAAGAAAGATTTAAAAATAATCAAATATGGTCAGTATTTAGCTGATGCGGATGTCGTGAATACAGAAAAGGATAATTGAATACCTCCATTTCAATTTAAATGTACTAATTATATAATTCATTTGAATAAACATATTAATGGGAAACTTGTTACAGCGTTATTCACGTCTATTAATAAAATAATTGTTGAGTAATTAAAGGACGTTTTCAATTAATATCAATTAATTACAGAATCCTGAACAATTTACACAGAGATGAGTTTGTGTTTATTATTTTTCTACAAACTCATTTTAAATATTTCAATTCAAACATGAGCGCTTTACAGATTAAATATTCGTTCTACACAACTGCATTGTGCAACGTGTTTTGAACCGGTGTATTTCAATTCATACGGGTTAATTAAGTTTGCTAATGACAACGGAGAGAGAGAGAGACAGAGAGAGAGTGCGTGTGAGAGAAAGAGAGTGAGTGTGAGAGATCTTGACACATAGTGCAGAACTTCGATTTCATCGATTTACACCATGCTTTGTGTTTGATGTTTTATGCAAGTCAGAAATTGTCAAATGACGATCTCTTGTATTGTTTTTGATTACGTCTGGGTTAAACCGTTTCTGATAAATCCTACACTCAAACATTAAACGATAACTCTGAACCTACTTTTGTCATTAAAATGTTTATTGAACTGTTCAGACAGCTTCGTTAATCATTTTTTATATCGTTGTGGTGTACATCTGACACTTCCCAGATTTTACACTTCTCCCTTCGTCACGGCATAGATGCTTAGAATGTTATCTCTTTTCATCGCTGTCTTTTCTTTGGAATGTGTAGATTCATGAAATCAGAAAAGAAAATTCCCATCCTTATTTGTTGAGTTTTGCTCCGTCACTTCTTGATCAAGCCAATTTCACGATATTCTCTGAGGGAGAGTAATTTTAGTTCCATATATCTCCTGATGCATGACTAATTGTGAACGCGTTTGATATGCTAGAAAAGTAAATAAAAGCAAAGCAACCAAACCGTCAGAAAAATTCAGTGCATTCCAGGCAATTTCATTTGAAAAGCTGATGTGAGTGATCGTCTACTTGACGATGCAGTGGCAATGTATTCCTCGGCGCTTGCTGGGGAAAAGCTTTGTAGGCGAAATGCGAGCGCGGCAGCAAACGGGAAGTGCAGGGGGCCGTGCGCCTGTTCCCTCCCCCCGCGGATACGCACGCGCGACAGGCCTATTACAGTGCAAAACAGAAGTTATGCGACAGCGCAATTTACGAACTCTGCGCAACTTTAAATGCTCCTCTGGTTGGGGACTGCATTCGCACAGCGGTACATGCCTCCTCCCGCCCAGCCCCGCCCCCTCTACCCCACTCCACCTCAACCGATCTTACCCCGTCCCGCCCGCTCCTGCCCCGCTCCGTCTCATTCCGTCTCGGGCCGCCTTGCCCAACGCCGCTTCGCCCTTCCCCCTCGTCAGGCCCCCCCCGGCCCCCCCCCCCGTCCTATTCCATCCGGTTCGTCCTTCCCCCCTCCCTCCCCTCCCGTTCCGTCCTCCCCGTCCCGTTCCGTCCTGCCCCGTCCCGTTCCGTCCTGCTCCGTCCCGTTCCGCCCTGGCCGTCCCGTTGCGTCCTGCCCCTTTCCAGTTCAGCCATGAGCCGTCCCGTTCCGTCCTGCCCGTCCCGTTCCGTCCTGCTCCGTCCGTTCCGCCCTGAGCCGTCCCGTTGCGTCCTGCCCCTTTCCAGTTCAGCCATGAGCCGTCCCGTTCCATCCTGGCACGTCTCGTTCCGTCCTGCCCCTCCCGTTCTGTCTGCCCCGTACCGTTCCGTCCTGGCCCCCGTTCCGCCTTGGCCGTTCCGTTGCGTCCTGCCCCTTTGCCGTTCCGCCCTGCGCCGTCCCGTTGCTTCCTGCCCATCTCGTTCCAACCTGCGCCGTCCCGTCCCTTCGGGTTCCGCTCCGTTCTGTCCCGGTTCCCCCCCCATTTCGCGGCGTCTCGTCTCGTGTCGTGTCGTCGTGGCTCCCCACACCATCCCATACTGCACCACGCTGCTTCTCGCCTGCCCGCCCCCACTCGCTCTTTTCACTGTCTCCGTCCTCCACCACGCCACGCCACGCCCATTCGAACAACGCGCGGGCGGGAGGTCATTTCGTTTTCTTGTGCCACGCCAACGGCGTAGCGTATGGGAGCGCGCGGGAGGGAGAACAAAGGCGCGGGAGGGTGGAGGGTGAGCGGGGCGGGGCGGTGCAAAACTTCTTCCATTTCGGGCGGCGCGTCGCATCGCGTCGCGGCGCCGCTGCCGTCCGCGCCATTAGCTGCAACGGTTATTCGGCGCCGCCCCCTCCGCGCCCCGTCGCCCGCCCGCCCGCCCGCCCGCCCGCCCGCCCGCCCGCCCGAAACGCCCGCCCGAAACGCCGCCCGAAACGCCCGCCCGAAACGCCGCCGAAACGCCCGAAACGCCCGCCGCCCGCCCGCCCGCGCCGCCCGAAACGCACGCCGACGCACGCCGCGCCCGCCGCCGCCGCCGCCCGCCCGCCCGCCCGCCCGCCCGCCACGCCCGCCCGCCCGCCCGCCCGCCACCCCGCCCGCCCGCCCGCCCCCAAACGCCCGCCCGCCCGCCCGAAACCGCCCGCGCCGCAACGCCGCCCGAACGCCCCCAAACGCCGCCCGAAACGCCCGCCCGAAACGCCCCCGAAACGCCCGCCGCGCCCGCCCGCGCCCGCCCGCAAACGCCCCGACAACGCCCGCCGCCCGCCGCCGCCCGCCCGCCCAGCGCCCCCGGCCGCCCGCCCCGCCGCCGCCCCGCCCGCCCGCCGCCCCCGCCCGCCCGCCCGCCCGCCCGCCCGCCCGCCCGCCCGCCCGCCCCGCCCGCCGCCGCCCGCCCGCCACCCCGCCCGCCCCGCCCGCCCGCCCGCCCGCCCGCCCGCCCGCCCGCCCGCCCGCCCGCCCGCCACCCGCCCGCCCGCCCGCCCGCCCGCCCCCCGCCCGCCCGCCCGCCCGCCACCCCGCCCCCCGCCCGCCCGCCCGCCCGCCACCCGCCCGCCCGCCCGCCCGCCGCCCCGCCACGCCCGCCGCCCGCCGCACGCCCGCCCCCGCCGCCCGCCCGAAACGCCCCGCCCGAAACGCCCGCCAAACGCCCGCCCGCGCCCGCCCGAAACGCCGCCCGAAACGCCGCCGAAACGCCCGCCCGCCCGCCGCCCGCCCGCCGACGCCGCCGAACCGCCGCCGCCCGCCCGCCGCCCGCCCGCCCGCCCGCCCGCCCGCCCGCCCGCCCGCCGCCGCCCGCCCGCCCGCCCGCCCGCCGCCGCCGCCCGCCCGCCGCCCGCCCGCCCGCCCGCCCGCCGCCCGCCCGCCCGCCCGCCCGCCCGCCCGCCCGCCCGCCCGCCCGCCCGCCCGCCCGCCCGCCCGCCCGCCCGCCGCCCGCCCGCCCGCCCGCCCGCCCGCCCGCCCGCCCGCCCGCCCGCCCGCCCGCCCGCCCGCCCGCCCGCCCGCCCGCCCGCCCGCCCGCCCGCCCGCCCGCCCGCCCGCCCGCTCGCCGCGCCGCGTCCGCGCCTTCCCGCGTGTCTCCCGGCAGGAAGCGCGGCGCCTGTCTGCGGAGGCCCTTAAGGGTTGGGCGTCGCTGACATTGAGGCGCAGGGGGAAGTAACGGCCGGGCGTCGCGACGCGTCGACACTTCCACTGCGACGACCCTCCCCCCCCACGTGGCTGGCCCATCCGGCACCACTTCGGCAGGGCTGTGGCCCACACATCGGCACTGGGAGCGTGGGCGCCTGCATTCACGAAAGCATGCACACGCGACGCGAAAGGAGAGGGCAGCGACGGAAGGAACCGAATTTGGGACATTGAACGCGTTTCAATTGCGCTGGCGATGAACATTTCTGCTGAACAACGAGAAGTTGTGCCCCTGGATTGGCTGAAATTGATTCAAATTGATCTCAAGACTTCATAACCAGCCAACTGAAACTATTCGCAAGTGTTGCGTTATTCACTTATTTTCATCGAAAATCAGCAAAGGTGGTTAGAGTATCAATTGATGAATTCTGCAGTGCCTCTGACCGGCAGGTTTTAGGGTTCGAGTACCGACGGTGGCAAGATTTTTGACACTATCTAGGTCGAATTCAGTCGCTGTCTGGAGGAGAACTCTAGCGGCTGGTTGCTCTGATAAGTAGTTTTCCTGTGCTCCTAAACACATTTCTTGAGCAAAATTTCAAAAATTTGTAACATACGATCGTGGATCTTGAGTCTCCCACGAGCGCCAAACCACGAACCCACGATTTACCACGAACATACGCCGATCGCTTGTTCATCGCCATGAATAACACTGCGAAAACATTTCTTATTCTCACGTTTTACAAGTTTTTCTGCCTCGCCACTGGTTTTATACACAATCTATATTTTCCTTTGTGATTACTACGTTGTCCGTTTTTCCTATTATCTTATTTTATTAAATGTAACAATTTTCAGTCTAATATTTTCTCGTGACGTCAGCCATGACGTCACACGACACGTCACTTGTTTTATGTTAATTCCAATGATAAGTATTTTTACCTTTAATTTTAATAGATCTTCTGACTGTGACTAACCTTGAAATTTGTTATAAATTCCGCCCCATTGTTCCATAAAGTTTTAACCCGATGTGAATGCTAGCTTGTGAATGCAAATGCATGATTACGATAATTTACGAAATCGAATGAATCCCAGATCCGATTTTGACGATTCCACGTTCTAATACTTCTAAAAATTTTGCTTTATGTAATGTTTACACTGGATTTCCTCCTTTTTCGCGCATTCAGTCGATTCGGAAAAATGACTGCGCGCGGCGCTGTCGTCTTCTGTCTTTTCAAAATATAAATGTTAATATTGTATTGGAAAATCTGTATTTTTGGGAACTTTAAACTACCGGGGTTATCGTAAATCATTACAGTAAGTAATTTAAAGCAAAAGTGTCTAAAGTATATTTTTTATCGGGGAATCGGTTTATGCACAGGTTTCATTGCTACTATCTTATTGAAACTTTTGTATAAATCCATACGTTGAGAAGGAAGTTCGTATTACAAATTTTATTAAGAAAATGCTATTCTGGAGCCTGCAGTCCATATTCCCCGTGCGTTACAGATTTTCATTTCAGAAGGGTGGGTCGGTAATAAAGAAATGGCAAACCCACAGCCATTACGTTGTAATTTCTCACCCACATTAATTTTCCAAGTAAGTGCGTTAAAAACAAACCGACATCATTTTTCACTCCCAACGATTGGTCTCAGAAGCTGTGGAATAAAAGCCCGTCTACTTGTTGCTGCCGGGGCGTCATTTGCCAAGATCCATTCATCACACGGAACAAACTTGCCGCAGCGCTGTCTAGCAGAATATTTTCGCAGTTGGTGAGTCCAGCAGACACCATCACGGTGTCATTAACGCGAAAGTGGTATCATTGAGTTCTCTAAAGCGAAGATACAAGCAATTAACTTTTGTGTTTTTGTCTGCGTTCATTTAAAAAAATAACATTGTACTTTTACCTCTAGTAAGATTTTAAATCTAAAACCATTTTAACTAAACAAGGAATGGTTTACAAGAAATCATTTGCTTTCCGTTTCTGTTTCGACTAATTCACTTTGGTCTCTTAAATTTTCAAATTCATTAGATTTTTCTTTCGAATGTGTTTTCTGCCGAAACTACGTGTTACATCGATGAGAAAAATATATTAATCAATATTTACTCTTTAGAGATTGGAGAAATCTGAGCGTGACGTGAGCTGCAAAGAAACATAATGCAAACATATGCCTTCATTTTCACTATGTTCATTTGCTTGTTACATTGGACGTTAATATCCATCGTAATAAACTTGAAAATGAGAACGAGTTTTTCGCCACTGCTATCAATTGGGAAGCAAAATTTGTCATTCCGGGTCGGACCTCGTGGTTCAGTATCATTGGTCGCTATTACAGCTCTAGGAGTAAGTACCCAATTGCATCCTTCCTCTGGCTCTACTCCATACATTTTGACCAGACGTCTGCGAACCCTCTGTAATGATTCATTACTGTAACATGAAAAATGTGCATGTAAAAATCATCTCATTGTCCGGCCTTAAGAACGAGAGTTCTTAAAGAAGAGGACTGGAAGAAATGCTCACGGCCAATGATCATATTTTAAGGGACAGTTTGGGCTGGGAATGAAGCTGGATGTTATCGGTTGCTAACCCAAGGGAAAACCATTGGAGACAGCTGATAAAGAATTTTGATTCAGTCATCCGTCCCACGGAAAGAGTTCTTGGTGTCAAAAATCCACCATTTCAGTCTCTACACATATCAAGGTCCTCTCGCTGTACGAACCGTTTAATTTTGAAGTTAATTGAAAACCCGTAACAACATCCAGAGATGAACGAAACTGCGTTTCAGATCATAAAGATTCTTTTCCATCTCGCAGTTTCCTTCCAGTGCGGGCGTTTGCGAGGGGGCCGATTGAAAGCGGTGAGGGCCGGACCTCTGGGAGAAAACAGAGCGCCTTTTTAGTCGCAGGGGTACGAAGGAGAGCGAGGGGGGCGAGGGGGGGCAGGGGGGCGCTGATGGCCCGTGACGCCGCGCGCATGAATATTTCAGCGCCGGAAGAGTCTGCCCCCGCCTTGCGCCCCCGCCCGCTCATTTGTCTCGATTGGCTGCCCCCCGCCGCCCCTCCCAACCCCCTGTGACTCAGATGGGGGCGCAACGAATCCAGGAGGCCCCGTTCAAAGTCGTTAGTTCCGAAATCACATCAGTGCCCCTGGGTAATGTGTATTTTCCCCGGTTGCGGTGTGATCGATGGAATTCTCGCTCCAGCACGCTGGAGGTTGAGTTTGAAGGAGAGAATCTTACGGCTTTTCCTTCTAGAGTACAAACTATATCAGGAAATTTTGAATTGGCGGGAAGGAAGAGGGGAATAGTTTCATCTCTTCTAGAAAAATGATATTGTTTTGATGCGAGCGCCAACACCAAGTGCTACTTCCGTACTGATCCCTCCGTTGCCAGTTGATTACCCCAGTTTTCGGATATTTCTCATGTTGTTGCTGCAAATAAAACATCGTAAAGGAGGAAAGCAGGAAAAAACAAACAAATTGTTCAAAGAGATGCACGAGATGGACTCCTCCGGAGGTACGAGAGCAGTGCGGTATGCTGTACCTGTTGTCGATTTAAGAGGCGAGTGATGAAAACTTTTTAAGAATGAAGTTTTTGAATGCGTTTATTCTGCAATCACACAGATACACACTATGTTTCCTTATAGATCTCTTTACTACAGGCAATCACTTGAAGCGTGCACGTCAGGTCATGAAAGAATGTAGTGTCAGCCTTTTTGCAGTCTTCGTCACAGTGAAATCTTTTGCCTCTCAAAAGGTTTTTCAATAGCGTAAACGGTAATAATTGAACGGAGCAAATCTTGGCTGTAGGAAGGGTGGTGTTGCAATGGCGGGAAAATGTTGCAAGAAATGCTTTTGCGACCATATGAGGGCTGGAATTATCATTGAGAAGCAGCAGATCTGACGCCACGATTTTGAATTGCTCATGCCAACGTCTTCATGGTTTTAGAGTTCGCATCAGCATCATTGAGTATAGTGTCTCTCTCGGTTTACAATCCATAAATAGTAGATTTTGACCACCCGACCTACATCTTAGATTTGGCGCCTTCAATTACCATATTTTGACGCTGTTGAAAGACAACTTTGTGGAATAGACGAGTCAGTGTTCAAAAGGGAAAGTAGCAGATTGTTTCGGTGGGTTTGAAATTTAATTTCTACGGATTTTTTGGGTTGCTGAATACGAATAGCAGGTTTCACAACAAGAAATTTGCCAGGAAACATGGTTTTTAAGTAAAAAAGTGTAAAAATCACGCCATTTTCAGCTTTTTCAAAATAACTCAAAAGTCATCCGTTTTTTCCTAAATGATGCTCCTAAATAAAATAAAATTACATACATATAATGTCATTAAGTTCTTTCTCCAATTAACGACTTAGCCGTGAAAGCACAGCGAATTTTGATGATATAAGCGAAACGTGAAAAAACGGAAATTATCCCAATTTATCTCAATATAAATTTAAAATTATAAATTTTTCTTAAATATTAACCTGATAAGAAACGAAAGACGATAAAATTACCTACATTTTATATGTACAAAATTTTCTTCTAGGATAAATGGTATCGCCGTTAGTGAACAGAATATGTTTAGATGTTACTATGAAAACAGCAGGTCACATTATCTCCCTCATTCACTAATTCCTATATGTAATTTACATCTAATAAAGTTGTATACACATAAATACGGCTCATTGTGTATAAGTTTACATTTTAATTGGAAAAGAAAAATAGGTAATAAATCATATGAAGAAGAAAATTAATATTTAGGAAGATGAATTGCACCTTCACCGACGGGTAGTTTTCGAAGTCCCTAGTTTTCATAGACATCTGCTACAAATAATAACATTAGCGTGCCTTTTATTACTATGTTTATATTGATTGGAATATATGATCGGAATTATGTAATATCTTAAATAATACCCATGATCTCTTCCATTGATTTGTCAGGTTCAGTTGCTTCATTGTCCTTGTTCCAGCTTGTAACTCGCCTTTCATGTCATTTTTAGAAACGGCTCTCATATTGTCGCAACACGTTTTGCTATTGACCTGACCCAACTTGCTATTTGCAATTGAGACACAAGTTATATCACTAATTCTCACCTTCTTGTAGACAGTTTTTTTGGCAGTTTTTGGAGCACATGCAGTAATCAAATTTCAATAAAACTGGTGGAACACGTAACCAGTTTGTTGTTAAAGGCGCAAGGGATTTTCGTACTTTTTCTGTCCACTTTTCTGTTTTTTTTCTATATCTAGCCGTTCCTGAATCTAATAATAAATTCTTAAAAATGTTACTGTGTTTCAGAGCAGATGGTGATAGTGAAGCAATGTTTGCCTTGTAACTGAAGCAGACATCTCAATTGGGTGAGTAAAGGCACCTTCTTCGTACTGGAATCGAATAGTGACACCCGAAAAAGTTGATCAACATCAACAATAATCTCATCTGCTGCGAAATTTTCAATACAGTAGAGTCTCAGTGATTCTATATGGACTGGAAAGGGCCTATCTCGAATTAATGAAAACTCGTATAATCGAAAATGATTAATTTATTAAAATAGAAATATAAACACAACTTTTAAATTTCAAAGTATGTATATTTCAATAAAAATGTTCTGGCATAATATTATTACATTAATTGCTGAAGATAAGTTAATTACATGCTAAAGTATTTGTCAATTGTTCTTTGTTTAAGTACATTGTTTCACGCGCGGCAATATCACGCCATCTTCTGAAGATCACATTGTCGGCTGGAGCAGGCTGGATTTGCCTCAGGTTGTTGTTCTATTACCTCATGGCAACCTCTAGCGTAGCGCAGCAAGACCTTCGTGACGCACGCTGTGTGGCATCTATTAGGTCCTCCTTCACATTGCTATCCTGCTCTAATACATTAATCGTATCACCTACAGCTGCATCCGTAAATTCTAATTGTTCGCCATTATTTGGTCATTCTTCCACCATACCATCTTTTGAAATATCGAACTACAATCTGCACAACTAAACTAATTGTGTGATTTGACCAATTGGTCTTAACAGCAACAATGCTACCGCATGGTACCAACAACAATGTTCGAACCGGCCAAACAATAATAACACCAATAACAATAAACAATAAATAGGTGTAGTAAATTTTTCAAGTCTTGGTCATTTTTTGGGAATCAATTTGTTTTTATTTATTATTATTATTATTATTATTAATTTTTTGGTAAGTTGGATTTAACTCGGATTTATGGAAAACTTGAACAATCGAGACCCGAATTATAGACTTTATTGTAATTTTATAGTCAGCAAGATTCGTGTTCTCTCACATTACAGTCTGATCCACATGCGGTTTTACAACTAGGATCTTTTATTCTTAGAGAAAACACGAAAAGACGGGAAAATGCAATACTACAATTTTGTTTCTACACAAAATTTACAACCCAGCACACACTCGTTCGCGCATGCACGCACGCACGCACGAAAGCACACACATGGACTTGATACATGCACTCGTATATGAGCTTTTAATCTACACACATCATGCATATTCAATAACATATATGGAGCCAGGAAATGGTTACGAGAATGATCTCACAAATTATATTTAATTATAACTATGTTGCTGACTCAGTCGGCGGGTTCTTTGCCGAAATAAACGTGAATACTTACGATTACTTAATTCGCCCCCATACGAAGAAGCGTGGAATCTGAAATGCAAAATTTAAATATCCTACTGGATTGCACGTGACGGCAAATGATAATCAGCTTTCATCAATAGAAAATAACAAATTTATTTATAAATTTTAGTAACTTCTTTTAAAATAAACAAAGTATAACATTCTTTTTGGTCATGACCTTTACTATAGCGCTATGGAACCTGTTATCCATGAGAATCTTGGGCGCTGTCTTGCTATAGGATGTCTCCCCGTAGACTTCAGCAATGGGCCTCGTCCAATGTTCTTTCTTGCTACCGACCAAATCCGTATCTTGTCGTTTCTTTTCATAAACCAGTATGTACACTGTTTATCCATTGGCTTTCCATCCCCATTCACCTATTTGAATTGCTACTAGTTCTAATATTCCTTATTGTTCATTCCCTAAGCAAAATCTTAAGTGCTGTTAAAATATTAGCATATTTTCACCAAGTTATAAATTACGTCCATGAAAATTTTATAAGCCTCGGACCCGGGTTCCTACCATCGGAGACTAAATCCAATTATCATTGCCCGCTTAATAAAATTTATAAGTCCTAGTTTTGACATTCACTGTTCACTTCGTATAAAACAATTTCTGATTTCTATCTTTTGAATACTAACAACGACAAATCACTACGTCCGAAGTCGCGTAAATTTTCTATGTTCAAATAAACTGCCATGTATCTAGCACCCTGATCCGATCGCAATCGTGTCGAAAGCTCGAATGAATATTTTTGTATCTTTCTTCAACATATCAACTTCTTTCATCTTTTACTCTCTTGTTTAAAACAAAATTACGCGATCTACCTCGCGGCGTCATCTACATAATTATTTTTGACCAATAACTCAATTTTTCACATTCCCATGACACTTCCGGAATATTATAATGGAATTTTCTCATTCGTGTAACTAAGCACCTCTTTAAGTTTATCTTTCTTCGTAGGCAAAACCACGGATGCTACTTATCGTCCGCTTTTGATTTCACATACCTCTCCGCCGATATCTGCGTGAAATTCTAGTTTCAGGTACCTTCAGCTGGCTTCCTTGACGCACCAAGTTAACTTTAGTTGGCTTCAGTCGAGCATCGGAAACTGAAAGAAGCAGGGAGTTTTTTCTCGCCTATTAATCTCTCTCCGTATCAGGAGGCAACCACATTATTTTATCCCAGTCGCAGCTCCTAAATAATGCGTTTAACCTGTTTTAACCTGCATTTAATCTACTTCCTTTCCCGGATTCCTTTAAACGCACTTTTTCTTTGCGGAGATATATTACCGTTTTACGAACGCATTAAACTGCATTTGTTTGATTTATACTTCGCATTACACATATTTAAATTCAGGACTGTAAGAAAGACTGTAAAATTCTTAAATAATTATTTTCCATCGAAAAAACGGAAAAGGGAATATACTATTAATTTCTAGTTTAATAATGAACATTTCTTAAAGGTGTTAACTGTAGTTGTTTTTATGTTACTACAACTGTTAGTAAGCATAATATACCTTATTTCTGGTTTCTTTCCTTCGGCACATATGACACTGAAGTCAGGTCATTTGAAAAAGTGAAAGTAGAATAGTAGCATTAGTAGCGAAAGTAGAATGGCCCTTTGCCTGGAGAAGGTTTAGCGGAATAGAATATTTGTTTTTGCGCAGTGTTCCAACGAGATTGATGTCCCGTTTCAGAAGCTTCTGACCCAACTGGTATGATGAAAAATAAAATAAAATAAATAAATAAAGCTGTATTGTGACCCTTCAGACCTAAGGATATTTCCAGCACAATATAGTTCCCATATTTTGTTCTTCAGGTTTCCCCTTCTTGATTTCGAATGTGTGCTTGAACATTCCACACGTAACTGGTTTCATTGTCACAAATAACCTAAAAGTTCCCACCATATTTGATATATGCTGCCCAAACGGACAATTGGCTCGAAAAACTACGCATTATTCATCGATTGTTACATAGAATCCAGGATTATAAATATCGGAGAAGTAAAAACACATCTGAATACTACGTTCAAATATTCGAAAGACCTGTTTTGCCGTGGTACTGAGAGCTGTGATTTAGCCAACAAATGGAGTAGCTGTTCTTAGAACTTCGATAGCATACTGCTGGACGAAACATTGCCATCAAACACTTTATCAGAAGATAAAAGTCTCCAATAACAATACGATCCTTCATCATTCGTACTAATCATAGATGATTAATCATAGATGATTAGTACGAATTCACCGCTTTCTTATATAAAATGTTCAACAAAAGTTCAACTTGAGAAATGCAACGGGACCCGACGAACTTATGTGTGGGAAAAAGTCATAACTTCTTTCATATTGAAAATAAATTAAAAACAATTTTTACACGGACAGGTAACAGTCAAACAAGAATAGTCAGGAAGTAACAGAACAAACGTGCACATTTCTTAAGCTATATAAGAAATTAAAATTTCATTTGGGTCGACATGGACCCGAAGACCACGGTAGGGTAACGGATTCAAATTTTTGAACACAAATTTGTATATGGGACCGGGTTTTACTCCTCTGGGATATCATTAGTCATATTCCAGTTGTAATAATAGTGGACCGAAAATTGAGATAATGTAAAAAAATATTTTTTTACATTATTTGTTCAAAATTATTTTTTAGATGCCAGTTGAGGACAGCTGGAAGTGGGAAGGGCTACACTGAAAACGCTAGCCCATACTAAAGAGATAAAGAAATTAATTACTATAAGAGAGTCTGTGGCATTCTATGGCGAGACTAGGTTAGCTTTATTTCATGCAAATGCAGTTTCTGTTGTTACAAGCAGGGTATCTCGTTGCGCTACGATTTGCAGAAAAGATATTCACTTGCTGATTTACGACTTTCATTTCCGTGCTTCTTTCGTGCTACTTTTCCTTGTGGTTTCAGATAAGTCTTCGCTTTGACTGTAGTGTAATATATTGAGAACGCAATTAGAAGTTTGGAAGAGATGAGCGATAACGGTACAAAATTTAATTATAGATCTCGATTTTTTTTAGCATAAGCAATTTCTTATTTGTCATTTTAATTTAATACATAATATCATGGAAAGCCGGAAATAGAAAAAAATCAACATTATATTGTGGTGGTTCCGTATTTCTTCCTGCTCTCTCTAACCTAATCTTTCTTTACTCTATCCATTAAATAAGTGTTATTTTAAATGCTAGCCCTGATATGTGCATTACGGAGTACCATCATAGAAAATATTATAATTTACACGTTTCACTTTCATCTACTCGTTTCACAATTAATTTCACTGTTCTTACTTTGTCCCTTTAACATTGTTTTTTTTTTAATTCAACACGTTTTTCACTGATGGTCATCTGTTTAAAATGGCGTATAGAGAGTCTGTCCTTCTCCGTCAATATTTCTACAACTTTTTTAATTTATTAAGATTTCGAATTTCTATTTTGTGACACGCCAGCCATTCACGAAAATACGCCTTAAATTGTCCACAAACCTTTCAAAGTCCGCTTTGGATCTTCTGCTTCCGAATACTATTAAAAATTTGCCGAAATATGCTATGGTGGAACTTAATTCATCTGTTTATTTTCACTGTTTTTATGAAAATCCCATGTTATTTTCGAATAAATTATAAACAATGTGACACTTCTGATCGGACCGTCACAATATTCATGGAAAGAAAATATTGGTTAAGGATACATTCTGAGATTCTCGTAATTAAAATAAGTGTAAAATAAAATTCTTTCAACAAAAACAACCGTTCGTGTTAGTATGCTTGCTAGATATCTAAAATATATTCAATGAAAATCGCAAATAACCCTTCTTATACAACACCTGAAAAAAATCACTTAACAATTCGTCATGTGTTCGCCCTCTTGATTCACATTGGTTGGTACGCATTGCCTATCGTAATTTTAAACAATTTCTCTCGTAACTGTATTGTGCACTTCCATACTGCCCTCACGAGCTGAACGTACTGCACGGGAGTTTGATGCCTGACCGGGTCACCGATGATGGTTAAATTCTTCGGCCGATCTGTGATGTTAGAAATCATGCTCTCTGCTCTCTCGCAGCAGAGATAGGAAATTCCTCAGGGTGGAGTCTCTCTTGGTTAGCCTTGCAAGGAGTGTTGATAAACAGGATATGGGTGTGCGTTGTTTTAGAATTAAAAAAAAATGCTGCTTCAAATATATGTGGTTCCTATTCTACTTCCTTTATTAAATGTTTAAAAAAATCTTAGAAATTAAAGGCTGCGTCAATCACTTTACATAGAATTTAAATTATAGCATTTTCATTACAATTCCGTTCAATCTTCTTTTCTTGAAATAAGGATTGAATTCATGAAAGTTCTTTTACATCTTGGTTTCTCGCGTTAAAATTGAATTATTTTGGGAAAAACTCCCTTTGCACTTCGTCTACTTTACTTGCGATTACCGGGAGCGGTAGCTCAGTGCATCAACTGATGTCACTGCAGCGCCTCTGACCGGGAGGTCCTAGGCTCGAGTCCTGGCGGCGGCAGGATTTTCGACACTAGCTTTTCAGGTAGGTCGAATTCTGTCGCTGCCTGGAGGAGAATTCTAGCGGCCGGCTGCTCTGATCGGTAGTTTTCAGTGGTTTCTCCGATCAACATCCGGCGAATGCCGGAGCAGTACCCTACGAAACAGGCCACGGACCGCGCGCGATCAGTCCTTCCTCTTCCTTGTCCTATCCTCACGCACTTACACTAACATGCACTACACTACCACATATTCCGGGAGACCGGTCGGGAACTTAGAGCTTGTCCCGGCTGGGACGGTGCCCGCTGGTGGGAGAGTCTTGGTTAGGGGGAAACCCCGCCAGCCCACGGTAAGTCGGCGCCGGATCTCGCCATCCAGCGAGGGAAGATCACTGCCATCTTCCGAGAAAAAAACATGCACTACACTAACGGGACTAATGACTGAAGCAGTTGACGCGCCCGGAAACACGAAACAAACAAACCAATTTACTTGCGATTACTGGAACTAGTGGTCGTAGTGTGTCGTCGTTGAGAAGGGGCGAGGCTTGCGAGCATGAATGGCGCGAGGGCAGGAAACAAGTTAACTGAAATATTGTATTAAAACTGTTTGTTGTATAAATTAAATATACATTTATTTATGGAATAATATATTTTGTCTAAGGAAATATACCTATTGCATCTCTGTAAATTTTCACTTATTTTATGATTGAAATATAGGTTTTTATTTTGTATGTTCACAAAAACTTAGATTGTAAATGTTAAAAAATTAGAATATTGTTAAAAAACACGCCACATAAAAAATACTATGTAGAAGTAGACAGATAATAAATTATAAATTCAGTATTGCTAACCTATAATAAATATATATTAATTATAAATTCAGTATTGCTATAAATTATAAATTCAGTATTGTTGTAATTGTATTTATAAGCTCGCTCGTGCCTCAAAGCGAAGTCACTACTCTTTCACCACTGAGGTCCGGATTCGATTTCCGTCGAACCTTTTGTGAAATTTGTTCCAACAAAACAAGTTTGACTGCTTCACAAGGGCTAGTCCAACCCCTGTGAAGTGTCCTAAACCCCACCCCTATCCTATTCCTTCTCTATTCTGTCCGCTGGGTAGTGACGGATGAGCGCGTAGCAGGAGGCGCGTACGCGGAGATGCTACCTGGCGGTCCTCTTGACAACTGACTGCGACGTGACGTGACATGACACATTAGTAATGCAGGATTACTCCCCAATTGCGCAAATTAATGGAGGATTTCTCCCCAGCGCAAAGCACTCAACACCCCTAAGCGGCTTGGAGACGCGTTGCGTCAAGTTGTAGACGCAAGAAATTAAGAAAAACAAGACATCACAACTGGTTCTCGATGGTTAGTAACTCCAAGAAACATTACTGTACCTTATCTCTGTAAATCAAGTTGGGAAAAATATTATTATTATTATTATTATTATTATTATTATTATTATTATTATTACTATTATTATTATAATTATTATAGTAGAAAGATGGATCTTTTTAAACTTATTGGACCAAATAGGATCAATCAATGAAGATATCAGGAATTAAGACGTATAATACATATAAGACATATACATTTATTTATTGCTTAACGTTTCACACATTTAGAATGTGCCTTTCCAAAAGCATTTGATAAGTAAAGCATTTGACAATCGGTTGGCAATAAACATAACATTTTTGAGTAGTATAAAAAACAAAGGAATAAATTAAACATGCATATATTAACATTTAACAACATTTTCATGTAAAGTATTTCTATAATATGCCGAAGTTGGCGTTTAATTTGGTAGCTAAAACATTCATATGTATGTATCATCATTGATTGATCCTATTTGGTCCAATAAGTTCAAAAAGATCCATCTTTCTACTATATAAAACGGGATCAACAGGAATAATTCAACCATTCTAAATTTTATTATTATTATTATTATTATTATTATTATTATTATTATTATTATTATTTTTATTTTTATTATATGTTGGAGTTGACTGTTCGCGGGAAAGCCAGCGCAATGAATTCACCGCGCGCGATGATAAGAGTTCTTTTCTGTTCACTAAAGGACGCGTGAGCTAATCGTGAATCTTTCTTAAACTGGCGCTGCGCTGACCGGCGGATCATAACTTTCTTTTCACTCTTCTCTCTTCCTCACGACCTTTTCACTCTTCTTCACGTCTCTTCTTCTCCGTGGTCTGTCTACATCTCTTTCTCTTCTTGCTCTCTTAATCTATTCCTGTCTCTCCAGTCTGTCGGCGTCTGAATTTTTCTCGAACAGTTCCTTTCTCAATTCATTGATTGATTGATTTTTTCGTGTTTCCGGGCGCGTCAACTGCTTTGGTCATTAGTCCCGTTAGTGTAGTGCATGTTTTTCCTCGGGAGATGGCGGTGATCTTCCCCGCTGGATGGCGAGATCCGGCGCCGACCTACCGTCGGCTAGTGGGGTTTCCCCCTAACCAGGACTCTCCCACCAGCGGGGCACCGCCCCAGCCGGGACTACCTCTAAGCTCCCGACTGGTCTCCCGGAATATTTTTTTATTTAATATGTAATTATTACAGCCAAATTAGAAAACTTGATGCAATGTGGCTAGGCCGAAGGCCTTTAAGCCATTACAATACCTACAATCTACCGCGTTCTAACCTTTCGCCTTCTGGTATTCACCCCAAATGGTCTCTCCATCGCATCAAAGTCGCGGAAACGAGACCATAAGGTACGGCTGAGGAAAAAAACCCTGAAGGGGGAAAACCTGCCGTCAGAAGCCGAGTACATGCTACTCTATCCGGTTTTTAAACTATTTATTTATTTGGCGCGGGCGTCAGGCATTCTCCTTCCAGTGTTTGGCCTCCACCGCACCTGAAAACAAACAGCACCACAGAAAATCGTCCGCACCAACGCCTCTGCCCTAACATTTCCGATTCCCACTTCCCTTCGCCCCCTAATGTGTTTTATTTTAACCGTTTCCTTTGTTTTATTTTAATTTAATTTAATTTGAATTTATTTAACTTATTTTGATTAATTTAATTTGAATTTATTTAACTTATTTTAATTAATTTAATTTTAATTTAGTTAATGTATTTTAATTATTTTAAGTTAATATATTTAGTTTTATTGACTTATTTATCTACTTATACTTAACACTACAATTTATAACTTTTTTTTTGTTTTTGTACTGTTTACTAACCTAACATAACTTACTGACTAACTTAATTATTGTTAGTTTATTGATTTATTATTTATTTCTCTCCAGTCTAGGCTCTCCTCGTACTAACCAATGCTGTTTTCCCACTCCTTAATTTCAGTTTCTCTAGTGGTCCGAACCTTTCCGAGAAATGCTCCTAATTCTTTCATGAAGTTGGCTCTTTTATCACCTAGAATGTTTTGGGCGAGCGTTACGTTCCTATGTTGGAAGTAGTAATTTCCCATTCCCATCCATTTTCCTCTCCAAGTTGCGGTCGCACTGCAAATTAAAAGGATGTGGATCCAGTCTTCCCTATCACCGCAAAGCACACAGATGCCATTACCATTCGAGTCCTTTAATCTACGTTGCATCCACCCCCCGACCCTGAACCAAGCGTATCCCCCTCTTGCGTCCTTTTGCAGTGTGTTTACGTTACGTTCGCAACCCCATAACGGACTCGCGTGAATTTACGCAACTAGCGAACGTTTTTCGGCCGTTGCTGCCAGGATCTCTTGCCTTTTAATATCCGCAAGTCTATCCGAAATTAACCGTTCTATGTCACGTGTTCCCCTATCTCCCACCATTTCCGGAGAAACGTCTCCCAGACCTGAACGTTCCAGTAGCAGTTTAATTTTATACGACCAGTAGCGTTGGTTGCTTCCCTGTAACTGCACTCGAAAACATCTATGATTAAGTGTGTCAGCCTGTTCACCTGCTAATTTAATCCAAAGTTTAATGGGTTTCATTTTTAAATCTTTCCAAATTCCTACACTACCGAACTCTCTTAGGACTCTGGCATTTGCTGCGAATCTAGAGACTCCGAGAATTAATTTGAAATAATCTGTTTCGACGCTTTCTAGTCGATCTATCCTATCCACTCCCCAAATTTCTGCCCCATAATTCATTGCTGGGAGAACTAGCGATTTAAACATTGTATCGCACACCTTTAAAGGCAATTCCGGAACCCTGCGCACTGCGCAAACGATTTCTTTGAGCGCAATTCTTCCTTTACTGTGCGCCGCCACTATGTGATTATTATGTGGTAGTGTAGTGCATGTCAGTGTAAGTGTGTGTGTAAGGGGAGAGGATAGGACACGGAAGAGGAAGGAAAGATCGCGCGCGGTCCGTAGCCCGTTTGGTAGGGTACTGCTCCGGCATTCGCCTGGTGTTGATCGGAGAAACCACGGAAAACTACCGATTAGAACAGCCGGCCGCTAGAATTCTCCTCCAGACAGCGACTGAATTCAACCTAGCTGAAAAGCTAGTGTCGAAAATCCTGCCGCCGTTAGGACTCGAACCTAGGACCTTCCGGTCAGAGGCGCTGCAGTAACATCAGTTGATGCACTGAGCTACCACTACCGGTTCCTTTCCCAAGAGTTTCTACTCTCGCGCGAAATCTCGCATCCAAACGCATTTTCGGGATTTTTCGAGCAATCGTGCATAGCAATTTGGAACGCAGGCTTGTTGCTGTGACTGCGTATTCTCATTCGTGGTTTCCAAATTTAAAATTTGGTTTTAATCCGATTGGAGGCAAGGATTCTTTATGCCGGAGTCTGGAAATTCTCTTGTGAAGTAGACTCTTGAGAACGTTCCGGTTGAATTTTCATGGGCATTAAGGGTTAACGAAATGGGCGAGACGCGTCTCTATCAAGTGGATGGTCTCCATTGCAAGTCTCTATTGCAAGTGGGTAGCTTGGTGGACGGGATCTTTAAGCTACGCGCCTGATCGGCGGTTAATTTTCTGTGGCAAGGCGTAAATCTGCCTCTGTTGGGCACTTCGGGTGGAATGATGAGGGGTTTTGGAATGGGGCAGCTAGCCGTCTGGAGCTGTGTCAAACATGACTTTGTTCCCTTGCAGATAAAAGATGCGGGTTTTATGGCATTCTAGGTTTTTTCGGGGCAGTTCCTATTTCGAAGATTTACAAAAGAGTATTGATGACGCGGGTATCGACGGGTTGAGCGAGTCCATGCCGTGAAAAAAGGCGTGGTTCTTTCAATACAAAACTCGTTGTGTTTGTCTAATGCATAGATTCATCTGTTTTATATTTTAGCATGTAAATTAGAAATTTACCTGTATACTTTTTTTATGCAAATGCGTTTTTGTTTACGTTTATTCTTTTCACGAATTATTTCAATAATAATTACTGGTTTGTTTTCATGTCTACACGTTATAAATTCTTCTCTCTACTTCTAAAATGCCCAATTCATTCTTAATATCTCACTGAAATTGCTTTGTATGGGAGTCAAAGGGCTATGGATAACTACACTTCGGATTTGAGGCATATTGCCCACGTAATAACAGGAATTTCCATGTGTCCTGAATCTTATGATCAATTTCACAAATTGTAAAATCCTGTGGTTGTGGCCTCTATATGTTGTTTCAACAAATACACCATGCGTCCTTCTCTTCCAATAATTTTTTCAAAGCGTATTACATCATGAACTGTTTTGAAAGTAAATTGTGTTGTTTGAGTTATTGCACGGCCAAATCGATTTTATTTTCGTATTCGATTACTGATTTCAAATTGAATCGTCATATGATATCGCTATTATTCTGTGCCGAGTAAACATGAAATTCAACAGAGCTCGAATCCCTTTGCTTTTGCTGCTGCTTTTGTTCCCACGTGAACTTCTGGCCACGTGTGTCCCGCTAGACAGCCTTTATTTTTTTTGTCGCGGAGTTTAATACGATCATATTAAAATTTATTTACCTTACTGAGAAGCTTAAAATATTTTCAGGGCTGCGAGAAATTAAATATTAGTAATATTTAACTCCAATCTAGAGCTTAATTCCACGTGGAGAATACTTCTAGAATTCCGAAATCTATTTTCATTGAGTAGTGCACATCACTTTTCCTTAACTAACTTTCTTTCTCATTAGAACTCGCAAAACTGAGGATCAGGTAGAAGATGGAATTCCCTCACACCTATAGTTTGATTGATTGGTTATGATTCTGAGCGCATCAACCGCTAAGGTCATTAGTCCCGCAATGCATGTTTTTTTTATTGGGAAGGTGGCGGTGACCTTGCACCGTTGGCTGGCGAGATCTGGCGCTGATCTATGCCAGCTTGCGGAGCTTTTCCTCAATCATCTATCTCCCACCAGCGTGGCACCGCCCAGACGGAACAAGCTCCAGACCGGTCTCCCGGCATGTGTGGTGGAGTAGTGCACAAGACGGTAAGTGTGTTAGTACCGGGTGAGGAAAGGACAAGGAAGATGAACGGAAGATCGTGTGCGGTCTGTGGCCCGTTTGTTAGCGTACTGCTTCGGCATTCGCCTGGCGTTGATCGGACAATCCATGGAAAGCTACCTATCCGAGCAACCGGCTGCTAGAACCGTCCTCCAGACAGCAGCTTATTTTGACCTAGCTAAGAAGCTAGTGGGGGAAATCTTGCCACCGTCGAGACTCGAATCCTAGGACGTTCCGGTCAGAGCCACTGAAGTGACATCAATTGACTCTGAACCACCTTTGCAGGTCTCACATGATAGAAGAAAAGATGTATAATAATAAAAATAATATAATAATATCAATAATAACAATAATAATAATAATTTATTTATTAATTGCTTTTACAGGCTTAGGTGGGTTAGGGCCTTAATTGATGTCACTGCAGTGACAGTAGGTTCAAGGGTTCGAGACGAATTGGTTGCAGAATTTTCGACAGTAGTTTGGTAGCTATTTCGAATTCAGCCGCTGTGTGAAGGATAATTTCATCATCAGACGAATGCCGACGTGATACTCTAACAAACGGGCTACGGACCGTACGCGATCTTTCCTTTTTCCTCCTTGTCCTATCCTCACTTTCACTAACTTGCACTACACCACCACATATGACGGGGGACCTGTTGCGAGTTCAGAGCTTCTCCAGAGTGGGGCGGTGCCTCGCGGGTTGGAGATATCTTGTCGAAGAACTTCTCAAACCGACGTGTAGGTCAGCGGCGGATCTCGCCACCCAGCGGGGAAAGAACACTACCACCTCGTCCGTTAAAAACACGCATAAAATTTACAGAACTAATAACCTTGGCAGTTGACGCACCCGTAAACACCAGTCAATCAGAAAATTACTTTTCGGGAATATATTACATTTAATGGCGCATATAACAGTAATGCACAACCCTTTGACGGTACGAAGACTCGTAGATTCCTGCCAAAGGTTTCAGAATTGCAGCCTCCGTTGCCTTCATCGTCGTTCGCTGCCCAAGTCGCACGTTGCGCGCAGCCCTATCGTCCTCGGAGCCTTTCGCCTGTCGTTAACTTCGGGGCTCCTCCGCCTCACTTCGCCTCGTTCTTCGCTTCTGCCTCTCTCGGCGTCCCTCCCCGCCGTCTCCACGGCCGCGTCGCCTCAACTACCTCCCGCCCCATCCTCCCGCCCCATCCTCCCATCCCGCCCCATCCTCCCGCCCCATCCTCCCGCCCCATCCTCCCGCCCCATCCTCCCCGCCCCATCCTCCCGCCCCATCCTCCCGCCCTGTCCTCCCTGCCCCGTCCTCCCGCCACATCCTCCCGCCCCATCCTCCCGCCACATCCTCCCTGCCACTCCCTCCCCGCTCCATTCTCCTCCCCCCATCCTCCCCGCTCCATCCACCTCGCTCCATCCTTCCTACCCCATCCTCTCCTGGCTCATCTGCAGCCTCATCGACCCCACGCCACCTCTCCCTCTGTTCCTCGTCGTCCCATCTCATTCTCCCTCTTCCCAGCCCATCCTCCCTCGCATCAACTTGCTTTCCACCCATCCCCCGTCTCCGCCCTTCCGCCGCGTTCGGGAACTTTCCGGGCGAAGCCGTCGCCGGCCGTTTCCAATCGAGGCGACTCGCCGGCCGGCCCCCCCCGGCCCCCCTGCCCGGCCCCCAGGCCCGTCTCTCGCACTCTATTAACATCGTTGAAACCTTTTGTTCGAGACGTGTCCCGGGCCGGGTGATGGGGCGGCCGCTGCGAAGTGTCCGACGAGGTGGCGATGCCCTCCGAGGCCTTGTTGCACGGAACTTATTTCCTCTTAAATGCACAACTTGGCGACGGACGCTCAGCGAGGAATGGGATAAAGGTAGGAGCAGCGGCATCTTTCGCACGAGCTGTACAATGGGGCGCTTTTCTTTTACTTTCGGATGCTCCTACGTGTGCCATTGGCTCGCCCGTGAGAAAATCGCTGGTTTGTGGAACTTCATTTGCTGAGCTCTAGCCCGAGTCGATGCTAGATTTTTTTAGAAACCATTTTCCACCAGACAACATTTTCTTCCAAACTCGTTATTTTGGTACATCCAGTAGAGCTTATTATAACTCTTAAAGTTATGACTACTTCCCAAAAGTTCAAGCATTTTTTTACCTATTCACAGGATGAGTCACGTAACTTTCGTACCTCCTGCAATTTTTGAACGGTTGAAGTCACTGCAATGTTGTTTTCACAAAAGTGCATCAGAGAATGAGGCTAGTTTATACACACATTCATTTCCATTTTATCACTAGTATTTTACGAGATATTGTGGTGACTTGTTTTTTTTTTCTTTCAAATGGAACTTTTTTTTCTTTCAAAAAATATTTTTTCGTCTACCATACCGAGCGTAAAATGATGGATCCAATGATATATATATATATATATATATATATATATATATATATATATATATATATAGTCATATGTTAGATAGAAATGTTTTTGAGTAATTTTGATTTTTGCGACTCGTGTTTAACGGACATTGAAACGCTCCGAGCGCGCGTTATCAGGAAGAGCGCTGCCTGACCTTGACTGGTGGACTGTTACATTCATAATATCAGTTAAATACGAGTCGCGAAATAATTTTTACGCTCGTCGTGATAGGCTAAAAAAATGTATAGTTTCATTTGAAAAAACAAACAAACAAAGTTACCTCAATATCTCGTAAAATGCAAGCGATAGAATAGAAAGGAACACGTACGTCAATTAGCCCCATTTCCTCACGCACTTCCGTGAAAACTGCATTACACGCCAAAGGTTATAGCGTCTTTCACCTATCCTTATTCTAGTCTTCCTTTTGTCCGTCATTTTCTGTTCTTTTCCTCTTCTGACCCTTTTTTATTCTTCCTCTCCTTTTATCCTCCTCCTCTTCTCCTCGTCTTCTTCTTCTTCTTCTTTCATCCCCTCTTCCTGTTATATTTCTTCTTTTTCCACTGAGAGAGGTAGCTCAGTGATGTCACTGATGTCACTGCAGTGCCTCTAACCGGGTGGTCCTAGGTTCGAGTCCCGACGGCTGCAGGGTTTTCGACACTAAGTTTCAGCTAGATCGAATTCAGTCGGTGTCTGGAGGAGAATTCTAGCGACTGCCTGCTCTGATTGGAAGTTTTATGTGGTTTCTCCAATCAACACCAGGCGAATGCCGGAGCAGTACACTAGCAAACGGGCCACGGACCGCGCGCGATCCTTCCTTCCTCTTCCTTGTCCTATCCTCTCCCCCTTACACACACACACACACACACACTAGCATGCATTACACTGTCACATATTCCGGGAGACCGGTCAGGAGCTTAGAGCTTGTTCCAGCTGTGGTGATGCCCGCCTGGAGGGAGAGTCCTGGTTGGGGAAACACTGCAGGTCGACGGATGGTCGGCGCCGGATCTCGCCATCCAGTGGGGGAAGAGGACCGCCACTAACCAATGAAAAGCATGCACTACACTTACGGGACTAATAACCTCGTTAGTTGACGCACCCGGAATCACTGATTAATCAATCTTCTTCTTCGTCCTTGGGGTCCCGGTTAATATTCTTTCAACATGACGATTATATAAAAGTGTGTAATACATAAAGCCGGTTGGCTAATAATACAATTTCCAGACGGTATTGATTGTCGGTCCTGTGCTAATATTGTTAACCGAGGTTCTAGTAAAGGCTAATATTGTTCTTCGTAGTGCGTTGGTCAGCCGCGCTCCACGCCGTGTGGGCCGGCGGCCGCGCGCGCGTCCCGCGTCCTGATTCAGATCCGGGCGGCATTAGCCCGTCAGCGACGCCATTTCCGGGCGACCGAAACGCCCTCTGGAGACGCGGCGGAGGTTAAGCGACTCGATTACCAACATCGATCACCCGTAATTGAAGACAATGGCGCAGCGCCCGCGAGGCTCATCCGGAGCGCCACCGTCGCGTCCGCCTGGCCACGGGCACCTGCCACGCCCCCCAGCCCCCCATCCCTGTGCCTGCGCCGCCGCCACTAATACGTTTTCGATACACGCGCCGCACCACGCGACGGGCAAACGAGGCTGCTCGGATTACGGAAGACTTCCGCCTCGCCCAAAGCGCTTTACTCGGAGCGATTTCTATCCGCATTTTGATTCCCTAAGTGGGCACAATGGTCCTAGCTGTCACTACCAGTACACTCTTTCTGTAGCTAAACCGAGTGAAGCCAATTGTTTTACAGCAGCACATACTTGGGAACTGCTCCCGTTATTTGCAGCACAATATACAGACTAACAAGGATAATTTCGTATATAAATTGAACATTCAGAACTAAAGGCCATCGAATATATCGCCTTATTTTAATATATCGCCGCATTTGAAACTACGGTATCGTTGCGTATTGTCCATCTTATTCATATCTGTGTAGTATATTCTTCCCGACTTTAATACACTTGATTGTAACATTTCATTGAAGGTAGAGATATTGTAACAATAACGTTCAGTAAATAAAGCCTTCTTATCCGAGTGCTTTGGAAATTGTCGATAAATCTCGAGAATTTCCAAATCACGAGTGGTATTTAATAGGACTGTGCCATGAATGAAATTATGTCCAACAAAGTTCCAAAATACGCAAATATTGAAAATTACAGTATATTACGTATATTAACGTAATTACGTATATTAAAATCAAAGAGATTGTTATAGTACATACACGGTTTATTTGACATTGAGTAACGATTGTTGTATACAGCCTCCTAACATATTTGAGTTACAGTTTATGATTGGCCAGTAAGGAAAAGCGATAAAAAAATCGGATAGAAAAAGCGATATACTTTTTGAGATACTCCGTCCTAATTGGGTCATTTTGTAGGCGTAGTTAAACACTATTGGTTTTAATTTCACGTATGGTATAGTAGGAATAAATTATCAAACTTCCTTCTTGAAGAATTGTATGGCAACGCCGTGTGCGATGGTAATATAAAATTATTAAATTACATTAAATAAAGGTTCGTACTCAATTTTTTTATCGTACTAATTTTTTATAATTTTTGTTTCATGTAACATTTAAATGATATTCTTATGAGAAAATACCCACTTGGTCTAATTATAATTCAAGTTTGCGGATTGTATAGAGGAAAATAAATCTATCATCAATAACGATACAGCAAATCAATCAAAAATCAAATTAATATTAGAATTTTTAATAGTAAATATAATTTTAAAAAATTAAATATTTTTCATTTCCTTTTGATCCATTCCTGTTCTTGGAGTATTTTTCTCGTGACCTTTAGTTGGTGGTCACCTATACATTTCATTAATTTCAGACAGAAATTACACGAAAATTACTAGCTATTTCAAAAATATTGTACACGACTTATCTTTCTTCCGATTTTTTAGAACATATTTTGTGTACGGCAAAAACCTCTATCTTCAATTTTGTACTTTTTAAATGTTAAGTTTCAGCAAGTTTAGAAAATACGGTGAGTTCAATGAAAACGAGACCTGCGCCATTCTTTCAAGCGTTTATTGTTTAATTTGCGGGAAAAATTTGAAGAAAAATTTGAAGAAAAATTCGGGGCGGTTGTTGAGAAAATGTTTTTATACAAATTGCTTAAATTTCAAGCACAAATTACGCAAAAACACTCCTTTTTTCATGAAATTGTGCATTACATTTTTAATAAGCTGATTTTTAGAAGTCATTTTATTTAAATAATCTTTATCTTGAATTTTATCATTTTTAAATGTTAAAATTTGTAAATGTTAATGGGAAGGCGTTTTACACACCCTGTATGCTATGTCTAAAATTGGAATGAAAACGTATTGTCTGAATATCGCACGTACCATCGTAGGTTTGCGACATTGAATATCGTATGGCGCATCAGAAAGCCGCAATTCAAAATTTATAGACATTTCGTTTCGTGATAATAACGTGTAATTTTTTTGTATGAATGGGTCAGCAGGAAAGTCGCAATAATCTACGTTAACATAATATAATTAAAACATAGAAAGAATTGCATAATGGCGGTGTTAGGTATTGCGTTGTTGGCATGAGATCCGCTAGCTGATCTGTAATCAAATAAAGTTTGATTTTTTGTACCAAAACATGCCTACTCTGGTCGATCATATTTTGGTATTCGTGAAATTGGTTGGAAAATATACCGAGTAAACCGAGCTTAGGAGAATAATTATTTCCGTATCGGTCAGAGTTTGTGTTTTTTCGAATCGTACTAAAAAGTACTTGGATATGAACATTTCGAATTTAAACCATGTGTTGCAGTCGAGACCGGAACAGAAAATCGTAAAGACATCTAGTTCAAATTTTATAAATCTTTAACAATACTGTGACCATTCGTTTTATAAAGCAGTTGAAAACGAGTCACAGTGAGCAGAGCTTGATACATGGAGTGATCAGTCCCATGTTAACAGGGCGGGCGAGTAAACGATGCCTACTTCCACCAGGCGCAGCACCGTCGACTGGAAAGGCGTCTCCCCACTTCTTTACCTCTACTCTCAACTTATGCGTGCCAATCCAAAGGGGGTCTTCTCCACTTACCGGGAGCGGTAGCTCAGTGCATCAACTGATGTCACTACAGCGCCTCTGACCGGGAGGTCCTAGATTCGAGTCCTGACGGCGGCAGCATTTTCGACACGCCTAGCTTTCCAGCTAGGTCGAATTCAGTCGCTGTCTGGAGGAGAATTCTAGCGGCCGGCTGCTCTGATCGGTAGTTTTCTGTGGTTTCTCCGATCAACACCAGGCGAATGCCGGAGCAGCACCCTACCAAACGGGCCACGGGCCGCGCGCGATCTGTCCTTCCTCATCCTTGTCCTATCCTCTCCCCTTACACACACACTTACACTGACATGCACTACTACCACATATTCCGCGAGACCTGTCGGGAGCTTAGGGCTTGTCCCGGCTAGGGAGATGCCCCGCTAGTGGGAGAGTCCTGGTTAGGGGGAAACCCCACTAGCCGGCGGTAGGTCGGCGCCGGATCTCGCCATCCGGCGGGGGAAGATCATCGCCATTTACCGAGGAAAAACATGCAATACACTCACGGGACTAATGACCAAAGCAGTTGACACGCCCGTAAACACGAAAAAATCAATCAATCTCCTCCACTTATGTGTGCCTATCACGCTTAGTCAATTCGTAAGCGTGAGTTCAAAATTAAATTATTTTTTGCGACCTTTCTTACAGCCATATTGAGAAAATTAAGAGCATTTACTTAACTCAAAGTGTAACTAACTGCTTTATAAGATCTGCCTGCTTATTCGAGGGGTTGTTCTACATTTTCTTTACTTTAACCCAAAATGCATTGAATTTGTAGGAAGAGATAAATAGAGGATTCTTAACCATAAATGACAAGAGCTAGGAATATGGGACAAACATAATAAATACATGGCACAATTATTAGTAAAACAGGCTTATTTTCCTTTTAAGAACAAGTGTAAATAGGTTAACAGCAAAACAAACCAATAAAAGGAATTAGATTATGGTGTTTAATTACAGAAATAGCATTATGTGCATTGATTAAAAAAGTTTTTGCAATAATAAATATATTTGCTTTACACATCAAGTCATTTAATTAATTAATATTAAGAATTTAATGAAAGCAAGACCTCAGCACTTTTTTTATACCAGAATTTTCAAATACAAACGCATCTAAGTTAAAAAAAATTGGTTAAAAAAAATTTTTTTTTGAAATAGAAATTGATGAATTTCCCACAAAAAGCAATCCACAATCGGAATTAATTTTAATTTTCTCACCGTTCTACACATTACTGGTTCAACTTTTACAATATTCTTATCGGATATGAGGTTAGAAACATCAATACAGAAAATTAAGACACAGTAGCAATAACTAGGCAGTTACGAGCAGACTTTCAGAAGCCATATAGGAAATACTAAGTCTAAAGCTACAAATGATTACGTTTTTGAAAATTAAACGAAAACAAGGATAAACCAAAAACAATTGAGAATTAATGTGGCCAAGCATTTTACCAAATTAATATGAATAACTAAAGGTGCAATTTTACAAATGAACATCATTGTTACAATCGCAATTTTACGAACATACAAGAGTGATGCAAATTTACTACAGAGAATTATTGAATTATAAATGAAATATAACTTGTTACAATCAATTTTAAGCAAATAAACAGATCAGCAGATTAATTGGCCTCAAGAATACCAGCTCCAAATCCTAGTGTTCCACTCTGTTACACGAATGTGTCCTTCAAACAAAACTCAAAATTTACATGGGAGATTGAACTGGAAAACATTAGCAGTTAGTAACAATTATATTACATAAAACAATGTAGGCTTTCACGGCCGGAGTTGTAGTCAAAGATTTCTTCCGGGCTGAAGGGCCGTGGTCCATTGGAAAACATATTTCCAGACGTTTCGTCCGCAACTACGGCAGACATCCTCAGTGGCGATGTGGTCTCGGACGAAGAATCCTCCTTGAAGGTTCCCCGGTGACTGACCCCAGTCAGGTCTCGGACGAAGAATCCTCCTTGAAGGTTCCCCGGTGAGTGACCCCGGTCAGTCACCGGGGAACCTTCAAGGAGGATTCTTCGTCCGAGACCACATCGCCACTCAGGATGTCTGCCGTAGTTGCGGACGAAACGTCTGGAAATATGTTTTCCAATGGACCACGGCCCTTCAGCCCGGAAGAAATCTTCAATTATATTACAATTAAGTCTTTAAATGTGAGATACAACTACAGTGAAAATGAACACATGAGCAATGTTTATATCTAAGATTGAGATTAAATATATTGTAAATGTTTCACAAGTAAAATACCTTCAAAATAGTTATAGGTAGAATAAAAGCAAATTTAGGAAATGACATTGGCAAACTCTTACTACTAATGGACAAAGCATAGTCTAGAAAACTTTCTGCACCTGTTGTACGAAATTTGTCTCGGGTTATCCACATGGAACATATTCCATATCCACTTGAATTGGAATGTTCAAAGAGAAAACATTACCATTATGTTCTGTAATATTTCGCAAGAAACAAACCCAGCAATTAAATTCTACCTCACCTGAGGACAACAAACGCCATATTGCACCTTTCTTTGGGGTACTGCAGAATCCAGCCCCTATTGAAAAGAAACAAAGCAACATATCAATAGTTTAACATACTCTAAACACGTATTTCGTCAGGAGAAAATATTCAAAATTAAATAAATGTAAACATACCTGGTGATTGGGGTGTTCCAGTAGGAGAGAGAGTCCTTTAACAAAAAATGTTACATCTAACAATAGTAAGAAACATTTATCACAGTTAAAGTCTAAGGCTTTATCTGGTAACACATCAGTTGGTTCAGTGATGTTACAAGGTAGCACTGGCGAGTCACACACACCTTCTATAAGTAAAAAATTGTTATTACACCAAAATCAAGAGAAATGTACAAAAATAAAATTTCAACAAACCTCCAAATGCCTCATCAGCTTTTCTTTCATTTTATGACTCACGTAGGCATCTTCCATAGAAGTGGATGAAATTTATGGAGCTAAAGAAAAATTGCCTTATAAGAGATTGTATTTTTAATAAGCTGAAAGAAACTTTTAATAAAATACCACTACTATTTAACTTACATGCAAAATTCTCTCTATCTTGCTTTGAAGTCCCCTTGTGTACTGGACAATCTGGAAGTACTGAATATTTACATTCATTACAATGCAAATTACTGATTAGAGTTTGTAATACGAATGAATATGTTTCACCTAGAATGAACTATTCTCAATTCTGAGCAATAGCGTGTAACCGCTCATTATTCCACCTTTCTTACCTGGCAGAAAAAGTGTAGGAACAGCATTTCTTTTCAGCCCCAGCTTTAATTCTGGGCACTTACTTTCTCCGGAGAAATGCCGATCAAAAATATATGTTTCGATTGAAACTCTTGCGGTGTTATCTCCGAAATCAATGGATTACAGCAAGCATTAACCCATTTCGCAAACAATTCTTCGTCACTTCGAGGAAAGCGATATCTTTTACAAAAATAATCACCGTAATTCAATACGGCACATTTATTTTTCTTTCGTAAAATATTTGCCGTGTTTTGGTTACATGGATGTAGCACGAGAACCAAAAAACAAAAAAAAAAACAAAAACGTATCACCGTTGAATACACCAAAGTTTGTTGAACGACCACCTACGCACGTGCCCGCCGGAAAGACGAAGGAAAACAAACTACCGGACAGCGCGGAATGCCTTCTTTGAAAATAGTTCCGAAGACTTCCTATCTTTCACGGAGTGTACGATGAACGCGCTTGCCGCGCGCCTGGCGGAAGTGGGCATCGTTTACTCGTCCGCCCTGCCCTATATGAGTGATCCACCTATGTATTATTTGTCTATGGTGCCACGACAGCGCCACCTTATTTGAAAGGCGCGCTAGTCACGAAGACCTGAGGTTCCAAATAAATCAGTAGAGTTCGCTCCGGTCTTAGATCCGTTTCATCGCCTCAGACCGGCGAGCGACAAGGTCATTTGGTCTTTTCTGAGAACAGAACGCTGTCTGAAAAAGTCAGCAGCCTCGGTCAAGATTTCTGAAAAACTCGTTACCACACATTCTGAAAGATACTCGCAATCAAAAGCCACGTCTCTGGAGAAAGGAGGTAATCAAACTTATCGTGATTTTGTATTAATTGAAATAAAAGTAATTTATAAAGAAACGTAGCAGTAACGTTTGAAATCCTAGTTTAAGAGGGGAGTAGAAGATGGAGGAGGCCATATGGGAAGAGATGTGGGAACTAATTTTGCATTTTTCTTCCCTACCTTATCCAGTATTTTTTTAATTTCTTGTTACTTGTAGCTTATTGCTGTGTATAACAACAATGCTGTGTGACCGCTGCAGAGTTGTGCCGGGGGCGCGGCCAGTCGAGAAATGAGGAGTACGGGACGACGCCACCAGGAGCAGGGCAAGCGGCGGCGCTTTTCCGTAGCCACCGGGCCGTGTCGGCTAAGCAGTCACAGAAGGGGTAGTTCCCCTCGATGCCCCGCCACGGAGGTGGGAAGTAAGAGACTTGCCCTGATGCCTCGGGGCGTATTTATAGGGCCTTGCCCGAGGCAGTAGTCAGTAGGACATTTCTGGAGCAGCAAGCGAGTGACTAGCAATTGTAGTAAGTTTGGTTTTGAAGTGCGTGTGTTACGGTTATTGTATTCTTCTGGCGGACTGGAACTTGGCTTGTATTTCGGGCTTGATTTGGATTGTGGCTTTACTGAAATAAACTTATGGTGAAAGAACTGTTGTTGTTTTACTTTGTACATAACACTTATATTTACGTCTTGGCATCAACATCCATATTCTGACGCATTCAGAATATTGGAATTTGGAGGTGGAGAGCAGACGAGACAGACACGGGGGGGGGGCATCGCGACATATCAGAATTATCCCTGCTAGCTTCCAAGTAAGACAGTTACCATTAGAGTTATTACATCTAGTACTCAAAGTGAAGCAGGGCGAACTATTTAGAATAACTGAAAGCAGTTCATATTTCCTACTGAAATCCAGTTACGACAAGTACATGTAAAGAAGCAAGTGAATCAATCTATCTTTGTTAATGAACATATTAACTGAACAGTATAGTGAAATTGTAAGTAATTTGAAGAGAGTTATTATTTATTATGTAAATAGAGAATGGAAAATTGAGTGATGTTAAAAAAGCCCATCAAATATTTAATTGGGTTATATATTTATATAATTGAGTTTATGGGTAATATTTCATTGGTTTGTATATTTATAACTGTGAATTTGTAGATATGATTGAAGTGAAATTTGTGGTAGAAATTTACAGTGAATTATCGGACAAATTAAATAAAAGACTTCTTGAGGAAAGCGTTCTCACTTATTCAAGGAAATAATAGACTGTAACATTTTAATTAATAGGAAATCAGAGGAGGAAAAATACTGTGCACTGTATATTAACTAGTTGTTTTTACAAGGTCGCATAAGTTTAATTTAGTTTCAAGTGTACTTTGTTGAATGTTTCGTTTTTTATGTTTGGAATTATTCTGAATATGTATTTTAGTACAATTCCTTTTTTTGATATTATAGTATATTTTTACAAAGGTATTTTGAGAGTGTCATAGTACCAATGATAAGCTATGGATGTAAACATTGGGCCCTCAACAGAAGACAAAAAGAAACAACAGCACACACTTTCTCGCCTAGTTTCTAATTTGCAATTTACGAAAATTCAGAGTTCGACGAAAATGACGCCCGCGCCATACTTTTAAGCGTCCCTTCGATCGCGCTCGGAATCAATAATCAGTCACTCGAATGATAACGAAGGCAGTTGGAAGGAGACAAAGGAGTGGTGACGTGACCGTGTCGGTAGCATGGAGGCACTCCGTGCTCGCACAGTGGGTTGAGTGTGTGACAGAGTGTTCTGAACATTCGAATATATTCTGTAGTGGCCACGGAGATTTTGTGGTAATCCATGATAAAATATCCGGATCATAAGAGTGATCAATCACAATAGTATGATATATAAATTTACTTTCCAGAAAATTCAGCCGTACACGTTATAAGAGATATAAGCCACAATAGTATGCTATATAAATTTACTTTCCAAAAAATTCCGCCATACACGTGTTTCGGGAAATTTTTCCCATCATCAGTAGCTCTAATTTAACTAGAGTACTTAATTAAATAATTTAATTTTTAAGTAGATTATGTACTTCATTGTAAGATATAGCTATTCATATGTTAATTTGTGAATTTAATTGTATATTGTAGAGCCACTGATGATTGGAAAAGTTTCCCGAAACACGTGTATGGCGGAATTTTCTGGAAAGTAAATTTATATAGCAGCTATTGTGGTTGATATCTCTTATAACCCGGATATTTTAACATTCGAATATGTGTGTGTGTGTGTGAGTGTGTGTGAGCTGGGGTCGATTCCGGCGGCGCCACGTCAGCCTAGCCACTACCGCCGCCTCTTCCCGAGGAATTTTGATGACCTAAAATATCTCGAAAAGTGATCAATAAAATGCTCTTAAATGTTTTTAAAATGCTCTAAAAGCAAAGAAAAATGACGTAAGAAATCTGATCAAAACAAGTTCAGATGAACAACATAAGCTGTTTGATGTGTTACTGATGTAATCGAGCCTTCTTCTATTCGTTCAAGTGAATTCAGCTTTTGAAATTTTGGTTTGGACTGTTCTTTACCAGAAAATCTCTGTCTTATTATCCTGAAATCGACTGAAGGCCAATGACTCTTAACAGGCGTCACAGAAACCTTTGATTACATGGCGCACAATGACTGACACCTCATAATGGCTGACATTGCAACTTCTGAGCGAAGAAATCGAATAGGCTACAATGTATAAGTACTTAGGAATTATTTGGAGAACATTTGTGGTATCTCGTAAATATTATTTGAAGCAAGTCCATTAAAATGACATTAAAATGGATTAAATCAGCAAAAACTGCTTTAAAAATTACGGAAACGACATAGCCAAAATTGATAAAAAATGCAAAATAATGACGTATAAAAATGGGAGTTTTCTTTTGTCATAACAAAATAAATTTCAATACTAAACGGCATTGTTTTAAAGTGAAAAGAAAAAATGACGTTTCATTAAAATCCGCCCGCTAGTCATTACATTGAAAGGTATTGGAGTTTCCAAGAAAACGACTGCAGAAAGATCATTACAGGTTTTGTATAATTAATAAAAAATAATAAAAGAATTTTTTTTTGTTTCTATTTCTTCTCCAATGATCTCCTCACCTTCATTTTTGCTTGACCCCTCTAGCAGAACCACAGAGACCCAACTCAATTGTGTGGTAAAAATTGTATAGTTACTGACAATCAAGAGCAGATATGGAGTTTTTCGCAAAAAGAAGAAGTCTTGCGACGCATTACATTTCCCAAAAGTTTGCGAACAGCATATCTAACATATCATTCCTCTCGTGATTACACTCAATGTATTCATGGAAGACAAAAGGAAACTTCACTTGTCACTCGACGTCGCATATGGCTGCTTTCCAAAGCCCTTCCCTTCATTCCCAAACCCCACCCCCGCCCCCGCCCCCGCCCCTGCTAGCGGCTCGTCTAGTTCGCGAACGTGTCGCAAGGGTGCGCGGCGGTCGCCGCAGCTGCCGTGAACCTGTTGCTTCGTCCCTCTCCCCTCTTCCCCCCAGAAACCAGCGGTCGAGTGAACGCAGGGGAACCAAATGCGAGGGCTACGACATCCAAATCGATTCTAGGTTTGGAGAGGCGGGGAGGCGGTGGCCCTTTGTTACTTCTGGGGAGTGAAATTATTTAACGTGTTGTGGATACACAGAAGTCAAGTTAATTGAAAACAATTTCTTTGTGTCTCATATAATAGCATTGACTCGCTTTTTATTGAAATGATAAATTGATTTTGTGATGGAAATAAACGGCAAACTGCATGCTTAACTGTCGTTTCGTCGATTAAAAAGCATTGTTGCAGCTTGTCTAATAATATTTTTTTAAAATGTTGGTTATTCGATCCGAAACTGCATGGAATTGAGATCAGTTTCATATAAATTTATTAGAAAAAGTGACTTCATAATCCGTGATGTCCTTAACTGTCATGGACATCAGTCTGTCTCCTTTTTCTGGACGAAAAGTCGATTTTAAACGAAACTTAGGGTAGTTGTGTATACGGAATTTGACAAAGTGAACAAAACCTACGATGTTCGTATCGTAACATATTTTTAAAATACTACATTGCTAATTACACTGGGAATAATAATCTCGTTTGATAGTTCCCCAGTCTCGTAATGTAATATTTCTTGATTCTCATTTCGAAAATACTTATAACTCAATGGAAGATTTGATGGGTTAACACATCAACCACTCCAGTGCAGTGCTTGATGTGTTAGATAGTTTAACATACATGCGTTGTATGTTATATATGTATATGTATATATATGTATATATATATATATATATATATATATATATATAATTTTAGAACAAAAATATATGGACATAAATAAGTGACAAATGAATGTGACAGTGTTGCCACCATCTCACGTTCAGTATAAAAGTTTTTCCCTAGCCAGTTTTTGATACGATTTTCTGAAGTTACCAGCCGTAACCTTCTAGCCCGCCCCGCGACCACCACCACCATCCCTACATTCGTTGCCGCCACCGACCCCGCTACCGCCACCGCCTCGCCCCGTTCCCTCTCGTGTTCCCGCTCACGCCCCCTTCCTTGCCATCGCCCTCATCGCAGGCCCCGCCCCCGCCCCCGCCCCCACCCCGCCCCGCCCCGCCCCGCGCCTCCCCGCCCCGCCCCGCCCGCTTTCAGCCCCGCCCCGTCGCCGTCCCGCCATAGCCCCCCCCACCCGCGCCCACGGCGCTCGTTATAACTTTGGTAATTGCGCTTGTCGCAGAGGCGCATTTAAATATTGACGCGGCTCTCGAGCGCACGCGCGTAATTGCGACTTCTCCGCAGCTTATTGGTCTTCGGCTGCGGCTCAAGATCGCCGCCGGCTTTTTCATTTGAACCCTTTCGCAGACGCATTCGTGGGGGCGAGGGCGGAGGCGGTGGCGGCGGCGGGGGAAACACGCCTCGGCCCTCTCGTCACGCAACGACCCACGTGGGGGGGGGGGGGCTCATCAGCGCTCAGGAAGCCCTCGGACCGGGACTCCTCTAGCGCGGCCTTCTATTTCCCTTCCAGGGATTACCTCCCCCCCGATTTAAAGACTGGCGCGGGCTGTCCTCAGTCAAGTGCCCGGGCATGGCGAGTGAGCTTCCTGTCGTCCCTTGCACGCGATCGGTGAAATCCCAGCTCATGGCGGCCAGTTGACCTTATTAACGTCCCTGAGGAGGGAGCTGTCAGGTCGGGGAGTGACGGCATTAGAACAAAATAACCGTACGTTTTAAGAGAAAGCCTACTGTTCAAATCAATAACAGCATATTGGAAGGTAATTTCTTAATGATGGAAAATATCCATGGAAAATTCCACATGCCAGAAATTATTTTTAAATTGAAGATGTCAGTTCATCATGAAGATAGATCCCATTTGTTTGATTTTTGTGTCGGATGTGAAAAACGTACATGGAAATTGAGGTATTTTTTAAATTTTTGTAAGATAAGATAAATTTATTTAAACTGCTATTGGGTAACCCGGTGGTCGTTTGTAACCCGGTGGCAGTGAATTTGTATGCACTGCCAGAATGTGCATTTGTATGTACATGCTGGAATTTTCTTTACACATCTTGCAAGTTCTCAGATCAGGTTTGCCCAGCATTTGAATCATAATGTTACGCTTTAGGGAAAAAGTTTTGATTTGGATATGTGAAATGTGGGTAGTCATTTTATTGCCCAAACTGCTTAAGTTGGTGTACAATATATGGAAACAAGTGGGACAATGAGGAGAAACTGAATACCTTGTCTGACAACATCACAATACGCCATCATACGGAATCAAAGCGCTCGTTTTCTGCCATGCAGAGAACTGCGTGGTGATATTCCGTCCTATCGATACTCGGAAACAGAAATATATTATCAACCGCACAGCAGAATTGAGTTCCGAGTTCGTTGTTTACTCAGAATAAACAAAATATGCCTGCACTGAAACACGTTTACACAATTAGCGCACAAAACTGTGGCGTCTCATTGCACCTCCTTCACGCGGCCGTGCCTCGCGCGTGTTTGTAGAGCAAACACGCGCGCGCCTTGCACGCGTCGCTTCGCACGTGCGCAAACACGCGACGCCGCCGCGCGGTTCTCGCCGCGTTTTTCGCCAGCTCGCCCGCCGGTGAGGCGATCAGAGCGCGGCTTTCGTTGCTCTCCATGCGACGGGAAATACCTGCAGAAACCCTCGGTGGCACTCTTGTTGGGCAGGCTGGCTGAAAATCAGTAGCGGCTCCTTCTCGGGCCTTGTTTGATTGATTGATTTTTTCGTGTTTCCGGGCGCGTCAACTGCTTCGGTCATTAGTCCTGTTAGTGTAGTGTATGTTTTTTCTCGGGAGACGGCGGTGGTCTTTCCCCGCTGGATGGCGAGATCCGGCGCCGACCTACCGTCGGCTAGTGGGGTTTGCCCCTAACCAGGACTCTCCCATCAGCAGGGCACCGCCCCAGTCAGGACAAGCTCTAAGCTCCCGACCGGTCTCCCGGAATATATGGTGGTTTAGTGCATGTTAGTGTAAGTGTGTGTAAGAGAGAGGATAGGAGAAGGAAGAGGAAGGACAGATCGCGCGCGGTCCGTGGTCCGTTTTGGTAGGGTTCTGCTCCGGCATTCGCCTGGTGTTGATCGAAGAAACCACGGAAAACTACCGATCAGAGCAGAACGGCCGCTAGAATTCTCCTCCAGACAGCGACTGAATTCGACCTAGCTGAAAAGCTAGTGACGAAAATCCTGCCCCCGTCAGGACTCGAATCTAGGACCTCCCGCTCAGAGGCGCTGCAGTGACATCACTTGATGCACTGAGCTACCGCTCCTGGTGCAACCCCTAGAAAATCGAAAAAATGTATGAATATAGGGTCAATCTGGACTATTATGAAACAGGAAAGCCAACTTCCACATTATCTTCTGTACTGTTTGAAGTAAACGCATGGAAAAATACTGAATGTGTGTCTTTTAGTGTTGAAGACTTATAAGAAGGAAAAAAATACCTAAGACCTACCATCACTCTTCAAAAAATCAGGAGTGTATATCAAATTAGTTCTATCTGATGAAACAAATACGATACATTGATGTGGTTAAAGTGATACAGCTTGTAATATCTCTATGAATTTTTAATACAAAAAACGAGCAGGTTATATTGAGACACCTTTAGGGACTAGTGTCTCAGCAGTAGGTTTTCATATTTTATCTTCTGCTATGGTGAAATGTAATATTTTGAATTTTTGTTATATGATCATTAATATTTGTTTTGTTAATTTTGAATCTCAATAAGTAACAATTCTTAGTGTATCTCATCCAATTTTTGTGCTGTATCATATCAACTCCGATATACCCTACTTAATGATATTCAATATGTAAAATATTGCAGCAAAATGGATGTATATGATTTTGTTCTGAAATCAAAGGGTGCCCAACCAGCCCTCCGGCGTCTGGTGCTCTCCCTGGCTGTGCACTACCTCACGCTCTTGGCTCTATAACTGCGTTACGTTTTGGTCCTATGCTTCAACATACGGCCTTGGTTGTCTTCGCATGGAAATCAGCCACCTGCTTACAGCGCAGGAGGGTGGGAATCCGGCCACAGAGCGCGGCACGGTGGCTAAGGAGAGTGCCTATTTTCTGTGTTCGTCTGTCACTAACTGCAACTTAATTCTATGAATTTCGCTTGTTTTTGAAAGTACACAAGTTCAGTCTATTCTTGACGGCATTCAATGCATTAGTTTCGACGTTTTGATAATTTACTTTCATTTGATGTTAGGTTTGTTGATTCAAAATGAACATTTGATGAGTTTGCATGCGTCTTTAAAGTACGCTGTTCTGTAAATGCGAGTGTGTGTATGTGTGTGTGTGTGTGTGTGTGTGTGCGTGTGTGTGCGTGTGTGTGCGTGTGTGTGCGTGCGCGCGCGTGCGCGCAAGATCTTTCATTATTACAACGTATACCAGAGTACCGAAAATTTCAAAATAAAGTAATTTTATTTTGTTATTACCATTAGCAGTAGCAATATCAGCGAAGCTCATGAAATGAGCTGGAGTAAAATGTCTCCAAACAATACTTCTTGTTGCAAATTGATTCACCAGTGGTGGCACCATTCGGGGATCGAAGAGGGGATGATGCTTACAGAAAAGATAAATGCCGGAATCTACATGGCGATTGGGTAGAAATATAATCATGTTCGTACACAACTTTTGGGAATGATATCATGTTTTTCTTTACACTTGTTTTTTGTTACAGTCATCGGAGATTTAAAACTAGTTGTACTACGGAATGACACGGATTGTCTCGTACTTCTTAATTTCCTTATCTCTTTAGTTTGGGTTCTTTTTTCAGTTTTGCCACACTGCCTTCACATATACTGACGCATAGAACCCAATTTTCACTTTTCTTTATTTTCTTCGGATCCCTAACAGAAGAATTGAAAAGATGATTTTAAGAAAATTATGAAAGAGTAAAACCTGGTTATATACGCAAACTTCGTTAAAAATTGAGAGCCTTTTAAAAAAATCGTTTGAGCGTTTCTGATAAACTTTAATATTAGTTCATTTTAATGGAAAACTTCTTGAAAACTCAAAAACTCCACTGAAAATCATTTGAAACCCTTTCACTCATAAATGCAATAATGAATAGAAATCACCGATAATACAAATATTAACGACGCCGAAAAATAATCAAACTTTTGTAATTTTCGCAAAGTCAGAGTAAACAGTGAAAATTCAATCTATGCCATCCTTATAAGTGTATTTCATTCTATTCTTTCAAGAAATTTGAAGAACAAAATTGAAACCAATTTCAGAGAAAATTTTAAGAATGTCCTAGGGTCTTCGTGTAAAATAACACCAAAATTTAAAGAATATTTTTCAAAATCGCTGAGCTTTGAGTGTGACCAGATCGATTGGAAAATACTCATTTTGTAAAAAAACATAGGATAGTTTAGGGGCTAAAGTTGTTCACAGATGGACGAACGTTTAACGTAAACCACTTTTTTTTAATAAGGGAGCCAAAATTCGCAAAATCCGACTACATGTGTTAGAGGAAGTAATTTATTATACATTGGAACAAGAATTAACCACTTTTTCTGAATTTAACGAATCATTTTCTGTACCACAATACCAGTTTACCTGTTGAAAAATCGTAGTTTTTGGTTGCAGCATTAAATAACTTTCTCCGTACTACGTACTATATTACTCCGTACATACATACATATACAAGGAAGTAAGAGACCATTGTATTTCGTTCGATCGCCATTGAACGATTTGTAGAGTCCAATTCCATGAAGACAAATTTGGACTCTGAATCCTGAAAATTAATAATAACCCTAATCTTCGGGTCTTTGGAGCTTCAGATCTCTGTGTGGTCTTGTACCGATTGCACCCCATCATTTTAATATCGGAGTCGGCAGCGAACTGTAGTTATCGGTCTTTTCGGCTGTCTTCTCATGTCGCTTTCTCGTTGCTGTTTCCAAATCTATTCTGTGGTATATCTTTGCTGCCAATGCCTCTTCCTGGTTGCGATGCTTCTTCAACGTCCGTCTTCACACGCAGATTCATATTATTTTCACCCATCCGAAGACTCTGGCCCCACCAACGCAAACTGTGTGCAGCCTGTCCTTCACACTTCTCCTTCTTTATACCTCTGCCCTCTTTCCTCACCCACCTTTCCGCATCTGTCTCTTTACCGCCGTCCGCCGCGCCCCGTTTTGCACGGCCCCACTTCACCAGCTCCAACTCTTGTCCTCGCACTTATCAGTGTATCCTGCTTACTAACAAATATCCCGTTGTCCGCGCTAACGCATTGTCTGTACGTGTGTCTGTCTCAACCTCCTCTGTGTTTATATTCGCTTGCTCCTCCGCCAACATCTTGTCCACTCTCTGTTCCCATTGTGTCGTTCTATTGATTGATTGATTTTTTCGTGTTTCCGGGCACGTCAACGGCTTTGGTCATTAGTCCCGTTAGTGTAGTGCATGTTTTTTCTCGGGAGATGGCGGTGATCTTCCCCCGCTAAATGGCGAGAGCCGGCGCCGACCTACCGTCGGCTAGTGGGGTTTCCCCTAACTAGCACTCTCCCACCAGCGGGGCACCTCCCCAGCCGAGACAAGCTCTAAGCTCCCGACCGGTCTCCCGGAATATGTGGTAGTGTAGTGCATGTTAGTGTGAGTGTGTGTGTAATGGGAGAGGATCGGACAAGGAATGGGAAGGACCGACCGTTTTGGTAGGGTACTGCTCCGGCATTCGACTGGTGTTGATCAGAGAAACTACGGAAAACTACCGATCATAGCAGCCGGCTGCTAGAATTCTCCTCCAGACAGCGACTGAATTCGACCTAGCTGAAAAGCTAGGGTCGAAAATCCTGCCGCCGTCAGGACTCAAACCTAGGACCTCCCGGTCAGAGGCGCTGCAGTGTGTCGTTCTTGTTCCGTATATGGATCTCCCACCGTTCCTGTTCGTGCCCTTGTGTTGCTTTCTCATCCTCGTCCACATGCGCCCGTCCTTCCGCATCCGACATCTCTCCCGTCCGCACGCAGCCTCCTTTCTCCCAGTCCAGGCCGTCGCTCCCGCCCCGCCCCGCCCCCTCGCCCGCCGCCTGGCGCCTGCCGCGCTGCTGGGGCGTAACGACGTTAGGGCGCTCAGGTGCGCAGCTGCTCCCGGGCCGACCTCAAAGCGCGCGGCCGACGCAATTGGCGCCTTGGCGTCGGCCTCAGCAGGGGCCAAAGGCCTCGCCTCAAAGAGGGCGACCGCCTCCGCGGCCGATTGGGCGCGCGCCGCCCGATGATTAAAAAGGCGGCGCGGCAGGCAGACCGCGCCCCTGAGCGGAGCGGCACCAGCGGTCGAAGGTGGTGCCAGTCGGCGCAGCGCACTCGCTCCTTGGCTCGTAGCTCCTGATTCCGGGGGCGTCAACAGCTTAGGTCAATACTCCCGTAAGTGAAGTGCGTGTTTATTTCTGGGCAGATGGCAGTGATCTTCGCTGCTGGATGGCGAGATCGGGCGCGATCCTACCGTCGGCATCCGGGGTTACCGCCAACCTACCGTCGGCTTCCCCCTAACCAGGACTCTCCCAGCAACGGGGCACCGCCCCAGCCGGGACAAGCTCTAAGCTCCCGATTGGTCTACCGGAATATGTGGTAGTGTAGTGCATGTTAGTGTAAGTGTGTGTGTAAGGGGGAGAGGATAGGACAAGGAAGAGGAAGGACAGATCGGGCGCAGTCGCGGCTACAGAGGATTTCCCCTACCACGTGTCGCCCACCAGCGTGGCACCGCCCCAGCCGGGACGAGCTCTAAGCTCCCGGTCGGTCTCCCGGCATGAGTGATAGTGTAGTGCATGTACGTGTGTGTGTAAGTGAGGGGTAGGAAAGGACAAGGGACGGGAACGATAGATCGCTCTCGGTCCAGGACACGTTTTTTAGGATTCTGCTCCAGCATTCACCGGGTATTGATCGAAGAAACTACGAAAAACTATCGATCAGAGCAGCCGACCGTAAGAATCCTCCTCCAGACAGCGATTTAACTCCACCTGCTATGTAGCCAGCGTCGAAAATCATGCCATCGTGGAATCTCGAACCTACGATCTCCCAGTCAGAGGCACTGTGGCATTATAATAGATGCCCTGAGACACCTCTCCCGGTCTCAATTCGGATTTGAAACCCTCATTTCTGTAATACTGCAGAGTTAAAATAACGCAACCAGAGGAACGAAAAGCCATTCTTAATGGCCGCCATCTGTTAAGGATTTAATTGTCCACGTCCGTTGAGAACAATCAAAACTAATGAGTTGTACCTAAAATTTGGATTCTTGTTTACATTATTTTTTCTTATACAAGAAGTTGATATTGAGAAAAGTATTCGACAACATACGGTCGGTAACACAAGGAACGGCCTAGTTTGGCTGTAAACCTTGGCGAATGCTATTTACAAAGTTAACAGCGTATATTATTTACTATTTATCGGCCTAATAATGTTAGTAATTGTAATAGTAGTAATATATTTTGGAAGATTTGGTTGTTGATTTATTTTGGGAAGACGTTTTTTTTAAATGAATACTAAAATAAGATCGTATACATGCCTTGTCACCATCACGTATGCATGAATTTCAATGTCGCTGATTTTGTAACGAATGCCTTTTAATTATATCCACTTATTTTGAGACGAGGTTTACGTAAGGAAGATACCACACATTTTCATCAACTATATTTGAACCCTCTGATCTTTACCCTTCAGCGGTTGCATTTTGCCTTTGATGAAATTTAATTAAACCTTCAAATACTCTATAACATGGAAGAATAAAGCAGGTTGCTCATAGCAAATGAATTTTTCACCTCCTACACAAACACACAAACAAATACACATATCCCATTGCATCCTCCTCCATACAAGCTTACTGCCTTACTATTGCGTAACAGACAACGCCAGTGCAAAAGAAAAATAGCACAGACACAAGATCAGGCATGTCAACCCGCGCCCGCACGAGTTATTTGCCTATCTGGTGCTCCTATGAGCATAGATAGATAGATAGATAGATAGATAGATAGACATTTATTCTACAATTGGGCAGATGATGCACGGTGGCAGAATGCAAAATTACAATTACAAATAAAATAATAATATAAAAAATAAATATAAACCAACAAATTGACTTTGTCATTTCCTATACATGCAGATGGCATTTACATTCCTATACTAAACATTAAAATGCATATACACTAACATATAAATGAATAAACTTACATATTACACAAATATACATACATACAAACATATACGCGTGTATACATACAGGGACGAAGGAACCCTCACATCTACACCAGTCAAAACTTATTCAGTCATATTCAGAAGAAATGAAATCACTTCACTTCACTTCACTGCACTTCATATAACTTTATCTAAATATTAATTGTTCAATACTTTTTACTGTAGACTACGCATAATCGCACCTTTCACTTCACTTCATTTCACTATACGTTTTCACCCCATTGACTAATTTCCTATATATTTTTTTCTAAAACCTCGCGCTGAGCAAGGAAAGGGCTCAAAAACTGCCGCAGGCAAATCGTTCCAATCTACTATAGTTCTGTTTACAAAGGAGAATTTCCCTACGTCCGCTCTTTGTATTCTTGTTCTAATTTTATATTTGGAATCAAATCTATTTAAATAATCTGGTTTATCTAGCCTTCCCCGAATTTCCTGCCATGCGGAGCAACCAACGTAAGATTTATACAGCGCGCATGAGAAATCTCCCCTGAATCCTTTCTGCGGGTAATTGTCTTCTAGAATGCATGAGTTGAAATTGGAAGATAATGAAATGCCATTTGTACTTTTCTCTAAATTTTATTCCATGTCTGAACTACTCACCATGTATTAGAGGATGGAATATCCACCAAATATATTAAACGGATTATACGACTTACCTTAACTAAAAGGGAAGGTTAAAATATTATTTATTTAATAAATAAATTTACATAGTTTCTTCAAACACATTTAAAATATTTGTATTCGTTGTCTCTATAGATGCCATGAAAATGGAGTTCAGTATCCAACTAATTTTTTATCTGCGCTTACCAATTTTGATTGTAAAATACTAATGCTCACTAATGGCATCCAAAATTATGAAATGCATACCTTTGTATAGCTGTGTACAACTTCTAAATTCAATAAAACGGTGCCTTCCGTAAAACGTAGTCGTTCTTTTGCTCAGCGGAATCAAGACGACTGAATCGATGAACACAATTTGTTTCCTTCACCTCTAATAACCATTGAACCTTGAAAACACGTCAAAACTCTACCAAATATCTAAATACAAAATAAATAATGTAGACACTAAATGTTTTGAAATATAAAAGGTATCCTAACATAAAAATATATTTTTAGACAGTCACTAGTAAAAGCGGTTACTTGTAGAGAATGCACGGCGCGTTAAAACGAAACTTTTTGGCACTAGTTCTAAAAGTAAGACAATGTTTAAATGTTCAGATGTAACTATAAATGCAACAAAGAAAACAAAATACTCTCGTTTGATCAGTTACAACTGATATTAATATAACTCGATCCCAAGTAATTGATTTAAATCATTGAATTTAGCCGGCGTAATTTCAGCCGGCGGCGCTAGCCGAATGCATTTACTACGCTCCGTGAAGTCACGAAGGTTAAGCGCATTCGAGACTCGCGGGTTCGTGGTTGGGTGACCGGCCAGGAACCCCGGGATCTAACGGCGTCGAGCCCCTGGCCGAAGGGATAAAAGGCACTGACTGACTGCGACGTGACGAGACTTGACAAATATTAAAATATGAAGCACATTAATGGAGGATTACTCCCAAGGGCAAAAGCGCTCAACGCCCCTTAAGGGGCTTGGAGACGCGTTGCGTCAAGGAGTGGACGCAACAAATTAAAAAAAAAAAAAAGAATTAAAATAACGAGAAAGTAAGAGAGGCTAAAAATAGCGTATTACACACTTGTTAAAAATAATTTTATTTTGCTGGTAGTATTTTGACATTCGGCCTATGGGCCTCGTATCGCAGCATTTCACCTCCAAAAATAAAATGTCACTTTCGCCACTCGCATCGTAAATAACTAATACGTAATTAGGGTCGCAAGGCTATTTACATTTACATTTGCGTTTGAGAACATTTTTTCTTGGGAGAGGGGCGGTGATGTTGAATGATGAAGATGATGAAGCTTACGTCCACGTGAAGCGTATTTACGTCGGCGTACTTTGAGACGGACGCCGGAGGCGCTGCTGTCTGTTCGGAGTCATTCTCCTTGTGCAGTCTCCCGGGGCGGGAGAAGGCTGCGATCGATCGGGCGATTCGAATCCAATTTCCGCCCGCGAGCCCCCCCTCCCCCCCGCGTGTTGAGGTGGCGCTGGTGGCAAGAGGACCCTTGCGGGGAAACTCTTGCCGGCGGCGAGGCTAACTCAGCGGAGCAGAACCCACACGTTGATGTACTGCCCAATGGAGACACGCTCGATATTGTCCCCTCGACTCTTAACTTCAGCACACACATATTCTAGTATGTAGTACACAATGTGTAATATGTGTGATGATACTGTAATGTGTAATATGTAAGTGATAATACTGTAATGTGTAATATGATAAAGGAAAATCACCAGTGGGTGACCTTTCCATGCAAGTTGTATTTTCTAACAACATATTTACTTATTGTTCTTGTTTTGAACAGATTGTAAATTTACAGATTTAAATTTTAAAAAAAATTCTAGCTCACTGGAAGACACCGCGTCTTTGATGCTTATGCATGCTCAACAACGAAACGAGTGATAGAAGGGACGTACAGTCTGTCGAGACGGAAGCGAGAAAGCACTTACAAATAAACATCGTTAGAAAAATACGCTTCCAAACACAGTATTAAATCAAGTGAATATTTGTTGCAAACGAGCATATACGTGTTGCATTTTGTAATTATATACCGACTAGATTCTTACATTTAAAAATAGAGGTAAGATATAAAGAGCTGAAATGCAGCTTAGAATGAAGAACAGGAGGAAGAAAATATAAATAAAATTTCGAATAAAGAAGTTCGATTTTTTAAAATTCCTTGTACAGATGGTATGATCGTCATCCCATATTTAATTGTTCTATAACAATGAGCGCTATCGTACTTATTATTTTTATATTATCACTTTATTATAAATTACAAAAAAGTGGAAAATATCAAAAACGGTATCTGAACCTATATAAAATACAATGTAAAATACCATTGAAACCAAAATATTTGCCTGTTTCCAGAGGTTTCCGTAACGTGTCAAACCGCGTCAAAGAGATCCATTGATTAGCGAGGGCAAACCTACTGAAGATACGAAGAAGATCACTTACACTCTACATATCAATTATAAGTTACAATGTTCTGAAAAACATATTCTAGTATAGCGAACTCAGGCACACAAATTGAACACAAGCACCCGCATATCCTAATCATGAACTTACATAGCATTTTCTCCAATTTATCATACCCAATATACTAGAAATACCTTCCAATAAGTATTGCTTCCCCCAAGAAGTTTTCTAACGCATTCTGAAGTAAACGCTGCACTAGATTCGCTTTCGTATTTCGTGTTGGTGTGGAAGCCCCTGGTGCCACATAGAACGCAGCACGCTATACTTAAGTGTTGCACGGAGTACAGCAGAATATAGACAGGCGCGGTCATATTGGCAAACACTTGCTCTTGTCTTTTCAAAGACACACCATTCACTTGATGTTTTTCTAAGTTTATCATTTTCAGTTTGTTAAATATACACACTTTTATAAACATTTTATTTGCAAATATTCTATCTGATTAATTCAGTTCATAATGACCTTCGCAATTAAATTTGAGAAATAAAACCACATCCATTTTACTATCACAAACCAATGAGCACAGCCAATTGTTAATTGCCGAAGACAATATACAGATATGTGTAAGTCCAAGGAACTGCAGGAGGAACAGTGGAGAAAATAACAAAAGAGTTAGAGAAATGGAAATGGTGAGGTGAAGGAGGAGTTTGATCCAAGGAAATCGAAATCGCGGTTTTAGGAGTGAACGGCAAAGGAAACAAGAGGGAAAAATGATTGAAGGAAGGAAAAACGATGACGCAACGAGAAAACCGACGTAGCGAAGTAAAGTTGGAAATGCCATGCGGCTAATGGAGATGTCAAAGTGCACAGGCTACAGGAAACGGGAGCTGGGGCGCAGGCGGGCGACGTCGCATTCTAATTAAGGAGCGGGTTTATATTCCATGCATAGCAGAGGTGAAACAACGCTTCGCCCACCCACTCGTCTCGCTCGCAGAAACGCTGCCCGTCAGTCCTTCCTCCCGGCCCCTCCCGGCCCCTCCCGGCCCCTCCCGGCCCCTCCCGGCCCCTCCCGGCCCCTCCCGGCCCCTCCCGGCCCCTCCCGGCCCCTCCGGCCCCTCCCGGCCCCTCCCGGCCCTCCCCCCCCCGGCCCCTCCCGGCCCCTCCCGGCCCCTCCCGGCCCCTCCCGGCCCCTCCCGGCCCCTCCCGGCCCCTCCCGGCCCCCTCCGCCTGGCCCCTCCCGGCCCCGCCTCCGGCCTCTCCCGGCCCTCGCCTCCCGCTCCCTCCGGCCCCCTCCCGGCCCCTCCCTCCTCGCCCCCCGGCCCCTCCGCCTCCGGCCCCTCCGGCCTCCCGGCCCCTCCCGGCCCCTCCCGGCCCCTCCCGGCCCCTCCGCCCTCCCGGCCCCCTCCCGGCCCCTCCCGGCCCTCCCCCCCGGCCTCCGGCCCTCCGGCCCTCCCGGCTCCCTCCCGGCCCCTCCGGCCCTCCCGGCCCCTCCCGGCCCCTCCCTCGGCCCTCCGGCCCCTCCGGCCCTCCCGGCCCCTCCTCGGCCCCTCCCGGCCTCCCGGCCTCCTCCCTGGCCCTCCCGGCCCTCCGGCCTCCCGGCCCTCCGGCCCCTCCCGGCCCTCCCGGCCCTCCCGGCCCTCCGGCCCCTCCGGCCCTCCGGCCTCCCTCCGGCCCTCCCGGCCTCCGGCCCCCCTCCGGCCCCCCGGCCTCCCGGCCCCTCCCGGCCCTCCGCCTCCCCTCCCGGCCCCTCCGGCCCCTCGGCCCCTCCGGCCCCTCCCGGCCCTCCCGGCCCCCCCTCCCGCCCTCCCGGCCCTCCGGCCTCCGGCCTCCCGGCCTCCCGCCCTCCTGCTCCCTCGGCTCCGGTCTCCGGCCCGGCCTCCCGGCCCTCCCGGCCTCCGGCCCCCCGGCCTCCGCGCCCCTCCCGGCCTCCCGGCCTCCGGCCTCGGCCCTCCGGCCGCCTCCGGCCCCTGTCTCGCCTGCTCCCTGGGCCGAGGAGAATTCTAGAATGCCGGCTGCTCGGATGGGTAGTTTTCCGTGGTTTCTCCGATAAACACCAGGCAAATGCAGTAGCAATACCCTACCAAAGGGGCCACGGACCGCGCGCGATCTTTCCTTCCTCTCCACTGTCCTATCTTCTCTCCTTACACACACACACACACACACACACTTACACTACTTTGTAACTACGGATCTCGCCATCTAGAGGGGGAAGATCACCGCCTTCTCCCGAGGAAAAAATGCACTACACTTACGGGACTAATGACTAAAGCAGTTGACGCACCCAGAAACACGAAAAAATCAATCAATCAACCTCGCGGCCCTTCGTGGTCTCTCGCGGTCCCTCACGGCCCACTGCCCTGCGCCCCCATGCCCTGCCCCTCGCGGCCCCTCGGGTTCTCTCCTAGACCCTCCAGGTTTCTCACCTTCCCGATCTTATCTGTCCTTTCCCGTTCCTACCGGTCTCTTCCTGCCGTTCTTACTCTCTTCACTTCCCTCCCCAAACTAGTGCCTACGCGTTTGGTTTGGTTTATTCGTGTTTCCGAGCGCGTCAACTGCTTTGGTCAGTATTCCCGTTAGTGTTGTGCATGTTTTTCCCGGGAGACGGTGGTGGTCTTCCCCCACTAGATGGGGAGATCCGGTGCCGACCTACCGCCGGCTCGTGGGGTTTCCCCCTAACCAAGACTCTCCCACCAGCAAAGCACCGCCCCAGCCGGGAGAAGCTCTAAGCTCCCGACCGATCTCCCGGAATATGTGGTAGTGTAGTGCATGTTAGTGCATGCGCGGTCCGTGGCCCGTTTGGTAGAGTACTGCTCCGGCATTCGCCTGGCGTTGATCGGAGAAACCACGGAAAACTACCGATCAGAGCAGCCAGCCGCTAGAATTCTCCTCCAGACAGCGACTGAATTCGACGTAGCTGAAAAGCTAGTGTCCAAAAACCTGCCGCCGTGGGGAGTGGGAACCTAGGACCTCCCGGTCAGAGGTGCTGCAGTGACACCAGTTGATGCACTGAGCTACAGCTCCCGGTCCCTCCCTGTCCTTCCCTTCCCCTCCATACCCGTCCCGCCACGTCGTACTCGAGGGCATGTGCTGCGCCGGCCGGTGGGCGCGCGCGTCAGCCGCCCGCTCGCCGCCGGAATGGCCCGCGGCTCGCCGCAGGAAGCTCCGCGCCGGCCGCGCTCAGCCCTGGCTTAAGGCTAATATTTCAATGCACGGGGGAGGGGAGACGGGGATGGTGAGGGCAGGAGAAGGGACGGAGCGGGAATGAAACTAGAGCTGGTGATGTCCTAGGTTCACTAGCCGATGGAGGTGGATTTTCCACATCAATGGAATAACTATGAGTGTCACCGACAAAAACCATACAACTAGAAGATTCAAATTACCAATTTGTAAACAAATTGTTATTGACAGTTTCTTATTTCTGTGTGCCATTATTAAAAGAACTTCATGCAGTCCCATTTTCAGCTGCCTATAACCATCTCAGATGTGTTATCTTAAACGTTCTACTGTTGGATATGTATTCAATCTCAACCACTTTAGAAGACGGTGCCATTATTTTCACTAATTAGCTGCGTCGATCTCACACGAAGAGGATGTCGATTGTGGCTACATTATCTCGGAGGCGCAGCTGCTGCTTGTATCAATATTAAAAAAAAATCTTTTATAGTCACATTTGAACTAATTAATTTATTCACATTTATGATCTGAAATTTGATGTCGTAGAATATCGGAATGATTTTTACCCTTATAACCTAGAAAGCCTGAGAAGATGGCCAAGAAGTAACTGAGATTGTGCCCTTAATGTAATACCAATACATTACGCAGATATTAAATGAATCCAAGAACTGGTAACAATAGAAATAGAAGTAAAGTCAACGTTAATATTGTGTACAAAATAGCATTAAAGTGTAAGCAGCAAGAATGTAATACATACCAACAGTGGCAATTTTACATACAAAAGAATACACCACATTGACGTATTCTTTTGCATATAAAAATCTCAAAAGCTAGTTTTTAAATACCTCCAACGCCATTATTTTCATACTCCAGGTGTTTTTAAAAGTTATTGCAATTGTAAGCATACAATATTCAAATTATTTTGAATGAACTTTCTCACAAATTTATAAATTTTCTAGAGAAAAGATCTCTAAATTGCACACATTCAAGAACGCTCAAAGGTCATTTTTCAAGAACTCATCTATATTTTTCGATGAAATTTTTCATATCCAGATTTTTTTGTGCTACGATATTCCTTAAGTGATATTTCAAGTCTACTAATCAGGTGTCCAAAAAATTGAAAAATCCCTCCAAAAAACTTAATAGATGCTGTTATGTGGGAAGAAGGTGGATCAGTTCCGAAAAATGTGACTAGACTAAAGAGATTAGGAAACTAATACGAGAAAGTCTGCGCCATTCTGTTCGCCCGAATAGTATATTTTTGATTGAACACCGATAATGCTGACGGTTGTCCGAATGAAGCTGTGTGGAATGTTATCTAGCTGACCTTTGAATAATCGTATGGTGGTCATCCTCACTGCTGAGTATGAGAGCTGCCAGAATGTTGACTGACGCTCGAGTATGAATTGCGACCTGCAGGTTGTAGAGCTGACTATTTTCCCTATACATGCTCTACAACGCACGAGCAGTAGCGCTGAATATGTCAAGGGAAAACGCGTTTGGCGCAGGAAGCTAGTGAAGTCGGGTTACAGTGGACCCCGCCACTAATTTCTAGAAATATCTAGCGCTGCTTTCTCCGAGCCCAGAGCATAGGCAATTCGATCGACCCATAAACATCGCAAAAATTAAACTCATTTACGACGGACACTTGCTCGGGTTTTGTCAAACTAACGAAAATTGGTGGACGCATTACGTGGGAAGCACAGCTAAGCAATGAGTGGTTGGTGACGTTCGCCTAATATTGTGACTTGTATCTTCGAACAAGTCGTCGTCTGTTGTTTTCATTTTTCAGGGTTTTTGACTCATCTCCCCTGTACGGGGTCGTGGATTGCTAGTTTGGGTTGATGGGTTATTTTATTGCGAGATATATGTTATTGTGTTAAGGGTTTCTGGGCAGTGGGAGGGGGGAGGATGGGAATTTGGTGCGGATGGGGTGGGACGGCCCTTTTCTGGGAGAGAGGAGAGTGAGAGGTGTTGGGGTTGCTTTTGTTTTCGATAGAAGTGTTTGGACATTTGTCGATTGGCAGAGTTTGTCGTTTTGTTGCAGAAATGTCGATTTGATGTGTGATTTCCTTTTGTGAGTTTGTCATTTCCTGCGTGTTTGTCGTTTTGTTTGTTTGTGTCATATTTGTCGTTTGTTCAATTTGTCTTTTGTGTCATATTTGTCGTTTTGTGTCATATTTGTCGTTTTGTGTCATATTTGTCGTTTTGTGTCATATTTGTCGTTTTGTGTCATATTTGTCGTTTTGTGTTATGTTTGCCTTTTGTTGCATGTTTGTCTTTTGTTTCGTGTTTATCGTTCTGTTACGTTTTGTCGTAACCATTGTGTCTTTGTCATTGTCACTTTTGTCGTTTTTTCCCTCTGACAGGTTATGGGAGGGGGAGCTCTTAAATGTGCTACGCATACAGGCTGATAATGTGTGATTTGAATGTTGTATAAATCAGAATGTGAATGAGAAAGGAAATAATATTTCATTTGTGTTAATCGGGGTTGCAAGTAAGAAACGCTTGGATGATTCACGCGAGGGGCAACAGTTTGCTGAACCATTTAAGGGATTGTGTAAATAAAATAATTCACTGAGGTAATAAAAGTCATGGGATAGCAATATGCAAATATACAGATGGCAGTATTATCAAGGTAGTATAAAGGAAGACGAAGTATATACTGAAAGCGTATTAACTGCTCAGTGCATCAACTGCGCAGTGCATCATTGCAGTGCTTCTGATCGGTAGGTCCAAAGTTCAAGTCCCGACAGTGCCAAGATTTTCGACACTAGCTTGTCAGCTAGCTTGAGTTCAGTCGCTGCCTGGAGGAGAATTCTAGAGGCCGGCTGCTCTGATCGGTAGTTTTTCGTGGTTTCTCCGCTCATCATCAGGCAAATACCGGAGCAGTACATAATAAAATGTGCCATGGACCTCGCGCAATCTTTCCTTTCTCTTCCTTGTCCTTCCTACATGCATACTAACCTTCCTTACCTACATGCATACTAACATACATTACACCTACACACATGCTGGGAGACCGCTCGAGTACTGCGAGCTAGTCCCGGCTGAGGTGGTGTCCCGCTGGTGGGAGATACCTGGTTGGGGAAACCCCGCCAGCCGACGGTTGCTTTGGCGCCAGATCTCGCCATCCAGCGGGGGAAGGTCACCGCCATCTCGCGAGGGAAGAACATGCAATAAACGTAACTCTACTGGGAAGAACATACACTAGTGACCTCAGTAGTTGACGCGGCCGGAATCACTAACCAACCAACGAGAGGTATAAAAGACCAGTGCATTGGCAGAGCCTTCATTCGTACTCACGTGATTCATGCAAAATTGTTTCTGGCGTGATTATGGCCACACGACCGGAGGTAACAAACTGAATGCGGTATGATAATTGGAACTAGACGTTCTATTTAGAAACTCTTGAGGAAATTCAATATTTTGAGGTCCACAGTGTCAAGATTGTGCTAATTTGGCTGCTGATACTACCAAATTTCAGGCATAACCTTTCTGTTTGGCAACGACAACGCAGTGACTGACGGACTTAATGACCGATAGCTGTGGCTTTTGCATAGAGTTGTCATTGCAAACAGACAAGCAATTCTGCGTTAAATAACAAAAGAAATCAATGTGTGGCATACAACAAACGTTTTTGCTAGGACAGTGAGACAAAAGTTGGCTTTAATAGACGCTGACAACAGAAGACCGACTCGAGTGCCTTTTCTAACAGTACATCACCTGCAGCGCCTTCCTTGGGCTCCTGTCCATATCGATTGGACACTAGGCGACTGGAACACTGTGGCTTGGCCGGATTTTAATTGGTAAGAGCTGATGGTAGGGTTGAGTATGGCGCAGATCCTACAGAATCATTAGCCCAAGTTGTCAACAAGACACTGTGTTAGCTGGTGGTAGCTGCTCAATAATAGTGTGGGCTGTTTTCACATGTAGTGAATTGGGTCCGCTGATCCAACTGAACCGAAAATTGACTAAAATGGTTACGTTCAGCTACTTGGAGAACATTTGCAGTCATTCCAGGACTTCATGTTCCCAAACAACGATGGAATTTTTATGGATGACAATGCGCCATTTCAGCCGGCCACAAGTGTTCGCGATTAATTTGAAGAACATTCTGGACAGTTTGGGCAAATGATTTGAACATATAGATTGCCTGATTTGAATCTCATAGAACACTTATGGGACATTATCGAGAGTTCAGTTCGTGTACAAAATCCTTCACCGACAAAACTTTTGAAATGGACGGCTAAAGAGGCTCATGGCTCAATATTTCTGCAGGGGAATACCGACTTATTGAGTCCATGTAACGTCGAGTTGCTGCACTTCGCCAGACAAAAGGAGGTTCATATACACTATTATGAGGTATCCCAATACTTTTGTCAAGTCATCGTGAACTTCCCAGGCATACTTCCCAAATGAACATAATTACAGTAGAAAATATCTCTTATGGTGTGTATGGTAGCGGAACGAGGTAGTGTACAGAAGTCCTAGAATAAATGTTACAATTTTCAAGAGCATGTGTATGGTATCAAAGATGATAACTTTTTGCCAATAAACACGAAAATTGCATCCATTTGCTTCTCATTCGTAGGCACCTCTTCTTGCTCTGGAGTGTGAGAAGTACGCGAAATCCCTATAATTGCGATATATTGATTTATTGATATATTTATTAGTGATTAGTATCAATTAGATATATTGATTCTGGGTGAATCAATTGCCAAGGTCATCGCCCTCGCAAGTGTAGTGAATGTTTTCTTCGGGTCGTGGCGGTTATCTTCCGCTGTATGATGAGATACGGCGTCTACCTACCTGCCGATTTTCCTCAACGAGGTATTTCTCAACTACAGAGCACCCCCCTACCCAGGACGAGCTTTGAGGTTCCAACCATTCTCTCGGCATGTCGGTGTGCGCATTTAAGAGGTGATGTTACGACAAGGAATAGAAAGGAAAGATCGCGCGGTCCGTGGCACATTTATTAGGAAGCTGCTCCGGCGTTCGCCTGGTGTTGATTGAAAAATCACGGAAAACTGCCGATCAGAGCAGCCAGCTCTAGGATTCTCCTCCAGACAGACTGAATTCGACGTAACTATCTAGCGGTACACGAAACTATTTGGATGTTGCCGAAAATTCTGCCACCGTCGGGAGTCGAACCCTAGGACATCCGGGACCGAGGCACTGTAGTGACATCAATTGATACCCTGAGCAACCTCTCCCGGTACTTTGATTGCGACGGAACGTGCGCGGCCAAATAAGAGCAGGGAGGAGGGCGTGGGCGGGGCCAAAGGGCGATGGGTGAGGGCGGGGAGCGTCGTGCCGCGCCGCCTCGCTCCGGGAAGGAGGCAATTTCCTTATTACTCCGCCAGCGCTGATGGTGTTAACATCCAGTTTGACGGCGCTCGCGTCCCCTATTAGGCTGCGCTGCGAGTCAATATCTTCACGCGCCTTCCCGAAGACCTGCGCCACCCCGCCCCCCCCCGCTCTCCCCTTTCCCCCGTCCCATCTCCTTCCCCTCCCTGCTCCCCATTCTCATTCCCCTTCGTATTTCCGCCATCTCCGTCTGGACCCTTCTCTTCCTCTCTCTGCGCCATCCTCCCCTCCATCCTCTGCACTATCCTCCTCTTCCTCTCTCCTCTCCTCCCCTCGCGATGCCGTGCGCGAACCCTTCCCTCTTTCCTTTTCGTCCCCCCCTTCCCCTTCCTCCCTTCCTCCCATTTGCTCCTCTCACTCCCCTTATCCTTTTCTCCCCACCTTCTGCAGCATCCTCCTGTTCGTCTCCCCTCCCCTCCCCACTCCTCTGTGAGCGTCGCCATTACCTGCGCCGAACGACATGGATGGGGGTGGGGGGAGTGGGGAGGGCCACTGGGCGAAGTTGGGGCTGAGGAGGCGCGTTGTCCGCCGGCGATAAGAGGATTATAACTTCCATTTCTGCGCAAGTGCAGCTTCCAGGCGCTCGGCCCCTGAGGCTCCCCCCGCGGGCCTCGATCGGCCTTAACCTTTGCCCCGCCCGCGATCACTTCAGCCTTCGCACTTTCTTACGACTCCTCGCGCATTCATTTACTCTCGACTCCTTTTATGAATAATCAACATTTCAACAATATTTTACGAGGACCAAAAATATAAAATGACATCCAATAGTATCCCAGAGATGCAATGTATATGAGAGTAGGACGGAGAGGGGTAGCTCAGGGTATCAACTGATGTCATTGCACCACCTCTGAGTGGGAGGTCCTAGGTTCGAGTGCTGACAGCGGTAGGATTTTCGACCCTAGCTTTTCAGTTAGGTCGAATTCCGTCGCTGTCTGGAGGAGAATTCTAGTGGCCGACTGCTCTGATCGGTAGTTTTCCGTGGTTTCTCTGATCAACTCCAGGCGAATGCCACAGCACTACCCGACTAAACAGGCCACGCATCGCGCGCGATCTATTCCTTATCCTATCCTCTTCCCTTACACACACACACTTGCACGAACATGCACTACACTACATCATATTCCGGGAGACCGGTTGGGAGCTTAGAGCTTGTCCCGGCTGAGGCGGTGCCCCACTGGTGGGAAAGTCCTGGTTAAGAGAAAATCCCGCTACTCGACGGTAGGTCGGTGCCGGATGTCGCCATCCACTGGGGGGGAGATCACCACCTTCTCACGAGTGAAAAAAATGCACTACACTAGCGGGACTAATGACCTGAGCTGTTGATGCGCCAGCAATCACTAACCAACCAACCAGCCAAACCAAAAATGAGAGTAGGTGAAATATTCTCCGGGAATAGATATAGTATCTAACCTTGCTCTTAAAAACCTCCCGCCACATGCGTCTTTGCTTTTCTAACTACTACCTTTAACAGATGCCTTAGACTCGGATCATTCCTCCTTTTCTGGAAAAATCAATACTCATTCACATTTTAAAATACAATTTACGCCCAAATCTCCCACCAAGTTACAGACCAATTAGTCTCTTACCAGCATTTGCAAAAATTTTCGAAAAGCTGATCTTAAACAGTTTAATCTCATTCCTTAATAAAGTAAAAAGCAATTTTATCACATCAATTTGGATTCCCTCTCTTCACTTCTCTCTCCACCAACTATTAAGAATTGGCGTTGACATCACTCTAGCTGATCAACACAAGCAGTTATGCATACCGGTCTTCTTACACTTTCAGCAGGCTTTTGATGAAGTCTGGCACCGTGAACTGTTACTGAAGTCACGTGAACTAGGACAACCGGATTCTTTCTGAATAATAGTTTCTTCCATGCAAAAATAAACGATACCATGTACCTATTCTTTCCGGCGTCCAAGGGTCCCCCTCTCTCCAACCCTCTTTAAGATCTTCATGGCAGATATTCCTCAACGATCAAACTTTGCTACGACTCTCTAAGCTGATAAAAAAGCCATCTTCACGTGCAACGGCTTAATCTCAGACGCAGTAAGTGACCTGCAGCAGCACCTAAATACCTTTTCTGATTGTAATAAAACATGGAGCCATCATGTTCCTCCTGCAATAATAAAATCCGTGTTTCTTTGAATGTAAATAATTATCCAGCCTCAAGGGCCTCTTCGAATAAACCAATTAAATACCTAGGCGTTCTCCTGGATACACGTCTCACATGGAAGCCTCACATTATCCACAGACTAAATAGAACATACTGAGCCCTACTCAGATTATAGACGTTAATTAATAGAATATCATCTCTAGAAATAGTTAAAGTCTCTGCTTATCTCTAAATCAGTCCAAAAGCCTTTGGTAACTTACAAAGCCCCAATTTCCACGTGTTAGAGGACTTTTCCTCCTGAATTTAGCAACAAGGTTTATACACTTTTTCGTTACCAGGGCCCTGTAATAATTTTTTGCCAACAATTTGGCTTTTTGCGCAGCATTACATGGCTTAATTTCTACTCCGTAGCTAGAAAGTAAAAAAATATTGTTCTGCGGCGCTGGGTTACGCTGCTGTGGCCAACGGGTTGCAGTTCATTGCACTTACATTGTACTAATTGCGTTTGTGCGTCGAAGGTGGAGGACGCTAGCAGCTCATGGGAAAGGTGTCAATGGTTTTGTTACATTTTCAAGAACTCGGAAAAATCCAAAATCAAAGAATAAGGTTCGATTTTCACTAAAAATACACATACTTTATTATGTTATTCAGCATGTTCTAACACTGTGGGTACCGGCAGAATTTTCATAGTCCTTGAGTCACTGGTTAAGTGACAACCGACGTCACGCAACAGCAAGGCTCAGAAGATGAGTCCGCTCGTATTCAATATTTCCTATTCATATAAAACTTCAGATTTCTTAAAATATTTTTCGTATTGCAGATGAATTCTTTGATTGTGTAGTATTAATGGAGACTCTTTTCGTTAAAATATTTAAAGTCAATAAAGTGCTCTACGCGAGAATTTTATTTCATGTCCTTGAGCAATGTGAATACTACGTTTTGGAAAACCATTTAGTACATTTTGTTTAGCAGCATTTTTGCTGATGCTTGCCACAAACATTCTCTATTTCATCATTTCGCTAATTCTCTAAACTCATTTATCACAAATATATTTGATAGACTTGGTCATAGTCTAATATGTGTAAATTATTTGTATTGATTTCACGATCATTTGTAATCTTGTGCTTTGCTGCTTTTCGCTTTGATATTTCACCAACTGTCGAATGCTCATACGAAAAATATTTACGTGACTGGAATTCAAGAAAATTTATTGTATCAGGTTTTAAAAATATATAATTTAATGAGCAAATAAACCATAATTAAAAGCTGGTCTCTTGCGAGTTTCACTCAAGGCGTGATGTAAGTGAAAAGCGTGCATTTTTTGATACTAGATGTTTGTGAGATGTTTACCTTCAAAGTGTATGGTCTCAGTTTTCATTTCTCTTATTCGATAATTCGATTTGATATTATATTTGCTTTTTGTTTCGTTTTTTTGATTGATTGATTTTTTCGTGTTTCCGGGCGCGTCAACTGTTTTGGTCATTGTTCCCGTTAGTGTAGTGCATATTTTTTCCGCGGGAGTTGGCGGTGATCTTCCCCCGCTGTATGTCGAGTTCTGGCACCTACCTACCGTCAGCTGGCGGTGTTTTCCCCTAACCAGGACCCTCCCACCAGCGGGGCACCGCCCCAGCCGGAGGAGGAAGGAAAGATCGCGCGCGGTTCGTGGCCCGTTCGGTAGGGTACTGCTCTGGCATTCGCCTGGTATTGATCGGAGAAACCACGGAAAACTACCGATCGGAGATCTCTTTTCAGTCATCTCCCGCACCCATGCCACATCCATTCCACCTTCGCGCACGCCTGCCATCTTCCCGAACCACCCATCAGCCCCCTCTCCCTCCACGCCTCCCCACCTCCCTCATCCCCACTCCTCCAGAGCGCGCCACGTGCCCGCGCGTAAAAAGCCTCATCCACCCTCTAATACCCGGCGGTGATAACGCGCGGGCTGTATATATCGAATACTTGGCGCGCTTCCTCACTAAACGCTTGCCATCGACGTCGCGGGTTATCGAAACCTCACAACGCGCATGCGCGTTCGCCACATCCCATCACCTTCAAGTGCCTTCGCGGAAGTGCCTTTTAATTTTCTCTCGCGCGCACTCGCACCAACAGTTCGGATGAACGTTACTCTTTGGCGACTGCCACGTGTCAGCAGTGGAATGCCAGATAAATATCAAAAGTCCGCGCGACGCAAGGAGAAGTTTATAAAATAAAAGTTAAACAGGCGCTAAAATAATTTTAGCTGGCTGGTTGAAGAACGTAATCATCTACGAGGAACATTTAAAAAAAAATATTACAAAAAAAATGTACAACAATGTACATTTATAATTAATAAAAATATTACAACAATGTACTTGGATCTCAGATTGCAAGGTGCTGCCGAATTGTATGCAAGAAAGCATTTGGATGCATGAGTTTCATCTGGAAGTATGTAATGTGCAGTTAATATCATTAAGTTTGTTATTTCAGCCGTCTGGGAGGAAGTATTAGCAAGACAAAAATGTATATTTCATTGCATTTTAATTAAATTTTCATAAGCATTATTTATTACTCGCCAATTTTCCTGTCGCGTACACAAAAATCACTACACCTAGGGCGACAAACACTGTTCTCATTCCACTGGCAAAATACGTATGTACATGACAAAAATTGTTCTACAATTCGTAAACTGTGTGTTTTGAATCGTACAGTTTCATTACCACGGCAATTGAAGTTGAAATTATATATTCACACACACACACACGTGCATGTGTGTGCGTGTGTGTGTGTGTGTGTGTGTCTCGGTGTGTGAAGGAAATTAATATATATTTTCCTAGTTGCAACATGAATGTAAAAGGAAGAATATAATGATGCGCAACAACAGCGAAGGACATTAAGTAAGTATAGTACACCCGTAAGTGTAGTACATGCTTTATCGCAAGCGGTGGTGATTATCTTCCGCTCCCCGCTGGATGGCAAGATCGGGCGCCAACTTTCGTCAGGTTGCAGGATTTTTCCCAACCATTCCCGCTGATTGCTGGCTCTAAGCCTCCGACTGTCTTCCGACAACGTGGGAGGGCAGGACTTATGAGTGTAAGTGTGTCTAAGTAAATGGTGAGGAGAGGAAATGGAAGAGGAGGGAAAGATCACGCGCGCTCTGCGGTCCATTTGCTAAGACACTGCTCCGGCATTCGCCTGGTGTTGAGCGGGGAAACCTCGAAAAACTACTGAACAGAACAGCCGGCCGCGAGAATTCTATTCCAGACAGCGGATGAATTCCACCTAGATGTGTAGCTAGTCGTGTAGAAAATCCTGCCACTCCCGAGACTCAAACCTTAGAACCTCGCGATCAGGGCCACACCTCTTGATGCCCTGAGTTACTTAAGTCCATATGAATATAATGACAATAATTAATGTTCTTGAAGGAAATTCTCAATATCTTTTATGAAAACATATGCATCTATTAGTAGACATAAAAAGACTACGAAAATTCCTACTTTTAAACAATAAGAAAAACCCTACATATCCAATTAGAGACCTCTAGCCCGCCCACGTGAACCAATTCTTGTGCAGTGCCTCGCCGTGCGCTAAGTGGCCAGTTAGAGACCAAAAAACGCTTGCAGTGCTTTCTTCGGCGACAACGAGCTTCAGGCGCCCATTGGCGCTTGCCCCGGCTCCTTTCGACGCGCGCCAAACGAGGCGCTGACGCTTCGATACGTTGGACCGGCTGCCGCTGGACACGCGCGCCCCCGGCCCTAGCCACCTCCTGGCCCCCCCCTCCTGCCCCCTCCCCCACCCCCACTCACCGTCGACGCGTCTCTGTCTTCGCCCGCCCGCAGCAACCTGCCGCTCCTCCCGACGCACGCCCCCGGCCCTACCCACCTCCTGCCCCCTCGCCTACGCCCACTCAACGTCAACGCTTCTCTGTCTTCGCCCGGCCGCAGCAACCTCGCTCCCTCCCCGACGCACGCCCCGCCCTAGTCACCTCCTGCCCCCTCGCCCACGCCCACTCAACGTCAACGCCTCTCTGTCTTCACCTCGCTGCCTCCCCGCCGCCGTCAACGCTTCCATGCCCTCGCCCGAGCCAGCCAAGGTTGCACCGGGCCTACAACCCCGCCTCTCTGCTTTCACCCCTCGGCCTGCTCAGCGTTCTCACTACAGCCATTACCTCCTGCGTTGCTGCCACTCTTCTTCGTCGCTGCGGCTCTCTCATGGTCCCCGCCCCCATGACTGTCACCATCACCCTTTTCCGCCCCTTCCTTCCCGTCCCCCCGCCCTCTGCTTTCACCCCTCGGCCTGCTCAGCGTTCTCACTACAGCCATTACCTCCTGCGTTGCTGCCACTCTTCTTCGCCGCTGCGGGCTCTCTCATGTCCCCGCCCCCTCCGCCCCATGACTGTCACCATCACCCCTTTCTCCGTCGCCTTCCTTCCCGTCCCCGCCCCTCTGCTTTCACCCCTCGGCCTGCTCAGCGTTCTCACTACAGCCATTACCTCCTGCGTTGCTGCCACTCTTCTTCGTCGCTGCGGGCTCTCTCATGATCCCCGCCCCCCTCCGACCCCATGACTGTCACCATCACCCCTTTCTCCGTCGCCTTCCTTCCCGTCCCCCCGCCCCTCTGCTTTCACCCCTCGGCCTGCTCAGCGTTCTCACTACAGCCATTACCTCCTGCGTTGCTGCCACTCTTCTTCGTCGCTGCGGGCTCTCTCATGATCCCGGCCCCCATGACTGTCACCATCACCTTTTCCGCCGCCTTCCTTCCCGTCCCCCCGCCCCCTCTGCTTTCACCCCTCGGCCTGCTCAGCGTTCTCACTACAGCCATTACCTCCTGCGTTGCTCCCACTCTTCTTCGTCGCTGCGGGCTCTCTCATGGTCCCCGCCCCCTCCGACCCCATGACTGTCACCATCACCTCTTTCTCCGTCGCCTTCCTTCCCGTCCCCCGCCCCCTCTGCTTTCACCCCTCGGCCTGCTCAGCGTTCTCACTACAGCCATTACCTCCTGCGTTGCTGCCACTCTTCTTCGTCGCTGCGGTCTCTCTCATGCTCCCCGGCCCCCATGACTGTCACCATCACCCCTTTTCCGCCCCCTTCCTTCCCGTCCCCCGCCCTCTGCTTTCACCCCTCGGCCTGCTCAGCGTTCTCACTACAGCCATTACCTCCTGCGTTGCTGCCACTCTTCTTCGTCGCTGCGGTCTCTCTCATGATCCCCGGCCCCATGACTGTCACCATCACCCTTTTCCGCCCTTCCTTCCCGTCCCCCCCCCTCTGCTTTCACCCCTCGGCCTGCTCAGCGTTCTCACTACAGCCATTACCTCCTGCGTTGCTGCCACTCTTCTTCGCCGCTGCGGGCTCTCTCATGATCCCCGCCCCTCCCGCGCCTTCCTTCCCGTCCCCCCGCCCCTCTGCTTTCACCCCTCGGCCTGCTCAGCGTTCTCACTACAGCCATTACCTCCTGCGTTGCTGCCACTCTTCTTCGTCGCTGCGGGCTCTCTCATGATCCCCGCCCCCCTCCGCCCCTACGCCATTACCTCCTGCGTTGCTGCCACTCTTCTTCGTCGCTGCGGGCTCTCCATGGTCCCCGCCCCTCCGACCCCATGACTGTCACCATCACCCTTTCTCCGTCTCCTTCCTTCCGTCCCCGCCCTCTGCTTTCACCCTCGGCCTGCTCAGCGTTCTCACTCAGCCATTCCCTCCTGCGTTGCTGCCACTCTTCTTCGTCGCTGCGGGCTCTCTCATGGTCCCCGCCCCTCCGCCCCCATGACTGTCACCATCACCCCTTTCTCCGTCGCCTTCCTTCCCGTCCCCCCGCCCCCTCTGCTTTCACCCCTCGGCCTGCTCAGCGTTCTCACTACAGCCATTACCTCCTGCGTTGCTGCCACTCTTCTTCGTGACTCGGGCTCTCTCATGGTCCCGCCCCTCCGCCCCCATGACTGCCGCCATCACCTTTCTCCGTCGCCTTCCTTCCGTCCTCCCGCCCCTCTGCTTTCACCCTCGGCCTGCTCGGCGTTCTCACTACAGCCATTACCTCCTGCGTTGCTGCCACTCTTCTTCGTCGCTGCGGGCTCTCTCATGGCCCCGCCCCCATGACTGTCACCATCACCCCTTTCTCCGCCGCCTTCCTTCCCGTCCCCCCCCCCGCGCCCGCTGCGTGTCCAAATTAGCCGCGTGCCGAGAAACCGCGCCCTCCGTCCCAGGACAACCGCCCCGCGCCGCCCCCGATAAATACCTGGCTCGTAATTGGCATGAAGTGTCATGAAGCTAATTCCCCCTGCAGGCGGCGCGCCGCGGTCAGCACCCGGGGGCGGCGGCTCTTAATTAAAATCCACCCCGCCCCCGCCTCCACCCCCACTCCCGCTCCCGCCGCCGCTGACTCCGCGCTCGCGAAGAATGCGTCGGGGGCGATATTAGCTTGTCAGCCCCCCCTCTCCCGCCGCGCACCCCGGGGGCGCAAACAATGTGCTTGCGAGCAGCAACCCCCCTCCCCAGCTGATTCCACCTATGAGAGAAAATGCTGAGAGTGTTCCGGAAATCCAACATTTTTTTTAAGCAGCGGAGAAAACACGCGTTGAGGACGTCTTCGGATTTTACCGGAGTTCTGGATGTACATTTAGTCGAGATGTCACGCATCGTGATTTTCGTAAATACCAATCACGAGTTTGCACAAATCCAGGCAATAATTGAAATTTCACAAACAACGACAATATTTTGGATAAAATGTATGGGAAAGAAATGAACTGAAACAAAATAATTGTAAAGGTGCCCGCATAATACAAGGTTTTATTAAAACTTCATGAATGAATAACATTTTCTCTGTACTATAAAAAGGAATATCAGAAGGTTTGTCACATCTATTTATGTAATAGATGTAAATTATCTAATATTTCATAGTCGAGCATTGAACAGAAAAAGAAATGTGTTATTATATTTCTGACGGTTTGTTAGAAACACAATTCTAAATCAAAACAACTGCGTAGATTCCAATTTTTTGAATTAAACCTCTTTCTGTAAGCGATTGTTTCCAGGGTCTGAACGCATCATCCATCATTAATGCGAGGTCTAAAAAGTCATAAATGCTATCAATCCGCAGAATGGATCATGTGCATGATACCGCACGCCACATAAACATTTTTTCGACTCTTACGCATGGAAACTCGACCTTGCGTTCAGGGTCTGTTGATTGGAAAACGTTACATTGCGCTATGCTCACGGCAAAGTCAACATTGCCGAACGTCAGCCGAAAAGAAGTTACGGTCCAACAAAACAACTGGGTACTGCAAAGTAAACACAACACTGGACCGACATGAATCTACACGGCGGTCTCCTCACATTCTGAGAATGATTCCGAAGGTAAGTGCGTATAAATTTTCAAGAATCCGTTCTATCACTTTGCATACTACACAGTCACGTAAATAACTATTGAAATAAATTTGAATTTGAAGAGTCGGTTGTCCAGTTTCAGTTGTCTTCAAAACTAGGACCACTAAACTTTCGTTGAATTTGTTGTTTAGAGCTCCTCATATTTTCTTGTTTATGTTCATTATAAATGTATACTATTCCTTTTATTCCTACTAATTTGGTGTCAATTAAATAATATATTACCTTGGTGACAATTATTGATTTTTAGATATCTTTATTTTCCTACGTAGTCATGAATATTAAATAATTTGGTCTTGTTCGCCTGATACCATTGCTCCATCACGGTCAAAGTAGCTACCTTCTTGAGGTAAGGAAGGCGCTGTGAGCCAACGAGATGCAACAAGTGTGCGAGTGCCGCCGCAGGCTGGTAGTGGACCAGCTCGCTCAGACGACGATTATGCAATTGAATCGGTAATTCTGGAGGGGCCACACCTATATCAGCTTTTACGCGCGCGCGTTTTTGTAAAACTTCACTTCTCCGGAGAAAAGGTCATGTTAAGTAAACAGAAAACCATACGTGCTTAGATAATACTATTGATGAACAGAGGACATTGTACAAAACTAGAATATATTATGAAACAAATAGAGAGTGAGTCATTTTCGAATATTGGACATGCGGATTGTTTGAAATAACCGTTTTAATTGGTTTCTGCTCTTCATGCCAGAAACACACAAAAGCAAACGTATCAGCAAGATACTTCTGGATTCACGAAAATCGTTGTACACATAGTAATGTATTAGTTTACGTGGGCCACGTTATTAAATTATACTGAAAACGATGCTGTTAATGTACTTAACCTGATTTTGCATCCCATTATTGCAGTTTCACTCTCCATTGAAATTGTGGTATTCGTAATTGCTCATTTTTTTATTCAGTTCTCGATTGATTACTTCACTCAATAATATACGGCGAAAAGAAAGCAGAATTTTCAGAGTAGACGACAGTCTTCACAATATTTCCGCGTATTCTAATACTTACACTTTGCACACAAAATTTATATATAAAACTACAAAATCTTCAATTGATCGTTGTTTTAATCAAACAGAAAAATAGTGTTTTATATCCGTGGCTACCTACGCTGCCTCACCTCGCTCTCTCCTCGCCGCTCCCGCCTGCACCGCCACCACCACCCCCGCCTCCGCCTCGGCCCCCGCCATCTCCGCCTCCGCCCCCCTCCACCCCGCCTCCGCCCCGCCTCTGCCTCCGCCCGCCTCGCCTCCGCCCCAGCCTCCGCCCCGCCTCCACTCCCACCGCCTCCGCTCCTGCCTCGCCCCGCCCCGCCCCGCCTACGCCCCGCCTACGCCCCGCCGACGCCCCTGCCGACGCCTACGCCCCCGCCGACGCCCCAGCCGTCGTCCGCTGCCTCGCTGCCGCTGTCCCCACCCGCATCTCCACATTGGTCGCCGCCTCAGCCCCCGCCTCCGCCATCATCCACGCTGCCGCCGCCGCCGTCGCCGCCTCCGCCATCTCCGCCTCCGCCCCCCCTCCACTCCGCCTCCGTCCCCGCCCCGCCTCGCCTCCGCCCCGCCCTCTGCCTCCGCTCCCGCCCCGCCCCGCCCCGCCTCCGCCCCGCCTCCGCCCCACCCCGCCCCACCCCGCCTCCACTCCGCCTCCGCCCCCGCCCCCCGCCGACGCCCCCGCCGACGCCCCAGCCGTCGCTCCCGCTGCCTCCGCCGCCGCTGTCCCCACCTGCATCGCCACATTGGTCGCCGCCCCAGCCCCCGCCTCCGCCATCATCCACGCTGCCGCCACCGCCGCCGCCGTCGCCGCTCCTGCCACCTTCGCTGACCTAGCGAAATCCTTACGAAAGTTGCCGGTGCTCAGGACCTGTGCCCTAGGGTGGGGTGCTTACAAGGAAAGGTTTTGCCTCGTCTGCGCAACTTCAGAGTTCATTTTTTAACTCCACGTAACTGTATACTGTATATTGTTCGTTAATTTAAGGTGGTAATCTTCTGAACTTAAATGCTGAATTTTAGTAAAAAGTGCAAGTAAAATTTCCTATATGTTAGAAGAGCAATGAAGTTCTTGATCAACCAATTTAATCTAATTTTGTTGCGAAGATGATGAAATTTTTCGAAGCATCTTTCATTCTGCAAGTAAGCATATTTTAACGTCGCTATATTTCGTGTTATTATTACATGCTCAAAAGATCCTCACATACTCTTAATTTCAAACGGTTATACATCGAGCAGTTGTTAGTTCACAGGGTAATATTAATTTTTAATACCCCTATTCATTTATATTTTTTTACTATACACTTTAGCATTTATCGAACATTTATCGAACAAGTAACATTTATCGAAAATTTTAAATATTTTTTAGGGGAAACAATAAAAGTATTATTTTAAAACTAGGTTCAAGAGTTAACAGAAATAGTTACAGATACGATAAAACATTATTTTGTTCTTGGAAGGTACAATGGAAAATAATTAAAGATGGACAAAGAAAAGACGATGGCTGGAGAAGATGGAGTGAGGAGCAAATGAAGTACTCTCTCTTAAAAGGACTTGTTGCTCCACAGGACGTGGTCGAAAGAAAGTATGGCATCTTGTGAATATTCAGGAGAAAATACTCACATGGAGAAAGATGTTGCATTATCATCATCATACACAGCATGGATTAGGCCTTTAGACCTGTTCCTCCAGGAGTTTCATTTGATCATTCCGTCGCAGTCGTGATGTCCTACATTTCTTCAGCTTTGCGGTCAGCCTTGCCCTCACCTTCGACCTCGTTCTCACCTTCGCTTTCGCCCTTGCCCTCAATATCGTTTTCGTCTTCATCCACACACTCAGTTATGGCCTCACCCTCACCCTCGCCTTCACTTTCGCCTTCTTCTTACGTCACCCTCGTGTTCGTTCTTGTCGTCACCCTTTCACTCGCGAACTGCCTCCTCGCCTCCTTCCCCTTGCTATCAGTCTCACCCTGCCTTCACTGTCTCGTTAGCCTTGTCGTTCTCACCCTCGATATTGCGTTCGTCCTCGCCTTCATCCTCGCTCAGGTGCTCTTCTGCCGTAGTCCCTAAGATCGTCCTTTATGGCGCAAACAGCTCGACACCCGTTGGCAGGTGCCTCTCTCCTCACGGCAACCCTCTTTCTCTCCCGCCACTCTGCGCTGCATGTGGTGCGCTTGTCAACTCAGCCATGCTCTACTCAAGAAACGTTGTCTAGGAGAAGAGTGCCATTTCATTTAGAGTAACATGGGAATATACGCATCCTTTGTTTTCGTAAGTGACGACTCGAAAAAAATTGAAGCACTTTGTTATTGTTTCTCTTGGAAAAAGCACTTCCGATTATCTTTTAACTAGCAAATTACCTAGCATTGCTCGGGAAGGAAATTATTTATCAAAAACTATTAAACATCCACCTCGCCCCAAATCCAAAGTTCTCCCACCCTCTGTCTCCCCTCTCACCCCCACTCCCTGCTCGTCCCGCCCGCTCTGCCCGCACAATTAGCTTTGCCCGCATCCCACAATTTTCCCCTCTGCTGACATCGCAAACAATGCCCCACATGTTCTTAGTGTACACACCTTTCCCGCAAAGTATGTTCCTTAATTCTGATTTCAATAAACTTTAAATCTTTTCAAATATAATTTTGCTCTCAGTTAAAAAGAACTATAAAATGGCAGAGTGCAGGATACTCTGATTAATTGAACCTGGGAAAACAGCATTAATGAGATGAAAGCAAACTGCTGGGATGTGTATCAAAGGCTTTTTCATGTTGGTTCAATGATGAGTTGTGTTTCATTCAGGCGATCGATATCACATTTCTCTCGTTCCGTTATTAATTCATCACCTCGCATTATGCAGCGCCCGCCGCGCGGGGGGGGGGAGGTTATGAACGTTTCATGAGACAGCGCACGGTTGTCGCGCGCAGGAGGTGGTATCTGCGCGCCGCAGCTCGCGGCAAAACGAGAAGCGACTTATAGGATGTGGACTTACAGGATGTGGGCTTACAGGATGTGGGCTTACAGGATGTGGATTACAGGATGAGGAGTGGCTTACGGATGGGATGATGTGGACTTAAGGATGTGGACTTACAGGATGTGGACTTACAGGATGTGGACTTACAGGATGTGGACTGGACTTACAGGATGTGGACTTACGGATGTGGACATACAGGATGTAGACTTACAGGATGTGGACTTACAGGATGTGGACTTACAGGATGTGGACTTACAGGATGTGGACTTACAGGATGTGGACATACAGGATGTAGACTTACAGGATGTGGACTTACAGGATGTGGACTTACAGGATGTGACTTACAGGATGTGGACTTACAGGATGTGGACTTACAGGATGTGACTTACGGATGTGGACTTCAGAGGATGTGGACTTACAGGATGTTGACTTACAGGATGTGGGCTTACAGGATGTGGACTTACAGGATGTGGACTTATAGGATGTGGACTTACAGGATGTGGTCTTACAGGATGTGACTTACAGGATGTGGACTTATAGGATGTGGACTTATAGGATGTGGACTTATAGGATGTGGACTTACAGGATGTGGACTTACAGAATGTGGACTTACAGGATGTGGACTTACAGGATGTGAACTTACAGGATGTGAACTTACAGGATGTAGACTTACAGGATCTGGTCTTACAGGATGAGGACATATAGGATGTGGACTTACAGGATGTGGACTTACAGGATGTGGACTTACAGGATGTGGACTTACAGGATGTGGACATACAGGATGTGGACTACAGGATGTGGACTTACAGGATGTGGACTTACAGGATGTGGACTTACAGGATGTGGACATACAGGATGTGGACTTACAGGATGTGGACTTACAGGATGTGGACTTATGGGATGCCTGCGAAAGCCCCTCATTGCTGTTTTTCAAACAAACATAAGAAGTTCTGCTTTGCGGCTATTTTACAGACGAAAATGCCCTTTTGACGCCAGAGATGTCTCCATATGAATCGTTTTGGTCACATATCTTTCCTAGTATCTACAACTATTTGGCAGTATGCCTACGGCCAACTTGGTGTCTAAAATGATACCGCTAATATGCTATGGAAAATGAAGACATTACTCGAACAATGAACGCTTTGAACATGTAGGATAGGATAGTCATTTAAACTCGCAATTCTTTTATATTTTGCTCTACAAAAATTGATAGTAGACAACTGAATTTATTTTTCTTACAAAGTATGGCTAATGAAGAATGTTTTCACACAAAGAATTACCGATTGATTGATTGTTTAGCGTTTCCATGCGCCTATATTGCCAAGGTTATTAGTCACGTAAGTGTAGTGTATTTTTTTCTTTTGAGAGATAGCGGTGATCATTCTTCGCCCAGGAGGGCGAGATCCCACGCCAACCTGCTCCTCGACGTGCTGGTTTGCCCTCAACGAGGTAACCCCGCCAGCGAGCCACTGCCCCAGCCGAGGTGAACTCTATGCTCTAAGCGGCACGTGTGGTAGTGTAGGGCATGTAAGTGTGTGTAAAAAAGGGCTGAGGATAGGTCAAGGTAGAGGAAGGAAAGATCTCGCGCGGCCCATGGTCCGTTTGTTAGGGAACAGCTCCGAGATACGCCTGGTGTTGATCTGAGAAACCACGGAAAACTATCGATAAGAACACCCCACCTCTAGAATGTTTGTCCCGACAGTCATTGAATTCCATCTAGCTATGGAGCTAGTGTCGAAAATTCTGCCACTGTCGGGACTCGAACCCCAAATCCTCCAGTTCAGAGACCCTTCAGTGAAATCAGTAGATACCCTGAGCCAGTTAATCCGGTGAAAAAAAGTCTTCAAGTTCTTCAAATTTAAAGCCGCGATGCCATGTAAAAAACAATCCCTTTTCCTGACAGTTATTTGACGATTGGTTACTGAATCATGCAAATATCGTTCTGAATGTTACGTAAAATAGTGAAACTCGGAATCTGATTTGTAAGTAGAATCCGGGGAAATGGTGACTATACGCCAGATGCCAGTGTTTGTTTGGTTTTTCTAGAAAATTCGTTCGAGGTTTTGTCTTGATTATATACCACAGAAATTGGGTTGCACAACACAACCTTTCATGAATCAGTTACTGGATGTTATTTATAAAATTAGTTTTTTATTTGACACAATTTTATTAAATATCTTTTGAGCATTAATAAAAATTAGAAAGAAAATAATTTGAAATGCAAATTCAATAAAGAGTAGTTGACGTTGGCACTATGTGCCATGTGAAATGAGCTATTCACAACTTCCTTTACTTATTACTAATTCAACACCTCATTCCTTTACTGAAATATAATAGCGGACCAACGTGAATTACCAAACACTCACACTGTCTCTTGGTAAAATATTAAGAAAATTATTTTCTCTTGAATTGAAGTCGATAATTACCGCAAGAGGGCGTGATGCACTAGCCTCCTAAAGTAGCATAAGTAGTGAGTTGGGTGCTGATCACCTTTGAAAGAAGATCGATTAATTTTAACATTTTCTGTTGCCCCTCTAATCGGAACTTGGGATTCCGACTTTTCTACTAGGCTCCGCTCGGGATTTGAGGGTAAAGCATCATCACTGATTTTTTAAAGTTTAATGTTATTTCGCCTTCGCCGGTTTTTTTCAATGTAAGTACTAACAGCATTTTAGATATGGCAATTTAAGTATTCAGAGACAGCGTCATATAGACAGGTACCAAAAATGCCACCCCAGATAACTCAGGCCGGAAGGACTAGAGTGAAAAATTTACCGCATTGTTTTAATATACAGGAATCACTAATCAATCAGAATGCATTGTTTTCGTCTTTCAAGCGAGGAATAAGCGAATCGCTCGCCCACTTTTTATATCCCCCATGATGGAAGGAGCTCCGCTGGTGTTAAGGCCGGTATACACCGTACAGTTTTCATGCATGTTGGATGTACAGAGAACGTGCAGTCGAGACTGCACCATTTCTGTATGAAAACTTTTGGTCACACTGGTAATTTTTCTTGCAGAAAGTCTACCGTTTAACTCAAGCGCCTCTTGAGGCAGAATCGTTCACTAACGGATTTGTTTACCCGACGTGACAGTAATCGGCCATTTCATTTTTGCGGTTAGGTGTGTATTGTGATAAACTACTTCCTTCCCCTATTCCTGCTTCCTATTTTTCTTCTCTGTGTTTCTCATGGTTAATTAATACTTAACAATCATCACAAATACTAACACTTGCACAGAAATACCTCCAACGAAAGTAGGTGGATGGCATAATTCATTTGTTTCCCGGTAGACCCCCTAGCTGCGACTTATAGGAATTCATACGTAATTCATGCAGAAAACATACAGTGTATGCGCAACGTTTGGCTTATGTACGTCTGGTTTGGGATCGTAAAGTTTCTGTACTGAAACTATATGAGAATCTGTACGAAAACTGTGCCGTATATACCAGCCATTAGTGTAAAATGTATCGTTTATCTTCCAGAAAGACGCTCATTACTCGCTATGTGTGTTGAACGGTTGATTATTAATACACAATCGTGTGATATTGAACTAACTGTAATGAGTGTTTAATGTGTGGATATTTAATTTTCACAACGGAATTTTGTGATAACATAACGGCTCAAAAAAGTTTCTGCAGCGTGCTGGCTGCAGAAACTCATTTGTCCAACAGAGTTTGAACGTCCCATCCGGATGGACAGTGTTGGCAGCAAGTGGTGACCTCTGGCACATGTGAGAATGTCTTGACAACGTGTGGGCAGCAGCAATTGTAATAACATCTCTTAATATCAACTCATAATGAATTTTATATTATTAAATAATATAAAGAACCCAATATGTTTGGATGACTTTAATTCATTTTAATTTCCTGGGATAAAATCTCCTTAATTTTTAATTTGTCTCTGAGCATCTTAGGAATGCGAGCGTCTACACGGTAATTCTTCAGTCCATTGCCTAACAGTAGTCCCATACATATAATAATGAATTATTTAGGATTAACTGAGGAGATATTCATGGTTTGTTTTGTGGAGAAATGTTTTACAAATTGCAGAATTGTTAGATGTCTTGGACATCCGCCTGACATTGGATCGTCAGAGAATTTGGAAGTTTGTGTTCTTTGAAAATGATTTGACATTAAGTCTGCGTCGAACAGCAGGAAGTAAACTTTAGAGTCCCTTATTTATGCGGTCAAAAGTAAGATGTTTTTGAATGAATGTGATTGTTTAGCATTTGGCAATTTGTAGGATATCTACGTCGATTAAAGAACACACGTAATAAACATGGCATATGTTCTCCATTGAGTATCATGTGGAACTTCCTTAATGTCAATAACATCATGTATGTGTACTACGGGGTAATAGTAATGTAAAGAAATCTATGGTGTCTTTGTTTTAAGTGATTTTTGTCGATTGCATTTCGTTAAAACTACATCCGATAAGTTATATATATATATATATATATATATATATATATATATTTATATATTTTAGATGTAAATCGTACACGTTTTATGGAATAACCACAATTGCGAATGACGAGCCTACGTGTAAATAAATAAATAGCTTGTATTAACTTCCATCATTTCCAAAACATTTTTAATCCATTAAAAAACTAGTTAACAAATATTGCTATAAATTTCATTTGTGAATAAAATAAAAATATACAGTTTAATAATCATTTATTCACGTATTTGGGAGGACCTTATGAAGAACTTTGAAAGCATTTGCAAATTCTCAAGGGAAGAGCCGTCCAAACGCTCTTCAGTGGAACGGCAAACAGCTCATGTTTTATAAATGAACGCAATATGACTCGCAAAGACCTGGAAACGAAAAATGCGCCCTCATGTGGCGTCTGAGGAGAACGTCGTGGGCGGAAGGGTGTCTTTGAGACAGCTGAAGTATAAACCGCGAATAAATTTGAAATTTAGTAACATTTAGTTTCTCCCATGTTCGATTTAACGGGAATATAGAAATATTTGTATTACTTCTCGATTTTGTTTTTTAGTGCGATTGCTCCAAAATTGTAGCATTACATTTTTCTTTACATTGGATAATTTGAAAAATGTAAAAGAAAGTCTCTCTGCGAGTGCTAGAATATGCTTCGTACTTATGCGTATATATTTCGTACGGTAAGCAAAAAAATGTGTAAGATGCACAAAAAACAACCAGTATGAAGTGTCATAAAGAATTTTTACAGTGAATGTTACCGTTTCGCCGTTGTAATTTCTCTCAGGAAGATAAAGTAGGAAGAGTACTGAGGTCATGAGTGGAAGGAAGAAGCAATGAACCTGGTAAGGCATGTGAACATTGTAATGGGGTAGGATCTGCGCTGGTTGTGTCTGCGGGAGGCGGTTCTGCCGAGGGCCCTACACTTAAAAACAAAGTGTGAGGGGGCAGATCGAGAAGATTCCACGAGCGCGGGCCACGCATCACGCACGCCCCTGGTGGCGCACAAGGCAACCACCACCGCCCCTCACCGGCGCCTCCATCGTCACTGTCCCCCACCCAAGTAGTACATACCTCCACCGAAACTTCACCGGGAGTGGTAGCTCAGTGCATCAACTGATGCCACTGCAGTGCCTCTGACCGGGAGGTTCTAGGTTCCCACTCCCACGGCGGAAGGATTTTCGACACAGCTTTTCAGCTAGGTCAAATTCAGTCGCTGTCTGGAGGAGAATTCTGGAGGTCGGCTGCTCTGATCGGTAGTTTTTCGTGGTTTCTCCGATCAACACCAGGCGAATGCCGGAGCAGTACCCTACCAAACGGGCCATGGACCGCGCGCGATCTGTCCTTCCTCTTCCTTATCCTATCCTCTCCCTTACACACACTTACACTAACATACACTACACTACCACATATTCCGGGAGATCGGTCGGGAGCTTAGAGCATGTCCCGGCTTGGGCGGTGCCCGCTGGTGGGAGAGTCCTGGTTAGGGGGAAAACCCCACTAGCCCACGGTAGGTCGGCGCCGGATCTTGCCATCCAGCGAGGGAAGATCACCGCCATCTCCTGAGAAAATAACGTGCACTACACTAACGGGACTAATGACCAAAGCAGTTGACGGGCCCGGAAACGCGAAAAATCAATCAATCAACAATCCACCGAAACTCATACCCTGCCGCCACACGCCACCCCACGTTACTCCCCCGTCTCGACTCGAAACCTCACGCAATCCGCCATCTCTGCAGACCCCGTCAATACCTCCGAGCGCCACCGTAACCACCATCCGCCTCGTCACCACCCACCGCACCGCACGCTCTTTTTCCCCTTTCGATTTTCCCCCTCAACACCCCACCCCAGCCCCCCCTCCCTCCCACACCATCAATCCCCGCACCGTCACCGCTCGCCGCACCTTCCGCCGCTTCTCGTCCTCAACATCCCTTGCCCCGCTCGCCATCTTGCAGCTCCCTGCTCCGCCTTCGCCCACACGTCATCCACTGCCGCCCCTCACCATTCTCATGCCACCTAGTCAACGCCTCTGGCTTTTGTCACTAGCACCCGCAACTACCATCCACCACCGTCACCGTTCACCACACCTTCGGCCCCTCGCCGTCCCTAACATCCCCGACTCACCGCCCCCCGCCTCGCCATTCCCGCCTTGCCTCTGCCCACCCATCGCCCTCGTCGGCCTAGCCACCCCTGCCGCCCGTCGCAGCCCTGACGCTCCTCCCCACCTTCCCACCCGGTCAACTCCTTAGACCTTGGTCACCCCTCGACGGCCCTGTAACTACCACCCGCCACCGTCGCATCTTCCGCCTCTCGCCGTCCCCAACATCCTCGCCCCCACGCCACCTCCTGCCTTCCAACCCCATGCCTCGCCTCCGCCCATCCGTCGCCCCGCCGCCCTAGCCATCCCCGGCGATCTGTCAGCTCCACAGACTGTCACGTCCTCACCGGTTCCCTGAAACTTCCATCCGACCCCGCCCTTCGTGTACTGCGGTGGCACTCGCGCTCTATTCGCCATTCGCCGTTCCCAACACCCGCAATTGTTCAAAATACATATATAAACGAAACTTTTCGTTATATATATATGAATGTGTTGAGTATGTCTAAAATATAAATGCGAGTTATTTAATATTACATATAAAACATTAGAACTCTCCTGAATTGAGGGATGCAGCGTAGGCTCTAAAAGTTTGTCCCAGTTTGGTACTATTACATGTGGAGACGAAACACATTTTCAAGACAATGTAACGAGCAGTCGGCTGATCTTGCATAAATTACTTTTTCCACTCTTGAGAATTTGAAATGGCTTAAAAATAATACAAACACCTCCTAATCACAGTTCTCTCCAGGTAGATGATTTTGTTTCCAGTCATACTTTGTTGCCAATAGGGTCACTTTGATCAGGGATAATTCAGAAATCTAGTATGTCAGTCGTGATTCTTGAGTACGTCAGGGATGAATGACATGCACTTTATACCAGGCATTTTCATGTGACAAGTTATGCTATAACCTAGCAGAAAACAAATACGGCAAAAATCTGAGGGTTTTCGTGCAGACTTGGTTATGAAGAGAGTGCGATGTGCATTTGTTCTGATGTCATCCCCACAACTTGTTGTAATCATACTGCCAACTTAAGCGTAGTAAATATGAAACAAAATGAATAGGAGATAATAAATATTCGACACAATTATATTAATTTTAAATTGAATTATTTATTTAAGTCCAGGGTACAACTCCTTTATATCTTCTATCATCGCCCAAAAAGTATCTCTGTTTAGTTTTAGTAGTCCTTCAAAAGTTTTATTACTCCTCCAAAGATATTCGGCAAAATGCATCGACATATCCTCGTGACATTACTTTCAAAGAGAAATTTTCTCGCTTCGGTCGCCTGGATCCAAGTACCGGCGAGGCTCAGGATTTTGGCCTCACGTTCACTATAAACAACCTTGAGTCTATCCACCGCATAATTACCAATTCACTTTTATAAGAATGCACTTTAATAGTTAAGTTCACTACCTTGCATTACGTAACTGCTGTAACAGACAAATGAACATCGCACAGCGCATAACCCAGTCTCTGCTGGAATACCTAAAATCTGAAAATAGTAACTACCTGAATTCAGCAATCGATATGCTATAAATCATTTACCTATTTAGAGTTCACATTAGTAAAAATTATATTTACAATAATGTTTCTTCTTTATGATTTTTACTTCCTTGTTTAACAGTGATAATAATAGTAATTAACAATTAGATAACATTTTATGCTGCACAACCTACTGTAACTTTTTGTTGACTAGCTGGAGTACCCTGCCATGTTCGGGTATTTAATAATCACAATCATCTATTAGAGGGAAGGGAATTTATTCATGTATAGGGTACATCCCTCCGTTCTATCCTGTGTACTCCACCATCATTTGCTCCTCTCCCAACCACCCCGTCCCACCCCGTCTCCCCTGCCTAAACCAACCCCCTCCCCCTCCTCCACCCTCCCCCATTGCACTGGCCCTCCGGATCCTCGACCTTTCATGTTTGCTGCGATTACACAGGCACGCAAAAAAAGAGAACTTGTCAGACCCAAAGACGTTACACATGTTTTTCTATGTATATCCATGCACTGAATCTGAATATGAAGCCAGAATTGCTCAATCACTCTTCAGTTTTTTTAATCGCGTAAACACTAGTGGTGGCGCACTTCTGGCCTGGAAAAATAATGAGTAGAGTACTCGTATAATGCTACAAGATACCAAAATCTAGTATTCGACTGTGTTTTTCGCAATTTAAAACATTTTCCTGTTGGGAAATAGAAAAAGAAAACAGGAAATTGGACGAAATCTTATTCAATAGTAATTTTTCTCTCGTTTCGAAGGTCAGTTTTACAACATTTCTTTAAGATAAGAATAAAACTAGATTTGCATGAATAAATTATTTTTTACAGCAAAAAATAGAAAAAGAATATCCAATATTTTGCTGGTCATAACGATCGACCTCTCAGTAAATCGGACAGTTCAGACACTTTGGAACATACCCCGAACAATTAGGTAGACGAAAATCTAAAAACATTTGAAATTGTTTCTATGTAATGTAAATAAAGAAGAGCATCAATAGACAGTTATTTATAAATCACAGGTAGGACACCAATTTTTATTTATATAGACGTACTAATCATAATATTTCACAGGGGGAATGTGGGTAAGTTAATAAGCCACACAATAATCAATCAAAGCCAAAAAGTATGATTTCTTCTATATTGATGTGACCAAATTGAAACATAGTTTGTGCATTCAGTATTGAATATAAAGAATGAAGATCGTATGCTATTTTAAAGTTCTTTAACAATTTTTACTTAACGTTCTGTTCGCAAATCATATACTCTATTATTTTGGGAAAAGTGACTAAAATATAATTGTGATCTAAATCACATCGTACACAGGAAACATTATGATTTTGTTCCTTTGTAATCCTTTGACGAGTTCAGACTGACGATTCCAGAAACTCCCGCAAATACATTTGTTTTCAGAACGAAAATTTTAGCCTGTCAACCAAATGAACAGAAACGGACGTATGACCATATTTGGTTTCAAAATTTAACATCTTGACTGCCAAAGATGGTTGATGGCCCAAGAGGTGTAGAACAGGTTAGCGGTGATGTGTTGGGGAATATCAAATGGCAGGGGGCCTTGCACGACACGGCGGCGGCCGCGGGGCGGGGGCATGAAAAATTGAAAGCCGGCGTCCGGGAGACAAAGCGAAACTGGGAGCTAAATGTTGAATGAAAGCGGCTTCGGAGGAGGAGATGATAGCCCAGGAGCGGAGGGGAGCGGAGGGGCTTGAGCCGGAGTTGAAAGACTGCCACCCGAGTTGGGAGCCAAGAACTCTGCCTTCGCGGCCGCCATCTTATAATGCTCCCCCTCCCCACGGGGCGGCTATCAAGCTCTCGACAAAAATGACTGCTGCTGCTAAAAGTTTGCCTCGTAACAATTCACAAAGCTTGTTTGGTTTTTACGGAGTATATTTTTCCTGAGTAATCGTTATTGAAAGCAAAGAAACGAAGTGAATTTGAATGCTTCTTACAACTTTGTTTTCAATACTAACACATATTCACCCAACATTATCATCTTTCGTTACAAAGATATATTCTTCGCCGTCAAAACAATGCATCACCGTAAATTTTCAGAAACAACTCTTTTCATTGACCATTGTCAACCCATTGACCATTGACCAACGATTTTGAAGAATATTTAAGTTACTACTTACCTAAATGAAAGCCTAATGGGTTAATAATAAGTTCGTCAAACACATTTATTAATAATTACTGTTCAGTAAAAGTATTGTGTTTATTGGAGCTAATGTTTTTTTAGTAATAGTATAGTTTTAGTGAATTAACTAGTGGACTGCAGAAGTAAAAATACTGGTGAACAATACCTCTGAAAATGGTTTTCCCAAGAGCAACACGCACGTTTCTGAAGAACAACAAATAAAAATCGCACATGCGACATTACAATCAATTAAATATTTTGTCAAAAAAAATCTTCACCGGTATTGCAACAATATACTAGGGCCTGGGCCAGTTGATCCACGTGAGCTCGTCATTTGAAACAAAACATTCTCTCCTCCCTCAATTTATAATCAGCATTCATGCCTCTATGCAGCAGCAACTTATAGCGTTAAATGTGGATTAAAGATGAATACATTTTTTAAAATTTCTTTTAAATATAAAAAAATAGGGGCTCCAGTTAAGTTGGGGCCTGGGGCAAGTTGCCCCAGCTTCCTCCTTCCGTTCTGGTCGTTCCTAATTGTATAGCATTTACAGAGAACATCAGTTCTTTACGTACCAAATTATATATAAAAAAACAACAAAAACACTGCAGTTTCATAGCTCAACATGTGAATAGAAAATATGAAAGGGCTCTTTTTCGGAGCATTAATGTGAAAGGGCTCTTTTTCGTAGCATTAACGTGAACGGGCTCTGCTCTTTTTCGGAGTATTACTGTGAAAGGGCCCTGCTCTTTTTGGGAGCATTAATACGGAAGGGCTCTATTTCGGAGCATTGCTGTCGTATGACGTCAGAGGTGACGTACGCAGTGACGCACTATCTACGAAAATTCAGTAGATAGTAGATTCGCGCAGTTTGAGAATAGACGGGATGTTTATCAAATATTTGTATTTCTTTAAAATAAAAATAGAATATTGTATTTCGGATATTTCCCGAATTTCTAAGTAAGAAATGAAACAAGACACATTTCGTATGGCCACAAGCCGCTTAATTTTATCTCCTTTTCAGCGGGCATACGAAATTAGTAATACATACGAGGGTTGGAGAAGGAATCTTGGCAAAGATTTTTCTAACAGAAATGCTATCGAATCACACAATTTCGTTTGTAGCGTGAAAGAAATGCTGCAGTAGGGAGTGTTCACATCAACAGGGAGCAACGCGAAATCATTTGCCTCTCTACCGCCGTGCGAGATGAATCTTGCATGTTCTGAGAAGAACTCATACTTCGATGCAGCCGTTTTCCACGGGATAAATGACCGAAAATATCACAGGGAATTGGTTGAAGCTCTTGGGTTGATTGATTGATTGATTGATTTTTTCGTGTTTCCGGGCACGTCAACTGCTTTGATAATTAGTCCCGTTAGTGTAGTGCATGTTTTTCTCGGGAGTTAAGGCGGTGATTTTCCCCCGCTGGACGGCGAGATCCGGCGCCGACCTACCGTCGGCTAGTGGGGTTTCCCCCTAACAAGGACTCTCCCACCAGCGGGGCACCGCCCTGCCGGACAGGCTCTAAGCTCCCGACCGGTCTCCCGGAATATGTGGTAGTGTAGTGCACGTTAGTGTAAGTGTGAGTGTGTAAGGAGAGGATAGAACAAGGAAGCGGAAGGACAGATAGCGCGCGGTCCGTGGCCCGTTTGCTAGGGTACTACTCCGGCATTCGCCTGGTATTGATCGGAGAAACCAGGGAAAACTACCGATGAGAGCAGCCGGCCGCTAGAATTCTCCTCCAGACAGCGACTGAATTCGACGTAGCTGAAAAGCTAGTGTCGAAAATCCTGCCGCCGTGGGGAGTGTAACGTAGGACCTCCCGGTCAGAGGCGCTGCAGTGACATCAGTTGATGCACTGAGCTATCGCTCCCGGTTTGAAGCTCTTGGGAATAATTCCCTTTCATGCCGGACACTCGCGAGATGCGCAGGAGAGGTTCTACGAGGTCACGTAGCTTCCAGTGATCAGCAACGCACGTGACGACCTGTGAGTGTGGACGGATGTGTCACGTGCAGTAATCGAGTATTTGCCGAATCGGAAATAGAAGAATATGAATATTCTTTAGAACGGATATGTAATGCTTTTGGACTGTTGTGAATTCGTATATACTAAAATACTTTGGAACAGGAAACCAGTACTGTCTTTTCAAATACCGAAATAAAAATGAGAAAAATCATTTTGGTGTGTGGTAAAAAATGTGTGTATCTTTCACATTTTCCACTCGTACTTCTTATCAGACACAAAAAGCAACAACAACAACCACAACAACCACAACAACAAAAACAACGACAACATGACTTACGCCACAACCCTCATATGCATTTGTGTTTTTCAGAGTTCTTTTGTATGTAACACCTTGTTAATGTTATTATTAATATATTAATTAATTTTATCACGCACCCGAAATTAATAATGGACGTTCTGACTGGTGCAATAAGCTGCAACCCGGCAGTCACACCAGCGTATTCGAGTGTCGCACAGTATCCTGAAGGATATTTCGTTTATTTCGATTTATCAGTGAAAATCTAAATTCTTTCATTATTTTTACGTTTTTTCTGAGATTCTGGGTATCAAATGAAACCTTCGATACCTCAACCACGACTATAGGCTACTTAGTTTTCTCTCAGTTTCTGCGCGTATATAAAATTAATGTTCTAGATATCCGTGCATAACTAGTTAATTGAGCTAGTAGAATGTAAATCGTCTGTTCGACATTGAATCAATAAGGCACCTTGTTTGAAAGAGCTAAAAACATATTTTTAGAAATACCAAGTCATATTTAAAAATGCCTCAAATTTTGAAATAACTCATATTTAATTCTTAAAATTATAATAATTTGAATTTTAAAAACTTTTCAATATTCAATTGGATGTCGATTAATGATTCACATCAAACTTTCGATTTTGTAACTGCAGTTACATATCCTTATTCGATACAAATATGATAACTTCGATTACGCATTAAAGCACGCTACAATCGATCTCAATCAACCAATCAGTTTTTTCTCGACTCAAAAATTATTTTCTAAGATATTGGATCTCAAAAAAACTCCTATAATTCCATTGTCTATTGTTGATCAAAACGCATACAATATTTTTCAAATAATTTTGTGCTTTGTAATCTTATCAAGATTAAACAATATGTTCCAGAGTAATAAGCGGAACTTCTGTAATATTTCTGTACAGTTATACCATCTGGCGCCGTAATGTTCGTGCAATTCTTACGTGGAGTGTTCGTGTTTTTTCTCTGGTCGCGGTGGAAATTAATCCTGATCGTGTCAAGGCTTGATTCTTTGTCCTGCAAGCGGGGCCAGCGTGTTGGGTGCGCGATAATCAAATTCAATTGTTCCATTCATCATGGTCACGCAGCGTCCGTTGGCCTCGCGGCGGTCACGTGACAGTTTCACAAATCACTCGACACTTCTCCTTCTTTCTTCGTCAATAGTCCAGTTACTTTCGAACTTTGTCTCACATTTAGTTTTTAGGAAAATGATTTTATTTCTGAAATGTGCCACAGAACAATAACACATTTTTTTTGAAATCCTGAAATACAGTTTTCATGTTGCAATTGTCATTAGCTTTCCATCCAGAATTTCAGGCAAGGTACTGGAAGTTGTGCAATTATCGTGTATAAGGCCAGAATACGCATTAAAAAGACAGAACACATGAATAAAAGTTTGAAGAGATTTTAAGAATAGATAACTAACTACGCAGTAATAGTGGAATAGTAATATATGAATCACAATGACAGTAAGAAGTTTCGTACTCATTGACGTGATTCGTTTAACGGAGGTATAAAATTAACAATTTAAAAATATTGGACGTCTTATTTCAGAAAAAATTACATATCCCAAGAAAATTTTGGAACCACAAAAGAAATTACATTAAGTTTAGAGTACATTGCAAAATTCTTCACATAATTTAAAATCATTTGTAAAAAAAATAATTATATTTTGGTAATGTTGCCAATAATTAATTCTCATCCATCCAAACTCCATAAAAGCTGGATTTCGTTGAAAAGGTTTCCGTGGTAACATGTAAATTTTAGGTTGGTGCTTTGCACCATCAAAACTTCTGAATTTTTAACTCTGCAGAATTTACGACAGCCACATATGCAACAGACATCCCAAGAAGAATATAATCCACAGACATTTTTGGAAATATGTTCACTAATCGTATTTTGATGTAAGCCTGACGCAATAGCTATTTGACACACTTTTGGTAAGAACATGACAAGTGTGTGAAAGGTTCAGAATTGATCCAATATTTATTGATCAAAATCGTCTATTAGAGAAGAAAATGAATGAATTCTATACAGGGTTAGTCAATAAAAACGCTTACCCAGAATATTTTCTAAACGATTCAGAATATTCAGGTTGAATTTTTACCAGACAATTCAGCTCGCCTTGAAGTAATTAGTTTTCAACAGCGTTCTTTATTTTAAAGATATTTTTCTAACTTTTTTTTTTAAATGAAACTTTATTTTTACACTAATCAATAAGCCTTCAGGTGAAAAAATATCAATGCTGCATATTTTAGTATTTAATAAATAATTTACAACACTAAAAGAGAATGAATTCCGCCGTCACACGAAAAGCAGGTTCTTGGAAGTTCTCAGAAGTTTTTGGCGCGGCACCGGAGCTTAGCGATTTCCAAATCTTGAGGCACAGGAAAGTGCAGGCAACTTGGCTAATCGGTCGAGTTTTCCTTTCAAGAAACAACTCGACAAAGCTATTGTGTGTTATAAGGTACTGATTACACATTCAAGGTACTGATTTCACATTTCGTCCGATGGAATCAAAGTGACAAGTGAAACACCAATATGTTTTCATTAACAATATCAGGCGGATTATGACAAATTTTCTAAAAATGACATAAGTGAGAAGCAACCAATCAAAACGAATATTGTCCATTAGTGGAAAAAATTGAGTTTGATATGATCTGCACTCTCCTGTTTTCAGATTTCTTCAAAATACATTTAATTTAATGTCTTAAAATGCGTTTTGAAGAAATCTAAAAAGCAGAAGCGTGCAGAAAGTATTAAAAGGGTACGATTTCATAAAGAACTCAATTTTTTCCGCCAGTGAACAACATTCATTTTGATTAGTTGCTCCTCATAATGGCTGTAGCGCAAATAGTGCGATTAAAATTAAACGCAAGCACAGTAAAAGTTACGACAATTTTTAAAAATCATTGCGCGTCAATTTGCTCTCAAGCCCATTGTCTCTGCTTTGAATGGTTTCTTGGTTTAGTGGTGAGTTGTAGTTGACATTTACATAATTGAAACGATTGAAGGCGTTGTCATTGTCAACAATAATATTTATTTCAATAAGAGCAGCTTTCGATGGCTTAACCATCATCATCAGTTTTCTGTGTCTGGAAGTCCCAAAACGAGTCGTTTTTGTGACTTCCATAAATAAATAGTATTGTTGACAGAAATAATAGTATTGTTGACAATGACAACGCCTTCAATCATTTCAATTTGAATGGTTTCAGTAGATTTCCGAGAAAGAACAAGAATTCAGAAATCCTTTTTTTACTCAACTGTGAAAATAGCCTTATTCCTTGTCAAAGGCGTTTTCAATTGGGTTATAACTTCATCATTAATAGAGTTATTAACATTACTCAATGTTAATATATTGAGTACACAAATTCTGAAGAGAGCAATGCTGTATTTGACTAAATTGATGCAAATGCCTGAAAATAGATTTCCAAAACGATGCTACATACTATTAAGCAACCTATGTAATACATTCAAAAATGCTTACAACCGAAAATATAACTGGGTGACTATTCTGTAACCTATCTCGAGTCCCTCGATAGCGATCAACTGTTAAATGATGTACTAGAGTGGAGTGAGATTGAGGCACCGATTTTACGTATTTGCAACCTGTACACAAATAATGTCTTTCAGGAGGATAGAAATAGAGTAGCACATCTTACAGTCCAATCTAAAAATTAATAAAACATACAGAATCCCTAAATGTGATCCACTGAAAATACCATTGACACAAGCCAAAGTAATGGCACAAATTAGGCTTGCTGGTTTAAACCCTGTAAAACTTCTATTTCACAACATAACATACACAGTTTCGGAACTAGAAACATGTATGACGTGCAATCTCAATCACAAGGAAACATTAGAACACATTATAAAGTTCTGTCCAATTTATGAACCATTAAGTGATGATACGGTAAAAAACCAAAACGTCCTGGAACTAATTGAGGCTGAATAATCAGAGTAATATTCTAAAATTTTTTTCATTTTCTTAAATCTTGTTTTTTAGGCCATTTGCTTTATCTCAAAACTAACAAATTGCAAACAGATTATATTTTAAATTGAATTGAATATTTTAAACAATAAATTAATATTTAATTTAGAAGCGTTGGTGGAAGATGCGGAATATTTTGTGTATGTGAATAATTTTAGGTAGTCTTGGAAGATAGAATGCTATTAAAAGACATGATTTTTGAAAAGTTCCTGAAGAGAATGAGCGTCTTGAAATCTATCTTTCTACAAACCTAATGTATAATTGGAAAGCGAAAGAAAGCCTGAGTTATGCTTGCCAAATAGTGAATTTGAAAAAAAGTATTTCTTGACAATAATAAAATTGATCATTCAGGGATGGATCCAAAAAAGTCTAATTAAATATGCAGAAAGTAAAGTCAAGCAGCATTTTACTCTCCTACAACTCCTTCTTTTTATATATTCATATCAGAATGTAAAGCAACCATTACATAAGTAAAAAGTATAGTTCATTTAGGTTATAGGAAGTATGTCATTTTCTTTTGATATATCGACCCAGATGGGTTTGATCCCTATTTTACAATGTTATCCTATATTTATAGGAGGCAACTAATGTAGTTTTTCTTAAAATATTGTCAATTTGATAATTAAAGTAAAACACAATATACAAGCTTGTTAAATTAAATTTAAGATTATTTACGAAGATTTGTTACCTGTGGACGTTGTTAATATTATAACAATGTTTTTTTAATTAAGTTTTTGTAATTTTTAGTAACTGTATATTATTTTTTACGTATTGTTCGTTATTTCTATAATTGTAACCTGGCGTATAACTGAGGTTAAAGCCAATAAATTACTCATGGAGCTATGAATACATGAAGGAGCCGTTACCAACCTCTTCCGTGTTCAGCAAGTGAAGCCAGTCTGACATATTGATGGGTCTAAAACCTGCCTGTCAAATCAATACCTTCTGTTACTACAGGCCTAACAATATGTCATGGGGTGCTAGAAAAGCTGGAAAATTTGATGAAACTGCGAATTCCTGCAAAAGTACCCACTATAAAGAAGTAACAAAATCGTGTTCTTGGAAATGAGCCAAACATAACCTGCAATAATTGCTAAGCTGCCAATTATATCTTCGTACAGCGATAATCCACAATGCTCTCCGCTTTGGATTTGCAGGAAATCTTTAATAAAAATATCATGAAAATTAACGAATATCTTACAAAGTTACTCAAAGTTCCAAATTACATGGAGTAGGTACTTACTAGTGGAAAGCAATCCCTGTTTTTTTCCGTAAGGTTTGTACAACCGTTAGTCACAGAAGTAACTATAACGAACTGTTATAAATAGCTATTATGAACAAGGCTTTTAAATATTAAAAACGATGCCTAACAACACAACTGAACACGAGCTCAACTACAAGCCACAGAGCACTCACGCGTAGTTTTTCTATTCTACAATATTTCTGGACTTGCCAATATGGCGGAGGTGGCTTCAAGTTTGTAACGTCATGCTACTTCCCTATATTCATAGCTCCATGAAATTACTAGATTTGTTGACATTAAATATTTTATAACATTACATATAACACTTCAATTTTCTCCAGTGATTTTGCGTTAAACCATTAAGGGAACAAAACAATTTTACTGAAATTGTGGTCACAAACACAAATTGGTCGGAAATTTATAAACGTTCCTGCCTCACCTGCTCGCAGAAACGACGCGGCACGAGGGCACAAATTTCCTTGTGCCCTCTACATCATTCACTCTCTACATGCGACTAATCTTTCGTCATTTATTGACTGCCTTGCTTCTACTTGCGTACCACGGTGCCGATTGTCGTTTAAAAATCACAACTTATGCTAGTCATCTTAATTCGTGGCGAGTTTAAACGGTGAATGACAGAGGTCGCGAAAATTCAGTTACTGTCACTCCGGGAACTTCTGAACTTGCTATATTGCCGGTTTCATGTTATAAAACTCATTAGAGTATATTTCACAAGTTCTCTATACTCTGTAACTTTGTACCCTGTTACTCTGAACTCGTCAAACATCCCTATATAGTATTAGAGTAACTCCTCGAGTGTGCAACCGGGAGCGGTAGCTCAGTGCATCAACTGATGTCACTGCAGCGCCTCTGACCGGGAGGTCCTAGGTTCCCACTCCCCACGGCGGCTGGATTTTTGACACTACCTTTTCAACTAATTCGAATTCAGTCGCTATCTGGAGGAGAATTCTAACCGGCTGCTCTGATCGGCAGTTTTCCGTGGTTTCTCCGATCCACACCAGGCGAATGCTGGAGCAGTACCCTACCAAACGGGCCACGGACCGCGCGCGATCTGTCCTTCCTCTTCCTTGTCCTATCCTGTCTCCTTTCACACACACTTACACTAACATACACTACACTAACACATACTCCGGGAGACCGACGGGAGCTTAGAGCTTGTCCCGACTGGGGACGTGCCCCGCTGGTGGGAGAGTCCTGGTTAGAGGGAAACCCCACTATCCGGCGGTAGGTCGGCGCCGAATCTCACAATCAGGCGGGGGAAGATCACCGCCATGTCCCGAAAAAAACATGCACTACACTAACGGGACTAATGACCGAAGCATTTGACGCGCCCGTAAACACGAAAAAATCAATCAATCAATCGAGTGTGCAGATGTGCGTATGTGTAGTTCCGTCACTCAGGGCTAGAAATCTTCCCGTACACCAATCGCGACATACAAAGTGTCATTCGACGTGTCTCGATCTGCTGATGTGGCGCTGATATTTTGTTTTTGAATCTGACCATATCATTCAAAGAAATTTCCAAAAGCGTTTTTTTGCGTGTTTTGGCGCTGCAATCTTAGTAAGCAAGCCGGGAATTAAACCAACACCACCTAAATAAAGCTATGTAGGTGGCATTGATTAAACTACAAAGGCATTTTCGTTCAATACGCTATAATTTTCTCTCAAGGCGTTGGCAACATTGTTGCTGATATCTTAAAGTGAACAAATGAAGTTAATTTGAACAAAAGAGTGAATCGCGCGGCATATTTTATTTTAAGTTATATCCATAAAACCTATTACCATATTTTTTAAAATAAATTTGCAAAAACCTGCGAACAGTATTGCCTTGGAACTTATTATATTTGAAGAATTTCAATTGATTACGGAGAAAACTTAACTGTGAGTAATGTTTTACTTCTCACTTTTTTAAGTGTACAAATACCGAGCTTTATACAAGTGTATAAAGTTCTTAAGTGTACACATACTGGTTTTCAAATGAATGCGTTCGAGAACTTATTCTTATTAAACTTAACGAACGCCTTTTTTACGGAAACATAAAATAGTTGGTTTTTAAGGTTTATGTAGATTTGCTTACGAAAGATTAATAGAGCAATTTCAGAAGTGGGAGTAAACGCAAATTAGACTGAGTTTGTGGAGATTTAATCTCTTAAAAAACTAGGAGAGAAAAAATATGGAAGTGTTAAGGAAACCGGGGAAAAATTAAATGTAGTTGTAGAAGATTTTGTGACAGAATTTTTGTAACTAAATCAGTATGATCTTATAATAGGATTAGAGAATGACCAGAAGTACAGCTTACAGGTGATCTTTGAACATCATTATGCATATTAGCAAAAGAAGCTAGAAAATATAGCTGTACTAAAGTCTATTCGCGTCGTCAATGGCTTCCTAGTATTTTTTTTACGGCGATTATAATGTTGACATTACAACATTACCAGTTCATATTCCGTACGGAGGTAACATAGAAGGCCATTAGATGTTGGCAATTTTTGAAAGGGAATATAACATTATCAGCACTACAATTATTGTTAAGTACAATGCCCGATACTGTAAGAACATATTTGAGCAAAGTTACACATGAAAAAAATGAAGAATGAAAGGAATTTCCAACACATGAAAACACTTTTAAAACGGTTTACGCGTCAGCATCGGCGATGCCACATTCAACTAGTAAATAGTATTGCAAAACTTGCCTTGAGATCTACGTATTCATAAAAAAATAGTTGTCTATTTGAAAAATGCGAAGTTGGACCAATATCTTTATAATAAAAAAGCTATCAAAAAGCTAATAAGTACAACTAATAAGCCCCTATGTCCTGAATTGTTTGGTGAAAATTTCATCTCAGTATTTTGAACCGTTTAGAAAATATCTCAAATGGATACTTTTACTTATTAACACAGTATGAGAGGAATCTACCGTTACAAATGACTATGGATTCTCGTTTATTTGCATAAAGAGTGACAGATCAGGCTTTTAAAAAAATCGTTTGGGAGGAAATTGATATTAAATGTAGTTAAATTTTCCCTATAATTTTTTTTCGAAAAATCTGGATCTGGATATTAATGAAAATCAACACAAAATCTTTTTTTTTGTAACGACAGCTTATGGATATGCTAAGTAATAAAGTAAAAAGCCATAAAGTAAAATGGAAGATTTTATTTACGTTCCTGCTGACAGCGCTTTGCTACTTCTCGCACAACCGCATTCAATTTTTGAGAATTCGGAATAATTTTTAACTTCTTTCATTATTATCTGAAATGTAGTTTACTTAAACAAAGAATCACCAATCAAATGCGACGTAAACATTTGCTCTACGTGAGATTTAGATCTTCTGACCGTAACATTTTCCTTTTTAAATTACTATGGAAAGTGATGCACATTTGTGTACCTGTAATCCAATCACACATTATTGTGCAATGTTGTTAGATTGTAAGTTCAATGAAAGTTCATAAACTCATTTTCACCTCAAGGCTGTGTGCTGCGAGAACAACAGGGTACGCCAACTTTTTTGTAGTGAATTTCGTAAGTTACATGCATTAACATGTTATACTGCGAACAAATACAAAATCAATACAGTAGGAAGAGAAAATTAAAATTAAAGAACAAATTATTAAGGATGACTTTTAGAGGAATGAAAAGAAAAAAACTAGAAACCAGATCTGAAGAATTTTAGGAACAAACGTACACTCCCATCGAGCCTTACACCTTATGGGAGTTGAAGCCGATATTGAAAACCACAAAGTTGCGAGTAGTTGCTGAAATTGCTTCGTCCCACCCAGCGCATAATGGGGCCTCCGTGTGCGCCTGTTGCAGTCGTGTCGTGTTGCATGCGACACGCGCGTGCTCCGTCCAGCTGCGCCTGGAGCCAGGCGTTTGAGGAACTTGACTTGCAAGCGACTGCTGCGTTGCGAGTGGGAATGCAACGATATTTTGGGGTTCTCTAAATCCGTATTTTTCTGCTAAGGTACCTATCGTGCATTCACATTATGACATCTGAAGAACGCACATTCCTTGTCCTCGTGGGAGCGAAACAGTGTTGCGAACATGGACAAAGCTTTTTGTCATAATTGATCAAGTTAAAAAGAGAGGGATATATATATATATATATATATATATATATATATATATATAGAAAGAAAGAGAGAGAGAGAGAGAGAGAGAGAGAGAGAGAGAGAGAGAGGGGGAGAGAGGGAGAGATATTTTGTGGATCTTGAATATCAAATGAAACACAAGATACACCATACTTTTATTAGGATGATGTCTAAACAGTTAGCAACAAAACCAAAATATATATGCCACTTTTTCTATCAGTCTTGGTCTTCATGAGAATATGTGCAATGTTTTACTGAAAACAATGTAATAGTTATAACCTTTGACACATAATCTTCTTTTTGAAACACCATACTTTAAAAACGTACTATTACTTGAGACAGTTAGCCAAATAACTTATTTCATTTACCCACGTAATAATTCCACTTGCAATTTCTTACTGTAACATCTGCCTTCTTCTCTCGCCAGGGGCGGTAACGCCCCGCTGACGTCACTCCTGTAAATGTGTGCCAGACCAAATGTTTTCATATAAAACATTTAATTTATTCATGTTAAATATTTCATGTATTCCATCAGTCAGCTAGCTTAATTTGTACTTCACGAATTTAGTTATGTTCATTCATTGTTTATATATAGGCGATGTAGGTATGTTTTTTATTACATTTTAAGAAGTTTACAGGGTTCAGTTATAATATCAACTTTGACACATGTATTGGGGGCTTAAAAACTAACAAATGTGTAAACCTGTAAATGTGTGCGGCCGGTCACGACAGGTGGGCGCGCGCCCTAGGCAAACGGCAGTCTCCGCGGGGCCGCGTACCATGACCATACGGAGGAGCCGGTTTAGCACAGAAGAATCTGTCGCCGCCCGCATTCGCCCTGGTTTTACTTCCTCGTCCTTACTTCGTAACAACAGTGTGCTCTGGAAAACGGCTAATTATCGACAGAAAAACTCTTATTGCCAGGCCCTGGAAACGAAAAATTGGATAAATCTGGTTCCTTTATTGTAAAGATCTTCCTCTTTCACGTTGTGTAGTCAGAATACACGTTTTGCGGGTCCTTGATCTCGAAACGGCTCGGCTTTGACGGCAAAAGTCTGTACGTCTGTCTGTCCATCTGTCTGTCTTTCCCCGTCGGCCCTCAAACCGTATGTCTGACGGTCTGTCCGCCTGGCCGTCTGTCTGTACATGTGCCTCCGCCAGTCCGTCCGCCTGTTCGTATGTCCGTCTATCTGTGATGAATGAAAGCGCCAAACTCTTTCAGTCAGTGTGGTCCAAATTGGATATTCTTCGATCGATTGAAATGAACCCGCGGCCATTTGAGTTTGGAACCGATCTTTTGGTTTTCAGGGTTCTTTACACGAAGTCTCAAAAAACCTTTTCAAAATTATTTGAAAAATGGCTCAAAAAAAAAAAGAACTTTGTTCTTGGATAGCGTAAAGGGGGATTACATGGTTGCTGCCGGTCTCATGTTCGTAGAAATCATTATTTTTTTCACAATTGGAAAAGTTCAATTTTTTTTCAGCGTCTTCCTTCAAGATTGAAAATATTGGTTGATAAAGTATTGAAGATATAAATTTTTTTCTAAGTGAAACTTTTCGAAAATATGGGTAGCTTTAGCATAATTTTGAATAAAAGGCAATAAAAATATAGGCAATCTGTAAACACTTTCTAAAAATGGCTTAAAATTTTTCTTTGAATTTTCTCTTCCTACTCGTACCTCTCCTCGTCGTATAGAACAGTAAAGTAAATGGTGCGGATGACATCATCAGCAAACTCTCTGTATTTCAAAAATTTCAAAACGTTAACATTGCAAAAGTAGAATATTAAAGATAGAGCTTTTTGGCTTAAATGAAATCTGTTCTAAAAACTCTGATATTTAAAATGGTCATGTAAGCTTAGTTTATCACATACCCTAACTATTCCTTCCGTTTACCGAACCTCTCCACAAATTAGTGTTCTGATCGTTATATCCTACGAAGATGTTGAAATGTCGCATGTTTGTGAAAAATATCCGAAAGAAGCACTAAATTTTTAGTTGAAAATTACTAAATTTAATCCATACCAAAAGGGGAAAAGATGAACAATCATTAATAAACGTGTATGGGTATTCTACCAATCCCCCCTCAATAAAGATTGAAACTTCGATATCAAATGTATATAACAAATCTTTTGTCTTAGGAAGTAGATCCAGATGGACAGTAAAACCATGCGTTGAACTCCATACTTGTTGTAACACCTGTTTATAAACCGTCTCGCACACACATTTTTAGGAACAAATGTGCATGATTTCCTTCCTGAATAATCTCTTCTATTTTTGACGCCAAGACGAGTGCATGATTTCCTTCCTGAATAATCTCTTCTATTTTTGACGCCAAGACGAGTATTCGTTCGTTATAGCTCGTTACGTGTTGTGGCTTTTCGAACATTGTGCGGCAGGTGGGAAAATGGCATTAAGATTTGTTTCTCCCTGATCACCTACCAGACTAATAATTCGCGAGTAATGGTAGACCGACACGGCAACGGGCCTGTCAACCGCTTGTATGTGCCTGCCGAACCTGATGTTAATTGGCTGATGTTACCGGGCGCGTCAACTGCTAAGGGTATTAGTTCCAAAAGTGTACTGCATGTTTTTATCGTGGAAGATGGTGGTGATCTTTCTCCGACGGATAGCGAGATCCACCGCCGACCGAGACGGTCGCTTGCGGGGTTTTCCCAACCAGGTATCTCCCACCGACAGGGCACAGCCCCAATCGGGACAAGCTCTAAATTTCCCGACTGGTCGTTTGTCATATGTGATAGTGTAGTGCATGTAAGTGAAAGAGTGTCTAAGTAAGGGGCGAGAAAAGGACAGGGAAGAAGAAGAAGAAGAAGAAGAAGAAGAAGAAGAAGAAGAAGAAGAAGAAGAAGAAGAAGAAGAATCGTGCGCGGTCAATGGCCCGTCTGCTATGGTACTATTCCGGCATTCAGCTGGTCTTTATCGAAGAAACTACGGAAAACTATCAGAGCAGTCGACCGCTACAATTCTCCAACAGATAACGACTTTTTTAAAATTTATTTTCTTCTTGTTAGGCAGTTTTGCCTTTCAGGGGTTTGTACGTTTTTATTAGATAACGACTCAATCCGACTCTCTAGGAAGTACCGAAAATTTTGTCGTCGTCTGCCTGATTCGAACCCTAGAACCTCTCGGTCACAGGCACTTCAGTGACATCAGTTGATATCTGAAGCCATCTAAGTCGATCCGTGCCAAATATGGTATCAGCTCGCCCACATAAGAATTTGAGTGAAATAGACACGAATTAATTTTGTCCAGAAATTAACATTTGTGTTGCGAAGGACTGCATTAAGCCAGAACAGCTCCTCTGGTGTTTTGCTTTTTTTTCATTTATTTATAGTCGCATCAACTGGGAGGGTATTAGCGACTATTCAGTAAGTTACAATAAGGGTTTTTTTATAGCATGGTTACATACTTCTTTACATTTTTGATCAGTGAATTACATTACAGTTTACATTGCACCAGTGGTTGGAAATATTTCACATGTTATAGTAATACACACAATATATACACTTAAAAAAAAAAACAGTATTACAGTTCGTGAGAGACATTAATTGATTTACAAAATTTTATATTTTTTTCTTGTTGGGTGCTTGAATGAAGTAAAGCATCAACATTAAAGTTCTGTAAGATTGATTGTTCCAAAAAATATTATTTGACATTACATATATTGCAAATTGGGGGTTTTTAATAGGTGGATGTGAGTAAGCTTCGTATGTTCGGTTTCTATGAAAATAATTCTGGTGATTGTAACTTGATCTTTACGGCATATTTTTTTTGAAGTTTGTACGTTGTAGAAGTTTTCTATCTTCTTATGAAGACTGCGAGCCTTACAAATCTTCCACTCTTGGCTCCATTTGGTTTTCATTTTTCTATGCAGTATTTCCTCTGGTGTTGTGAAGAGCTAGCAGAGCATTACAAGAATCGGAAGTGAAGCAATAAAAGCAATCGCCAGAATAAAATAATTAATTTAAATTAATTGGAAATTGTAATAAAATGACAGTGTCGTTTCACATGAATTAAATGCACGCTCGAAATTTATTTTTCTACTCTCGTTGTATAATTCTGTCATTTGATGGCTCCAATCTGGTGCATAATGATACTCATTACGATACAGATTTCATTATGATACAGGTTCTTGACCAATCACAGAGAAGTTTTGAAACAATTGATACTTCATTAATCATTGAGAATCGTTCTAGTAAAGGTTTTGTCCGATTGTGTACATTAAAACATTTAATTTTTTTTTTTTATTTAAAATAAATTAGATCGTAATTTCACTTTGATTCTACTTCACTCATCAGATAGCAAGTTATTGTGTTTATATGTTGCTGCCGTGTATTTGTCTTTTAAAACCAGCCAATTCTGTAGTTTGAAATGTCTAGTGAATCAGATGAGAAGTTGGCACCTCCAGAAATAAGAGGAAAAGCGAAAATGGTGACCTCGGAATTATTGCCGCAACTTTTGTGCACTCTCTCAGGCGGACTGGTAAACCAAAGCCACCTGCGGCAGGTAGGGTAGCTGTCCGCTGAGTGGCCTTGACTGAATCCTGCACGTCAACTACCACGAAACGATCCAATGTAAAAGTTTAACTTATAAAAGTCGTAGAAAAAGTACCGAATGAAACTCGATGTAATGGGTATCAATACACTCGTGTGAAGTTTACGATACTTGCTCGTACCTCGCTCGTATAGTAATATTACTCACACTCGTGTGTAATTAGTTAATCATTAATCATCGTTTCATAATGTACTATTTTAACTAACTGCGCGAAACACGGTTTCTCGTGCTTGTTTTCCGTGTGCAAAACAGCTAATTTTTTCACTATGTGCATGTGAACACTGAAAAAATTACACTGTGCACATCGCGAAGCGTGTGATAAACATCTGTAATGATTCGCAATTGTTTCACCTTGACGTCTTTAATATTTACAAACAATAGTGTGTCCTTTCCTTGACGCATTGCGTTTCGCTCACGGCGAGTTAAAATATTGCACACGCAACACGGGCGTGGGGTGATTCCCGCACTTCTCGCTACCCTGGACGACAAACTGAACTCGTGCGTAAATGACCTGTTTCGCGCCGTTGTTATGTAAACTACTATTTAGAAGACACCTGTCAAAGGGAAGGGTGTATCCAAAGAAAAGCAGTAATTTATGTATGTTCCAAACGTGCCTATTAAATATGAGGGCTACCGCACCCTAGACAAGGAAACGCAAAACCCGTACAAGCTGATCCAATGAACTTACACCAAAAGGCGCCAGTCCGATTGCTTTAGAAGAAATAATAAAATCACATACTAATACTTACTAATCATTTCTTGTGATTTGATCATAGATAGTTTCACGAAACATTTAGGGTACCGTCTCGAACGGCACTCATGCTATTGTTTTTACAATAATATACATTCATTTTTCGTATCATAATAGATTTCGGATAATACATCAATATTCTAATAGCTGTAAACGTGAGTGAGTTTGTGCAGATATATAATTTATCTGACACACGTTTGGAAAAAACTTAGAAATCTCTACCATGGATTTAAAGGGGACTGCGCACGGATGTCTTTTGACTTTCGTCGACTCATTTCGTCTGGGTGGAAAAAGGAAAGAGATATGGAATTATATAATTTGACAGCATACTTCATTAAAAAACAAAAGACATTTTGTGTATAGAATATGACTAGCTGCTGATACTGGTATAAATATTGACAGAAAAACTCGCTTTACAAGATATATGTTTAATTCACAATTCCTCTATTACGAGAAGATTGAAAATATTCAGATTTCAATACTTGACGGTTGTGATAGTCTTATTGGGTTTCGGTCAGCTTTAAAAAAATTGCGTTCTAGCTTTCATTAGACATTCACAACTACAGAACTTCATGCCTGTTTCAAGCATCCTGCTCCCCCTCCTCCCACGAAATAATGCAACAATTTTGAGCACTCGTCACTCACCTGTTCAGTGACGGTCCTGTATGAAGTGTTTGCCCTCATCCACATCAATTTAAACTACACGGACGAAAGAGTGCAGAATGCATGCAGCAGGCAGAAGTGTGGTTCATTGTGAAATGTCCCGAGGAAAGTTTAGTAAAAGCCGAAACACTGACAATTTTTAAAAATATTGTTTATATTTTAGTTGACGTAAACTCAACAAGACAATCGCTATTAAAATAAGGAGATCAAGGAATATTGGTTTAGTGGTGAGTTGTAGTAGACATTTACATAATTGAAATGATTGAAGGCGTTGTCATTGTCAACAATACTATTTATTTCAATAAGAGAGCTTTCAATAAGAGTATCGAAAGCTGCTCTTATTGAAATAAATAATATTGTTGACAATGAAAACGCCTTCAATCATTTCAAGAGATCAAGAAAACCTGTACGTGTCAATTCTCGACAGATTAACGCGTCCTATTTTTATTATCCGACCTCATTTCATGGTGTGTCTATTTGTAGAAGGTATTTGTTGAACTCCAATTGAACATTCCCTTTCACAAAAACGCAATAATCCTCCAGGGATTAGGAGGGCCGGATCAAACGCTCGCTGTGGATCATGTTGTAACGAGGACCAAAATGTTTCATTCATCTGCGTAATTTATAAAACAGCGCTGTGCAATTTCCGAGCACGTCGGCCATTCCGGTGGACCCGTCTGCAGGGAGCGGCTCAGGTACGCTGACGAGGGTGAAGATTAAGGGAATTGCTTCGCAGCTGTGCCGTTTCCTTCAGCTTTAAATGATTACGCGTTGCTTCATTCATGATTTAACATCTGCGTTATATTGATGATACATCAATATGAATGATCAAATTAGGCAGACAATGGTTCAATAAAGTATGAACATAAAATACACAATATACTCAAAAAGTTATAGGACTGTTGACATCCAGACAATATAACACAGGATATAAGTATATTTGATATCAAGCTTCTACATATTCTTCCTGTAATTTGATGTAATATTTGCAACGATGGCACAGGTCCCCAAACGCCTTTTGAAATGACCCTCTTTCAACACTGTTTAGTTTTATTGTCACTTCTGTTTAGATCGCCACTACCGACTCGTACCACTCCCCCTTCATCGTCCATTTCAACTTTGGGAACAAAAACTAGTCGGGAGGGGATAAATCTGGAGACTATGGAGGGGGTATGATGCTAACTACTGTGACCGCTCTACCTTTTCACTATTCTCTGAAAAGCCTACAGCGGGTCACTCAAGCAACCTTGTAGTATTACTTGACCTGTGACTTGTTCTGACAATGTCACACCAAAAATTAGGAATAGTTTTATATGTCCTAACTGTCCTATAGGAGTGGGTTCGTCTTTTATCCGGCTTTTGTAATAAAAGAAACATAGGCAAGTTAATCTTTTAACTATGAACAGCGTTCTGAATATATTCTGTTTAAATATTGGAATACAGTTCTACTCTAGCATTTACACATTGCATTGAAAGATTCTATCACTTGCTCTACCCTTTAGCACTGACTACCTAACAACTGCAGTTACGTTTTAACACTTACATAAAATTATATTACCCTTCACTTCACAAAAAAACACAATAAAATAAGTGTACACAAGACTATAATACATGGAAACACAAAATACTAAAAAAGAATCACATCCAAAAATACCCTTTGCATACACTTTCAAAGAAATTTTCACATGAATAGTGAATGAAATATATACAAGACGTAGTTTCACTTTCACATAGGCTATTACTTTATACAATTTAGCCAGCAAAAAGAATATTGTTATGCAATGAACGTAATAACTCTTTTACTACTTATTGGTTTTGAACAAATTGAAAACTATCAAACAATAAATTGAATGCACACACTAAAAGAACAAATATTATCTATAATAGAAAAATGAAATTAAAAGATTTTTTTAAATTCTTTTACAGAAATTAGTTATCTGGCTTCCTTTTACGACTGCAATGTTATATAAGATGATGTCTAAATGATTTTAATGAATTTAACTCGACTATCTAGTACGTCTGTAAGTGAGGTGAATCTATCTCTGTAGCATAATTCTCGCTTATTTAAACAGTTCTTTTTATGAGAATTCCAGTGAATTTTCTGACTCACAAAACGTCTCGAAGACATATTTTCACAGCTTGGAGCGGTGACGGCGACCCAGATCTTTTCAAGGTCGTGGCAACCTCTTGCTTCGGTGAACACGTGCTCTGGTGAATTTCTACCACAGTCCTTCGAATTTTATATAATCTGACTGCAATATCTTCGCGTAATGAATTTCTTACGTGGTAAGCTAAGTTGAAAGACAAAACAAAAAATAAGCTGGAAATAGAAAGAAACATTTTCTATAGCACATGCTTTATATTTCAGTACACGTTCTTGAACGTTGAAATATATTATTTCCTCGTAGAGAGAAAAATAGTATATTTCTGTGTCATGCGTTCACGTGAAGCTATCAAAATAATCATAATTTAAAGTTCTAAATTCTCTCATACATGATATAGTTATTTTAACATGATGAAACGAATTACCTTTTTCAAGCTTCTAATCGTCGAAATACGGCGAATTCTCCTCTCCGTCCAGCACGAACAATTGCGGTGTGATCAGATTGGCGAGCGGCAGCAAAAGAGATAACTTGTCCTAGCGAGGCTTTGCTCTAGGGCCGATATTTTCAAGGGTGATTTTGATTGTTCCTCGATCTCTTGTATGAGTGCGTTCAGAAGTAAATTTTCGCATAAGATACCATTTACTGCTGGCGCGATCTCTTGCAATTCGTTAATACTATAATTGCTGCTTGTCGTGTCTTGACGTTCTCGGATACTTCTTAAAAATCAATGTAACCGACATATGAGCGGTTACACTACCTGTCTTCTTGCCAAAAATTGCTGCACAATGATGGACGTGTGAGACTGCGTCGTCGTGCAGGAGATATCAATTGCTACTCTCTAGCAAAACGGATCTCACCCACCACATTATTTGCAGAATCCAATCCAAAACGTCTTTGTAGAATGTCCCAGTCACAGTGGACCCTTGTCAAAGGAATTGTCGGTGAATGATGCCCCGGCTTTCGAAAAAGGTGATTCACATCGTTATTGTTTTCGATTTGGAGGCGCACACTTTCCTCGGTCGTCTCATTTTGGGACTTGCCCCCGCAGAACTCTGTCGTTTTGTTTTCGATTCATACTGTAGGCAGCAAGTTTTATGTCCGGTATCAATGTTTTGCGAAAAAATTGAATCTTGGTCGGCAATGGAAACCAAATCTCTGCAGGCAGAAATTTGCAGTTCTTTTTGCTCAGGAGGGAGTGCGGAACAAAGCGAGCACAGAGTTTCTTCATTTTTAAAATCTCTGTCATCATTGCAAAAACCGATCCTACACTCAACTTCAACGAATTGACAATTACTTCTGTTGTTATTGGGCGGTTTGATCTTACCAATGCTTGCACACGCTCAACATTTTCATGAGTTCGATTTCAACGCGGACGCTCAGATCTCTCATCATTTTCCGTCGATTCTCTTCCACATTTGAACCTCAGATATCATTCAAACACTCGTGAACTCTTCATATAGGATTTTTCCTAACGATGAGCCAAAGTGACAGTTCGCGTAACAAGTGAACGTCACATGTAATTCAGAGAAGTATCCCTCCGCCGCGACAGCTGTTCAGTCACGCCCCTTTGTAAAGTGCTAATGGTTCCTGTGAAAACATACCTATGCAGAAGTCTAAAAGTTTCGATGAGGTATATGCACGTACGCAAGTCCGGTAAATATTTAAATTTAATTACGTATGTGGAAATTATCTTAACATGCACTCACAACCACTAAAAGAAAATTGCCACGAAAGTAAATACAAAGAAAAATAATTTTAAGCCGGACACACGTGCACCGGTACGCATCTCGCATTCAACTCTCGGTTTTAAAATAAACAGAATATTTATCACACAAAAAGCAAATTTATTGTAATGTTTATAGAAAAAAGAACTTTTACAGAAGAGCACATAGTACTGCACTTCCTAATTTCAATTATTTCTCGCGGCGCACTATATTTTTGTCGGACGAGGACATCACAAAAGGAAGTGTCGAAGCCATTTACAAGTTAGCGAACTGCAAACGAACGAATGCAGGAAGGGAGTCGAATGGGTTCGAGGGCACAACGACTACAGAACCTTCAGTTATGTTGCCAGCAGTATCTGTCACTTTGACTCATCCTTAGGAAAATCGTTCTATAGCATCTTGACCGTACACAGATTTAATAATTTCATAAGTCTGTGGCCGATTTCTCCAATTGTAAGTAAAATTTGATGTTAATTCATTGCTCTTCACAATGACATCAGCACACACATAACCTTCACACAACTGGACGTTGACAAGTTGAAACTGGCCATAAATGAATGGAACTTCAGGTGGCCGGAAGCACATTGTTACGTGATTCCGTTTGATGCGCAGAGTTAGCAATACTTGATTTTTGTCGGGGCGGCAGCCCTGAAACGTTTGAATACCCAGTGCATTGTATCCACTTAGGTTATCTAAAGTCACACTTTCCGGAACTAAGATCAATTTAGTAAAAAACATTAATAGGTCACAAGTGATCTATTAATCAAAAGCTCCTATTAACTACTTTCAACATCAGTGTGTCTCCTTTCGTAGACTGAAGAGTGAAATTTAAACGAAAATTATATTACATTGTAATTCATAAATGTAGATACTTGTAAAACCTTGTACGATATTCGTACCGTAACTCCGTCTAACAATATTCTCGTATGGTTATGAAGCGTGGCAAAATGGCCTTCGATAATTTTTCAATCTCATATGGTAATAAGATGTCTTACGACAGGTACTTGTTTAGTAAATTTTTCGTTATTTCATAAAAGTACTCCTAATGCAAGAAAATATTTCTTTTTTATTTTATTTTTCTATTAAAAAAGAGGTATTGTGGAACGTTTTAAACGACACACAGCTAAAACATTGGTTTACAAACTTCTACCGCGTCAGTTGTTTGCTGTGTATAGGTCTAAGACATTAATTATAAGCCGAGCCGATAGTAAATATTGGCTCTCCGCAAGTTGGCCTTTTGTTTGGTTGTGTCATGTCGATTTAATAACGATGTAATAATACAGCATTACGAAAAGGATATTGTTACATGCAGGTGCATAAATTTCGGTGTGGAAGAACATCAATATATCCGTTCATTGCATAAAAAATAGCAATAGAAAATGTGATTGTTAAAACACGAATAATAGGCTCCTTTTCTCAGAAAAGTAATCTACATAATTGAATTGTAATGGTAAGATTTAATACGTACCTAATAATTCATATTAATTAATTTTTTATAAGAAAGAAATATATTTTAGCGTTGTTCTCTGAGCGCTTTTTTCTATGATTCGTTCTCTGTTGCTGACTCGTGGAGTCGTTCCCAGCGAAGGCTTCTCGTCCGTCTTCCCTCTCGGCATCTCTCAACGGCGCATTGCTGTGTTTATATTCTTTAAAGAAAGAATAGCGCCAGAAGGCCCAAGAGATTCCTTCCTAATGAAACTCGCCTTGGGTGGTAAATTCTTATTGTACTTTTTTAATTTGTTCGCGACAAAAATGTGCTAAACCCACGTTGTGGATATCATTGTTCAATACATTCAAAGCAGTAATTAGAAAGCACGAAATGAAATTACTTTGCCCCATCCCTGAAAGAATTTAAAAGTTTTAATTTGTTTTGGATAATCGGAGAAAATCTTCTTGTCATGAAGGCAGAATTGAAAATTGAAGAACATTGTAGTGTATGTTACGGGAACTAATTTAAAAACTGCATCTGTGTTTCTTTTGTCAATTTCGGATTAAATCCTGTATAACGTAATGTTTTTCAAAATAGTAAGTGTACGGGAAATTTGCTTTTTAATGAACTTAACAAAATGAATATGCTTTAATTTTTCGATCCTAAGGGATTTTTTAGAAATGTTATTGAAATCGAACGAAAACTATGCTTCCTCCGTTCTTTTGAGTGGTGTGTATGGTTTTGTTGAATGCACAGACTCAGGAAAAATGAGTTTCGATTGTGACTGATAAATTGAAATATTTGATTGCATTATTCTGCTTATTTTCGTGCGTTCAGGCTCAGTTCTCTTACTAAGTGCGACACTGTTTACAACCCATCTGTCGTCATGCGGCAGCAAAGCTCCAAGGAAGAGACCTTCCGCCAATAAAAATTTACTCTTCACCTTTAGCGTTACAGAACGTCAACTTTTTTATATTCTTCGTATGTGAGGAACTGATGGCCTGGGTATACGCATTTTCTAACGTTGTTAATGCAGTATCTGCCAAGACCATTTTTGTTAATAGTAATTAACGAAACGAGTGGATAAAAGTTAATTGCATGAGTGGTATGTTAAAGAAAAAGAGCGATGATAAAAGAGAGTTTTCTTATTTACCACGAGTGCCATTATATTCCTTTATTCACATGTTACGCACACTATTTTTTCGTTTCCATTCAAGGAAATTTAAATTTTGAGAAATTCAACCACATCTGTATCATTCGAGGCATGTAATTGATAGCATCGAATTGCTTCTGAAAAAGGTCTATTATTGTGGGTCATGTATTGTGAACGTATGATCACTACAATGACTTACAGGATAAAGAAATGTGTCAAATGAAAGATAATGAATTTATTCCGGATGAAATGTTAGAAGGTGACAAAACCACTAAAAAAAATTACTTTCCAGTAAAATTTAATATAGGAATGAGAGAGAATACAACATATATAAAGCCTGGAGAGTAAAAAAGAGTCGCTTATGACACAGTTTTTCTGGCGTTCTTTTAGAACGAGTGACGTATTTGTTTTTACATTTGAAATGCGATGACCAAATGTTTTCATATAAAACATTTAATTTATTCATGTTAAATATTTCATGTATTCCATCAGTCAGCTAGCTTAATTTGTACTTCACGAATTTAGTTATGTTCATTCATTGTTTATAGACGATGTTTGTAGACGATGTAGGTATGTTTTTTTTATTACATTTTAAGAAGTTTACAGGGTTCAGTTATAATATCAACTTTGTCACATGTATTGGGGGCTTGAAAACTAACTTATAACTAATTTCTTGCTAATACATTGGCTGAGGAAACCTATTTAGGCACCTCTGTTTATTCCATATCGGAGAACAATTTCAGAAAAACATGGAATGGAAACTTGTTTTTTATTCTTGTGTTGTGGATTGGATTTCTGCACAGCGTGAATTCGGACAGAGATGGTATTCACATGAGGTTTCTGTGAAAGTTTGAGGAGAGGTATGTGATATGATGGGATAATTGCTTTAGATTAAATTCTTTATGTAGTTGATTGTTTGTAACATACCATGGTGCATTTGTTATTGTCCTTAGATATTGATTTTGGATGATTTGCATTTTATGAATGTTTGTTTTAGATGCATTTAACCATATTGGACAGGCGTACAACAATAGGGGTCTTATTATTGTTTTGAATAATATCAGAGCAGTGTTGTATGGGGGCTGGCTATTTCTGTTTATAAGAGGTTTAAGTTGTGTAATTATTTTTGGCTTGTTAATTTCGATGTCAATATGTTGTTTCCAGTTTAGGCGTGTGTCAATGTTTAATCTATCTTATTGGTTTATTTGGGGGTACCAGCTTATTTGGGCATTGTTTAAGATTAAGGGGAGGGTTACTCTGAGAGTGAAATTTTTTGCAGTTTTAGATGGATTCAGGAGAATTTTATATTTGCAAGCCAGCTTTCGATTTGGTGTAGGTACAGTTGAATTTTGATTTTTATGTCTGTTAATGTAGTTCCGGATGCGAATATGGCTGTATCGTCTCTAAACTGTGCAATATGAATTCCATTTTGTTTCGGGATGTTGGCTACGTATAGATTGAAGAGAGTGGTCGAAAGGGGATCCTTGGGTAAACCAGTTTTTATTATTTTGGGGTTGGATTGATGATTATTTACTGTAACTGAAAATGATAATGACTTTTTATTATTTCAGCTACGTAGTGAGGGTCCCAGCTTTTCGGATTTTATAATTTAATGCATTGTGCCAGACTCTATCGAATGCTTGTGTTATGTCTATAAATAAGACTATTGTATGATGTTTTTTCTGAAATGACGAGTACATGTGTTCTGTGATTCTCAGGAGTTGTGTTGCGTGGAGATTTGTTTCATGAAACCGAATTTTCTTTAGGTATTACTTTCATGCTTATTAGGTGTTTGCTTAACCATTTTAATATATTTTTTCAAATATTTTGGTAGGGTGGGCAAAAACTTCTGTAACTATTTGCCATTGTTCTGTTGTTGCTAGGTTTCGGTACTGGAATAACTATAGAGTGTTTCCATAAGTGCACAAAGTGGCTTATTCTCAGACAGGAATTATATATGTTTGTTGAATTGAATTGAATTTGACTTATTTTACGTGGCGAGACTCAGGCCATGAGGCCTGCTCTTCCGTCTGACCACGCAAATTTCGTTACACTCCTTTCACCAATCATGGGAGAAAGAAGGTATTACTTGGGCGACGAAAGAGGTGATTTAAATTTAGCTCAAGGCATCATTTAGGCTTGAGGATCTTTTACGTGCAGTAAATGTACTAACATGGGACAGCCGGCTTTACTTCCTCCGAAGGAAGGCGTACGAAGGATTTTCGCCCTTAAAATCCACGGCTTTGATCGGGTTTGAACCCGCAAACTTGGATATAGCAGTCCGATACGCTAACCGCTACACCATCATGATTAGTGATTTCGGGCGCGTCAATTACTAAGGTCGGACCCGTACGTTTAGTGCATGTTTATCGCGCGTGGTGGCGGTACAAAGAAGATGAACCTTTGTAGCACATTTGTATCGTAGCATTACAACATTCGATTAGATATAAAATTCAGCCTAACGACCTCCTTTGATCACTGCCCAAGCTCCACTGCCATGAGATATCTTTTGTTCATTATTTCATATTAATAATGCATTTTCTAACTTTCTCGTTCTTATATTTTTATTTTATGTAATTTTTACGTTTAATATAAACACATTTATTTGCTTTCCGTTTACACTGATGCTTGATAAACCTGCCTACGCGCCTGGTCGCATCACTGAGGCATTCGGGCGGGCGCTGCGAGGCGCCATCCATTGGGCGGAAGGTCGGCAGGCGGAGGTCCCTCGCTCCGGGCTTCCGCGTCCCATAAACTGCGCGCCGCTCTGCGCATGCGCCCGCGGGAGCAGGCGCTGGGAGCCGCTCGCGGAGTTACGGCCGAAATCGTGGTTTGGTTTTTTTTTTTTTTTAGTCCCTCGCTCCGGGCTTCCCCCGCTGGATGGCGAGATCCGGCGCCGACCTACCGTCGGCTAGTGGGGTTTCCCCCTAACCAGGACTCTCCCATCAGCGGGGCACCGCCCCAGCCGGGACAAGCTCTAAGCTCCCTGACCGGTCTTCCGGAATATGTGGTGGTGTAGTGCATGTTAGAGTACGTGTGTGTGTAAAGGAGAGGATAGGACAAGGAAGAGAAAGAAAAGATCGCGTGCGGTAGATCCTACCCGTTTGGTAGGGTACTGCTCCGGCATTCGCCTGGTGTTGATCGGAGAAACCACGGAAAACTACCGATCAGAGCAGCCGGTCGCCAGAATTCTCCTTCGGGCAGAAGCTAGTTTCCGCGAAGAGGTACCTACTATTGAAAATTCTCCGTCGTTGGTAGTCCAACTATAAGCCATCCTCATTTGTTTTGCCAAGAAACAGATGAAAATAAATAGAATAAATCCTGAGTTAACTCATCCGGTTCGGGCGTTCTGGTCTAAAGGGTTCTGCAAACGAAGAATTTTTAAACGTTCTAAAAATAAACAGAACTCATCACCACGTACGCTGCACTATCACACATCACTAAACATAAAATTAGAATGTGATTGACAGCCTTTGGTCAGGTGATAAAGTCAGTGTCCTTGCCCAAGGAACGACGAATCAGAAGTTTCGGCGTCCCGCAGTGTTATTTCAAATTATGGAACAAATGAAACACGTTGTTCGAATGTTGCAGTTAGTCAGCTGAACGTCATTTCAAGTGTCGAGGGAGCAGTTAATCGTGTAATCGAGTAGTGTTACGAATTGGCGTGTTTTGATAGTATTAATCGCCTGTAGTACCGTGATAGCTATATCGTAAAGTGACAGAGCACAAAATGTGGGATAATACCGTCCCATTTGCACTCAACGGCCTAATTTTTTAAAAAATTTATTTATAGTCGCATCAACTGCGAGGTTATTGACGACTATTCTGTAAGTTTACAATGAAGGTTTTCATAGTATGGTTATATACTTCTTTACATTTTTACATTTTAGTTCAGTGAATTACATTACAGTTTACATTGCACCAGTGGTTGGAAATAGTTCACATGTTATGGTAATATACACAATACATACACTAAGAAAACAGTATTACAGTTCGTTAGAGACATTAATTGATTGACAAAATTTTATAATTTTTTCTTGTTGGGTGCTTGAATGAAGTAAAGCGTCAACATTAAAGTTCTGTTAGATTGATTGGCGCGATTGGTTTTACTTAGGACGTTCCTGAAGAACGTACCACATTCTAGTTTTATTCTATCATTAATAAATAACATTCTGACGATTTAAAGCAGGCAAGTCAAGCTGCTCCCGCACGAGCTACTCACCCGCCTGGAAAGCCTGACGCTCCTACGGACTTGGACCACTTTTCTCTGAATCCCCCTCTCATTTCCCCTCAAATCCAGAAAGGGGTGTACACACGCAAGTTATAACGGGGATGGAAAGCGCGAAGCTCACACGAAATATCACAACGAATGGTAGCTTCATATGAAAGCAAGGTTGCCGAATGTTTTCAATCAACCGATATTTTAATTTTGTTTGTAGTACACTTTATGACTTAAGACTTTGTTTCCTCTTGACTATCTTTTAAAATTTTTGCCTTGTACAATCATTTTGCCGAAGAACAGAAACGTGATTGATAGCTAAATTTTTTGCATGATTTCATTTTGTATTGTTTCATAACATGAATTTATTTTTATGTAACAATAATATGAACTAAATGAACAAGTCTCTATGTAGTTTAAATCCACCGTTTAGATTTATTTTATTAATCTTACAACTCTTTGAGAGACAAGAATATATTATCTTAACCTGAATGTAGGAAGTTAATATAGAGTTTTTGCACATTGACGCTTAAAGATATTCTGACCCGGTTATTGCCACGTCCTGGAACTTCAATCACTGTCTCGGTAGCAAATATAAGCCTTACCCGGGCTCGGTTTGGTAAGCATGGCTCATAACGTGTTCTGAATCGGTTGCTGGTTATAGTACTTCTTTGGGTTCTTAGTACACTAAGAACGCGGACATAGATCGACTGCAAAACATGATGAATGCCACTGAAGGAAATGTTGCCTTCTACTCTTTACGCAGTTGGAAGACGGTGAGGAGGAATATTCAAATAGGCAATTGGTACACTACTTGCCAGGTTCAATTAATTCCAATTAATTAGTAAAAATTATCATGCACATTACAAATAACATGTACTGTGATGGTACAAAATTATTTTGTAATCATAAATGACACAGGGATTATAGTAAATCAAATATAAAGATTTTTTTTATAAATCACTGCGACGTCCCTGCCATATAGCCGCGACACCCTTGGAAACCGTGACGCACAGTTTGGAAACCCCTGCAATATCACATTCTGAAATAATGTGATTACTAAGGCAAGATTCTTTGATTCAAAAATATTTCATTTTATTTGAAATTGACATGTTCTAATTTTAGTGATATATTTTATTTATAATATTATAAATGAAAATTTAAATCATTAAATTTGAGACAATAACTGTAAAATGACTTCACCAAAAGACTATCATGGGCCAGAAATCTGTATGTAGCGCTACCCTGGAGAAATATGTACAACACTTACTTTTAAATATCACCCAAGTAGCTCGGGACACAGAGCCCGCGAACTGTAGTAAGCTTGATACTTTGCGCGCAACCTTGACATGCCCGATTAAAAGTTTCATTCGATTTATAACACCAATTCTAAGTCATCATCGAAATGGAAGTTGTTCTCGATTGTAACTATTGAGTGTATTGGCATTGCTAAATTTCTATAATGGTTTTGTTTACCCTTCCTGTTTCGTTTTGCTTGTGTACGAAGGATTTTGCGGAATCAGGATACTGGTCTGTTACAATTTTTAATTTTTTAAAAATTTTCTGCCTGTTTAATTGTAATATAATTTTTAAGGATGTTGAAAATAATTATAGTAATTTTTAAGCAAGTTGCCAGCAATTTGATATAAGATAAATTAGTTTCCTATTTTTAAATATGTGATTAATAAGTAAATAATATTAAAAATTGTGGTCAAAAGGAGTTGAAGATTGTAAAAATTCCCAATGTAAATGATGTTTTTAAAATTTGTAAAAAGAAAATTATCGAGGCTGAAAAATATCTTTAGGAAATCATGAATTAATACGGAATATTTCATTGTGTTGATCTAAATGGAAATTTTTTGAAGCATATGAGTAAGATAAAAGTTAACAAAATTGTGGTCAATGAAATTATATGTTTTCTTCATTTAGTTAATTAAATATGCTCATTAATTTCATGAAAAATTGTTGATTATTTCTATTATAATAACAATGCCTTCAATTAAAATTCAAACGTGCAATTAAAACGACACGAGTACCAATCAGAATTCAGAAATGGGGCCAAATCGTATTATTGAGAAAATATAACCAAGGTATTTCCATGAAACAGGAACAAAATTCTTCATCAGATATTACGTATCTAAAACAACTATATGTACACAACGAATGAATAAACTAAATTGGGGAAGTAAATGTTAAACTAGCTGACTTATGGAACAACATAACATTTTTAACGTGAATAAATGAAATGTTTTACATGTAAAATTACTTTCGTTAATAAGTGTTACAATTTGTTAGACTTATTAACGAAAGATTTATCGAAAATGCTCCAGCTCAATATTACGCAAATCTTGTGGAGTACTAATATTGCACTTCTCTGATTTTTTACAAAGTAACGTCGATGGCTACGCATTTCACTCACATCTCAGGCGCAGTAATGGCTGGGGTTGGGGATAGAGAAGGAAAGGTCGAGGGTGGTCCGTGGCCCTTTGTTTACAGACATTGCACTGACAATTGTCTGACAATTGAACAAAGGAAACTGAGGAAATGGATCAGGGAAGGTGTGTTCTAGAATTTTTCCCAGCCAGCTTTTAGTTACACGAAAATCCGCCACCGCCGAGACTCAAACCTAAGACCTATTAAACGAAATTTCAGTTAAACTCTTGAAACTACATATTTACTTCAAACTACCATCACCATTTTTCTTAAGGTGAAATACTGGTATTAGGACACGCTTGGCAATGAACCATACCTACATTTAATGCCAGATTTATCCTTTCGCAAAAATCTTGTCATTGTTGGTACCAAAAGACCAAATTTAGCGATATCCAAAAATTGTATATTTAGTAACTGAAAAATTATAAGAAATGAATTAGAGAAGAAATAATAACTTCTTAGAAGCGTGAAATTGTACTGAGTAGAAATTTGTAATCTAAACCCAATAAATCTCGAATTTCTGAAAGTGACCGTTTAATCTGAACGAATATAATAGGAATGATCAATGTGCTATCGAAAAACAAAACTCGAAATATTATCTTTTCATTATCTCTGACTTCCATATTGTTAGGTCAAATACAATGATATGATTTATTTGAAACTTTGACTATCATTTTTATACTTACATTGGACTCAACAAGGCCCAGTGTCAAAGATACATTGAGAATAACAGAGTGAAAGATTAATAATTCAAGAAATACGAACAGAATAAACAAATTTTATAAGTTCATTTCAAAATAAATTATTAATGTAACATCAACAAGTAATTAAGATTCTTTACGACTGACATTAATAGGAACTGGACCATGTTTATTACAAAATGCAATGATGTTACAAGCCATTACTTGTCATATTCATTTTAAAATGCCAAATTTACGATCTGAACGTGTTCTTTTGTGAATTTGTAAAAGGAAAAGAGAGTTTAGTCACCCAAAGAATCCTTAAAAGTAATAACTCAAACTCAAAGAGAAACTGAACGACTTATGTAGTAAAGAAAACTAGAGATTGCTGGGTTTGAAATTAGTTAGCTCATAAGCTATCGCACTTTATCATAACAGCAACCAGGCAAGGATAAGGCTACAGAAGAAGCAATCGTTGGGGTTTTAATTTCCATTCGTCTGTTCTCTGAGAGTCAGAGAGGCATGGCAAGAGCCGCTTAGGCTTTTTTTCCCGTCAGTGGCCAGGGCAACGCAGTCATTTATTAATATTGGGGGATACATATGCGGCAGATCTTTGGCTTTGGTAATAATTCTCAATGGTCAAAAAGGGGGCTGAATTTAAATAGACTAACTTAAATCACAACACTTGGAAGTAGCTGGCGCTTTGGCCGGTAACCAAGACTTACGTACAAAGGATTATAATTCTTTCAGTCTTGTTGTTCTCATGTTTCAAAAGCTTGCAGTTTCTTCACTCATTTACTTACTCGTACTTGCGTCTTTGTATTTACAATGCAGTCATCACTACGTGGCACATTTTTCACTTATCACTGCTTGCTATATACAAACTCCCACGGTGGCAACGTTGATCAAAGCGTCCGTAGCGGCCAGAAAGGACTTGGACGCCAGCAAGGGCGCGAAATGAAGGGCGCGAAGTGAAGGGCGGGGTCCTTCTTAGGGCGCGACCGCCACCTCAGGGCACACATCGTCTCGGTTTACCTCCCCATTAGCAGAGGCAGCGCTCTCCCGCCCGGCCGCATAAGTCATTATCAGCGCTGCCTGACAGTAATTGGGCCGTGGATTAATTAGGCGAAGACGTGGCCCCCTCCGACCCTCGCCTCGCCTCGCCTGGCCGGCCTCGTGTGCGCATGCGCAGTGGGCCATGACCTGCCTTCGACGCCCCACGTACCGGCCTCAGTGCAACGGGTGACGCCTCCCTCACGCAGGTGCAAATGTTCAATCCAAGCAGAGGACATTAACTAAGTGTCGCCTGGAATACGTTATTCGTCATCTTCTCCGGAGATGCCATGGAAATATTGTAACATTCGTTGATAATATCATTGAAAAATAATGTATAACAAAATTTATAATATTTTGTAGAAATTGTATTAGAGGCATATCTTTTCTGTCATTACGAGGCAACGGTTTAAAGACCGTTGGTCTTAGACCAACGGTCTAAGACCAACGGTCTAAGACCAACGGTCTAAGACCAACGGTCTAAGACCAACGGTCTAAGACCAACGGTCTTAGACCAACGGTCTAAGACCAACGGTCTAAGACCAACGGTCTAAAGACCTTAGAACAACGGTAAGAGTCAAAGTACATTTCTTGTGGTTTGATTTGCCAAAACTTTGTGATTAAACATAAACGTTTGTAGAACATGAACACGAAAGTTTGTTTCCAAGTTTTTCAATAGGATCATTATCAGTGGGGAACATTAATGTAAACAACGTTCGCTACGAGCAGCGGTAGGGTGCACATCGCGCTTCGCTCTGCTCAGTAACAGCGAAAGTACAGTACTGTTTCGACAATATTTAGTTTTAAGTACTAAAGTATTAGTGTCAGTGTAAAGAGTAGTGTACAGTGCCCCGCACAAAGCAAATTTAATTAAATCTAATACTTATTAGCAGTGCAGCACTGCTCAGCCCTGGCTTAGGCCAGAGTATCGCTGAAGCCATTGCGGCCGTGTACGGCACAAAAGCCATGGACGCCTCAGCCAGCCCGAAACAGATTAATGAAGAGAACTATCTAGGAACGGAAGAACAGCAAAGAATCCGTGACCTGCAGCAAACTTCGGGCTGTAAAATTACAAATCATGCCGGCCGTCATTTATTAAAATTAATAAGTGATCTACATTTAAGAATTATAATCCCACCAGAACCAACACATTATCCAAACGACACGAACAAACACCCAGACATTTTGGATGTTGCAATCACGAACACGAAAACCACATTCTACTCAACTCCTCTATTAGAACTGAACCATTAACAATCATCATCTCTACACACACTCTGTAACGTCGCAGACTAGCTCAGTCATCCCTTTATGAGAGACAGGCCCACCTGTCGACCACAACAACGAATTACTATGGTGCCATGTCAACCTGTGAAGGGTTGTTATTTGAGATTCATTATCTGTTTTCCGTAAACGACACGCAGATAAAATTGGATATATGCTCTGTTCAAACCCTAAGGTATTCTTTTATATAACGTACAATTTAAATGTACACATTTCAGATCCTGACGTCTTTATATATCACTACGTTACAGACGAAGGTTACAAAACTGATGGCAGCGGTGGGATAGAAAAGTGAAGCTACATGACAGCAGCATAAAACGGAAAGGAAGTACAAGAGCAAAACCCAACTACGTCCTTGAGAAGCTACCAGACGACAACGGAGAAATCATCAACTGCTAGAGGCGAGAGGGTGGCAAAGCAAAAGCCACAACAGAAACGAATAGAGAATTGGTGGAGCAGTCGATACTGGTAACTACTGGTCCAGACTGGAGCAGCCGCATCATGACCGGAAAACCGTGGTAGCAGCGGGAGGACGAGTCGGGCAGGTGTCAAGACCGGAAGAAAACCATGAAGACAGCCGGACGACGAGTCGGACAGGCGCATCCAGACGGAAGAAACCGCGAGAGCAGCCTGAGAACGGGTCGGAGAGCATCTGGAAGAACCAGGAACTGCAACCAACTGAAGAGAAAGCGAAAGTATTCGCAATTCCTTACGTGTCAGTCAGGCAATTTTTTTCTGTCGCGATGGCCTATCTAGGGAAGATCAGATAAAAATTGCAAATTACCATAGCAGAGGGGTTAGGCGAGACTGTTCTATCGAATGGGAAGGTAGTCACGCTTAAGAAATTAATCGTAGAGAGTTAGAATTATGAGGAGGGATTTGTAAAAGGGCTCGCAGAAACAGTGGTAGGCGCGAAAAGTGGTAGAGGCCGCGGAAAAGGAGAGAGAAGCCGAGGAAAAGGAAAGAGCGAGAGAATATTTGAACTCCAGAAGTTGCACCTTATTCATCCGTCATCGAGTCATCCATTAAAAGATCACACGTTGGTTCAACAGATTTAATTAAAAATCAAGCAAAGTATTCGTAGGAATCGTCATCGTTCAACCGTCCTGGAAGCATTGCGTTGAGACATATGTTAAATTCGTTATCAGAAAACCAAATAACTTACGTATAACATCTTTTAAAGGAATGAGAGGGCATTTATTTCGACTGTGCATAACAAATGTCACACGCCCCGAAAATCTTTATTCCTTCGTTAAGCGAAGATGTGTATTAAATAAAAAATCATTGTAAAACTTATACAAATATGGTTTGCAGACAACGTATCCTCACGATGATTTTGAATACGAAATAGACGACTCTGTTCAAAATAAAATCATTCTGGAAATAAAAAAATATTGTGCACAGACTCTAGTTTACATTTCAGATAATAATAATTTGTGAGTTTGAATTCTCCTCTCACGGAACACTTTTAACAGTCGCAAATCAAAGAGAAAGGGGAGGTGGCTTAAGGATGGCCTCCAGCGCAGTTTGTTTTCTTCTATAGATTTCATACAAGAATTTACTGTTTCATCGTTTAAAACCTTTATCATTAGATCCTTTCTTAACCCTAAGTTAGAGTTTCGCCTTTTAAGACTTATCGAATGATTAACAAACTTAGAGAATGTCGTTAAGTGTAATAACTTCCTGGAAATTCAGGTGCTCTCTGTTAGCCTGGGCTATCAATTAACAGGTCAAAATCTTATTTTATATTCCTCGATAAAGACAATAGCTGTACAATTGGAGTAGTGAATAGTGAATGTTGAATTAGTTCTTTGCAAATACGACATTGCCTTCGGTGCCTCCGAGAAAAGAACCGCAAGAGCGGAATATTTTCAAATATTTGGCTCTAGATATAGTTGAAATCTGAAAATATTTTAACATCAATTTCAAGAAAATTTTAGCAAAATATTATTAAATACAGGTAGTATTTTATTTAAAAAACATCCATTAATTTTATAGGATTTTTTGAGGGGGATAGATCCGGCGTTGATCTCCCCCTTGGTGTTCATCGAGTTCCGGAATGGCTTTTGTACACGACTGTGAAGTATAAACTTGGGTACACAATTTGGGATGTAACTGTGGGAAACCGTGCGTTCTGTGGGTCATTCTGGATCCCATCTCCTCCCACCCCTCGCTGGCATCGATTTCCCCCACCCCCCGTCGGCTCCAGCCCCCGCTTCCCCCCCCCATCCCTGCGCACAGCTTCGCCTCATCGACGCTCTTCTCTGCGCACCTGTTCGCCGATGCCCGCGGAATGGAGCGGACCCGACGCACATGTCCATTTTAGCAATACGCGCGCGGACTTCTGCAACTGAACCTCGACTAGAAGTTCCACCCGCGGTTTAGTGGTCACGTGTGTGTAGCTAGCAATTCTTATTGTTTCTGTCATTATTGTAGATATAAGCAATAAACAAGAAATTCAAAAATAAAATAAAATTTGGTCTGGTGATTAGTACGTAGATTGTACTTATAGTTTTAAATTAGCAGTGATTTAGTTTTTTCTTACATTACTTTTCTGCGATTGAAGCAAATTAACTGGAAATATTTTGAAAGAAACATTTTTTAATACATATTCTTCTTTGTCTCTTCCAAGTAGTCTCTTATTCTCTGTTGGATATTCTATTGCTCTCAATCGAGGCATGACATGATCTAAAGAATGAGTTACCTTCCAAAATGGTAGTAAATTCAGCTCTTTTTGTTCACACTAGTATCCTCATTCGCTACACTGCACATTTCACTGAGGATACAAATGAATAGATTCCTCGCCAATTTTCTCTTATTCATTGTAAGCTCAAAGCCAACTTGGCATTGGATCAGATTATAATCAACGTTACGATGAAACAACGTAAACGTGAAACACTGCTAGTTGCAAATAGCTTTTGGGTTTTGCAATCTGTGAAAATTTCGAAGATGATTACTGGCAGTTTATTTATTATAAGATAAATAATTGTTTCGTATGATTTTATTATTTTTATAAATTTGCAGATTTATAAATCCGATAATTCACATATTTTGTCTGATTTGAATCAATGTTTTGGAGTGTAATGAATAAAGAGACGTAATGACGTTTTTACTTTCTCGCATATTACATACGTAGTAGAGAAAGAGTTAAGCAATGCTTCAGCGAAAAAAGGCGATTTTTTGAGAGAAAAATTAGTCTTATAGATCCCTGATACCGCGAAAAAGGATACATTTTGTTCCTATGTATAGTATATTACTTTCTCTAATACCTTGTGTAGAGTCACCTTTCCGCCCTGCGAATTTGAAACGGATATTTTAATTTTGGGAAGTACTTTACTTGATGCTCCTGGGACATTTTCAAAACTTTCCAAAAAATGGTACCAAAATGTTTGATTAAATTTTGTGATTGGATATGGGTTAACAGAATGGGGCAGGTCTGCTTTTCATTGAAATCCCTAATTTTTTAATAATTGAAAAAACTCCAAATATTTCGACGTCTTACTACAACTAAAACAATGAAGATGAGATGTTTTACCTTTGAGATGTAAATTTTTAAATTAAAAGGCGAGGATTAAAAGGTTATTTTAAAATTGTTTTTGTGTCAAAAACCGTCTCCAATTTTTAAAATTTTTTTCTCACGAACCATCAGGCGTGCAAATATGCTGTTGGTCCCATTTTCGGGGAGCTCTACATTTTCGAAAATTGCAAAACGTTGACATAGCAAAAGTGCAAGTCTCTTTTTCCCTTTTTCTCTTTCTTTATCTCTCTCTCTTTCTATATCTTCCTCTCTCCATTTCTCTTTTTCTCTTTCTCTCTCTCTTTCTCTTTTTCTCTCTCTCTCTTTCTCTCTCTCTCTCTTTCTCTCTCTCTCGCTCAATATTTAAGTAATATAGGCTCCCTATCGAAACTCAGTTGATACTAATCTATAAATATTTCCTAAATTCATTCGCTCTGATATGCTCATAAACTGACACTTTACCGATATACTTATTAGGTATATTCTATTTCCAGTTATTTGTAGGTATCGACATTGAAAATGCTAGATCTTACCTTGCTAAATGCAGACATGCTATCTTACAGACTTGCGATCTCTGGACGTTCTGTTAAATACATTTGTACAGTTGATGGCAACTAACTATAAATTATCAGCCTGTTCCAATAAAATAATTAACATTTATTATCAATTTAATTTACAACCTTAAATGTGCTCAACTAATTGATTTTTTGATTCTCTTTTATAAAAGAATTATCCTTCCTGTACAGGTCAATATCAAAGTTCGTAATTATACTAATAATTCATCATAATTGTTCTAATTTTCACACGTCCGCGAACTTTCCCTGTTGTATACCACGCGTGGGTATCTATTCGCGTCTACCTAACGTTCAACACGAATTGTTGAATACGAGAACAACTACGATTCTTCCCTATCCTAAATGTCGTTCCGAGTATAAATCTATTTCAAATTCCATTTAACATTCAAAATTTCTTTTAGCATCTTAAGTTTCTGATATTCATACTATTAAAATGTCGAACCCAATTCCGTATTACACACTTCCCTCTGCTAATCCTAACACTCCGGGTCCTAGCTGATGGCGATCATATCTTCGTTCACTGCTGGCAATAGAAAAACAATGAATACTAATATCAAGCTGTATAAGATTACACCGCACAAGATTACACCCCCGCCACATATCTGTTTTTTTTCATTTAACGGGACCATGTTACTTCCCATTCCGGCATATTGACATGCTCATGTCAACGAGGCATAGTTTATTTACTGACAGCAGCCTGTTCACCCTGACAACCTGTACTCCTAGAATTTGCCCGCATTCTGTACGCATTTTGAATACATAAATTACATGTATTGACGTAATGTTTACAAATATTCCGTTGCCGTTCATATTAATAACAATGGGGGCTTTCTGGCGCATCACACTAGTGGTGCTAAAACAGCGCATAGTTTCTCGTCCGTACTTTCACGCAAAATTACGCGGAAAATACTAAAATTTTCGAAAAATTGTACATGACCTTATTTCAAAATCTATCTTTAAGGAACATTTCATTAAGGGAAAAATCTCTATCTTCATAATTGTAGTTGTAGAAAGACGCCGAAAAAAGTTTGAATTTTTGCAATTTTCGAGAAATCAGGGTTTTTAATGAACATGAGATCTACAGCATTCTCTTTAACACTATCCAACAAAAAAATTTAATAAAAAATGATGGAGCCATGCTTTTTAAAATTTGGAAAATGTCTCAGGGGTACATGTAAAGTACCACTCAAAATTAAAACGCAAGAGACAAGAGAGTTTCAAGTAAGTGAAGTCGTAGGCTTCCGCGGCCAGAATCTTGAAGGTTTCTTGGCTGTTCGGGTGAAGGCTGAATTAACGACGTTTCGATCGTCGTTTTCGAGATCTTCTTCGGGGCTGGTCTGCGCCCAAATATAAACCCGAGCGCAGACCACTCCAGCGCAGACCAGCTGTGAAGAAGATCTCGAAAACGACGATCGAAACGTCGGCAATTCAGCCTTCACCCGAACAGCCAAGATAATCTTCAAGAGAGTTTCAAATTCAAGAGACCGTGACATCAGCCAGATCGATTGGAGAATATTGATTTTTGAGAAAATCAGCTCAACGATTTAGCAGATAGCGTTGTTCACAGACGGACGGACAAACAAACAGTTTTACCGTCAGTCTATTTTTCGGTATCAAGTACCCACGAAACATGAATTGGGCGTCACTGCATGCAAGAGCTTTTTCTTCTTAATTTAGCAACAGGATGTATCTACTTTTTATTGACCTGGCGCTCTGTAATACACGTTTTTCTGCAAAAAGTTCGCCTTTTTGCGCAGTATTGTATAACGTTCTCTCTAGCGCATAAGTGGTAGCGAGAAAGTAAAAATAAAATCTTTAAAAATGTCTTAATTTTAAAAACATGCACTTTTCGTAAATTCTTCTTGATTTTAATGCACTGTAAAAATTTTAACAGAATCAAATATGTTCACTTTCTCCTTTACTTGCGTATATACGTAGGAATATCTGTAGTACGGAGAAAGTTAAGTAAAGCTGCAGAAAATCGATTTCGAGATTTCAACAAAAAATCACGTTTTCTTTAATTTTTTAACGGATAGAACAAGGGATGCTTAAAAGAGTGGCAGAGTTCTGATTTTCATTGAATTGTCTGAATTTTTTAAATTACAAAAATTAACTTCGAAAATGTGCAAGTTTGAAGGTAGAAATCCTTGTCAGAAATGAAATCTGTTCTAAACAAATACTACAAAAGCACATAATTTTTTTCATTGTTTCTAACTTCTCTGCTACATTAAACTACTACATAAAGCTAGTGGAGTTTACCCCTAACCAGGACTCTCCCACCAGCAGGTCACCATCCAGCCGGGACAAGCTCTAAGCTCCCGACCGATCTCCCGGAATATGTGATAGTGTAGTGCATGATAGTTAAGTGTGTGTGTAAGGGGAGAGGATAGGACAAGGAAGAGGAAGGACAGATCGCGCGCGGTCCGTGGCCCGTTTGTTAGGGTACTGCTCCGGCATTCGCCTGGTGTTGATCGGAGAAACCACGGAAAACTACCGATCAGAGCAGCCGGCCGCTAGAATACTCCTCCAGGCAGCGACTGAATTCACCTAGCTGAAAAGCTAGTGTCGAAAATTCTGCCGCCGTGGGGAGTGGGAATCTACGACCTCCCGGTCAGAAGCGCTGCAGTGAGATCAGTTGATGCACTGAGCTACCGCTCCCGGTTCCTTCTTCGCCTAGGATGGGTCAACAGAGGCCGCCCCTCCACCGCTTCGCTATATAAGCGGGGCGCGACGCACTACGAGGCAGTGGAGAATTGGAATCGAGTTGCAGCTATTTGGAGCACGCCTGCCATTTGAAGAGAACTACGACTCTACGCTACACTATGTAACTTGGGCAACGATCACTGGATATACCCAGCTTACGCCAACTTGCATTGATTACGTCTTCTGGAGGACGAGACCTGGCTTTGTACTGTGGATTTCGATTTTTGGATGCTGAATAAATTGTTCTAATTGAAATTGGCAATTTCTTCATTTAGTACACAACAACTGCCTTACATACACTTACTACCTTACACACACTGACATCAGTGGCGTAGCTTCTCACTAGGCTGCAAGGTTGAGCCTACCCAAATATTTTATGAAAAGGAGAAGATGCTTTTAATTTTAAAAAATCGCTTTATAATGTATTTATTGATAATTTTCAAATGAACAATCGCATGATTCGTCTGGCTTTGTAGGTTTGTCACCTTGCACTTCCCGCTCAATTGCGAACTTACGAGAGAGAGAACGCAGACTCTGGCCTTTCGGAGCCTTCAACATATGCGCAGAGCGTGTGTCCGCAGACGCAGATATTCGAACCGGTCGGGAGCTTAGAGCCTGTCCCAGCTGGGGCGGTGGCCCGCTGGTGGGAGATAGCTGCTTGGGGAATTCCCGCTAGTCGACGGTAGGTCGGCGCTGGATCTCGCCATCCAGCGCGAGATCACCACTACCTTCCAATGAAGAAACATGCACTACACTTACGGAACTAATGACCTCGCTAGTTGACAAGTCCGGAATCACTAGAAATCAACAAATCGCCGTTTGTGGCTCACGAATACATAACTTTCTCTTCTTACGAAGAACCGTCATAGGAGAAAATTAAAAACTAGCGCTGCTACAGCATTACATTCTTTCTCTATTCTTTCTCAAATTGCAATTTACTAAAATTCAAAACAATAATAACAAAATACGACCTACACAGTGTTTTAAGCGTCCATTGTTCTATCCGAGGGAAAAATATAGAAAATATTTGGAGCTTTTTTTGAGAATTTGTTTTATAATTTCCATTAATTTCAAACAGAAATTACGTAGAAATGATCTCGTTTGTTTGCAAAAATTGTACATGATTGGCAGCGGGCATCCAAGTTCCCTTGGTTTACGAGTTGGAAACGATTTGTGAGTGGCTCAAGTATTGACGTGTCTGGGTTAAATTCCATGAACCCAATTTTCCGCAATACCAGGGATGATCAATGATTAAATGAGCAAATGAATGACAATGCTGGTAAATATGCCAAGTACTCACCTTTGTTCAATATCAGTTTTGCGTGGAATAAATGGAATTTGAACTCCGGCTTGCATTGGTGGAAAGCGAGTCAGGTGCATAGGTGCTGGTCGCGTCACCAAAGACAAAGCAGGTGCGAGCGGAAAGGGGCATATGGCGATATTCGGGAAGGGAAGGATGTGTGTCGTTTTTGCAACACTTTGCATCCTTTAGATCTGTGGAGGGGTAAATCCACAAATGTATTCGTTCTTTACAACTTACTAGACCTGGCACATCTCAACAGATCATGGGCTGTAAACAAACAACTAGAACAAGGCGATAAACAATCCACACGTGATGATTCTTAATTATGTCCACAGAAAAATTAGGTACACTCTTGTCATTTGAGGAAGTTCAATGAAATTTTTTCGAAAATTTTTGTTTTCGGGAAGTCTTTTTCTTTGCTACTGTTGAGCGCGCAATTCCAATACCCTACGCTGCACCAAGACACTATCAGCAGTTGCACTGCTTTGGTGGGTAGAAGGTACGGGTAAGGTCGAAAGTGGTAAAGCTCGACGCGTCGCTCCTATTACTTAGTGAAGAAAGAGGAATTGCTGGGCTGGAAGGAAGTTGTTCCGTCGACCGGCTGAGATATCTCAGTGGTTATTCTTTATCGCCGCAGCGTCTTTGACGCTGCGGAAGGTTCAGCTGCTCATATCCCGACAGTGGCGAATTTCCTACCCTAGAAAGGTTGAATTCATCCGCTGTCTGGAAGACAATTCTAGAGGCTATCTTTTTCCATTGGTATTTTACCTTGATTTCTGTGATCAGTACCAGGCGAATTCAGGAGTAGTTCTGTAATAAACGGGAACTGGGTCGCGCGTACCTTCGCCTCATTCTTCCTCATTCTTGTTCTCCCCTCTTCTTATCCTCATTCTTCTTCTTTCGTCTTCCCTTATTACACCCACACACACACACACTTACATGCACTACACTAACACACATGTCGGGAGACCACGAGGGAATTTCGAGCGTGTCCCTGCTGGGACAAGCTCTACTTCCCGCAAGACAACCCTTTAGTTCAGGATCCCACGTACCAGCAAGGGAACAGACATCACCATCTCCTGGCACTGCACTCACGGGATGGATGTCCAAAATTATTGACGTGCGCGGAAACTCGTAGTACTCTCATTCACTTCGCTCTCGTTGCCTGGCTCCTGACCTCATGATTCATCTCAGGGGAGATACTGTGCATGTGTGTGCAGCGGAGAGTATTTACCTCGTATGGTCGAAAGAAGCATAGAAGTAGAGTTTTTCCGAAAATTTCGAGATGTTTACTTCGTAAATTACCATGTACGTGGTATCTAATAATAAGATTTGCACGGCAATAATAATAAAATATGTACATTCGCTTTCATACCTATCGAAAATAACAAACAAGCAAACTAAAAATCACAAAGAAATATTTTATTTGTTGTAACATATTACAAAATAATATATATTCGCCCTTCCAATATCATTGCAGTAAAACAGTGCTGAAATTAGAATTTTTCTTTGGAAGGGGGGATATGTTTAGCCAACTTGATGTTTTTATTAAACAATTTTTAATTTGTGTGAATGAACGGAGAAATCGATACCAGTCAATTGCCCAAGCGTTCTCTCTCTCTCTCTCTCTCTCTCTCTCTCTCTCTCTCTCTCTCTCTCTCTCTCAAATGGAAACCAAACCAAACATTACGAAAATACGTGAATCCGTGTTAAAACAGATATTTTAAAACCGGAAAGTCTTCCCGTAGTGGGACTATGCTGGTGAGAGTGCTAGCAACATCATGTTGGTATCACGAGAACCAGGCAGAACCGCGACCATCCGAAGTGAGGTGCAAAAGCAGCAGGGAGGAAGGGGCGATGTGATGGCTTGCGACACTTCAGTACCAACAGCGTATAAGCGACTCTGACAGTTCCCTCGCCACGTGCTGTGGTACGTCATGTAACCTGCTCTGAACCAATCAGCTTGCGAGGATGTGTTTACTTTCTCACAGCCAGCGTTCCGCGTTCCCGCTCATCTGACTCACAAGAAGTCGCAGAGGTGATGAGTTGATTCATTAATTGATTTGTTCGTGTTTCCGGGCGCGTCAACTTCTTTGGCCATTAGTCCCGTTAGTGTAGAGCATGTTTTTTTCTCGGGAGATGGCAGTTATCTTCCCCGATGGATGGCGAGATCCGTCACCGACCTACCGTCGGCTAGTGGGGTTTTCTCCTAACCAAGACTCTTCACCAGCGGGCACCGCCCAGCCGGACAAACTCTAAGCTCCCGACCGGTCGCCCGGAATATGTGATAGTGTGGTGCATGTTAGTCTAAGTTTGTGAGTAAGGGAGAGGATAGGACAAGGAAGAGAAAGGACAGATCGCGCGCGGTCCGTGGCCCGTTTGTTAGGGTACTGCTCCGGCATTCGCCTGGTGTTGATCGGAGAAACCACGGAAAACTACCGATCAGAGCAGCCGGCCGCTAGAATTCTCCTACAGACAGCGACTGAATTCACCTAGCTGAAAAGCTAGTGTCGAAAATCCTGCCGTCGTGGGGAGTGGGAACCTAGGACCTCCCGGTCAGAGGCGCTGCAGCGACATCAGTTGATGCACTGAGGTGCGGAGGTGATGAGGTTCGACTGTGGCGAAGGTTATGATATCAAGAGGCGTCGTCGCCTGTCTGTAGGTGTTAATGTTTCGAGGTTTAATTTATTTGTCATGCTGGTGGTGCCATGAGAGCAGTAATGTGTGGCAATACCGCATCGGACTGTCAGAGTCGCTTATGTGCTGCCGGTATTTTTTTATTAGTTTCCCCTCTGCAGTAACCCTGAGGAAGGGGGAAATTTATTTACATACTGGCATACAAATTGCGCTACTGCCTTGCGGCTTAAGGAGCTAAGAGGGAGAGGTAAGAAAAGCTAATACTAACTAAAGCTAACTTAATTACAGCTTAAATCTAATTTAATAATTATGTAGTAGCACCTTGGCATACTTAACGTACACGAAAAATGTTATTGTTATTTTTTTCTTAATTCTAAATAATGTTTTTGTACGCTTTGTTAGGAGAGTCTTTTACTAAATTTATTTTTCATTCACGCATCATTCATTCATTCGCTATATACATAGCCATTTATTCATTATCTACATAACCGTTCATTCTACTCATTCATTCCTACAGCACTGGACTCACAGTCTTCTGTTTTTCTGTTCGGAACGGCACTTATTGACATGACTCAAAGTGTCCGTGGCGCTCGGGCTCATTGGGAGGTCTGGCAGGGGGGGGGGGCGTCGCGTTGCCCACGCGTGCCTTGGCCGATGGCGAGTCGTCCCCTCTGCGTTCGGCTGCCTCCGCTAGTTCGAACAAGGTAGCAAGCGTGTCGTGAATGCTGCCGGTCATGTAGCGCCACGCACGGCATCGAAGCGGAGGGCGGAAGTGGCCGCCCAGGCGGGCTCACAACCGGGAGCGGTAGCTCAGTGCATCAACTGATATCACTGCAGCGCCTCTGACCGGGAGGTCCTAGGTTCCCACTCCCCACGGCGGCAGGATTTTCGACACTAGCTTTTAGCTAGTTTTCCGTGGTTTCTTCGATCAAACCAGCGAATGCCGGAGCAGTACCCTACCAAACGGGCCACGGACCGCGCGCGATCTGTCCTTCCTCTTCCTTGTCCTATCCTCTCCCCTTACACACACACTTACACTAACATGCACTACACTACCACATATTCCGGGAGACCAGTCGGGAGGTTAGAGCTTGTCCCGGCTGGGCAGTGCCTTGCTGGTGGGAGAGTCCTGGTTAGGGGAAACTCCGGTAGCCGACAGTTGGTCTGCGCCGGATCTCGCCATCCATCGGGGAAGATCACCGCCATCTCCCGAGAAAAAAAACATGCTCTACACTAACGGGACTAATGACCAAAGCAGTTGACGCGCCCGGAAACACGAAAAAATCAATGAAGCAAGCAAGCAGGCTCACACTCGGATCGGTGCGGAGAGGCTGAACAGCTGAGCTCGTCCGGAGACTGGGAGAACTCTGACATCAACGATCCGTAAGCTCGCATGAGAAAGTTTCGAATATGGTAAGACATTAACAAAGAGTCTCGTCGGAGAGTTTGCCCCCCCCCCCCGCTCGCCGCCCCCTCGACCTGGCCACTGCTCTGCCGCGGGGACCCCTTCCCTCCGCGTCTTTAATTAGCCTGAACTGCCCGCCCCGCACGCCTAACGCCCTTCCCCGCCTAATGGGGTTCATTGAGAGGCATTGTCTCAGCTAATACGAATGTATCGCAATTACTACGCGCTGTTATAACAACATAATTACAGCACGCATGGTCGGTTGGATAACGACCTGCTATTAAAAGGGGAGTCGATTTGTTTGTGTTAATTCAAGGGTGTGTGGGATCTTGGGGCCCTTCCTTTGGTAATAAACGCTTTGTTCTCGGCTTATCTCAATAGAAGGTAATGTTCCAATAAGGACCGTCTTTGTGAAGCCGCACTCTGTTCTCGAAACCTGCTCAGCAGAGAATGAGTTATCAAAAGTCATACGTTAGTGTACCTGCGCGATGAGATTATAAACGGGTACTGAGGCGTGTAGCATTTGTTTGTAAAGAAACACCTTTCTCATGCGTAGACTACATATTATTTGAAATAAGAAAGCTAGCTGTGGAAAATTACATCCATTGTCATTGTCTGTTCGACATTAACAGTGAATGATTGTAAAGAAGTTTATTTTACAAATGTTTTACCTGTTGCGTAAAAATATGTTGTGTTCATAATATCTTATTCATCCCTATCAATTTTGTCTGATAATGATGAATATCTAAACTCTTTAAATTCAATGTTTATCATGAATATTTTCTTGTAATCGTCTTTTTTACAAGATAATAAAATACATTAATTTACAGAAATTTTTATTTAAGTCGTGGTTTTTGTTACATAAATTTACACTTTAAACAATATTTTTACAAATTATTCTGCAGTCATTACATTATCCCTTCTAAACGCAGGTTCAGTTTCAGATTTTCGAAAACTTAAACTTGCCTTCTTCCCACTCGCCCACGGTTGTGGTCAGAAAATATTTTCTTTAATTGATATAATCTAAATATTTTATCTTAATTTTTGCCAAATTTGTTTTGAGGAAAATAATTAATTTATCGTCGTGGGACTGGCGCTTTTGCAGGTAGGAAAACAATGAATCAGGGTTGCCTTGTAAACAAAGTTTTGGAAAGTTATTTCAAATGAAGGGATTTGTAAACACACATCGTATCGGCAAATACAATATAAGTGAAACCTTATGAAGTGGATTTCACCCTTTACCCTTAGGAAATGTTAGGATATTGTGTATAATTCATGAAACAGTTAAATTTAATATCTTGCGACAAGTTTAATTGATTAGTATCAAGTCTTTCCAAATTATTATAGTTTTCCGTAACTATTACAAACAGTAAAAGAAAGTATGTGTGCCAACAGTAGTTTTCATTGTCAAGTGGCTCCCTCAAGATCTTTCCCTGGAATATATCCCGAACTGTTACAGATATTGGGCTACGGTTTTCACATAAACGATTGTATGCGTGAAACATATCACATGCTACATTTCCGACTTTTTGCGGATCCTGCATGAGCTGATCTAACTCTACCACAGTTCACGTAAGTAAAGTAAAATATTATTCGCTTCCAGATCATAGACTAAATTTAGGAAGTAGATGAACACATGTGAGATGATCTGTTCTGTAGGTATTCTGTATCCTGAATTTCTAGTTTTTCTTAATCTTACCCTCCCAAATTGAATCTATAATGTTGTTATGCATTTATCTTCTTCCTTGTTTATTCTCAAGCTGCCCTGAGCATATAAACATAATTTCATATTAGAATCACATCTAAAATCGTACGTGGATAACAACAAATAAAATAAATACTAGTACGTTGCATAAATTCTAAAAGGAATTGCAAGAGCAGTGTGGAACGGAAGCGTTCACGTGGAATTTTCTCGTATGTTGCAGTGAATGCTTATGAATGATTTTATGATCATTATCTACATGAGCATTTCTTGCTTCGCACATTTGTTCCATTTCGTTGGCAGCGAATTTTTCCACATCCTTTCGGCTTTATATGGACATCTTATTTATTCTGTGCTCAAGTTCACTGACCGCGACTTCCCACGCTCCCTTTGCATTTGCCGTTCTTTTTCTTTTCGCTCACACCCATCTCACGCCCCTTCTACGCCCACACTACGCCCATACTCGTTCCCCCACCCGCCCCCCCCCCCCCCCATGTGCCCCATCACTCCTGCTCTTGCCTCCTCGCTTTACCTCCCCTTGCACTCGCTATCCCTCCCTCCCCCCCCCCGCTTCTAGTTCGCCCCCGCCTCCCCCCCCTCCCCCTCTCTCCAGCCCCCTGCCCCGATTTCCCCGCGTCCCAGTCCCGTCTCCGGCCCTCGCAACTCCGCACTCCAACCTCTGGTTCCTCTCCCTTCCATCCCATAGCCCATCCCTGCTTCGCGCTGCTCCCACCCCCCCCCCTCTCCCACCCTCCGATACCCCTTCCATACTTCGCGCTGCTCCTCCCGTCTTCCTCACTCCCCACCGATACCCTTACCCCAACCCGCTCCGATTTCGCCGCGTCCCGCCCCATCCCGGCCTTGACCTCAACATTGGACTCCCAATCCCCGCTCCCTCTCCCACCCGTCCGATACCCATTCCATACTTCGCGCTGCTCCCTCCCGTCTTCCTCACTCCCCACCGATACCCCTTACCCCAACCCCGCTCCGATTTCGCCGCGTCCCCGCCCCATTCCCAGCCTTGACCTCAACATTGGACCCCAATCCCCGCTCCCTCTCCCACCCGTCCGATACCCTTCCATACTTCGCGCTGCTCCTCCCGTCTTCCTCACTCCCCACCGATACCCCTTACCCCAACCCCGCTCCGATTTCGCCGCGTCCCCGCCCCATTCCCAGCCTTGACCTCAACATTGGACCCCAATCCCCGCTCCCTCTCCCACCCATCCGATACCCCTTCCCTCCTTCGCGCTGCTCACTCCCGTCTTCCTCACTCCCACCGATACCCTTACCCCAACCCGCTCCGATTTCTCCGCGTTCTCGCCCCATCCCCGGCCTTGACCACAACACTGCACCCCAATCCCCTCCTCTCTCCCACCCATCCAATACCCCTTCCCTGCTTCGCGCGCTGCTCCCCTCCTCCTCCCGCACTCCCCGCCTCTTCAATCCGCGCCCAATTTGTACCGGTGCAAATGTCGGCCGGCGCCCGTACTTTATCGGAGTGGAAATAATCTGGCTTTAGCGCTGCGAGTGGCCCGGCCCGCCATGAGGTAATTAGGCGTCCACCCGCGGGGTCACCGGGTCGTCCCCCCCCCCCCCCGAAGTGCTCTGCCACCGTCCGCGTTTGTCCGCTGCAATTGGGCGTGCATTTTGGTGGGATTTGATTCGGCCAATAATTAGAGGTCGCCTTCAAATTGGATTGCTGAGAGTACTCTCCGTCAAAAGAGTAAATGACGGTGGCTAGTTAATGCATAATGGCTGTAAAGTGGTGCCCACATTAAGAAGTGGAGATGAATTTAAGCTGATAATTTGAGTGTTAATGCTATTCAGTTTTCGCATTGGAAATGTATACTGAATCTTTCATATGATAGTACATACAATGAATTCCATTATATTCAACGAAGTGTTTTCGACTTATAATGGAAGAGAAATGTATATCACAATGATTTAAAAAACCATGATTCGGGCACGATATGAATTCGAGAAAAGATGTGAATGCATGTATATGTAATTTTCATTGGCTTTTTAGGGCTTTTTATTTTGTAATTTTACGACAAAATGAATTCATAGTGTTTTCTGTATAGAGTAAACCTGCTGTATTTTACTTTATAATATTTATTAAACATAACTATTCATATCCCATTCTCAGAAATATTTGCATTTTTACATTTATGTTTTAAAATAATAAATTTAATATTCATATTTCTTCTTCGACATTTTTAATGTAGTTGCATATTTGCATGTATTTGGCATTTTATGTTCATATTAATCCGACTTTTGCGAGCTAACGGTGTGACCAGATCTGGACACAGTACTTTTTTACTATATTTCCTATGGTAACGTACACGTTTGGCGAGTAAACGAATTACCATCTCTGTACCTTGCCAACTTGGCCTGCCTGAGATATTTCCTCCTTTACACGGCTATACAAACAAGGACGATATGTATTAGAAAGCTACATCTTCATTTTTGCCCTGCCCTGAAATTGAACCCGGGGCCACCTCACAGAAAGTTAGCACGCTGTTGAGTCACCCGAGGGGCCTTAATGTAATTAATTTGTTAAATTTACCATTTCCTGTAACTTTCTACCTCTTACCTCCACGTTTCACGTAGACTCTTCATTCACAAACACTTGATGCTCTCATTGAATAACAATATCTGCGCAATATTTCGTATTCTACGTCGTTTGTTTTCGTATTATATTCACAATGAAGTTTAAAATAATACTAGTGGGAACCCGTCAAAATTTGACGGTGATATCTCAGATAAATGTAGACTATTGTGCCCAGACTATGTTCACAAAGCAAATTCTTAAATAGGAAGAAGAAATAACAAGCTTCTCTTAAATAATGCTTATTTTTGCATCTCTGTATTTATTCACTTTTCTGGGCAGGATGATTAGATAATATGCAACACAAAATAGTTTGATATATTAACAAGCAATTGAACGCGTGTGTTCCATGGCCAGGTGGGAATGCAATATCTGCACCGAATGACACAGAAGGCCGAGTATAATTATATTCACGGACATTATTTCTGAAGTTTTTGATGTGTCAGCTTCCATAAACTGTTTCATTTCTTCTGACATATTGCTAGAAGGCAAACTTCTTTCCTTTTAAGTAACACAGAGTAAACTGGTTTGCAGAATTTCTCTCACTTTGGAAGTACAAACAGAACAAAACTGATATTTCATAGATGAAGACTCAACAGTAAACGAAAGTACTTCATTGCCACGACATAACATCTGCACTACTTCAGTAAAACCGAACAAACAAAACCCATTGTCTGAATGTTGTCTACAAAATACACCATGGAACCAAATACACGCCAACACAATCAGTACCAGAAAGCAATTATTACTCCTGGAAACACAACCTTGACGACTTGTAAACAATATACGAGGCATCAAGCGGAGAGGACTTATGTCTATCAATGTTATCGTATTTATCGATAATTAAAACTGCCTTTGGAAGAAAACAATTGACCACAGATAACCGTACTATTAAAGAATTATTAATTTAATTAATTCACACCGTAAATGCTCGTGAATCAACACAAACAAAATCTGATAACACATCTTGGAATCGAATTCTTTCATTTGAAGGGAAAATAAAAACAATCGGTTCAGTAGAAACTCGGAACGAAGCCATAGCAGAATATCTTACTTTTTAAATATATAGATTGAAAACTACGTCCTTTAGGTGTTTCGTACGATGGATGTAATTTATATTGAAACACTAGGAAATTGAAATCTTTGATTGAGAAATTTGGTCTTAAAAATTCTTCCTGGATTGCGGATGCCACAAATTTTAAGTTTTTTATAATTGCATCAATATATAAACTGTTTGTTCAAATTATGCAAACGTACGTGCTTTTTAGATTCACAGTTTCAGAATTTGCTGAATTCTTTCCTCAGTCTGTAATATTACTAGCGTGTCAAAACGTAAATAAATAGAACTTCTTGAGGTGAAATAGTAAAAATACAGTAATTATAAACACACATTTGTGATCAATTATAGACTCAAATTAGTAATATTCCCGCAAAAATATCAGTAAGCATCTACTATTAGACTGAAGTGTTTTCGCTTTTTTGGCATTACCTCGCCAGTGGATGAGGCAAACTGTATTACTGAGTGAGAGTGGTATGTTTGAATTCCAAAACTGTTACTTTCGCATATGAATCGCACTGTTTACTTACTGACTTGCATCGTTTTCATTTGTAAACTACACTTGGAAACTATCACGTGAAACTATTTCAAATACGCATCGTATGGAAACTGAATAATCATCTGTATACCCGGTCTTCATAGTGCACTTTTCCATTATGCTTGAATCTATAACAACTCGAAGCGTCGACATTCTTATTATTTAATAATATGTTTCCTAGCGTTCTTCGACGGATTATTTTACATGTATGTTTCTGAACTTCAAAAACTTCTGAACAGAGCTTCCAGAAATAATTACTCCATAGTTCACACACGTGCCATTACATTCACTAATAAGTAGAGTTGAACATACATACATTTATTTGAACTGCAATTGGGTATGAACGGTGGCAGTTAAATAACAATAATTACAATAATAATAACAATACTTTTAATAACAATAATAACAATAATAATAAAGGAGTACAGTACAAGCCGAACATGCAATAATCATACTATCACTAATATTAAGTATTATAACAAATATTTCAACTATGTCATGATATCCAATAATTATGTCGGTGATGCTAAAATTTAATACAAGCTACATAAGTTTGGCTAAGTTTTTTAATTCATTGATCGCGTTCACTAACTTAACTGCACTGCACCGCACTTCACAGCACTTACTCATTTAATGTCTATTATTCTCATATTGTTCTAACTTATTTCTAAAGCTTCGGACACTTAGAAGAAAAGCTTTGAAAATTGCTGCGGGTAAACTGTTGCAAACTTTAATTGTTCTGTTACAAAAGGAAAATTTCCCAAGATCTGAATTTTGTTTCCTTGTTCGAATTTTGTGAGTGTGATCGCTTCGGCCAAAATAATTTGGTTTTTCTAGTCTAACCTGAATTTCCTTCCAAGCTGGTTGACCTACGTACGATTTATAAAGAGCGCAAAGCCTCACCCTCGTTCTCGTTTCTAGAGGTTCCCATGACTTGTTTGTGTTAGTTCTATAGGTAAACTTATTCGCTTTCCTCTGTATTCTATCTAGATTTTCGGGTGCGACTTTCTGTATGGATCTCAACATGCCAATCCGTATTCCAGTTATGGTTTGAAATCAGATTGTGTATACGTAAACGCACAGACAGCATGTGAATAGCAGGAAAGGCTAAGATTGCACGTAGCTATTCCTGCTTCTCTTGTTCCAAATCGCTGCAGGCTCCCACAGAGGGAAGGTTCCGTCCTGTGGCGCCGTGCAGCGGACGACAGGCGAAACTGTCGCAAACCTTCGACCTCGAAGTTCAGGCGCACTACGATGAAATATCTCTTGCTTTTTAATAATTGTCGAACTTGAGCTAAAGAGCAACTCTTTTTATAACAAAACGCTTTACAAGTGCGAACAATTTCTCAAAGAACTGAACTCATGAATTAAATGCACCAGATCTACGATTAATTTACGTTTATTCTATCCTACTTTTTCCGTATCTCTGTTGTGAAATATTCTAAAACACTTTGATTAAGTATACTGCTTTACTGAGTGTGCGGTCTGGTGTTGAATATTTGCTTCTTTCTTCAAGGATTTATTAGTTTCGAGAAAATAGAAATTTCCGTTATTAATGTCAACTCGGTTACCTTTACCATTTTCACTGTAATATATTGACATGTCGATAACTTTACGTTGCTATTGTATTGGAATAAGAGTATTGGGGTAACATTTTCAATCTTGTTAAACATTTTATTACAATTATGAGGATTCTTTCTCAAGTATATGGACACCCGCACATTACATAGGCTTTTTACTGTTTTTTGTCGAAATAAACGAACTAAAATAATTTTTTCATAAAGAACATTTTGGACATATATTCATAGGACTACTCACTCGTTTCCTTAGGTCTACACAACACTCACTAGTAGGAGAGCTAACAGATCGAGAGGTAATGTCACAAAAGTTATAAGATAAGACAAGATAAATTTATTTAAATTGCAATTGTGTATAACTTGGTGGCAGCTAATTACATAAATAAGGTATTACAAATTGCATAATAATAATAATAATAATAATGACAGCAACAATAACAACACCAACTATTTGAATGTGGAGTCGCCGACTGTAAACTGTTTTAAAATAATTTTCATGTGTTAAAAATTTCTTTCTTACTTCATTTCTTTATTGCCGAGCTTTGTTCAAATTTGTTCTTACCCTATAACGTTGGCCTTACCAATGAATCGTAGTAGCTGTTAAGGCCTTTTCCTCCATACGGGATATGAACTGGTAACATTGCAATTTCAAAATTATAATGGCCGTTAAAAATACTTCCAGGTAAGAATAATGTGAATAGTTAGAATTTAGCACAGCTATATTTTTACATTTTGCAAATATATGAACATAAATGATCACCTGTAAGCTGTTCTTCTGCGTTATTCTCTATTTCTATTATAATATCATTCTCAATTAGTTCGGAAAATTCTGACGCAAAAGCTACAATCACATTGGATTCCTCTGACTTGCTTCACACATCCATATTTTTGTACCCTAATTTTTTTAGGTTTTAAAACTCCTCAAACTCAGTCTGATTTGTGTTCTGAAGGCGAATATTAAAGTGAAAATCAATCTTTGCACTCTTAAGAAATATATTATCTAGTATTATACTTACATTTCTGGTTTCTTCTTATTTACAGTGACTCACAAAACTATTCGAACATTTATTAATTTACCCAAAAATTGCTTCAATTTTCCTCAGAAAACCACATAATCATCAGTTATCGCACGAATGAAAAGAATAGAATGTTCTTATGCACGTAAACATTACAAATACTTTCAAAAATATGTATTTGTTTGTTTTAAAAAAATTAATCGCCGATACAGAAACTTTTCTGCAACAAAATTATTCGTACAGCCGTTGGCGCAACATGGTAATGGATCGTGTGATTTACGAAAATAACGTTGCATCCTTCCACCCTTATTGCACATTCAAGGTCACCTGTCAGTCAATGAACCAGATTCGTGGAAACCTTAATATTTAAGCAAAGTGAGTCACATAGGATAGAACACCACTTTGAGCAGCGTCAGTCGGTTGTTTATCGTCAAATCGGGCAAATCATGCTGAAAAATTTGCAAAATGCGAATAATGGAGAAAGTACAGTGAATGCCATAATCTTATGATACATCAATGAAGAGAGAATTGAACTGCAACCAGCAGGAGGACGTCCAAAGACATTTTCTGACCGAAGAAATAATCTCATAGTGAACATTGGAAAGATCTTCGATTAGAGCACCAAAAATTACTTCACGGTTAGAAATTGGCTTTGGATGCTAAGGGTACTCAGGAGGTCCAATTTCCTACAGCAGAGTTGCCTGAAGAAAGTAATTTATAAGAAAAAGCGAACCGACGGAAAAGGCAGGTTTGATCAATATCTCGCAGAAAAAGATGAAAATTGATGGAATAGAGTAATCTTCGTTGGAAAATCGAAAATGAACATCTGTGGATCCGATGGAAGAATTCAGAAGTCGAGGAAACTAAATTAAGAGCAGAAAGGAGAAAACGTAAGCAACCGTGAAGCACGGAGGAGGAAATGTAGTTGTGTGGGGCTACATGTCATTCAATGGTGGCGGTGAATTAGTTCGTAGAGCAAACGGTGAATAGGTTCAACTATCTTGACATTCATAAAGAAAAATTTAAAACAAAGTGCTAAAAATCTTGGTATTCTTGATAGATTTTATCTTTATCAGGATAATGATACCTAGCACAAGTCGCACGTTGTTCAACTTTACCTGCTGTACAACTGCCTAAAGGAATTTCATCCACCCCCTCAGTCACTAGACCTTACTGTTAGAGAACATCTTTGGAAAATATCGGAAAAGAAGATAAGAACATACCCAATTCATTTCAAACAAGAATTAAAGCAAATAATTCAACATGACTGGAGAAAATTTCTCCTTATACCAAACATTTGGTCCAAAGGACACCAAATATACTGAAGGAAGTGCTGCAGCAAAACAGAATGGCTAAAAGATATCGAACTCTCATACTGCGCTAATTTTTACGTGTTTTTCTTTCTGAACACTATTTACTGTGCATATTTGTTTATATTTCAATTCAAGTGTCCGAATAGTTTTATGAGTTTACTTTTGAGCATAAAATTTCTAATTTAAAATATCATTTGATTATTGTTATTTTAAAGGAAATTTCGAAAGTATCTTATAACTTCTTATGAAAGTAATCGTATAATATATTTTTCTACTCCCATTGTATAATTCTGTCATTTGATGGCTGCAACCCGTAATAACACTCATTACGATATAGATTTCATTATGATACAGGTTCTTGAGAAATCATAGAGAAGTTTAAACCAAGTATTGACACTTCATTAATCATTGAGAATCGTTCTAATAAATGTGTTGTTCGATTGTGTACATTAAAATTGCATTTAATATTTTTTTATGTATGTCTTTTAATTTCTTTTATTAGCAGTATTTTTTACGTGGAATATTATTTAAAATAAATTAGATCGTAATTCCACTTTCATCCTATTTAACTAGTGCAGTGTTAGTGGTACAGGGAACATTCGACTGACGTTAAGATCAGACAGCAAGTTATGTTGTGTGATATGCTGCTGCCCTGTGTTCGTTCTTAAAAACCGGCCAATTCTTTAGTTTGAAATGTGTAGTGAATCAGAGGATGAGTTCGCACTCCAGAAATATCAGAAAAAGCGAAAATGGTGACCTCGGAATTATTGCAGCAACTTTTCTCCTCTCTCGCAGGCGGACGGGTAAACCAAAGCCATCTGAGGCAGGTAGGGTAGCTGTTCACTAGGTGACCTTGGCTGAATCCTGCGTGTCAACTGCCACGAAGCGATTCAATGTAAAAGTTTAACTTATAAAAGTCGTAGAAAAAGTACCGAATGAAACTCGACGTAATGGGTATTAATACATCTACGTTTCGTAATGTACTTATTTTCATCTTTAATATTCCTAATCCATGATTATTCTGATATATTACTCGTTTCCGAATAGTTTTGTTAGTCACTGTACTTCGTATTCTTCAAATGCAATCTTCCAAGGTAATCTGCAATTTTATTATAAAAAATATCAATTAATTACTTCGAATCTTACAAATTCACAACAAATTCTGCCGCACGATTTTCATTTCATATTACTGGTTTGTAAATAATCAGGGTGCCAACCTCATGGAAGACAATTATGGTGCTGTGGACTGAAAATCGCCACGGGGTACTGGAGTTTGATCAACGCCACCTACATAGGCCTATTTAGGTGCTATTGGTTTAATTCTCCATCTACGTTCTAAGATCGCGGAGCTAAAACACGCAAAAGCACGATTTATGAAATTTCTTCGAATCTTCTGGCCGGATCCGAAAACAAATTATCAGTTCCTCATCAGAAGACCGAGACGCTTCGAATGACACCTCATATTCTCGATTGGTGCACGGCAAGTGGTGTAGCCGTGAGTGACCGAACATCATCCGAACATCGGACACTCGGAAGTTACTCAAATACTATATAGAGATGATAACATAATAATGGTATAATAATAGTAATAATAACAATACTGACAATGATAATATAATAATAATAATAATAATAATAATAATAATAATAATTAAAAAAGACTATCCATAAAACATTGTAACATTAAGAAAAAGAAACTTCTATGATCTAAATCCAAATAGTCTACCATTGAGGTGGACCCAACACATTCCACATTATGTTGGCCCACCACATTTCATCATTCGTACAAAACGTTCTTCACGGATGTGTCTGATGCTAAATACACAGACCGGGAGGACCTAGGTTTGAGTCCTGACGGCGGCAGGATTTTCGACACTAGCTTTTCAGCTAGGTTGAAATTCAGTCACTGTCTGGAGGAGAATTCTAGCGGTCGGCTGCTCTGATCGATAGTTTTCCGTGGTTTCTCCGATCAACACCAGGCGAATGCCGGAGCAGTATCCTAACAAACGGGCCACGGATCGCGCGCGATCTTTCCTTCCTCTTCCTTGTCCTATTCTCTCCCCCTTACACACACACACACACACACACTTACACTAACATGCACTACATTACCACATATTCCGGGAGACCGGTCGGGAGCTTAGAGCTTGTCCCGGCTGGGCGGTGCCCCGCTGGTGGGAGAGTCCTGGTTAGGGGAAACCCATAGCCACGGTTCGACACCGGATCTCGCTATCCAGCCGGGGAATATCACAGCCATCGCCAGAGGGGAAAACATGCACTACACTTACGGGACTAATGACCTAACCAGTTGGCGCGCCCGGAATCACTAACCAACCAATTAAACACACACAGTAGCGAACCCATTATTTTTCTCCGCCGACTCCGCCATTACATATCCAGTAGTCACAAAAATTCGAAAGTGTGATATTATGAATGTGTTGGGACCTCCAATTTATTTCAAATGAAGATTAATATTCTCAATCATCTTCATTACGCCTCGATTTGTATTTCTCATCATCTAGTGAATTCTCCCTTACGGCGCTGTCCGGTGGGAGGATATTAAATGGCTGTGATTGCGGTACTCTCTATATCTAGAATCTTTTTGACGGGCAGGTGATAAACGGCGCGCCGTGGCTCAGCGAAGACGAAGCCCCTGTCTTGTTAGTGGCGCACATCACACGTGCACCACACGTGTGCCGCGTCGCGCCGCGTGCGTGGGTGGCGCCTCTATGCCTGTGAGACATTTCCGGGTCTTCACTTTATCATTTCGAACAGAGGTCATCAATCTTTAGGACCTCATTGCCTTGTACATTCATAGTTTTAGTTCCGGTGGACCTTTAATATGAAACCGGTGACGTGGCTCTGGGAATTTACTGCATTGCTTGATACCGAGATGTCCTAGGATTCGAGTACAGACAGTGGCAGGATTTTAGACACTAGATAGATTATTAGATCGAACTCAGCCGCCATGTAGAGGAGAATTCTAGCAGTCGGCTGCTCTGATCGGTTGTTTTCCTTGACAAGCTGAGAAACAAACTGAGAAAAACAAGATAGGAAACAAGTTGAGAAAATACAAATTCTTTCAATCACGGAAACGTTTTGAACACTAAATGTTTGTACTGACGAAAAGTTGACAGTAGCAGTTTTCAAAGACAGTCAAATAATCATTAACATTCTAAAAAATAATTGAAATGTGATAATTTAGCATCTATCTAGTGATGCTAAAACAGCACTTACTTGTACATCCTCCCTAGTCCCCCACTTGTAGTTGCCAGGTCCCTGTATTAAGAAATTTTCTGCCGCAAATTCGCCGTTTTTGCGCAACATTACTTATCTTTCTCTCTACTCTTTAAAGGGAAAGTAAAAATGCTTTAAGTTTATGCCACGCATCAACCGTTGAACATTGAACCATACATTTTAGTTGGAAGAACACACGGAAATCTTTGGTAATGAAACGGCTGACAAAATTTCTAAAAGATACTAAAGAAACTAATAAAGTGTATCATTTGATAAAACACCTAAGAATACCATTGTAAACATAAAAAAATTAAGGCTTTCAAAATGGCTGAATCAGTGGAATAAATAAAAGAAGCTGACTAAAATATATTTCCCTCACTACAACAAAGAATAAACCAGAATATCCTTATAAATCTAATATTCACAGCAATAACAATAGATAAGGTAACAATAGAACATATCTTAATATACAGGGTGAGTCACGTAACTTTAGCACCTTCTGTAAGTTTTGAACGGTTGAAGTTATTTCAATGCAGTGTTTACGAAAGTTCGTGAGGGAATGGGGCTAATTGATAGCGTATTTATATTTATTCACTTATATTTTACGTGATATTAGAGATTTGTTTTTTTCAAATGGAACTATACATACTTTTTCAGTCTATCATGACGAGCGTAAAAAGACGAATTCAATGATATACATATTGGCGTATAAGCATTTTTAGAGTAATTTTGATTTTGTTGCAACTCGTGTTAAACGGATGTTTTGAATGTAACAGCCGCCACACAAGGTCACGTAGCGCTCCATCTGCAAACGCGCGCTCGGGGCAGGGAAGGGTTCTTAGTATTCGAAGAATCGAAACATATTCTAAATATTCATAAAACTGTTCCAGTTTTTTTCTAAACTCTGCTTTCCTTCCTTCCGTATATTTATGATTATTATTAACTATAAAGAATATTTATATACATATATGCATACACACACACACACATTATTAAGCATCCAGAAACCGATATTTGAAAGCTTCTAGTTCCTTCCTCATTGTCACTGCATTTTCTCAGGATTTTACTACTGCATTTTTCACCCTATCGTGGGTTATGAACAATTTTCTACACATAACTTAGATAAACACACCCCAAATCCCCCTTAATCAACAGAATTAAAACCAATCAATACAATATGCTGTTAAATCTCATTACAATTATGAAGAGAACGCGTGCAGTCTTAATGATTTTTATGAGTCTTAGGAATACATTTGCTTAGTCTATTTTTACCACAGGATTATACAATATTAATCAGAGTCCTTTGGAATCGAGTAAACACGTATAATTTGAATATGGATTGATATATATTAGAGAAATATTTACGCTATTCTAGTTGGTTTATTCTATTTACATTTCGCAGTACCAGAATATTTAATCATTTAAACCAGACGTTTGAAACCAAATATTCCACATAATGTAATTACATTACGAAACTGATTAAATTGTTTAATTAGTGAGAAAGTGAATAAATAGGTAATTGAGGTTTTTTAAATGGTCATGAATTAACTGCGCATCACATAGAGATGACCATCGGTTATCGAACATAACTCATCCGGAGACATATTTGCTACACAATGTTTGATTAAGTGGTTATTGATTTTACCACATATCTTCAAACATGTGTCTAATTATTTTCTCAAAACCTTTTTCAAAAACACAAAGAATACCTCGGAATACGATGGTCAAAGATCCCCTAAACCAAATGACTGTGAGTAGTTTCATTGTAAAAATAAGATTTTTGAAAGTTTCTTAGCCTCCGTACCACCACTCACACCCTCCAATGGTCAAAAACGTGTTTTTATTTTTATTTTTCATCAACTTTCATACAATTTTATCTGACTGAAAAATAGAAAAATGTGAAAAGAGTTTATACTATCAGAAAATTTTCATAGCGCCAAATTTAAATGTAAATGTTTTCGAAACAAATGACAAAAATATTTTTACTCTGAATGAAATTCCTATAACAAACTTGAAAAATCACAAAAGTTCCTCTCAAAACACAAATTTGGCCTTTTTAGATGGTTTCGATCGCTGGGCTGTAGTTAAAATAATAATTTTTTACCATTTTGCTACCTGCCTTTAAATCATGTTGACTTTGAATACACTTTGAACATGTCTGCAATAGTTCTGTGCATTTATATTGATGTTTATTATTCATTTGTATACATTGTTGTAACACTCAGTAGTATTTTGACTTTGGAATGTAGTTACTAATTACAGACACCAGTTATATTCGTAGTGAACTCGAATATAGTGAACTCTTGGTATAGTGAACTTGTCACTGAACCGGTTTCACATACATTGCAAATAAGCATAAGAAGATTCGGTTATAGTGAACTTAGAAAATACAACGTTCTGGAAAATAATTCCCTTTTGGAAAATAGTATATTGCTTCAGTGCCACAAATTTCAACACTATGCAGCTTGAAAAAAAAAAAGTCAGCCGAAGATTAGAATCGACGAAGTCCTCTCTGAGGTGAAGGGAGCAGACCCGGATTGGGGACCTTACCAATGGTCACTCAGTTTCTCTGCGGAAACAAAGGCCGTGTCCTGCGTGGGCCACAACTAGCGGCGACGATTGCTTGCTTCAGTTTCAAGCTTGCTGTCACTTAATATTCCGCGGACAAAGCTCGTTGAGTCCTACGTAGGCGACAGTAGGTTCACGACTGCCACAGTCTGGCGACATCCGCTGTGCCGCGTGGAAAACCATAGCCGCTTGCGCCATCCTGCTACCGAAAGCATACCGTACGAGTTAATTAGGCGAGTAAAGGGCCTTCAAAGATGGGACGGTGTTCCAACAGTGGAAGGGGCATTGAAGGAGGCAAGACTGCATGAGATACTTAGACACAGAAAACAAAACAGAATCAAGTATGGAGAGATCACGAATTCTGGAGAATGATCTAGAGAAATTCCTAATGAAAAATTTCAAAGCACACAATTGAAAATAATTGATTTTCAACGAAAAATAAAGGTATTGAAATTTTCAGATCGCGTTTAATGTATTTATCTGTATCTTTAAATTAATAAAAACAATCATGGAGAAATTCTATTTAATTTTGACATCATCGTATATAGTGAACCACTAATATAGTGAACCAAAACATTAGTCCGCAGAGTTCACTATAACCGGAGTTGACTATATAATGTTTTGAAAGCTTTATAATCCTTTATATATCATACGCTAAGCTAAGATTTTTCCAGTTTATGTGAAACCTATTCAGGAGCAGATGAAGTATAAGTGGAGGACCTATGGGGAACATATTGGAGCTAGATTAATAAGAGCTGTTTTACTGTGTCTTAGAACACTGACCAGGCAATAACAAATCTCAAGCTCCTCCCAAATGCCGTTGTGAAATTTTTCATAGTTTTTGAATTGCTGAGCCATCGTCAAAAAACTAAGACATATGTATTTACTATTTGGCTGTCTGGGAGACGTCCGCCTTAGGGACCTAAAATCTTCCATCAAGACAGCAATTTACTTCAATTAACTGTATTTTTTATTATGTAAATTTATTATTTTATTGTTAGATGTGTTTCTACAACATTATATGCAATATTAAACACCATAAATCCCCAGAAACAATACAAAGGACATTATTTTCTTGAATCAGAATGGTCAGGTCCACATAACCCGACATTAGTGTATTTTAGTTCTTCTTCCATAAGTTAAGCGTTAAAAATAAAATTAATTTAAAAATGACAATTCTCGCCTATGGTTGGTAGTTCCTTTAACAATGTCACGAACATGCTTGGATGACAAATTCTTGGCTTGTTTTATTCTCAGCTGTTACAGACATCACGCCGCACCCCTCTCATGAGCACTCAGCATTAGGATGTTTGCTTTACGGTACGATGGTAGATTTCGCAAAACCACTTTTCTAGGAATTTCAGATGAACTAGAGTTCGTTCTCCTAGCAATGTTGTTTTCAGAAACACGAATCACTGCGTGGATACTCCGTGTTTCCAGCACAATTTTCAGGCCTACGAATCTTTGGCTATTTAGAAATTCTGCCACTGCTTTATGTTCCTCTTAGTTGCTAAAAATAAAATACATTTCTACTACATTACTCTTCGCCATTCTCTTACTATTCACTCTCACCACACTACTCTTACCATTCAAATTTTTTGGGGGTAGTGGTATAAGTTCAGCCGGCCTGGATGGCCGAGGTGGCTAAGAGCAGTACCGACTCAGCGCTTCGGTCGAAGGTCGCGGGTTCGAGTCCCGCTTTGGGCATGGTTGTTTGTCCCTTGTCTTTGTATGTATGTGTTGTCGCGGAGGGCCTCGCGTTCTGCTGACCCCAGATCAGAGGAGCCCGCAAGTGTGTTGGTGTCTAGTGTATGGTCAAATATGCGTCCCATCAGGACGCAAAGGTAACAGGCTGTCGGCTGGATAAAAACCCTAGAAAGAAAGAAGGTATAAGTTCCATGAAGACTTGCGTAAGCTGCAAGTCTCTTGATAGTTAATCCGTTTACCGTCACAGGGACCTTTTCCGTCGCTCATGGCAAAAAGCCATTCAGCTGCAACTTGAAAATCATCCTTGTGACATTGATGTTCTTTGTTGTTATATTGACCTGCCGCACCAAGACACATTGTTTTGGTCTCATCTCACCAAAACTCTAAATCCCGATTTTGTAATTTGTGTGTCTTCTTTAATTTCTCGCCCTTTTTAAATTCTGTGTACAAACGTTTTTAAATTCCCTAAAAGTAAATATTTTTGATTTTTAATTTTTTCCTACGTACGAATTTTCTCGGTTTTGTTTTTGCATAGACCATGGTGATTGACTCGAAGTAAAAAAATTGACATTACTGATAGTGAATTAGGTGGGGCTATGTACTCGTCTTCACTTAACTCTCTCTCTCTTCACTGTTTCACATGTCACTAAGATTTGTGTTAGTTTTTTTTTATATTTTGAGACGACACAGATCACATATTGCTTCACGTACCACTAAGCGATTTTTTTCCGCATCGCCTCTGTTATTTTTCTCTTACCCACCCGACTTTTGTGCTACGCAAGTCCGGATGAATTGCGGCACCAAAGTCAGTTAAACACATTCATAATTTTTGGCATTTTATAACATTATAAGTCCCTTAACAATAACACAAGAAAACTAAGCCACAAAGATGGTGTTAGGATGCATTGGAAGACATCGACGTCAAGTTCATCCTTAGGGAATGAACTTGACGGTTCCAGCATACGACCTTGTCACACCCCTCAGTGGACAAGGGCACGCGACTTTCAACCTTAAGAGAGTATACTTTTTATTTAATAACTCACGCATATTTCAAGATTCTATCGCAACAGTTGGCGGAATGATTATTCATTGGTTGTTCTTGCAGTGTGTAAAATACGAAAGAGAAAAAATATATTACTTTTGAAGATATACGTATTAGTTTAATTCGCTTTCGTTTTTTATTATAATAATATATTAGTATTTAATATATTTTCAACTGCTTAAAATAAGTTTAAATTGTAAATGAATAGAATAAGTTTAAATTGATTATGTAATTTATCTTCAAAGCAGGTCTTTGCGTCAGTCTTTGCGTTCTCATTAATTTTATGAACGCCAGAATTATTTTAATTATTGAGTACATTGTGCAACCACGTTTAACCCGTTTTTGTTGCTAAAACGATAAAGATATTAATTCCATAAATTGTATTTTAACTGTTCATTATTAGTGTATTAACATACTGAATTATTTAAAAAGTCTGAGACTCAGTCAGAAAAACCTGAATTTTTTCTTGGAATGATCCATTAATATTTCTCTGCCGCGAATAATTGCAGGTCTGCGTCACTGCGTAACTGGTCTGCGTTACAATACCGTTATTAGTGTTTTAGGATCGACAGCACAATATTATACATACACTGATGTCTAATAATACGATAAATAAAATAATCTAACAACGAACAATTTCACTAATTTTTCACTAATCAACCAAATGTATTTCAGAAATACCTTTTCACGTTTGTGGATCCACCACAAAGTCTAAATAGCAAGAATGAAATACGCCTCAAAACCACAAGAATATATGAAATTTACTAGCCAACTTGTTTCTGGATTGTCATAGTATCTCAGCCGCCACCATAGAACACACTATCAGAACATCGATTCTGATTTAAAAAAGGAAAGAAAGTCTCGTTACCTCTAGCAGTACTTTGCTCTGCATTGTCCCTGATTGCGACTTGGATTTCCGCATGCCAAGGTCGCTTAAGCAGTAGTCGGTTCATGAGATATGTCAAACAGGCATAGTCACTAGAACACAATCACATCAAATCGATTGGGGTATTTAGGACACATTTGTTAAAATTTATTACCCAAAAATAAATTTATTATTATTGCCCTTTGTTAAATAAATGCTGTTGTCCTGACTTGACTTGAATGGCAGAAATAAATTTAAAAAATGGGCACAATCGATTCAAGCTAATGAGTATTCATCAAACTAATATTAGCATATTATTATTCTAGTATTTAGTACTTGTATTATTACAAATATTTAGTACTAATATTAGTTTATTATCAAACTAATATTAGTACTAATTTTTGCTAATTTATTGCCCAAATGTGAAATTTCTTACTGGTGCCAATTATTAAATAAATACTGTTAAAACTAATTGAGAAGTAAGCAATCAAGTCAGACATTTCTATAATTATTGGCATTTTTAAAAATTTTGAAACATATGTTTCTTTTAAACGGTAGCAAATTTTTTCTTTAAATTTTCTCATCGTATATATCAGGGAATGGTAAAAATATGGTACTAGTCCCATTTTCGATGAATTATCTATATTTCCGAAAACTGTAAAAGTTAACGTTTCAAAAACTACAAAATTGAAGGTAGATATTTTTACCAAATACAAAGTTCCAAAAAATCAGCTCTTTATAAAAGAGTGCTGTTCTAGCCAAACATATTTAAATTAGGGTGTACCAGCTTGACTGTCAAGCCAACTTCACTGCAATTATTTAAACGGCAACATTAATAAATACATTTTTAAAACATCTTTAATGTTTTTGTACATTTTGTTTTGCATTGTTGTAGGCAAAAATTAGTAACAAATGAGTTGAAAATACTCCCAATGTTTCTAAGCGATTGTGCTATAACGGTTGTGCAAGGTTGACACTAATAAATACATTTTTAAAGTAGTCCTGGCAAGGCGGGAGTTATTCAGGTATTTGGATACATAAATGCTCCAACCGGTAAGGATTTTGGAGCTTGATGAGGCAGTAACTTAAAATACTAATTAAAACTAATCTTAACCTAATTAAAACTAAACAGTGCCTCTTTGGGCTCATCGTTTTATAAACAAGGGTATTGATAATAATGTAGATTGTTCTTTATAATGTTCGTTATCTTATTTTATTTTATAATCATTCACTCGCTCATTCATGCTTAATCTATATGTACAAACTCATTCACTCGCACATTCATACCGAAGGTTGACACACGTCGGTGCATCGGCGACCCTGGGCCTAAGGCACCACCGCCGCCGCCGTCGCCGCCGCCCCCCGAGGCCCGGGCTCTGGGCCGCCAGGGCGCGCGCCGCCGAGCATTGGGAGGAGGGGAGGGGAGGTGCGCGCGCAGCGGCGGCGCGCGATTGGCGGCGGGGGGCGGCGGCGGCGGCGGCGGCGGCGGGGCGCGCGCGCCAGTGGCTCGCGGGTGTCTGAGCGGAGCGCTTCGAGGCGAGTGCCAGCTCGAGCCGAGTCGAGTCGAGTGGAGACGCGTGGTGTTGCGTGCAGCCCTCGTCTGTCTGTCGCCGGTGCGCGTGAGGACAGGTGCTGAGGATGGCGGCTGGAGGGCGCTGCGAGTGGAGGCGCGCGGTGGAGGCGGCTGGAGGGGCTCCGTGGAAGCCGTCGCTGCTGCCGCTGCTGCTGCTGCTGGGGATCTGCTGCTTGCAAGGTAGGCGCCGCCGGCCCGGACCCCCGACGCCGCGAGCGAAGCGGCGCCTCGGAACAACCAAGACCATCGTCGGCCATGAGTTTTACATGGTCTTTTCACCCTTACGTGACAAACTAAGGCGATCACAACCCCACCTTGGGAATGGTAGACTTGTCACCAGTCGGACGTCATTTGGTATTCAGTGTTCGTGAATTGTAATATCCACATAACAGAGAATTCACGATTCTAAATGATTGTAAGAAGACCTGATTATTTGCAATATCTAATGTATCTCTGAAAGGATTTGTTCGTTCGAATTCGATCAGATTTCGTTATCTTCGTACAAAAAAATCTGAAATCTAATTACTATTAACATACCTTCTTTTGTGTGATCTGATTTCTTGCGCGTGATTCTTAAAGTCGTGATTTAAGTGCGATCTCTATAATTATGAAGGCTTCTTAAAACAGTAGGTCCTCTTCACCCATTAAATTCCTTCGCTAGCGATAACGTATTCTAAATCCAAGTTATCCAGCATTCAGAGGGTGTTTAATATGATGCAATTACCTGTGTTGTGAACGCTTCGCAAGCGATCACTATCTTGCGAATTTCGATAGGTTCTTTATAAATAATTTTTTTTGCGTAGGATTTCATTAAAACATTTTCTTACAAAATAAATATTAATAATAGAAACTAAATATCTTTAGTTTAAATTTATTGAACTTACTAAATAAAATTATTTTAAAAGTAAAATAATCTCCCGGCTGTCACAACACTCTGCCTAAAATTGACGTTCAATTTTTAAAATTCAGATCTCCATGTAAAAACAATCAATATTTACTATCCTTCTACGAAGTTGTGAATTCGAAAGAAACGAAACTTGAGAAAAGTGGTCGTATTCAAATGAATCCATGTAATAGGTATACGATCCCAGCCTACTTACCTGACTAAAGTAAACATATCTGACATGACCATGGACGGATTCCATGGTGTTTAAAATATTGGACTTGTAGTAGGAAATCAACAACCAGAAGTTGTCGGAACGCCGTTTTGAGGAAGGAATTAGTAGAACGTTTTTGGTTATTAGATGTAAATGGAAAAAAAAATCTCTGAGCATCTTTGAGAACAGACATTAATTATGTTGGAATGACCTCGAGGTTAAATATGTTTAGGGAACGTAAACCTAATAAGACATTACAAAAGTTATGATTGGTGAATTTTAAAATAATTGAGACTGAAAGTATAAAAAGGGATGAAAGTAAACTTATAATGCGGAGTCAATGAAATTCAAAACTTTAAAAGTTGTGAACAGGTATTTCCAGTTAAAAAAACAACAACTAAAAAATATTTTAATTTTTTAAAATATACGTGAAGTTGTATAACAAACTGAACATAATTCGTTTTTAGTTAAGTTCAAGTCGTTGTTTACTGTACTATCTAATAATTTGTTTTAATATTCCATATTACTTTCATTATTACCAGAAGAATAGGAAGACCGTAGATATTTCGTCATAGCAATTTGTTTAATTTCATTGATTTTCTTGTCAATAATCTTCCTGGTTCAGTCGAATATTCAATTTGTCCTTATCCAATTATACCGCTAAGATTATCGTTTAAACTAAAAATATATTCTGTAAATTATCATAATTCACACAATATTCATTCGAGTTTAAACGCGCTTTATTTACTTTTCAGTGACTATTTCCCAATCAATAAATTAAATTATCATCAATTTTTTTTCATTTATTTAAGAAAAAGGAAAGAAGTGTAATATGACTTGAGTAAAGAATGCAATTTTGGTAGTCTTTCTACATTTTTAAACTGTTTATTAAATGGTGTTGAACATTTGCGGATTTACCCTGGAACAGCGCGAAGCAAGGACCGAGAACTCGTAGTTCGCGAAAATCAAGTGGAGATTGAACTTGCAAGGTCAGCGATGGCCTGTTGCGTTTAGAGGGTAAACTGAAGCCTCTGGCCGCGGCGACCGGCAATGAAACGTTTTCTCACAATCAGTAAATTTACGCTTTTAGGAAGAAGCGGAGATGAGGCTCTGGTTATAATATTTAGAATTACAAGACGATCCAGATGTCTGCTAATTACGAGCAAACATAAGGTAATATACAATCCTAATTGTTAGTTAATTAAAATATGTATTCATTTTTAGTGCCAAGCTGGAGTTATTTTCACTCACATAGAGGTGCAAATTGACTAGAAGTGAAATGAATTTAGAATTACATTTAAAAAGGTGTAGCGAAGTGGAAAACCAAATTACAAAATCAAACTTCCATCTTATCCGAACGAACTTAAAAAAAATGTATATAATATAATATGTTGATCATATAATAATCATAATATAATATAATATCAAAATATAATATCAAATTTACATATTGGTAAAATGTGTTAGGTTTTATTATACCGTGTGGCTCACCTAAGATGTTCCCTTCAATTTTCTCCTGAATCGTTGCAGATACTGAGATGCGGTTTTCACTAAAACTACTATATGCAAGGGGCACATATAGTCATGCATAATATTATTCTATTGAATTTTTTATTGCAGAGATATTGACCCAACTTCGATTTTTTAAATGGAACCCTATAGATTTTTTAGCTCATCTTAACAAGCATGAAGAGACGAGTTCATAAATATGCATATCGTCATGTGTTACATAACAAAATTTTCGAGAAATTAAGTTTTAAAGACGCACGCCGACTGCTGGTTTCTGTAATCTGAACGAGAAATTCCGGGTGATATGTGGCGAGGCCATTCCTTTCCGTTGCGTCGACCCTGCGGTAAAGGTTTTCAGTCTTTCAAAGAGTAAACATTTTGTTTCTGACAGCACACGCATTTATTAATTCAGAACATGTTCACTCTCCAATCTTCCCTTGCTTTCTCTACGGTTAATAATTCAAATATTTTCTCAAATCTTGTAGTAAATCATTAATTAAAAAATAGTATCTTGTGGCGTACAGATTTACTCAGAACATGGCTATGGGTGAATACATTGTCTCCAGGACTGAGAGGGTGTAGTCTTAAAGAGCAAATCGCGGGTTTTCGTGAGCTCCTTTGCACATTGCATCACTACATTTACCGCAGGGTCGACGCAACGGTATAAAAGCGAGCTTAGTCTTGCGGTAACTTTATCAAACAAATACCGTTCTGCAAAATATGATCAAATTTTATAAGGGAAGTAAAACTATTAGAGTAGATTCATTTGTAATCCCAAGAGTTCTATTGCATGTTTATTCAAGCGTTAATCGCATCGTTGAGATAAAAATATCTTAGGTCGACACAAAAAGAATCTACTACCACAAAGTAAATGAAGGTAAAAAAGAGAAAGAGCTTTAGATATCTTTAATAACTGAAGAATTAGCTCATTGACAATCGAAGTATTACTGCAGTATGAAAGACGTTCGCAGAACACACCAAATAAGGCAACGAAGCTTTTAATAGGACAACGAAGATCAATACTCTTGATAGTGATCCCGGGCGCATCAACTACTATAGTCATTAGTACCATAAGTGTAGTGCATGCTTTTATCGGGATGGTGATCTTCGTGATTATCGTGGTGGTGATCTTCCCCCTCTGGATGACCAGATGCGGAGCGGGCTATTCCCCAACCAGTTATCTCCCACCAACGGGGCACCGGCCCAGCCGAGACAAGCTCTACATGCTCTCCCGGCATGTGTGGTAGTGTAGTGCGTGTTAGCGTAAGTATGTGTAAGTAAAGGGGGAGGATAGCACAAGAAAGAGGAAGGAAAGAACGCTCGCGGTCCGTGGCCCGTTTGTTAGTGTACTGCTCTGACATTCGTCTGGTGTTGATCGGAAAAAATACTGAAAACAACCGAACAGAGCAGCTGGCCGCTAGAATTCTCCTCCAGGCAGCGACTGATTTCGACCTAGGTGAAAAGCTAGAGTCGAAAATCGTGCCGCTGTCTGGACTCGAACCTAGGACCTCCCGAGCAAAGGCGGTGAAGTGACATCAGTCGGGAAGTAGAAGAAGTAGATTACGTATTTGAACACGTACGTATTGAATGTAATGTGCAGCATTTATAACAAGTATACATATTAGAATATCAATAATATTATATTATATATTCTATTCTATTCTATTCTATTCTATTCTATTCTATTTTCTATTCTATTCTATTCTATTCTTTATTCTATTCTATTTATTCTATTCTATTCTATTTATTTATTTATTTATTATATTATATTATATTATATTATATTATATTATATTATATTATATTATATTATATTATATTATATTATATTATATTATATTATTATTGCTGTTGTTGGGTAGCTGTCATCTTCACGGGCTGTGTGAGGCCTAAACCAACCATCTCTATTCTCCGCGGTCTTCGTGATAGCATACCCTTATACTTTCAATTTACGTCCTTGCAGGGATTGTTACACAACGATGTATAATGTAATGAGATGTAAATATCGTAAAAATTGTAATGTGTTATTGCTACGTAGTAACAGAGCGTCGTTTTAGTTTGCTATTCTGCAGACTTTAAATCTAAACTAGAGGTGCTACAGAATGGCTACAATTCTCGTAGTAAAGTTTTCTAATTTCCGTGGTGTGATCTGGCTTTAAAGTCTTCCTTTGTTCTCCTGCCAGCTGCCATCTATCGTTGTCCAAATTAATTTTTTTTGGTATTTTCCCAACCTTTCGGTTTCTTAATAGTATGGAACCGAAATATTACTTCAAGAATATTAAAGAAGAGTAAACCCTGTCCTAAATAGAAATTTTCATTGAAAAATGTGAAGCCGTTTTTAAGAAAATAGCGACTAAGCATTACTATAAATGCGAAATTTGAATCTCTTTTTCATAGGAGTCAATTGATTTTTCGAAAAACTTCATTTGAAGTCATTTAAAGCACTTCCACTCACTAATGTAATAAGGTTTACAAATCGATGGAAATGTACATATTAGCGGCGTGAGAGAAATTAAAAAATACTCGTACATTTGTGTAATTTTTGAAAAAACAAAAGAATACACCAAAATAAATTTTACGCCATATTAAACAGTACTGTTCGCACTCTCCGTTGGAAACATTTGAAGAGAAAATTTCGAGCCATTTTTGAGTAAATGGTGTTTGAGTATTTCCTAAAATGCGGAATTTTGAGCTCTCTTTCACTTATTTAAAGCTCATGTACTCACAAATATGTGAAGAAATTGCCTCTAATGTAAATATTGCGGACGTGAGAGTCAAGTCAAAATATCATATTTTAATTTTTGAAAAAAACAAAAGAATAGAGTAATTTGTGTTTATCTCATCGCATAGGTTTGATTTGGCACTTAGGTTTGATTTGGCACCAAACATTTAAAAAATGGAGTTGTTTTTTAAAAAATCTTGTTTTTGTAAATTTGTAAAACTGCAAATATTTCACGCACTATTGCACGAAAACTACTCAAATTTTCAAAACATTTCATGATCTTAAAGTGAGAACTATTTATTGAAAACAAATTTTATTCAAACATTTGCAATTTTTGAAAATTCCATGTTAACCGCGAAAATGGGACCTTGCCACCACCTTTATAATAGTATTTTACTCTATTCTTAGGAGATATTTAAAGACAAAATTTGGAGCTGTTTTGAGAAAATTCTGAAAATGTTATTCGGTCCCTAACAATGCAAGAAATACATAATAAATCATCACAATAAATGGTTCCATATTTTTATCACGAGGGTGGTAGTGATCTTCCGCCGGTGAGATCCAGCGCCGTCAGCTTGCGTGGCTTTTTCTAACCAGCAGCGAAGCACGTCCACAGCTGGGACAAGCTCTAAGCTCCAGACTGGACTCTCATTATGTGTTGCATATTAGTGTGAGCGTGTGTAAATAAGGAGTGAGGATAGGAGGTGAAGTGAAGAAGGAAGGAAAGATAGATCGCAGTCTGTGGCCCGTTCGTTAGGGTACTGCTCCGCCATTCGCCTGGCACTGATTGGAGAAACCCACCAAACACTCACGATTAACTACCGATCAGAGTAGCCGGCCTCTAGAATTTTCCTTCGGACAGCAGCTAAACTTCTCCTACCCATCTAGCTTTTGTCGAAAATCCTGACACTCTCGAGTCTAGAACCCTGCATCCTCCCGATCACAGGCGCTGCAGTGACATCAGTTGATGCCCTGAACCACCTAAGACCGTGAAACATCGGGGAAACCCTAAATTTTCAAAAGAGAAAATATGTAATAAATCTACCACTTTTTATCCAGTCTCTGAATATTACACTACAAATCTGGAATTTTCTAGAATAGAATAGTAAATTATTCACGTCAGGAATATGTGAAGTACTTCGAATCATTTATACATTTTGTAATATACTTTATTAATAAAAATAATAAGAAATTTGCATTTTATGAAACGAAAATCTGCTTCAGATCTGCTTGAATATTTCTGTTACAAGCGACTCGCATCCCAGGACGTTTTCCCATTTCCTTGCGGATGCGTGTCGCTTGCGACACATATCCTCGCAGTAATCCCATTTCATTGCAGCTAGATGATATGACATTCATTCACATGGAATGCAACATTGGTATCACTGGAAAATTTATTTGTTAACCGTTATTTGTGTTATTTTGCATAATTTGTAATAGTACTTATTAGAAGAATCGTTATGGAGCCTTTTAATAATGTTTACACCTTAAAACATAAATTTAGCGTGTAATTCCTGTAATTTAGTCGCCAGCGAAAATTTTAAACACGTGAAGCGTAACTTCATATTTACAGTCGTGCCAGTATTGCCGTCCGTGATGAAATTATATTCACTCGCGAAGAATTGTGTCATCATTTATTTTAAATTTCTAGTTATGTAAATGCTTTTCGGAGAGTTGTGATTTAGGTTCCGATATTAAATCATCAGCAATGTAGAACATCAAAAGTCTTGTTATCTGGAGGTTTTTCTAAAGTTCGAAGAAATGTCGAAAAAATGAAGGAGGATCGAGCTTTGCGATCTTTTTCAACGATTTTTGAGGATCCAAATAATCGAGTGATCCATCCCTGTATTAAAGCAAAGCTTATGCCAAGGAATGCGACAGACGCCTGGATTTGTGAGACCATCATGCATTAAATTATAATTGTTTAGTAACGTAAGACCGCAATCAGTCGAAAGTTTGGTTTGATAATAATTATAATTTTTATTTTTACTACTCTCAAATAAATCCAAGAAAAAGGAGACAATAATATATTGTTTGCTGATTCATTGAATGTCCTAAATTGTCTAATTAATTTAAATAACAATGAAACAATGATAAATGGCATCATCCGTAATAATGTTATTCACGTAAATTATATTACAATTACAACAAAAATACAATAAAAACAATTTCACATAGCGACATCAAAAAAACAAAAAAAAAAAAAGAATTTCATAGATGTAATAAGTTCTAATATAATACTTCGTGGTATAGTCATCTTAGTCCTCTCCATCAAATAAGTTTGTTTAACAATGATGCTCCTTCACTTCATTCAAGAAAAGAATCTACTCTCGCAAGACTTCGCATAGGACATTTCCGTCTTACACCTCTTCAAGAATGAATCTCCATTGCATTGCCTATTATCTATCATCCCTTTCACGATTTTACTTTACAATTAGCATAACATCTTAATAGATTGACCTGTGTACTCAAATTTATGTAAGAAACATTCACTATCCAATTGTCATCTCATGGCGCAGAGCAAAGTCGCTCGCCTTTAACCATGGAGGTGCGGGTTCGATTCTCGTCGATCTCATGTGAAATTTGTTCCAACAAAAGGAGTTTGTCTGCTTCACAAGAGCTAGTCCAACCCCTGTGAAGTGTCCTAAACCCTACCCCTATCCTTATTCGTTCCAAATTCTGGCCGTTGGGTAGTGACGCAGGAGCGCGTGGTGGGAGGCGCGTACGCGAAGATGCTACCTGGCGGTCCTCTTGACAACTGACTGCGACGAGACGTGACGGACATAATATTAACGGAGGATTACCCCAAAAGCGCTGTAACGCCCCCAAGGGGCTTGGAGACGCATTGCGTCAGTTGCAGACGCAACAAATTTTTAAAAAATGCTTTTGCTTACTAGAACGTCACAAATATGTCTACAAATTTCTAAAAAATATTAAATTCCTATATGTTGTACTGTTTGTAATTGTTTATAAAATAGCTAATGTTTTTATAGTTCATGCGACCAAAAAATAATCTGTTAAAAGATAATAAAAATTTAAAAAACGTGGACTCTGGAAAACCTTAGTCTGGAGGTGGGAAGCTAAAATAACTAAATCTTCAAAAATGTCAAATAGGTCTCATTTTGTAGAACGCTACTTAAAAAACGTAATTTTTAACCCAACTGTACCCCACCTACCGCATTGCATTTACCCAAAGGTTTCTCATCTGCCCTCAATTTGCTCCCCACCTGATTCTCATCATCCCTTCATGTCCGCACATGTTTCCTGCCCGTCCCCCAAAACTCGTGTCCCCATAGATCTCAGCTAACACAGCAAAATCGTGGCCTGACATCACTAGCTTTACGAGCCCGAGGCGCATCGTTTCCAAGTTATGCGCGATTTTTTGGCAATCATATTCTGAAGACTTCGGTTGTATAAAATAGTGTTTTGCATTTCCCCAACAAAGATTATAATTGCCCTATTTGTGACCTCAACATCATGATCGTACTGACTCACATCTGTGCTCACAATTTGATTCTAAACATGACAATGAAAGGGGAGTCCGTGCGTGCGCCGATGGCGAGTGAGAAATGTGACAAAGTGCGCCAGCATGTAGCGACAAGAGGCCCTCGCAGGGACAGGATGTCGCGAGCGTGTTTGCCGCTGGACGGCGGCTGGCGGTGGCTGGGCGGGGTGGTGGGGGCGGGGTGGGTGGCGGGGTGGCGGGTGGCGGGCGGTGGCGTGGCGGGTGGCGTGGCGGGTGGCGTGGCGGGGTGGCGTGGCGGGTGGCGTGGCGGGTGGCGTGGCGGGGTGGCGTGGCGGGGTGGCGGCGGGGCGGCGTGGCGGTGGCGTGGCGGGTGGCGGTGGCGGGGTGGCGTGGCGGTGGGTGGCGTGGCGGTGTCGTTGCGGGGCGTGGCGGGGTGGGTGGGTGGCGTGGCGGGGTGGCGTGGCGTGGCGGGGTGGCGGCGTGGCGGTGGGGCGTGGCGGGCGGGGTGGCGGCGAGGCGGTGGCGTGGCGTGGCGGGGTGGCGTGGCGTGGCGGGGTGGCGTGGCGCGGCGGCGTGGCGCGGCGTGTTGGGTGGCGTGGCGGGTGGCGTGGCGTGGCGAGGCGTGGCGTGGCGTGGCATGGCGTGGTGTGGCGGGGTGGCGTGGCGTGGGGGTGTGGTGTGGCGGGGTGGCGTGGAGGCGTGGCGTGGCAGTGTGGGTGGCGTGGCGGGGCGGCGTTGGCCAGGGGCCGGGACAGCATCGACGCGCGGGTGATTAATAACCGCCCTGCGACACCGGATTAATTCCCGCGCGCACCCTAATCGCCAGCGCGTCGCTTCCTGTGCGGGTTGATCAGAGCGCGCTCCTCCCCACTCTCGAATCCTCGCCACTGCTCTGCCATCTCTGCTCCCCTCTCCCTGCCTCAAGCACCGGCACGCGGGGCCAGAGTCCGGTCTCTGTGGAATCGTTGCGAATGCCCACGCCCACCTCTTCAGAAATGTTTGTAAATTGGTGATTTCGTATTGTATATATGCATCTTTGATAAGAATATGTACTTAGTCAATGATGATAAAAAATATTGATTGACTCTTTCATGGCGTCATGTCTTCTTGTCCACACACGTATGTTATACATGATTGGACTCTTGAGAAATGAGTGTGTGATGGTTTGCAAATAATTTAAAACATTTCAGAAATTAAGAGTTACCGAACATTTGAAGGTTGATGTGTTTCTCAGTATATGTATGGGAAAAACAATATTCATCACACTGGGTGCTTTTGAAGAAAATTATTCTTACACTAAACCAGAATTTGGAGGAGAATTATATCAGCCGTCTGATTTGATAGGTAGCTTTCCGTGGTTTCTTGTACCGGTATCAAGCGAATGTCAGAATAGTACGAAAATGCCACGGACCGCGTACGATCTTTCCTTCTTCATCCGTGTCTCCTCCTCCATTATCCACGTACTTGTCACATGCACTTCTCTACCAAATATTTTGGGAGACCAGTCTCTCATGTATTTTAGGGAGACCGACCTTGAAGCTTGGGTATCGCTCTTGCTGAGCGATACCCCCATTGCAGGAGATAGCTCTTGGCGCTAAATCTACAAGCCGACGCGAAACAAGACGTCAGATCTCATTTTCTAGCCGGAGAGGAACAACTTCATCTCCTGAGATAGAACATGCACTACACTTGCGGGATTAATTACCTTTGTAGTTCACGCACCCGGAGTAAAATACCAGTAGTGGTAGCTCAGTGCATCAACTGATGTCACTGCAGCGCTTCTGACCGGAAGGTCGTAGGTTCAAGTCCTGACGGCGGAAGGATTTTCGACACTAGCTTTTCAGCTAGGTCGAATTCAGTCGCTGTCTGGAGGAGAATTCTAGCGCCCGGCTGATCTGATCGGTAGTTTTCCGTGGTTTCTCCGATCAACACCAGGCGAATGCCGGAGCAGTACCCTACAAACGGGCCACGGACCGCGCACGACGTTTCCTTCTCCTTCCTTGTCCTATCCTCTCCCCTTCCACACACACTTACATTAACATGCACTACACTATCACATATTCCAGGAGACCGGTCGGGAGCTTAAAGCTTGTCCGGGCTGGGGCGGTGCCCCGCTTGTGGGAGAGTCTTGGTTAGGGGGAAACCCCACTAGCCGACGGTAGGTCGGCGCCGGATCTCGCCATCCAGTGGGGTAAGATCACCGCCATCTCCCGAGAAAAAACAAACAAACATGCAGTAACAGGACTAATGACCGAAGCAGTTGACGCGCCCGGGAACACGAAAAAAATCATTAAATCAATCAATCAATCAATCAATCAATCCATCAACGGAGTAAAATGGTCACAGACTCATTTTCCACCAGTATTTCAAACATAATTTCTTCCGTTCTCGAGAGCTCCCAACGTCACAGAGAAGCGTCACTCAAAGCAACGTCACAGCTATAGATTCCCCTCGGACTTTCGTTCCGCTGGCTGCCTCGCTGTACGTAGCAAGGCCCCAAAGTGCGCGCCAAATACGGGTGCTTCTGATGCAACCAGAATATTTCCTTTCTCTCTAGGGCTTTTTTTCCAGCCGGCAGCCGGTTACTCGTTACATCCAGACGCGACGCTTATTCGACACACTTGAGGGTTCCTCTGATATCGGATCAGCAGAACGCGAGGCCCTCCGCGGCAACACACAGTACACGACAGACAAGGAACACACAACTATGCGCAAGGCGGGACTCGAACTCGCAACCCTTCGGACCGAAGCGCTGAATCGGTACTCGCTCTATCCAGGTGGGCTCGAGAACATGATTACTGCAATATTTAAAGAATTGTCTTTACAAGTACTGCGATAACATAATAAATGTATAAGGATAGATAGCACAATTGTTCTTAACATATCAAAAATGTTACTGATTCATAATGCAATGCGTGAATAACAAATATTGATGGTGGGCGGTACTTTTCGTGGAGCCTTGATGTGGCTTCATGTCAGCTATGATGTAAGCAGCACCGGATTGAATGTGAGAATTTAGTCTGTAAGCGTAGTGTGCGGGACAACACAATCGAAGTTTAGTATATCTCAGGCAAAATTAGAACAATTTCATTGTTTTTATAATTTCTGACTAATGAAATTATGGAAATCTCTCATATGACCGGAGGCTGGTCGTTTTCTTTCAATTTGTACGCGTTGGAAATTAGGAATACACTACATGTTTTTGGATTTTCCCCTGAGTTCCCGAGATGCTAGTGATACTGTAGATCCCTTGACACTGAATTCATGATTGAAAATTCATACTTATTTGATAGTAATAAAAATCTAAAACGGCATGGAGCGCAAACATAAAGGTATTTGATTTTTGAAGTTTCTTCTATCTATCAGTACTTTATCGCCGTCTCGCTTATATCACTTTCATAGTAAATGTCAAATTATACATCAGTGGTGGAAACCGAAAAATTACTAAATAATTCAATAGTTTCTCCCTTCCGTCTGAATGTACACTACTTCTAACGAACAATGAAATTTCTTCAGCACACATTAAAAAAATGTGAAATTAATATTGAACTTCATATTAAAAATTTGAACATATTTATTTTTTATGAACGCTGATAATTTGTAAATGCTGTAAGAATCATGACGAACGCCAGTGATCGGTCGTACTCCACTAGGTAGCTATTGGAAATGTTAGAAACGTGTTTTTTACTTTACCTCCCCCTCGCAAGAAGAGAGCACATGCCAGTCAAAAGACGAGCAAAGACCGTTCACTAATATAATGTGTCTCCCAATTTAAAAGAGCATAAAAATCATGAGACTACCTCGGTACGAAATTCGCAATCAAACTTGTACTTCCGCTATGCTTGAACAGAGCTTGAACAATTTTCCTCCTCAACCAACTGCTTATAATACGGATGTAATCACCCGAAATATCTGCGTAATTCCGCCTACCGCAGAGGGGTTGATTTCTGTGATTTCGTCGATGGAAATATGCGTTCGATGGAAGCGCGTAAATGATTCTTGATTTGATGATGGTTAATGAGCGTTAATGCCGTACACACGTTTTAGTTGAATTCGGTTCTCGGTCCCTCCGCTAGGGGGTTGGCGAGCGTATGTAATGAAAACATGAGCCTCTATCGCATCGGCGAATTTTCATATTTAAGCGATTCTGTTAATTGGCGTTATTACACATTCCTTGAATGTCGTCCGCAAAATTGGCCAGCGATGGCCGCCGGAAAGCAAGTAGAAGCGAGAGGAGAGAGAGAGAGCGAGAAGAGATGAGGGGGAGAGAATGAGGTAGAGACACAGAGGAGGGAAGATGGAGAGATCTTGTGGGTGAGAGAGAATGGCGAAATAGAGAATGAGGGTGGCAGATAAGATAACGCGTGCACAAGAAACGGACAGGAAGAGAGGTGTACAGATCCAGGGCTTTGTTCATTCTCTTTAAGACGACTTGGAGGTCCCAAAACGTTGGTAGCCCTTTGCCACTTATTTTGAAAGCTGTACACTTTTACGTGTGGGTTTACCTCTTAGAAACTCTACTTTTGGCTCTTTTACATAATCAGACCAACTAGAACAAGAGATTGTGAATTTGAGCACCACACGCACTTACCAGTGACACGTCTGCAATAACAAGATCAGTTTGAGATGGGTTGAAATTACCTTGTTATTTTTCATTTTAAAATGTGTAATCAGAACGCACGCACCTCAAAAAGGATTCTGCTAATTGTACTTGCACGCTGATATCATCAACATTGCTGTCATATGAAACCCAAAACGTACACAACCCATTAAAATCCAAATGCAATTCTGGGAAAACACTACAGAGTTTATCAATCACAGATGGTACCTTGTCCAAACATTAAATTCTTTAATAATTTTTCCCAAAAAATGTTTCCACTGTCATGCTATCCAGTTTTCCTCCGAATGACCCTGCAGTCAAAATGACACGGCCATTGATCTTGTCGTCAGCATCAGCGTGGGTCCTCCAATTTGTTCCCGTACTTCTGTGTTACTATTGACCCACAATTGTGTTTATCGTTTTCAATTACTCAGTAGTTATGTCAAAATATGCTAATGCAAACTACAGTTAATAGTTTATACGTACCGGAAACGTAAAAGAAATATTCTCGTCAGTCGCTACTCACACACCATGGTACCGTGAGGTGGTGATTACCGCATCATTCCCATGAGGAGGAAATTTCTCTCTCACTCAACACAGAAGTCGCTTCACTTCCCGTAAAACAAATGAAACTCTTCTTCTACTCCTGCTATTTACTTCTTTACTATTGTTCTTCGATTATCACATTTATTGTTGCATTAATAAAATGATTTATAATTTTCGTTCACTCTAACACACATACTGCATTTATCCTCGTAATACCAGGAATAAATTGTAGATTTCCGATATACGAGTAGTATTTAACTAATCTATTCCACGATTGAAATACTATGACCAACAAAGTTTCAGAGCTTGCTGAATATTAATTATAAAAACGAAACTTGCGCCAGTTACCTGATTATGTAGTTTGTGTCAGTTATGTATAATTGATCATACACATGTGTGTTGAATGCAGGTGTAGTCTGTAGTGAAAGCAGCTATAGCTTGCAATGTCGCTTCGGTAATGTAACGGTTAGCATATTTTGCTGTTATACCCAAGTTCACGGGTGTCATCGAAGCTGGGAACTTTTTAAGGGCGACAAATCCTTCGTACACCTTCCTTCGGAAAGATAAAAGTAAAGCCGTCTGCCTCAAATTTGTGTGGTCAGGCGGAAGAGTGGGCCTGAAGGCGTGAACCACGCCATTCAAAGTAAGGCATCGTAGAACAGAAAATAATAGTTAATTGAATGAAGTAATATGCTAAATAATACCATCTTAATCACCATGTGCACTGCAGCGCCTCTGACCGGGAGGTCGTAGGTTCGAGTTATGACGGCGACAGGATTTTCGACACTAACTTTTCAGCTAGGTCGAATTCAGTCGCTGCCTAGAGGAGAATTCTAGCGGCCGGCTGCTCTGATCGGTAGTTTTCCGTGGTTTCTCCGATCAACACCAGGCGAATGCCGGAGCAGTACCCTACCAAACGGGCCACGGATCGCGCGCGATCTGTCCTTCCTCTTATTTGTCCTATCCTCTCCCCTTACACACTCACTTACACTAACATGCACTACACTACCACATATTTCGGTAGACCGGTCGGGAGCTTAGAGCTTGTCCCGGTCGGGACGGTGCCCGGCTGGTGGGAGAGTCCTGGTTAGGGGGAAACCCCACTAGCCGACGGTAGGTCGGTGCCGGATCTTGCCATCCAGCGAGGGGAAAATCACTGCCATCTCCCGAGAAAAACATACACTACACTAACGGGACTAATGACCGAAGCAGATGATGCGCCAGGAAACACGAAAAAATCAATCAATCAATCAATCAATCATTAATCACAATGTGTGGTCGTCATTTGGAAATAATAAATATCCACAAACTTAAAAAACATACGGCGCCGCCCCACTGTAGCCGATTTCGTGCGAGTAAACTTCAGGAAGTGGTCAGTGGAACTCTGCATTTACAAGGCCACATCAGTATCTTAACTTGGTTAAATTAAAACAGATATGCGGAGACTTCAATTTCCTTCAACTTGAAAATACAGTTTCTTTTATTTTTGTTAAATTCCGTACATTCATTTCATTAAAAAATGCGTGGAATTTAAAAATGTGTTTGGTTTAGATAGATGTATAATCATCTGTGAATTTGAACGAAACTTTTACTTTTCATACTATCTCACTCTTTGTACCGTACGTTTAATCCCTATTTAATGCACGATTCCTCTGCAGTATCGAAATGTGTTTGCCTCTCATCGCCGATAGTTGTTCTGATAAAACAGGAATTCCGAATTCTACTGTGGGTAGGTACATTCTGAGTTATCAATGGTTTTGATCCAGTGTTCAATATCTGGATATGATAGTGGATAATGAGGTGAGAGGTCATTAACCCCAGATCAAGGCCTAATTTGAATGGAACTTTGATTGCCTGGCATCAACTCGAATGTAAAATATATGTATAAAGCTGGCGCGTCGATCATTATCAGGAGCATATTAAAAACATAAAACAGCTGAGTTTTAAATAAGCTCTTATCTCCAAATTTGTGAATAAAAAAGTGAAAGTGCAAGATCGTTCGTAATATAAATACCACATACGTTAATAATGAAGCATATTTTCGACAAGAACGGAATAAAAATATTCATCCATGGTTATGTTAGGATAAAAAGAAGGAAGAAAATATTTGTAAACCGATTATCAAAATGCTAGATTTAATTGTTTATTAGAGATGACGGGTGCGGTAACTGCTAGGGCCATTATTCCCGCAAGTGCAGTGCATTTTTTGCTCGGGAGGTGGCGATGATCTGGCTTCGCAGGATGGCGAGATCCTGCGCCGACCTACTGTCGTTTAGCAGGGTTTTCCCCAACCAGGTATGTCCTATCAGCGGGGCAGCGCCCCAGTCGGAGCAAGCTCTAAGCTCCCGACCGGTCTCCCGGAATTTGTGGTAGTGTAGTGCATGGTAGTGTAAGCCTATGTAAGGAGGTGAGGATGAAACAAGAAATAAGAAGGAAAGATCGCGCGTGATCCGTGACCCGTTTGCCAGGGTACTCCTCCGGCATTCGCTTCGTGTTGGTCGGAGAAACCACGGAAAACTACCGATCGGAGCCGATAGAATTTTCCTCCAAGCAGCGACAGGACCCAACCCAGCTATCTGGCTCATGTTGAAAATCCTACCGGGAGCGGTGGGTTAGTGCAGCAAGTGATGTCACTGCAGCGCCTCTGACCAGGCCGTCCTAGGTTCGAGTCCCCACGGCAGTAGGATTTTCGACACTAGCTTTTCAGCTAAGTCGAATTCAGTCGCTGTCAGGAGAAGAATGCCCTTGTCCTATCCTCTCCCCTTACACACACTTACACTAACATGCTCTACACTACCACATATTCCGGCATACCGGAAGAGGGTTGGGAGCTTAGAGCTTGTCCTGGCTCGGACGGTGCCCCGCTGGTGGGAGAGTCCTGGTCAGGGGGAAACCCCGCTAGTTGACGGTAGGTCGGCGCCGGATCTCGTCATCCAGCGGGAGAAGATCAACACCATATCCCGATGAAAAAAGCACTACACTTACGGAACTGATGACCTAAGCTGTTGACGCGCCCAGAATCACTAAAAAAAAACCAACCAACCAGTCGAAAATCCTGCCACCGTCGGGACTCGAACCTAGGACCTCTCGGTCACAGGCACTCCAGTGCATCTGTTGAAGCTCTGTGTCACTTCTCCCAGGCAGAATGGGGAATGTGATTGGGAGTAGAGAGCGACAGCGGACAGGATGTGCTTTGGGGCCGTGCCAGGTGGAGGGTCGTTGCAGGTGAAGCGCAGGAGCAGCTCTGTCTAGAAAATACACATTGGTACAAAAGTCCAACAAGCCACAAATAATACAGCTAAAATCACTTATAAATAACAGTAAACTATCACTAAATAACGGTATCACCTTATACAAAACCATCATTAGACCTCTTCTCCTGTACGCTTGTCCAATTTGGACAAATGCTGCTAAGTATAATATCAACAAAATTGAGGTTATTCAGATCAAATACCTAAGAACTATCACCCACGCCCCCTGGTTCATTTCCAATAAGCAATTACACCACGAACTTAACCTAAAACCCATCGCACATCAGATAGCCTTTCTTGCCAATAATTTTTATTCCAATCTAACCCTCATCAATCATGATAGACATAAATTTAGGAAAATATAATGAAAACCCAACTAGAATTAAAAACAGATACCCAGTTCATTCTTTTCTCAACATTTTTTCAAACCTCAGTAATTTTTAGAGGTACTCGGTGAGTCCTCTCGTCAATTGTAGTTTAGAGTTAGTATATGAATTAGATATAAGTCATTGGAATGATTGAAGGCGTTGTCATTGTCAACAATATTACGTCGCCGACGTTGTCAATGTCAACGCCTTCAATCATTCCAATTATGTAAATGTCAACTACACCTCACCACTGAATCAATAGATCTAAGTCAACTATACAAATGAAGAGTTTCATGTAAACTAAACGTTGCAAGTCAATCCTATACAAAATAAAAAAAAGCAGCTCTGTGGGCTATCGAGAGTGGCGGAGAATCGTGAACGGCGGCCGAGGTCAGGAGGCGTGCGCGCTCGCGCCGTCCTTAGGCTAGTCGCAGAATGAGAGGCAGGTCCGTGGCGTCACGGCAGAGTGAGCCACTTGGGTGATCACCAGAAGATAGGTCGCAGTTCACTCCGGCACGAGCACTGACAAAGATGTCGAGTATTTACGCGATGTTAGTGGATTTGAGTTGTAAATCGGACACCGAAAGCGAGGTCTAGTTTAGAATCGTTATGTTACACCGTTCTTATGGAAGAAAAATGAGAAAGAAGGATTACATGAAGGAAAGGGAAACATATGGAGAATTTTCTTACGGGAGAATTTAATTATGTTAAGTTTCAGAACTATTTTAGATTAAACAGTGATTCAAAGACGTACATGATCAGATCAAAAATGAAATTTACAGAGAGGGCTGGTACGCCATAAGGGCCATTGGAACCAAGAAATAATAAGCAGCGTTTTTAAAATGTCCATTTATATTGTAGTATTTTAGTTATGAATACAGCTTCGATTTGTAAAGAAATGCTTTTATTTTTTCCTAAGGTTTCTTAGAAAATTATCACTTTTCTTTACGGATTAGTCCATTAGGAGCTTTCCGGTCAAAATTGATTTCGCATACTTTCGCGTACCTGAAGGTTATTGCATATTTCTGCACTTTCAGCTTTCAACAAGTTTTTGAAATATTAAGGAAAAACTTGGGAATTTATTTACATGTTAGTTAATAATTATCTAATGTTAAAAAATTTGTCTTGAATCAAGCTTTTGGAACTTGTGAATTCTAGTTATCGTGGTTCATAATTTACCTCATCAAGGTGCGGCGTAAAAACGTTTACGAGCACGCACGGCTTCCATCAGTTCTTCTTCAGTCTTCAGCAGAGTCAGGAAACTGCGAGCAAGACTGCGCTTCTCAGAGTCACCATACATACGCAGAAATGGCGACACGTCGCCCTGCGCTCTAACGTGCGCGGGTCCCATAAGCATAGTGGTTCGCAGAAACTCACCATGAGCCATCCTGCGTCACGTCACGGACCTGCGTCTCATTTTGCGTCTAGCCTTAGAGGCGGTACCAGTTGGTGCGCCGCATGGTGGACCAGCGTCGAACTAATTTCTCGCCGAGCGTCAGACTCGTATTGTGCTGCGAAGGAAAAGACGCTGGCGGCTGATTGGAGAAGAGCGTAAAGCGATGACCAAGGTCAAAAGAGAATATTGGTTACGGGTTATTGGTTGTGTTTAAATATCCGAGATTATTTTCTAATTTTTTTATGGGAGTTACGACAATTTACGTCTGCGACGTTCGCGGAGAAGTATTTTTGGGGGACGCGGACTAGACACAGGCATAAATGCAATAGTTAGGGCAGAGGAATGCAGGTCACTTATGACGACGGACGTGCTTTTCATTTTGCGTTTAGCCTTAGTACAAGGCCTTACTAGGCGTACTAGGTTTGGTACAAGTTGGTAGCCGCATGGTGGACTAGCGTCGAATTAATTTCTCGCCCGGTATCGGAACTCGTATTCTATTTCTGGGAAGGAGAAGACGCTGACGGGTGATTGGAGAAGAGCGCAAAGCGATGACCACAGGGAAAAGAAAATATTGGCTAAGGATTATTGATCTGTTTAAATATCCGAGATTGTTATTTTGTAAAAATATATGTTAATTACAGCAATTTAGATGCGAGTTGTTCGTCTTCGACGTTCCCGGAGAAGTATTTCAGGGGGAGGCGGGCTAGACACAGACATAAATGCAGTAGTTGGGGCAGCGGGCCACAGGTCACTCATGACAACCGACAGAGCAGCGCCCGCCGCGAGCGCTTTCGTGCCACTCCACATGTCTGCCACAATTATGGCGCGGCGCGTATCACAGCGACTGCAAATCGCGGGAGCGTCGCGGCGCGGGCTGGGCTCTGAACTGCCAGGTGCGGGGGCGGTGCGTGAGGGCGGAGCCGATGAGGCCTTGAAGGCCCTGGGGGGGGGCGGTGGGCGGGGGCGTGTGAGCGGGAGCACGTACGCGGAAGGCGCCGCCCCCGCCCCGCCCCGCCCCGCCCCCGCCACCGGAGGCGCCGCGCGCAGATGGAATTGTTCGCTAAATTGAAACGCGCTGCTCTATTAAATATGCATTTGCTGCTGCGAGTCGCGCCGATGGCGGCGGCGGCGGCGACGGCGGAGGGGGGACGGGGACGGGGGCGGAGCGGGAGGCTGAGTTTCCACGAAATTTCCCTCTCCCGTTTCCCTCCCCCTCCCTCCCCCGCCGCGCGCGAAGTCATGCGGCTGCCGTAGCGCCGCCCGAGACGGTAAATATCAGCAATTTGCCGAACGCTGATTAAATTATTGTTAAGCGGCGTAATGGCGGCGATGCAGACGCTAGGGCGGGCACGCGGCACACCGCCCCCACCCCTGAGCTGCTTCAACTCCAAATCTCACTCCGTTTCACCCTTATTTCCATCCCCTCTGTCACCGTCACTCTCAACCTCCCACTCTCACCCTCTCACTCTCACCCTCTCACTCTCACCCTCTCACTCTCACCATCACCCTTTCACCCTCACACCCTCCCATCTCACCCTCACCCTCTCACCCTTACCCCCACCCTCACCTCTCACCGTCACCCTCTCACCCTACCCTCTCACCCTCACCCTCTCACTCTCCCACTATCACCCTCCCATTTTCCTCTGATCTTACCGCTTCGCGTCGCTCGCGAGCTCCGAAACTGTCAGAAGTCTGCCTTCCCACCTTCACGTAACCCTGTTTCAACCATTTAATGCCTCACCATTGGCTGAATAAAGGCCTTGTGAGGATAAGCCTTGCAAATATGCGTCTGTTCTGAATATATCTTCAGTCAATGATGGTTACACATATACGCAAATAGTTGAGGTGCTGTAAACTAGGAGGTAAAAGCAGGTCTCGTTTTGCGAGTTCTGGTTTGCCTTCTCTTACGATCAATAGCTCGCGTCTCGTAGTGTGTTCATCGTATATCTAGGTTCGTTTACGACCTTCACATAACATTTCAGTTCTTTCTTCATGAAACGAATGCTTCGTTCAGTTATTGCCATTTGGAAGGCAATTTCTCCCAGAAAATGGGCAGAGTGCTAGTGTGGCAGCTGCTTTGCGCCAAGATTTGAATACGAATCCAATGCGAGTCAACGCTGTTTTCATTTTATGATAATGACGTGAATAACAATAGAAATTCACTGAAAAGTTTCTTCTTCTTTGTTAATACTTCTTTAAATCATGTGGTTTTGTCGGCTCTATTTTAGGCAGTCCTACATTTTAATAACCAAGTTCGATTCACGAAACAATTCACAATTTGCCTCCCACCTCGAAAGCCTTTTTTCTATGAAACGTGTGTGGAAATTGCTAGCCTTGAAATTACAAGTTAAGTAATAGTAAGGAATTACAAATAGTTTAATAAAAGATGTCATTTTTTCAATGTAAATTTTTGCATGCACACGTAGGAGTTCAAAAGCAACCATACACTTTAAGCCTTACTGTTTGAGTTGTTTCACATACGTTACAGTATACGTTCTCGCTAATAATCAAACCATTTCGCTAATAATCAAATCATTTCGCCGTTTACCCATTTCGCTCATAGAATACCGTGAGTTTGTTCAAAGTATGCAACGTGATTAATAAATTCAGTAATTAGATTGATATATTAAATCAAAATAATTTTTAAACAAGGGATTTTTATTTTAAACATATTATTATTATTAAGTTGCATGCTGTAATCAAGGGAATGAATATACATTCTTAAATAATTTTGTGTTTTTTCTTTTTATGATTTTATAAAAAAAAGCATAACTTTTTCAATCAATATTTTCAGTTACCAATGATTCTAAAACTAGTTAATGTCCTAAAATAATCTTCCGTCTTCATAAAAAATGTTCTAAAAATCGGAGCTTCACTGAAGTTCACTGTTCATCATCTAAACTGTTCCGATAAGACACTTCTATGTGGATCAGGCGCATATGGCTGGAAACGTGTCTTGAGAATTTCCAAAACGGTCGTGTAAAACGTTTTTTATCGGAATTTACCTCAGCATGATCAACAAATACCGCTGAAAAATGTTGGAAATTATATCAATTCGTTTTACATCTATGAACAGTGAGAAGTGTTGTCAGAAGAGAGAATGTTTCGATTTGTTTGTCGAATGTATTTCTGTCGGCAGAGGATTGTAGGGAAGGGTTAAATAAAACATTTCAATCCGGCCATTTTATTCGTTGATAGAGAGTAAACTTCAAAAGAATAAACTTAGGAGGTCATATTCTCATAATAATGCAAAATGCTTAAGATTGGATGTTTGGAGTCAACACGATTGTGATACGGGGTCGTCGGGAAAGCGTTAACCAGAATTATTTGGCAGTTTGACTGGCACCGGGTCCCGGAAGTCATCATGTCCACAGGTGAAGGGCAATCAAGTAACTCTTGTCAACACTTACTTACTGTAGTTTAATGGTGTGGCTAAAAACCCAGCCATTCTCGTGTTATTATTCACCTTTTTGATGCTCCAAGTGTTATGCTCATAGTGTTATACCGTACTATCTATGTATTTATCTGGCCCAATATGTAACGTATTAGAAGCACAGGAAAATTATACAAATATACTTAAAATGGAATGTCACGTAAGTAAATATATATTGCCCTTCGTGATCAAGTCTAATTAATTTATACGTCCACAAACATAAAGGAATGGAATATAAAAACCAAACATTGCAGTCATTAATGTGTTTATCTAGCACTGAACTCTCACGTAACTGATTAGGATGTGTTTGTTGATTTCTGAGAGTTTGAGGTGTGGTTTCATTGCCTCTTTTACATGAAGTCTCGATCCATGCGCTGAAAAGAAAAATCGATTTTTATTGTTCTGAACTTTGGATGATAAACTCGAACGGTCGGTATGAAGTACTTAGTTTCCCTGCACCATATCCAGAAAGTCATTCGAAGTTGTAGATTAATTACCTTGAAGATTACGAACTCTCTTTCCACTCTGGTGGTGAGCAAACACAGAGCATTTCCATATCGGCAATCTATGAGTCTGACTTCCGTTCGTAAGAACTTTTAATAGCTGAACGACCCCGCCGTGCAAACACATTAACCGTGAAAGCCGATCATCAAATATTGAGACGCTTCCTCTAGTTTTCCTAGCGATAGGGAATATTGCATATGCTTTCTTTACTATCAAACTTATTACTTTTATTTCATTCACGTTCCTAAGAAGATTAGCTCAAAATATACTTCTAAGAAATGAAGCGCCAGGAACATATTTATTCTTCTGCCTTCTTTCTATAATAATGAATAAGATTTTAACAGAAGCATGCCTTATCGTGTGTTGAATATCTTTGTTGGTATTTCTGTTATAAAGTCTCTGTTTTATCAGCTGAGGAATGGTAAGTTATTGAGTGAAGACAGAATAGTTCCGTGTTTTGTCATAATGCAATGAAACGCGCAAATTTGAATAAGAAGGAACTTGATGTCGTGCGAGTAATAGATCCTTCGCGTGTATAACTTACTATAGGCCATCGCTCACGTAGACACCTCAATAATTTTAACCCCCTTCATCCTACATCTTCCTCTAACGGGAAATGGATTCTACATTGCGAAATGAAACCAAATGGATTTATTATCTATTAAAATCGCAAACTCAATAATGAACGTATTGCGTATGTACGAATACATAGGTGTAGGATCTTTTCGGTTGTATTTTGAGTTGAAATAATGTTTTCTATGAGGTCTTATGCAATTCTCTGCAAACATTTTGTTTTTGTGAATACGAAAAGAAACCCTTTTAACGGAAAAGAAGAATTACCAAATAGAAAACGGTCAGTCACCGTTTCACCACCAATGGATGAAAATAATTCGTGTTACAACATACATAGAATAAAAGAGCTATTTCAATTTCACTAAAAAATCAGTACGAGAGCTTTTTTTTAAGCTGCAATAAATTTTGAATATGTTTGATACTCGGTATGCTTTTTAACAACTTCCAATGCCGCCAATAAATATGCATGAATAAATAAGAGATGTAACTGATGCCACTTACACATTTTGTATTTGCTACCTTAGGTTACGACTCTGAAAGAGTAATAAACCGGGTAATCTGAATTTCTTATTCATAAGAATATTGCGAGATGAAATTTTTCATCATCAATGCCTGCTAAGAATGTTGTCGAAAACTCTTGCACTTCGAGAATTGCCAAAAACATTGGTGTTGCATAACTATTCTATATAAAGAGATGTTGATAGATGCAAACAATAATTGAGTTAGAGGATAAAATAAGCAGCTATAAAACACAGAGAAACTGTGAATATCGTATTTATTACACTCGCGTCATTTCTAAAATTAACTAAGGACTAGGATTTCATACAAATATTGTAAAATTGCAATACAATAGGCAAGGCAATACAAGAAAGAAAAGCTAGCATTATTAACAGTAACATTAGTTATAACAGTAACAACAGTTATATTAACAGTGATTTATAAATTATTACCAAATTTTATTTGTTGTGAGTTGCCTAGCCATATTAATACCTGACAACTTGTAATTTTACTTCGCTTCAGTCTCATTTCGTCTGACATTTTCTTCAGCGTTATTACTTTTGAAAACGCTATTATTAACTGCTGACTAATGAGTATATGTTGTTGACATTGAAAAAGGATACCAAAACCTGCGGCAGTTATGCGAATGTTTGTATTCATAAGCGAGACCGCGGAAAAATTTTAAGTTCATCTCTGATTTTACGTAACTGAAATTTAACTTCTCAGCAATTTTTAATGCTAAAAATTCATTGAGTAAAAGACTGTATGTGGGTAAATAATTCTGTTGTTTTTCATAGGGTGGTAAACACAAAGTAATTGCGGACAAAAATTAGTAGTCTAAATTCAAACAAAATACTGTATTAGAATTTGTTGAATTTGAAGCTCGGTTGGTTCACTAGGAAGATGTGGTCTGTTCTTAGATTTTTGATGTTATAATTATAACATCAAAAATCTAAGAACAGACCACATCTTTCATTACCACATCTCATAACAGACCGCATCTACTAGCCTAACTAGGCGTATGCCTGTTGTGGTAGTAGAAAGGGAGATAGAATTAAAGATTTTTGTCTATAATGTGTGATGATTCTCGCCATGCATGTTGAGTATATGAGTATAGATTACTACCACCAAGAAATTGCCTTAAGATACACCCATTCATTACGTGAGTGGAGAAACAAGTATTAATTACTCAGAAATATGAGATATTTTTCTTAGAAAGTAATGTGATGTTAAATTCGGATTTGTGCAATTGCCGATGAAGTCCAGAAGTTTCAAGAACTCCCCACTTTGCAATACTGGCGATTTCCTCCACCATTCATTTCTTCCGCCTCTCATCTGCTCCTCTGTTCCCCTCTTTCTCCCCTTAGTGGCCGTCTTCCTGCCCCATCGCCGCCCTAAAACAAAGCAACTTGTTCCCGCATTCAGCGCTGTAACAATGCCGTCAATTCCAGGCATCTCGGAGACGCGCGCTGGCAGGCATCCCAGGTTGTTCCACTCGCCGCCGCTAGAGGCGCTTTTGGCGCACGGTAAAGGCTCATTCACAATGCAATCACAAACATAAGCATAACACATAGACATAGACATTAACATAAGCGAAGAGTTGGCGTATTCACAATGTCGAACATAAATCTATTGGCTATGACAATATTCTAGTTTACTATTGGTTGGATATAAGAATCGATTTCGAGATTTCAAAACAAATACGACAAACACAACCACGCAGCACACGAATACTTCGCCTATCGACTTCGATACTCGATTTTGAGTTATCGAACTGTGATTGGCTCATTCCTTATGTCTGACATAAGCATAAGCACAGAAGCTTGAAGCTTGCAAGCTCTTAAGTTAACGTCTTATGTGTTATGCTTATGCGAACGCATTGTGAATGAGTCCACTTGTAGACGCAGTCCTAACTTTTATGTTAACGCCATGCTTATGCTTATGTTTGCATTGTGAATGGGCCTTAACTCGCTCTGTCAACCATCCCCCGCTCGATTGGTCGCTCGCGCGGTCGCTCACTCACCTGCTCAACATGCCCTCCCACTTTCATTCTTCGGGTGTTTATCTACAGCAAGTAGTCACATCCTACATGTTTCTGGAAAATGAATGACGACTTCTCTTTCTCTCGGGAAGTTGCTCGTCGGAATTGTCGGGTATTGCGAGCGGACGCGCTCCGTGTCAGCAGCAGGAGCCGACTGCTGAGCCCCATCTCGATCAGGTTTTTCGTCCAGTTTCCCTGATCCATTGAGCAAATGCTGAGATGGCCCCTTGTTTTGCTTCTGGACATAAATGTAACTTCATTTCCTGTGCACGTCTTCTAGAATTCAGTGGGAAATACAATTATTCAAATTATCGTTTCCATGTCGCGGCCGGAAGTAATAAGAGCCAAAATTTATTGCTTATTTATCTTTGAAAATATATTTTATTACATGGGAGTTTTTTTGATTGTTTTTTTCTCCCTTTCAAAATTCAAAATTTATTGCTTATTTATCTTTGAAAATAGATTTTATTACATGGGAGTTTTTTTGTTTTTTTTTCCCTTTCAAAATTTATTGCATATTTATCCATGAAAATAGATTTTATTACATGGGAGTTTTTGTTTTTTTCTCCCTTTCAAAATTCAAAATTTAAGTAGTATATGACTTAGAGTAGGGATCACAGAATTTTGAAAATGTGCACACAATTCACTTTTCCCCATAGCACGTCATACGCAGTTTTTAACTGTTTTTTTGACGTAAAATAAATAAAATAAAAACTGCAGCCGCGTTTCGGGGACCCGTGCTCGGGGATGACGCGCTGCGCTGAACACCTTGCTGGGAGGGTGCTTATTTAACAGTAAATAGTTTTAGATTTTTTTATTTTTAGTTTTTTTAGTATTAGTATTTATCACTTTTGTAGTTTACTTTATATTAAAGCTCGATCCGCGCAGAAATGGAAGAAAATCAAATCAAGGACTATGGCCATGTGAGTGTTGTCTGTGGTTTCATTAGATACATAAGAACTCGGGGGAAATCTCAAAATAATGAAAGAGTTTTGGTTTTGAAAGAGCAATTCAAATATTCCATTTAGTTATTTCGCTTACTCTCATTCAGAGTGAACTGACTGACGTTTCATTTCCATTCTATTTTCTTCACTTCTAACGACTCATCTTACGTCATGGAACATCAAGGCCGTAAGAAAGGAGTCGCCGTATATATTTGATATTCACGTACAGCGCAATGAATTTGCGATCTTTTGATATTACTGGTATATAAAAACTGTTGTACTGTGTATATAAATGTAATACACAACGTTATTGTGGTGTATTGTTATTTGTGTTTTTCACGTTGATGTTATTCTATTCATGAAGATTGTTTTTATTGAAATAACTTAATACAGTGTCACTACTTGTGATCAAACGGGAGAGCAGGCCTCATGGCCTGAGTCTCGCCACGTAAAATAAGGCATTCAATCATTCATTCATACTTACGTAGTAAAGATAAAGTATTGCAATGCGAGGTGGAAAACTGCGATATTGCGACGGAAAAACTGGTTTGTCAGACCCTGTTACGAAAAATGTATAATTTTTCTTCCTACATATAGTAAATAACTTCCTTTAATACGATTTGAAAGACTATAATCTTATGAAACCGGGTCTTTTTATCACTGCTCTCCAGTTGAGATCAAATACCGCTGCCAATAAAACTACTCTTAGTAGAGGAAGGTCCAGAGAGGATGTATACTACAGGAAGTGCAATACAGCAGTAGAAACTATGAATCACATCCTCGGTCAGTGCATTTTTACGAAACCAGCTAGAATAAAGCGTCATGACGAGACAAAGAACTTTATAGAGGGGGAAATGCTCCGGAAATCAAACACTGTGGTGTCCACGGAAGCCATGTGGGAGGGGGAGGGGGTCCATGTGGTCGATGTGACTGTCCGCCACGAGGATGAGTCTAACCTTCTAAAATCAGGGGAGGAAAAAGTGGTAAAGTACCAACCAGTCATTCCCCTGGCAGACCAACGTCATGGAGTGCCCAACGCCAGAATCCTGCCTGTGGTGGTTGGAACTTCCGGGTGCTATTCCACGATGAACAGTCATTGCCCTCAAGACGTTGGGGATCATGTCTCGGGGAGATTTACTATCTCGTTAATTGCTCTCAGATGCTCTATTAAGATTTACACACAATTCGTAAATTACGATGGAGCAATTTGGCATTGCTGGCAGTGAATGCAGAAAATGAACTTCTTGGTCCTGTGGGGAAGTCTAGGGAACCCAGGGGATCCGACAATGCCTAGAATAGACTTAGTTACCACGACTTTAAGTGTGAAGTGCATGCTATTTATTGTAGCATATAGAAAATTGTGTAGTCAGAATCACCATACAATATTTTCAGAACATGAGTAGTTTTCCCAGACGTACTATTATGACAGTTTTAAAAACAATGTTCTCACAAACAGCTCGAATTATTTTCTTATTTTTTCTCAGATAGTGCAAAGTGCGCTTATGAATGTGGTCCAGGGCAGATTTTGTCGAACTCTCTGGAATTTCGAAATTTGCTAAAGTTATAAATAATGCGAGAAAATATGTGCTGTTAGAGCAACAATAGTTGTTTTAGCGGTTGCTTTAGCGTCCTTTATAGTGAGTTAGCTAACGAAGCTTCATAAGCCGTTTCTGGCGCGGTCCAGTTTCGAGTGTGGGGAATTTTTCACACACCCATGGCTTGAATCCTGTATCGGGTTGTGTCCATGGTCTCTTGCGATAATTCGTTGGCGATTGCGAGAGCAATCACATAAACATCGGACCTTTGAGCGTTTGGAAACGTCATTCCTTCTTGTAGTAATCATCCTGAAGGCAGGGCTCAGGGATGACTGAAAATTCATTCCCAAATAGCTTTTTTTAGAGCATTTTTCACGCTCTAAAAATATTAGATCACGCATGTGTCCTCCGTAATGATGGTGATTTGTGAAATATAATGATGGAGTACTGCTTTTTATTAATTTTCTTCTTTTGATTCTTCTTCTTGTTATTGTTTTACATTTATCTTTCAGGTACGATTCGTATTCTATGTTTTGAATTAAAAATTCATTCATAACGTGAAAAGGTCTCTTTTTGACCTTGCACATCGAAAAACTGTTGTTTTGGATAATCGGCCCTGGTTATGCGTGTATGAACGACATGAGGTCATTATCTCGAACGACATCGATCCGGAACAGTTCGGTATTGAAGCGGGTATGGCGTTTAATAGAGCTCATTGGTCAGCGAGCTCGCTTTCCATGATGCGATCACGGGTTCGATCCCTGATGGGGCAAGATTGTGGTGTGCGCTTTCCTAGCAATGTCCAAGTATATGTTGCTGTGTGACGATAAAAAAAACTCACTTCTTAGGTTCAGAAGACCAGAATACGGCGCAGGAATGCCTATATGCTAACCACACATACCCCGTAACCCATGTCCAGAAGGCCGAGACGCCGCTGTATGTATAAATTTTACGTATATATGTATGAATTTTTGGGGAGAAAGTTTTATTTTTTGCGTTGTGTACATTATTTAATGTTTCCGCATTTGTCATTGAGTAGTTTCGCCGGGCTCCCGGGAGGTGCGTTTCGATATTTCCAGTGGCGCGAAGTGCGCGGCGCGGGTGGCCCGGCGGGGGGGAGGGGAGGGCGGCTCATCCATCATGCGCGCGATATGAAGTGCGCGCCGGAGATAATTGACAGGCGCGTCGCGCCACTGGTTCCGCCTCCCTCGCCCGCTGCCATCCGGCCTCCGCGGAACTTAAACATGAACACGCCGCCGACAGCCACCGGCGCGTGGTTCCCGCTCTCGGCTCCGCCGCCCCCGCTGCCGTCCCCGCTGACGCCCCGCCTCCGCCCCCGCCGCCGCCGCCCCCGCCGCCCGCCCCGCCGCCGCCCCCGCCGCCGCCCCGCCGCCGCCCCGCCGCCGCCGCCGCCGTGCACCCGCCGCCGCCCCCTCCGCCCCCGCCGCCCCGCCGCCGCCCCCGCTTTCCCTTGCCAACTCGCCGTCCCCTTGCTCCCCTCACCACTCCCGTTAGCTATTCCATCGTCGCTGTCAGCGACGCTGTTATTACCACTGTCGCCACCGTCGCCACCCTTTCGACCTCTGCCACTTCCGTCCTCCCGTTGACTCCCCGCTTGGCCCCTGCTTCCCCTCCCCGCCTGCCCGGCCTCCTCCATCCCCGGCGCCAGCGGCGCTGTTATTGCCACCATCGTTCCCTTCGTCCCCACCCCTTCGCCCACTGCTACTCTCGCGTCTACGTCCACTCCCGGCCGCCCCTTCCCCCCCCTGCCCTGTCCTTCCGGCGGTGCTTCCCCCGCCCTTCTCCATCACTGCCACTTCACTCGCGCTCCCCGGCCAGGGAGACTGTGATGGCAGTGTGGACGGAGCCAAAATTGAGGGAGGGGTCGGACCAGGTGTGACTGGGAAAAAGGGCGTAGTGGCAATGAGGAAGTGGGGGTGGGTCGGGGGGCCTCGGAGAGTTGGGAATGGGGAAAGGCGGCGAACGGACAAGTGAGGCTGAGGAAGTGAGGAGGAAATGGGGCTGGAAAGTGGGGTTGGGGGCAGTGCAATATGAGGCGTGGGATGTGGGTGCTGGAGTGTGACAAAGCCCAGGAGGGAGGGAGAGTACGGGTGTCGGGGCGTTGCCCCTCGCTGTTACAAGTGCGTGTGCACATCGCTCCTAATGCGCACGCGGAATTCCATCTAGCAACTTCATTTTCCAAGAATGGGACCTACTCCTGCGTCGGTTTGCACCGCTCTTGTGTTGATCACACACACACACACACACACACACACACACAGATACACATAGGCTACGTAGAAGCACACATATGTAGTCTACATACAAGCACACACAAAACTTTTCCCTTTCTTCCACAATAGGGCATCATTCCCATGAATGAGTTTGTGGGACGCCATTTCATATCTTCGTGGAAGGTTTGTGTCATATGTTGAATATCCATTTCCGTAAGTGGATAGTTAAACGAAGTGCTGGAGGTTTGTCATGCGACGTTTCTCGTTACATAAAAGAACATTACTACTAACAATGAAACTATTGACAAAAACACACCTACGACCTACTTCCGTTTTGTAGGCGAAGTGAAACGACTAAAAGGGTGCATTTTTGTGATGTACGAAAATACGACTTCTGAGGCCAGTATTTCATGACACCACTGTGGTTGAAATAATCGTAGCCACTTGGAAGCATTAAATTATATTTTAATAGAATGTCTTCAGTGTATGATTATTTATTGTCTTCTGGAACTCAAATACAGTTTGGTCGTATTGATATTTTGAAAATCATTCACGAATTTAGTTATAGTACATCGAAAAAGAAATAATTGGTTTCTGTTCAACCCAACGTTGATTGCGGCAAGTGTTGACGCGTTGATTGCGGAGTTGACGTTGATTGCGGCAAGTGATAACTGCCCCTCCCCGCTCTATCGCTCGAATTTCCAATGATCTGAGAGAGTCGTTACATTGGTCAACCAAAATTCCAACCAGAACACCCAGTTTAGGTGACTCACAGCATCAAATTATGTCATTGCAGTGCCTCTGACCGGGAGGTCCTAGGGTTTGATCCTTCATACTGGCAGCATTTTCGACAACAGCTAGAGAGCTAGGTAAAATTAATTCGCTCTTTGGAGGAGAATTCTAGCAGCCGACTGCTCTGATCGGTTGTTTCACACGGTTTCTCCGATCAATAACAGGCGAGTGCAGGAGCAGTATTCTAAAAAAAAAGTGGTCACGTAACGTGCGCGATCTTTCCTTATTCTTTCTTGAATCTGTGCCCCTTACTTACATATTTACATACACTACTCCTCTGCACTAGTCGGGAGACCAATCGGAACCTTAGAGCTTGTCCCGACTGGGGCGGTGGCCTGCTGGGAGATAATTTGTAGGGGAATACCTCGCTATTCCACATGCAGGGTGGCGTCGGATCTCGCCATCTAGAGGGGAAAGATCACTCACCTCCTACAATAAAACATGTTCTACGCTTACAGAACTAATGGCCTTGGCAGTTGACGCGCCTCGAATCACAAATCAACCAACCAATCAATCAATCAATCGAATCTGAGCACGATATTGCAGTGTAGATATTAAATTTTAATTATCCTCTTGTTCGTCAACTAATATCCGCGTTCTCTGTGTACGGTTGAGCACTGTTGAGATGTTTAGCAATGGATTTCGCATTTCTCTGCCCTGGGAATAGTGAAAGAATGAAATTTTATTAAAATTTAGAACTTTAACTTTACTCCTGATGCGATATGCCAGTTTTCAAATATGTTACATAAGGTATTTTTTTTACATTTTGTCCTTGGCAAAAAGATGATGTCCCACAATTGTTGTGGTGGTCTGGATTTTGATGAATTATATAAGTCTTATCCTAAGATCACAGTGTTTTCAAATCGAACAAATTTATGGCTTTTTATTCCAGTTTACATGTTTTAGCACTTTATACGTCCTGCTATCCATGTAGCAGACTGAAATTTATTGAGAGGTATAAAAATGTTAAACAATGTTAAGAGGGTTTTGAAATGATATGCTATTTTGTGGTATACGTTCACCCCCCTTATGCTTGGGATTAACCGCGAGGGTCCATGTGAGCGGGTTGTTGTGTTATCAAATGAATGCGAATCGCGGTCTCCGTTTTCCTAAGTGTCAACAATTTGCTGAAGTAGGAAAAGCTCCATTACGTAGCTGCAAATTGTCATTCATGAACTTCTCTGAAAAGAGAGAAAGCTCTCTACAACGTGCGTTAACCCTCTCCACACGTTTGCTGTCGTAAATTTCTCCTTATTGTGCGCCAGACGACGGCGCCCGTCCGGATGAGGTGCTCACGTGATTTCCCTCCATCGCCCACCGCCCACCGCCCACCGCCCCCGGCCGCGAGGGGCGATGGCGGAGACGATGCCCCGCCCCCCTTTCGCTCCGCCCCCGCCGGCACCTCCGCCGTGCATCACGGGCGCTGTAATTTTCCAAAATTAATCCCCCGCACACTTCACCCGGCCGCGTAATAGCGGTCATTTCGCCAAGCCGTTCATAACTCACTCGCAACGCGCACCGCGAAGGGAGTTATCGCTGTTTGGGTCCCTGTTCACGAATTTTTTTTGTACGTCCAGGGTGAGGGTGATATAGGGAAATGCGGTTTCACTGAAATTACATCCTGTAATGAGAGAGGAACTTGTGATCACGTGAAATGCAACATTTACTTTTATCTCGATTAGTAATTTCTTTATTTCCCAGATATGGTTTATTACATTTTTTTAAAACTAAAGTTAAGATATATATTTTCACGGGAAGAAAAGTCATACCTCGGAACGTGTGTTCTTCCCTAAACAGATTCCTTGTATTGATATCAGAGAAAGGTTGTACATATGTAGACGACCAGCCTGCTCGGCACTCTTCCAGTGAGTTGTGTAGTTGAGCAGAGGCCCTGTTGATTTCCTAGTTCAAACATGTTCTTCAGAGTCAATCTATACGAATCCGCACAAACATTGCCAACGATGAACTCTGTCCACAGAACAAAACGTGTGTATGCGAGGCAATTGTTTCGTGTTACCATAGAAACTGTTCATAACCAGCAGCCACCCCAGGCGTTTTCCATCCACGCATCGCAACCGCCCCCGCCCCCGTCGCTGTCGCACGCCATCCGCACCATCCACCCCCACCCCCGGGCCGGCGAGCCGCCCTCTTTCGCAACGCACTTTCACCTCCCGCCCCGCCACCGACTCACCCTCCTTGCACACACCGCTGTTTCCAATACAGTCCTCGGCGCTCCCACGCCTCCGCGACGACCCCGTGCTGACCCCACGCCGTCCCTGCATCGTTCTCTCGTGGACTTCACGCCATGCTCACGCCACCCCCCGCCCCTCCTGACCCTGCCCTGACCCTGCCCTGACCCTGACTGCCCTGACCCTGCCCTGACCCTGCCCTGACCCTGCCCTGACCTCTGCCCTGACCCTGCCCTGACCTCTGCCCTGACCCTGCCCCCTGACCTCCTGACCCTCGACCTCTGCCCTGACCTGCCTGACCCTGCCCTGACCTGCCCTGACCCTGCCCTGACCTCTGCCCTGACCCTGCCCTGACCCTGCCCCTGACCCTGCCCCTGACCCTGCCCTGACCCTGCCCTGACCCTGCCCTGACCTGCCTGCCCCTGACCCTGCCCTGACCCTGCCCTGACCCTGCCCCTGACCCTGCCCTGACCCTGCCCTGACCCCTGCGCCGACCCCTGACCTGCCGACCTCCCTGCGCCTGACCCCTGCGCCTGACCTCTGCCCTGACCTCTGCGCCCACCCTGCGCCCACCCTGCGCCCGACCCTGCGCCCACCCTGCGCCCACCCTGCGCCCACCCCACACTGACCCCGAGTCGACCCCGAGCCGACTCCGCGCCGTCTCCATGTTTGATTGTACCATCTCTGTCACAGACCTCTCCCCCTCTCATACCACTCACCCCGCCTCATCTCTGCCGACTACTGTTCCCCGTTGCCGCTGTCTTCATCGCCCCCTCCCTCGATCCGCCACCAAAACCGCCGCCCCCTTCACCAGTTCTGCCCGCACCGCAGCTTCCGCCGCCCTACCTATTCCCCACCGCGGTCCGTCACCGCCCTTGCATCCCCCGCAGCCCTTCCCCCACCCTGCCCTTATCTTGCGTATGGCCCTCCGCACCCAGTCGATCCGCTCTGCGGCAGCGGCGGGCGGCCCCTTCCGCCTCCGCCGCGGCGGTGCCTGGTAGCCCTCCAGCGCTCCCCGAGCAAACACGCCATCACTCTGCGCAGGGGCGGGTGGCGGTGCAGAGGTACACAGTGCGGCTCCGTTTTCCCCAGCCCCGCCCCCCGCTCCGCGAGCTGTGCGACCAATTTCTGCCGCAGAGATAATGCCGGAGCGGGCTGGCCGGCGGCCGCCGGGAGCAAGCTCGTATTGTGCGCCGAATGTGACGATAGGAAGCGGCGAATTTGCGTCCGCCCGAACGTCGGACCGCGGCATCGCGCCCGGGGCGGCAGGAGGGCGGGGCGAGGAGCGCAGCTGCAGGGCGGGCCAAATCCGGGCGCGCCCGCGCCCGCCCCCGCCCCCGCGGACACGCTTCGGATAATCGCCCCTCTGGCCAAGGGTTGTGGCCACTCTTTCGCAGAGCCAACGGTCTCTCGAGTTGGCGTCATAATCGCACACGCGATATCCGGGTCTCGGCCTTCCGACGCGGCTCTGCTTGTTGACCGTTGAAATCCCAGGGTCCTTCGGTGGCTCTCATTCGCCGTTCAGGCGTGCCTTAACTGCCAATAGACGTCCAATTCTATGCAAGTCATTGGTTTCCAAAGCCTTTCGCCTAGCTTCCCACATCCATTCTTCTCAAAAATATTATTTGGTGGGTTATTTATCAGAAGAATTAACAAAACTGAATGTGGCTAAACCGTATTGACTTGATAATTTGGAGCTTCCGAAATTCGACAATCCTAAACACAATGCACTTTACTGACACAACACCAGTGATGAAAAAAATGGAAGTGCGGTACATCCATTAGAAGTTTGAAGGTGATTCTGTTTTGTTAGTTTCTTTGTATGGAGCGGTTGCAGACTGGTGGCGTCTCGTGGGCTGTGAAAGGCATCGAAAGGCAGAAAGACCCTCCAAGCGTGCACATTCCGCGCGGAGAAGCAACGGGGGGGGGGGGAATGAAATACCTGGCTCGCCACCCCCGCTCCGCTCCGGCTCCGCTCCTGCTCCGCCCCCGCTCCGCCTGCACCCGGTCCACGCCTGCTTTACGGCTTCCCTTCACCCCTCCCTCTTTCTATCATCTGCGAGATTCCGTCTTGCCTTCACCTCTCCTCTGACCATTCCTTTTCTCGTTCCTTTTGTTTTCTTAATTTATCTTCCTTCCTAACGTCTTCTTCCTTCTGTCTTCTTCTTTCATTCTTCTCTCATTTCTTTTTCTCATTTTCTTCATTCTTCTTCTTCTCATTTTCTTTCTTTCTCATTTTCTTTCTTTTTTTTTTCTTCTATTTTCTTCTTCCTCATTCTTCTTCCTTTTCTTTCTTCTATTCTTCTTTCCATTTTTCTTCTTTTTCTTTCTCTTTGTTCTTCTCATTTCGTTCTTCTCATTTTTCTCCTTTTTCTTTTTTCTCTTTCTCTTCTTTCTCATTTCTTTCTCATTCTTTTTTCCCATTTTCTTTCTCATTTTCTTCTTTCTCATTTCGTCTTTCTCATTTCTCTTTCCATTTTTCTTCTCATTCTTCTTCCTCATTTTTTCTTCCTCTTTCTTTCTTTCCTTTTCTTCTCTCCTCATTTCTTTCTCCTATTTCTTTCTCTTATTTCTTCTTCCTCATTTTTCTCATTTTCTTTCTCTCATTTTTTTTTTTCATTTTTTCTCCTTCCTTGTCTCTTTCTTTTTTCTATTCTCTCTTCCTCCTCCTCCTATTCTCTCCTTTATTTCTCTCATTTCTCCCCTTTCTTTCTCTCTTATTGCCTTACTTGCTCCTTCCCTTCCCTTTCTTGCTTTCCTTTTCTTCCCCTTTCTTCCTCTTTTTCCCTTCCCTTTTTCCCCTTCCCTTCCCTTTCTCCTTCTTTTCAATTTTTTCTTCTCGTTCCTCTTCAGGTGTGTGACTCTCGCCTCTTCTTTGGGCTAGACCATTGAGTGTGCATGTTTTGGTTCACTCCCCTCTCTTCTCATAATACCTGATCTCGTCCTGGCGCAGTCAGCAGCGCAATGGCACACGGGGCGCTCTGTCTTCGCTTTCCACTCGTGATGGGCGGCCTCCCGTGCGCCATGCCGCTGTCTCGTATCCCCTTCCTGCAATCCCGTCCTTTTTCTCTCGTCCTTCCGTCCGCCCGCAGAGCGAGTGGCGGCTCGTTATCGAATCTGCTCGCGGCCGCCCGGCCGCCCCGCCGCCCGCTCATGAAATTATTCCAAATATATTACTCTTGCGGGCGGGGCCGCCTCGCATAAACCGCCCCCGGGGTCGTTAGTGGCGGTGAGGAGAAGAGTAGTTCCTTAGAGAGTCGACAGATCGCGGCGCGGTTCTTCCGCTGGAGGGAGCGCTTTTTATTCGCAGGCCATTTCCGGAGTTCCACAAGGGTGGATTATGAGGCGCAATTTGGGGGTAACTTGCGGGTATTTCATTTTTGAGATGTTTTCGTGAGATTGATTCATAGAATCGTTATCAGTTGTGCCTTTGGTGGGACATTTTGTCGTACAATGAAAACCTTTCGAAAGTATGCGATTATTAGTGTTGGTTTTCGACAATATATAACAACGTCAAGTCCATTTGATTTTATTGATCTTCCACTTGATTCCATTGATTCTATTAATACTAACTGATTCCATTAAATGTCTTTTTTATTCAACTTAGGTTATTTTGAAAAACAAGGAATAAATGCGTTGTAGTTTCTTGATCGGGTTAATAATAGAAGTGGGTTTGGTAACAAACAGAATATTATAAATGGCTGGATGAATGGGATTTATTTTAGAAAATTATTGTACTAGTTTTGCTTACTGCCAAGTTTTTCTGACTAGTAAGTTCCTATTCTAGTTTCTTCTCCTAGGGTACCGCCTTTATCTTAAGTACTCTTGAGCGAGAGGGCACCGCCTCCTCCGCAGTAGGTTCCACTTGCGCACATTCTTTCGCTCTGTCGATCAGCGCCCGCCCCACCACCCTCTCGCTGCCAGAGTCACTCAGGCAGCCTCGCCCACTGCCCCCCCCCCCCTCCGACCCCCCCCGCCGCCCCGCCCGCACCGCCGCCCCGCCCGCCCCGCCCGCCCCGCCCCGCCACGTCCCCGCCACGCCCCGTCGCCGCGCCCCGTCGCCACGCCCCGTCGCCGCGCCCCGTCGCCACGCCCCGTCGCCGCCCGCAGCCACCCCGGCGCCGCCCCGCCCGCCCCGCCATGCCGCCGCCACCGCCCTGCCGCCGCCCCGCCCGGTCCCCACCCGGTTCCGCCCGCCCGTCCCGCCACCGCCCCCGCCGTGACCTCGGCACCCACCGCGGAATCCGCCGATCGCCATCAATATTCATGGCCCCCGGTTCTCCACTCCGCTCGCCCGCCGCGCCACCCCCGGCTATTGGCAGCTTCCAGCCCTCGCCCCCACTCCACCCCTGCCCGTCGCCTCCTTGCTCGGCGACCTCTGCCTCCGCCCGCGGGCTGGCGGCTCCGACGGGGCATCGGCCGCCGCGCTGCCCCGCTGCCCCGCCCACGCCGCCTGCTAGTCCGCGCGGCACCTGCGCTCGCACGCCCCCCCCACCCCACCCACGAACACTTCGTCACTCGCCGGAAAAGGCTGACGCTCATCTCGCTTGCTGCGAGATCACTGTTCCCATTTTGACGGGTCGCTTTGGGATTTAATGACATTCTTTTGACAGAAACATTTTTTTAAAAAGCATCTATTTCTCTATTCATTGCTAATAAACAGCAGCATCTACAACTATAAAGGAGATGTTTCGAAAAATGGAAGTTCTGGTATTGATCTGGTTCAAGTTAAAGCGCTGTATCCACATTTAATTGTCGTCATTTTTCAGAAGTTTTCAAAATTCGAAATATTTGTAAGTATTGAAGAATCCGAAATCCTTATCTGTTGTAAAAATAACTTTTCAGTTAGAAATCCGAGCATAATGGGGTGTTCCCTTCCGCTCCTTCCACATTCTTACGTCCGCGTCCCGCCCCCGGCGGGTTGTTGGCTGCCCCAGCGCAACAATTCCCTTTGTTTCTGCAGTTGCACGTTGGCAGTGGAGGCGAGGCTTGCGAGGCATTTGCATCCCTTTTACGGCAGTTAGCGCTGCCGGCGGCTGACACCATTTCAAAGCTACCGCTCTGCGCCTCGCTTCTTCCGACTCCTCCCCGCCGCTTCCTGCCCCGCCTCTTCCAACCCCGCCTCCACCCCCTCTGATCGGTAGTTTTCCGTGGTTTCTCTGATCACCTCCAGGCGACTGCCGGAGCAGTATCCTATCAAATGGGCCACGGACCGCGCGCGATCTGTCCTTCCCTATCCTCTCCCCTTACACACACACTTACAATAACATGCACTACACTATTACATATTCCGGGAGACCGATCGGGAGTTTAGAGCTTGTCCCGGCTGGGGCGGTGCCCCGCTGGTGGGAGAGTCCTGGTTAGGGGGAAACCCCGCTAGCTGACGGTAGGTCGGCGCCGGATCTCGTCACCCAGTGGGGGAAGATCACCGCCATCTCCCGAGGAAAACATGCACTACACTAACGGGACTAATGACCAGAGCACGTGCCCGGAAACACAAAAAAATCAATCAATCAATCAATTTCCACCCTCTAACCGCCCCTTCCTGCACCTTCCCACTCCTTCCCCCTCCTCCCACCCTCTCTCCGCTCCACTTCTCCCCTCCTCACTCTTCTCCACTCATCTGATCCCCTGGCCGCACTTCCCCGTACTATTCCCCATAAATCCTCCTCCTCCCTAGCTCCCTCCCCGCTCCGCCCCACCGTTCCTACCCGACACTCCCCACTCCTCTCCGCTACTTCCTGCCTCACCCCGCTCCCTCTCTCCATTTTCCCTCGCTCTGTCAGGCGCCAAGGCTCATGCGAGAACCCAACACTGTCCTCGCCCTGCCGCCAGTCTTACTACCCCCTTTCGCCGTCCCGGCCTTTCAGCCATTCCGTTCCACCCCGCTTTCACGCACCCGCTCTGACATTCCCTTCCTGCATTCCCATCATGTTCCTCACTCATCTCAGTCCCCGCTCCGTCTGACCCCATCTCTCGCGTTTGTCCTCCCCTTCCTCTTCATCTGCCGCCACTTCTCCCCTTCTCACCTGCCTTCCTATCCATCTCGGCCTCCATCGTTTTGCCATCGCATAGGCACTTAGTCCCTTTTTCGTTTTTTTCCACGTCCGCCTCCGCTTTGGTCGTTCATGTCTATTAAAATCATTTGCCTTACCTTGCATTCTTATTGTCTCTACCTCAGCGCGTAAGTACTTCCTCATAACTCTTCCATTCTCTCTATAATCGCCCTTGCCGCCGTTTTCATATCCGTCTACGCCCGTCGCCTACTTACCCCCAATCCCTTGTTTCTCTCTATTCACACTGACTAAAGCTCCATTCCCTCTCCCCTGCGTTATGTTCTCTCGTTCGGTCGCCCTCAATACATCGTTTATCCGCCTTTCAAGATATTTCATATATATCGCCTTTACCTGGATAAACGTATTCCCACTTGTAAAAATTAACCGTTAAACTGAATAATTAACAACAATCTACCCAGGCAAAGCTAACCGCGTGCACCACCGCGTTCTCGCTTTCAACGAGAGTCAGCGGCCGCTGCCTGGGCGAGGGGCGTGGTCGAGAAGCGGGGAGGGGGCGGGGCGGGAGCGGGCGGCGCGGCGGCGAGCCAGGCAGTCGCCGACAGTGGGGACACCTGGCGGCAGCCACAGGTGGCGCTGCCCCGCCACTCCACTCCTGCCCCTCTCCGCTCCCCGCCCCCGCCCCGCCCCGCCCGCCCCGCCCGGCGCCCTGTCGCTGACCGCCGCGCCGCGAATAATGATCCTGGATGGAGCACGTGCAGCGAGCAGACAACGGTGTGCGCCAGAGTGGAGAGGCACTTTGCAAATGAAGGTGTTCACTACACTCATTACAAAGCACTTTTAAACGAAACGCTAACAAGAAAAGCCAGTGACACTTGTCATATTATAATGTTTAATGTTCTACAGAAGTAAATGATTAAGTAGTAAAACGTGCATCAAAAGCGATAAGTGTGTATCACTTTCGAATTTCCCTTCAATGTATTTCTCACACTTGGAACTACTCTTCGAGGGCAAATTTATATAATGAAATAAATAGAACGTGACGTGAGGTGAGGCACTCACTCTACCTGCAAGATATAGTTTTATTTCTTAGTGATATTTTCCATGAAAATGTATCCATTTATTTGAGTACTAGCAGAACCTGGCAGACGCTGCCCTGCTCTTTCTTCCTTCACTCTCTTTTACCCTCATTCTATCTCCCTCTTTTTCCATCTCTCTTTCCTCCTCGCTTTTTCTCTTCCTCTTTTATCCCGACCTCTCTTTTTCCCTCTCTCCTTTTCCATCTCTCTATTTCCCTTTCTCATTTCCCCTTCTTTCTCTTTTCCCTCCTCTCTCTTTCCGCTTTCTTCCCTGCCTCCTCTTTCTTTCCCCCAGTCATTTTCTCCCTTCTCTCTCATTTCCCTTTTTCCTTCTCTCCTTTCTTTTTTCCTTTTTTCCTCTCTCTTTTCCCTCTTTCCCCTCTCTTTTTTCATTTTCTTTTCCATCTTTTTTCATGTATCTTTTCCCCTCTCCTTCTCTTTCCATCATGCATTGTTTGTTCCTCCTGGTCTCCTCGGCCTCGCTCCGCGTAACACGGCAACGCCCAGTCATAGTGAAGCTGGGTTCTCTTGATTGGGAATTGCATTTAACTGAAGCGAAATCTTGTGCTGCAGTGCCTTCTAGAGAAGTTATAAAAAATTAAAAGCATAAAACCCTCCATAAAACACATAGATGTGCCAACTTTCATGGACAGGTTACACGGCCATTCCCCTAAGCTTACTTTGTGATTCTACCGCACCGCTGCTGGCCTCTGGCGGAATATATCAGGAACCTGTCTCTTAGTGACAGGCGAAAAATAATGACCGTGGTGCATCTACCAGCATATTATTTAAATTATTTATTTTCAGCATTTGTGTTGTATTAATCTTTACCAATCTTTGCAAGGACACTGCGTCAAATCCTGAAGAAGATTCTGTAAATATTTCGTATCTATTCATGCACTCATTTTTGTGGAATCGATGTCGATTACACGTCGTTGAATTCACTTTTATTAGTATAGATATAAGTTTCAAGTCAAGCCTTATATTATTTAAAATAGGGGCTTCAAAAATTAACCTATTGGTCAATTGAATTGAAAAACAATGGAAAATAACTCATTATGTATTCTGATGAAGCCGAGTCCAGCTTGTTCTTACGAAACACAAATACTTGTTAACATTGTATAGGAATATAAAATATTGATTTTCATTATATGACAAAGGTAGAGAAACGAGCAGACGGTTTACTTAAAATAAGTTTAGGTCTTGCATACTTCTACCATTGATTAGATGTGAAATTGTAAGGGCACAGGAATTAAACATTAATCAAATACAATTCATTACTGTCGATGCGTTTGACAGGCAGCGAAAACACTGCCGACAACATATCTGCAATTACATTAACATTTTAAAGAGAATCCATGACAATCATTTCACATTTGACTCAGTTTCCGCAATAAATTCGAGGTATCATTGTTTATACAAATATTGCATCTGGGAATCCCATTACCAGAAACAGTATCTAACAAGCATCGGACAAGGTAAGCGCGTTTTGCATTTTAATTATACATTTTCGGAATCATGGTAATTGCAATTCGTTCAACAGTTGTACGTTCAATTTTAAATATAGAGCTTGCAATGTTTACGCATTGGGAGACAACTCAATGAAATTTTATCCGCTGATTTTCTGTTGAAAGAACAAACAAATAATTTCAAGCTTTAATTAGGCTGTTTGATTTCACGAGAAAATGGTAAACTGAACAATCATGAAACAGCAAAACTTCAGTGTTCTGGAAGAACAATCAGATCAAACTCTTGCAAAATCGTTTCTCATTGCTAAGTACTACTTTTTAAAGAATATCTTTCGACGAACAGCATTCAATGTAAATCTCCTTTCTCAGGAAGTCTGACAAAAGTTCAAATATCAAAGAAATGTTTACACAAAAAGCATAAAGCACGTTTCTTAAACGCATTTTGTCTCCCTTTATGAAAATGTAATGTTTCAAAAGTTTCCGAAGTATAATTAAAACCATTCCTGTTGAGTTTTTTGTAATAAACTTTTTTTTCTCTTCTGACTCTAATGAACGCTTATATAAATAGGAAGCATGAACGTTTCCCACCAGAATACATTATTATTAGTATCTCAGATTACGTGGAATAATCCACATGATTCTAATTTAAATTAGTCTCTATAAGTCCTTGTGTAAGTCTAGGAATGTTAATTCTTTTCTTGTGGAATATGAAGGGATGAATGGAGGTAATTCAGAGGACCACCATGACTTTTTTTCTGACCTCTGAGATCCAAATGCCTCAGCCCTCTTACAAATGTCAGGGAGTCTCGTAATTAGAATTAAGTATTCTCACGAGATTAATTACTGCACTGGTATGTTTCACTACTATTAGCCATTTGTAAAATGTGCTATTCGACATTTTGAAGTGACGAGTTACACATATGATAATTGTGACAATAAATTTGTTACACGATACTGAGCGTTTACGCTTTATAAAAACGTAGTCATTGTGATGCTAGTTGTGAGTTAATGCTTTTCCCCGGTTTAGGTTGATTTCTCCTAATAGATGAACTCGTACGACAGAACTTCATTTTACCAAATCGATAGCTGCACTGTGCTTAAGCAATAAACCGAATGACGGATGGAACAAAATACATTCCTCATAGTTCGAAATTAACTTGCAAGTAATGTGACAATTCTCTTTTAATAACTCAAATTGTAAAATAATCTCAATTTCACGGACTTTTGATTAAAGAACTTCTACATTAAAATGTGCACATTTGTGTACATGAACATTCTCCCGTAGGAAGAGTATCAATTGATTTTTCATAATTTGTGTGTGTATTTGTTGAATTTCTTTATTTTACATGAATAAAAGATGTGAATGCGTAATTTAGGAAATGAATATGGAAATTAAACATCCGCATGCCAACGCGGCGCGCACGCGATGCGTAACGACCTGTCGAAAGCAGCACGCACATATCCACCCGGTAAACACTTGCGAACAGCAGGCAACTCATGAGGCTTACATCTGCATTAGCTCCTGTAATAGACCTATGCGTTTCTGGTAGTAGTGATAGATATAAATTTTAATCAGTCTTAGGATTATGTTATATATCTAAAGTGTATATACACTACATATCACCGCATTTACTTTACGTATCATTACAGTCTTTATCCTTCCTTACACTCCAATTTCTCACTTTTTCCTTCTCGGACTCTCTCTCCCACATTCTTCAAAGTCTTTTTTTTGTCTTCGGCCACCGTTTTGTCTCTCAACCCTCCGTCCCTGTTGCCTCTTTTGATTCTCCATCGTCTCTGCCTCATTCGTGTTGCTTTCTTTCTTATTCGACAAATTATTTTGCCTCCTTTCTCGCACACTCCCTTTTGAGGCGGGTAAACTTTTTGCAGTCCTTTTTTGCCCTGCTGAATGTGGAGATGATGATAATTATGATTATGATGAAGGATGGTGATGACTATGAGTTTGCAAAGGGAATGGAAAGTGGTTGAAAAACGAGTGTTATATATTGTGGCCGGGACAACACTACCATGCTACAACAAACAAGGAAACGCCCCAGGCGGGACTTTAACTCTCACAATATTTTTTTGGAACTGTGATCTGATGCACACTGGGGTAACGCAATCGATGATGATAATTGTAAAGTACGCTTATTCAGTCAGTCTCTTTTCAGTCCCAAATAATATCTGTACTATGTCATGGAAGTTTCAGATTTTATAAATTATTTCTATGTAATTGTAACTTATGTTGCAACATTTCTCTTTCTCAAGAAAATAGTTCTAAAATACTCAAGATAAAAATTAAAAGAAATATGAAAAGCAAATTTTGAAAAAAAACTGATAATTGGGAATCATTTTCTCGGTCCAAAAATAACTTTCCTGTCAAAATGGCGTTGGTAAATGGTTTTGTGAAATTAAGAAGAGAATGTTTCTTGATATTTAATGTAGAAGTAATTTGGACGTATTTTGTAGGGCATAGTAAGCAACATAATAGAAAATAACACGTTACGGCCAGCATGTCAAGCGTAAGGGGTGAGCAACTGTGTGATTGTACTCTTCCGACAAACACCTGGAAGAAATTTCTTCGTTGGAAATGGTAGAAAAACTATTATTGTAAAGACGATTAAAAACTATTAACTTAATCAAAATGTTGTTATCATAATTTAGTACAATAGAGTACCCTTGAATATTTTGCGAGGAATTCCTACGCGCCTATTCTTGATATCAGGTATCGCAAGTTACCTGTTTTTAAGGTCCCTTTTCTACATCTTTGCTAATATAACGACCACTGTGAATTTTTTAAACTTCAGGGGAAAACGTAGAGAGAACACGTAAGGACAACACCAATACTCACAAACATCCATACCCGATGCGATAATCGAACTCGCGACCCTTCGAGCCGAGACTGCTACGGCCCTTCAGCATCAACGACCTTGCCTATCGAGACCGACGGGAGTTACCTTGACACCCTATTTTAATTCATTATTTAAATCTTAAAGAACATTATTTAAATGGTATTTGCTTTACAGGTGTTTAAAGGAAATTTAAAGTGTTATAACTCATTAAGAACTGGCTCCAAACTAAATTGAAATTTGTTGTGAATTTAATTTCTTTTAGAAATTATTTCAAAGTTGTCTCACCAAAAGAGGATTATTTTCTTGATTCTATCAGTCACTACTAACGAGGTTCGATCTTTGCCACCATGTATTTATGTAGCTTTCGCGGCACGATTACGACATTCGTGTAGTGACCTCTGCTACTGCCGTTGTAGTCTCTTGCATTTAAATGTAAAAGTGATGCTAGTAGAATTTCTTATGTAAACGTAACAAACGTATATCTCGAAGATATTATGGATTTTGTCTCGAAGTAAAATACTAGAATACGAGATTATTGAAAGAAATTTAAAAGCGTGAAAACTAAAATGAAGAACATAAATTTGTAGGATTTACCACATCTGAATTAATTGGACGTATCTCAATAACATAACAAATATAGTATTTTACAAAATGTGTAGACATAGTTTCATGGTAATATATAGTATAATTAGATTATATCATAAAATTGACAATGTTGAAAAGAAAGAGAATTCACTTATCACACATCAATTTACACCAATTACTTAATGTAGAAGCGCGTTAATTTAGTTAGGTTAGTTTTTACTCATGCCATTTCAAACAACTGTGAAATTAAATCTGGGATCAAGTGACTCCACACGACTTTGAGTTTTCCAAACCTTTATGCGAAGAAATCGAAGTTGTGATATTACCTGAAACGAGGGGAAAGAAGAAAAGAATGATTGATTTCCAATGAATCAATAGCAAGATTTTCTTTACACCAGAAACAGGTTCTTAAGGAACTGAAATGTCTTTTACCGAAGACTTCCACTTTCAATTCCTGAGGCAAAGAGTTCGATGCCTCATTGCAAAGGAGAAGCGAGTCTCAATTTTCCGGATGATCAGCCAACAAACAGGGAAACACATATAAAGAAAGCCTTGCCTGTGATGTAATGATTTTTGGTTTTATTTATGTTAGTGTTAATCTATGCCTTGTCGTGTAAATTATACCTGTTATTTACAAAGACGTCTCAAATCTACTACAATGCGTTGGAAATAGATCGCAGAACTTTAATTTAAGATCTTTGTGAGGCATTGCAGTCATATTTATTCTCTTTGTACAACACAGTAGATATAAATATATGTAGATTTAAAATTTGTTTCAATCGCAAGACTAATTGTAAGAGTTGGGATGGGAAATCCGTCAGTAAATGCAAACACACACTCTCTCTCTTTCTCTCTTTTCTCTCTCTCTCTTCTTTCTCTCTCTCTTCTTTCTCTCTTCTTTCTCTCTCTCTCTTCTTTCTCTCTCTTCTTTCTCTCTCTCTTCTTTCTCTCTCTTCTTTTTCTCTCTTCTTTCTCTCTCTCTCTTTATCGCTCTTTCTCTCTTTCTCTCTTTCTCTTTCTCTTCTCTTTCTCTTTCTTTCTCTCTCTTTCTCTTCTTTCTCTCTCTTTCTCTCTTTCTCTCTCTATTTTCCTCTAGTTCTCTCTCTAGTTCTCTCTCTAGTTCTCTCCCTTTCTTTCTCTTTCTTCCTCTAGTTACCGGAAAATCTGTATTTTTACACGATGATAATTAGAAGTATGCTCGACTAACCATAAATAAAACATCAATGATATTCAGGTGGTTCAGAATAAATAATATAAACTTCTAGAACACGTGGAGGGGTCGAAAATGATTATTTTTTGCCAATTAACACATAGTGGGATACCACGTCCCCTTAATATTAGGCAATCCCTTATGCAAAGATGTACATCAGGTCACGTCTGACGTATTCAAGGCTATTCCTTGTTCCTGTCGAACATGTGTGCACATGGTGTCTCCTTAAAGCAAGAGTAGATATCGCATTTATAATTGCATGTAATTCCGTTACATACAATTTTTCACTACATGATCATTGTCCAGAAGTGATCATTTTCTTTCCCTCTACATGTTTTAGAAGTTTGAAACCTTTATTATGAGATATTTGATAGAAGAATTATTGAGAAACTGCTGTTCAATTATGAAAAACGTCTCCCCAATTTGATACAAGAAATAGATTTTATTTAACTAATTAAGCAGAAGAAGGTAGACTAGTTGTTTGCTGCTAAAAATTACTCTATTACACAGATAATATTGCTTCATGATCTAACAAAACGTTTCTCACATGAAACATCTGTGAGGTTATGTTGACTTCATATGGAAAGAACAACTTGACTCTGAAAATCAATCAATCAATGAAACAAACAAATATATATATATTGCTAGACTGTCAAAATTTACAAAACAAGAAGCCTTAATGAGCATTAACCGTGAGCTATTTAATAGAACTACTACTTATTATAGTACATTATTTGACATCTATTATTATATTGCTTCGGGGGTGCATTTTTCAATATTTTTAACACACTATTATTAATTATTAACACACTATTATAAATTGAAAGTTTTGCATTGACGTTTATGAGCAGTTTGTGTGTGTTCCACAAGCAACTTAATTCACTCGAAAAGCATAACTAGAAATAAAAATCAATTATTTACGAACGTTGGAAAAAATATTACATAATTAAAATATTACCATCAACTTTACAGTTTCCTTTTTACTTTAGTTAAAATTTTATTTCTCAATTTTGGTTCTTTTTTTTTAGTGTTGTATCTTTTTCTGTTTTTTGTACTAAGTTCCGATGTGCAGTCGAATTCATTGCCTCTGTAGATTATTTTCGACCACGGTTATTTATTTATTTAAACAAGAAGTGGTGAACAAACCTTTATTATTTATTATGTTTTTTTCAGGTACGAGTTACACTACCCGGATAGTGCTTCAATGATATGTTTCTACATCAGTAAGTTTACCATCCTTTTTGAAATTAATTTTGAAGTATATACTATCATAATGCATGCATTATTTGAACTGCACTTTACTGTGGTACGTACGCGATATTGAACGTGTTATAGAGTGCAGTGCTTAAAAGAATATTACAGATCTGTAAGTTTGTGCCTTTCCACTTGCTCTAAGAAGGTTCGCTGCCGTGAACTTCTGAGTAAAATGTAATGATTGAAAAAGTCGATTCTTTAGTCAATATTATTTTCTCATACTGGCATGAAAACTTTGGCCCCTCAAATTAGTGTTTCCCTCAATTTTTAAACTGACTCTTGTTTATTTTCAGGTTAATAGTCATACAAATTCATAAGTTGAGTATTTAACATTTAAAAAACATGAAGATTGTTCTTTTATTAATATCTCTAGTTCTTAATAACCTTTTCATTCACCAAAAGTATAATTACATGTAGTTTTCTTTTTATCAATTGAAATTAATTGATTCCAGCAAAACATGAAATGATTAATACATTATTGTTGTACAAAAATGAATAATTCCTTGTACAGATAATATAAAGAGTGTTTAGAGTTCAACTACATTGTAAGCCTTTCCAGTGAACATACTATTGTTAGATATATCAAGTTGCTTATATTTTCATCTGATCCTAATAATATATATATGATTCTTAATAAACTCGCTAGTAAAAACTTAATTGTTTCAAACATTATATCTCATATTTTCTTTATTAATCACACTTCTAACATGTTAAAATCATTATGTGTAAAGACCTCGGTAAAGTTTCGTTTTGTTCCAAGGAACTTCAAAGACAATATAGTCATAATATTGTGCGTGGATTGTGCATGCCATTTCATTAAGTAATAATTCATCTCCGAATTCGTAGTATATCAAAGATATGGAAGAGAAATAAGAATACTTGAAGGTAGTTTTTTACATATATCAATTTTGACAGTTGGTTCGTCATGCTTCTTCCAACTTCTGGGCATTCGCATCTGGAACGTGAAAATAATGTCAATAAATCATTCCCTGATCTACGCATTGTCTTCAAGATTGAAATGTTTTGACGGTGACTGACTTTCGATATCTACTTTGACAATGACTCCACGGAAACTTCTGTAACAAAAGAGAGTTTGAAGACAAAAGAAACAGAGAGAAATGAAGATGAGGAGATATACACTGAGTTACGTCAAAGAGTATTAATATGCTTTAAAAAAAAGTCTATTTTACGTTTGGGAATGTTAAACGTTTAGCAAAAATTAAAACGAAAAAAAAACTTGTGGTGAAAAGAAAGAAATTGAGGCAATGGAGTGACGAAAAACCTGTCAATGTTAGAGAATTTTTTAATATTTATTTCTTGTTCTACGATACAGTTTTTCAAGAGTTTTAATACCATGTAATGACTAGTTTGTGACATTGTAAGGTAGCTTTTATAGACAGACGACCATTCATAGATATGAAAGGTGTGCAACCCTAAATTGATGGTTTATTAAATTTAACTTTTTAAATTGGGAAGAGGAAGGGAAATGGTTATGCTGAAGTAAGAAATATCATGGTTTAAGCGTATTTAAATTCATTAAAAAAATTGATTTTTTTCATGTATAGACAGATTTGTTTCAAAGTTCAAGAATATGGGGTAGTACGTAGATTGTGGTCAAAATTATTTGCTAATTGGGCTTTATTTTAGTTTAAAGTGCTAGAAGTAGCGCCTTCCCGATTGGACATCCATATGTTGTTTTGGTAATGATTGAATAGTAGCAGTTGACAATGAATTTTCAATGAAGAACGCTGATTGAATATGGGAATTAATTCAGGTATTTTTATTTTAGTTTTGTTTACAATGGTGTTGATGTGTTGTTTCCAGGTGAACATTTTCTCAGATAGAATTATGAAATACTTTATGGATTATACGATGGTATTTTATTTTGTTACTAAACACAATCACTGAAAACACTTGATTATTTATTTACACTACACTTCTCTTCAGTTATTTACACTACACTTCTCTTGCTTTATTTACACTACACTTCTCTTCAGTTATTTACACTACACTTCTCTTGCACACTCGCACAGTCCTAAGCACTGGCACAGTTTACTGCACTGATCACAGTTCGATGCACTGGTCACCGCACCGACCACAGTACGATGCACTGACAACGGTTCACTTCACTGAGCACACTCACTGCACAGCTATTCACCGCGATGCACACACTTCACAGTTCAGCTTCCACTGCGGACTCAAGACTGACCCGCGGTCGCCGGCCGTCGCGTATTTATACCTGTCAGACAATCCAGAACCTTCCGGACACCGCGACTCTTCTGGAGGAATCCGCCGGCAGGTGATGCAACTCGTGCTCACCGGCGGCTCGTGGTCGCCGGCAGATGACGTAACCCGCCACCTCGAAGTGGCGCCGGGGGATGACGCAATATTCGTTACACTACCCCCTCCTTAGTTGCGATCCGTCTCGGAGCGCGTTTAGTGAAATCATGCCGATACTGCAGCTGGAGCCTCTAGTGCAGTTGGAGGTTAAGAAGAAGTGGCAGTCAATTGTCTTCTTTGGATATGACAACATTCCATGGTGGTAGCTGCAGACTAAGATGCTAACCCCAGTGTACCGGAACAGTACTTCCAACATGCTTCTCACTATTCTCCAGTTCAGTCCATCAAAACCACATCCCAGTTTTGACATGGCAATCTTCTGGACGTTGTCTTGCAGTACTTGTTGGCGTAATTCAATCAGAGTTTCCCACAGATTTTCATAGGATGCCTTGTGATATGACTTACTTTTTGTGACAAGGTAATAAACATAGTGACTGACGTCGTGCAGATGCAGAACCTTCCCAATATCTGGTTGTTGGTTCTTTAATTCTCTATCCTTCCGTATTTTCTCTTGAATACAGCAGCAACACCTCTGGTCATATCTAAATCCTGGGCGACACAATGCGCCAATGCATATTCCTGGGGTAGCGCAAACAGATCCGTTGCACCTCCATTGTTACCCCATAACGCGCTTGATGCTTTCATTATACTGAGACATAAACTCGTGAAATGTGCACTCTTGCATGTCCAGCTCACAAACTCGTGCGGTCTTTTCTTCATCATTTCATTACTTCCTGCGTACGGGCCAGCCGATTCGAATGAACGACTCGTGGTTTTCCATTCGGCAATTTTTAATTCGGTAGACAACATCATTTATGCTCTTCACGACCTCGTACGGTCCTTCCCACTGTCGTTGTAATTTTGGACACAAGCCGCGGCGACGTTGGATGTTAAACAGCCAGACATGATCTCCAGGTTGATAACCTCCTCCTTCAGCTTTGATGTCATACCGGTCTTTCATCCTGTCACTTGATTTGGATTCTTTCACGCACCTGGTTATGAATTACGTCCATTTTCCGTCTTAGGTCATTTACAAAGTCTTCACCGGCTATTTCTTCATTAGTTTTACAACCAAACTGTAGATCACATGGTAGACGTAGTTCCGGCCGAAGAGGATATTAGCGGGCGTTTGCCCGGTTGTCTGATGAACAGATGAGCGGTAGGCTAGAAGAAAAGATGTATGTATTGGTCCCAGTCGCGTTGGTGATCTGACACGACCTTCGCTAAATATTTTCCCATTGTTCTGTTCATGCGTTCCACCATTCCGTCTGACTGCGGATGTAGGGCTGTTGTTCTTGTTTTCTTATTCCAAGAAGTTCACACACCTTGAAACACTGCAGATCTGAAGTTCCGTCCTTGATCTGAATGCAATTCCAGTGGCACACCAAATCGCTCACCCATTCCTTAACCAGTACTTCGGAGATAGCAGTGGCCTCTTGGCTAGGTAGGGATATGCTTCAACCCATTTGCTGAAATAATCCATAGCCACGAGTATGTATTTATTTCCATCATTTGACATTGAAATGGGCCAGCCAAGTCAATGGCAATTCGTTCGAAAGGACTCCAACGTTGTATTGCCTCATCTTCGCTCTTCTCTTTTTATGTGGCTCCATTGCTTGTAGCACAAACTTGACACTTTGTGCACCACATCTTTACATCTTGCTTGCAATTAACCCAGTAAAATCGTTCGCGCACTTTCTGTAGGGTTTTCGTTATACCGAGGTGTCCTCCCGAAGTTCCATCATGCAATTCTCTCAATATTCCAGGGACCCTTACTCTCGGTAACAATATCTGCGTCCTCTTCTGCGAGCCGTCTTCACTTTCCCGAACTCGTTTCAGAACACCTTCCTCTTCAGTAATCGAATCCCACTGCGCCCAATATGATTTTACTGCTGAAGAACAGGAGCTATTTCTTGCCAACTTGGTCTCCGTCCTGCTATTTTCCATTTCCAAACATGTTTCAATTCCGTGTCCTCTTTCTGATCTTTCTGAAGTTCTCTGGTTGCCATTGGTCATTACTGACAGTGACCCTTAAGGTAGGACCATCTTCTCTTCCGAATGACAACAATGTTTGCAGTTTTCCTGCTGACTGCTGCGTTTACAAACAGACTGCTGCCTCCTTGTTGCTTCAGTGGACGGTCACATCGTCTTTCACGGCCCTAATTTTCCACAATTCCAACATCGAGGTTGTCGCCTTTTGCCACTAGAATTGCGTACCAACCTCTCCACCATTGCCTCAAAATATTTTTCGTCATAAGTATCGACGCCGGTTTGCAATTCTCGTACTCGTCCGTCACGTTTCGATGCTCTTTTGCAACTTGGAAGTCTAGTGCTTGACTTAATGCGTCAGCTAAAGTTTTCGGTCTTGCCAGTCTCAATGCTTGTTGTGTTTCTGCATCATGTAGCGCTTCAATAAAGCACCGGACGGCTGTGCGTTGACGGAACTCTCCGAGGCATCAGGGTCCGAAAGGCGCGCCAGACGAGAAATATCAGCTTCCAGTTCTTGAAGACTCTCCAGGCTTCTGAACACGATTCCTTAGCTGGGTAAAATACATGTCTTCCAGGTGCGCTTGCCCGTACCGTGTTTCGAGTCTCTTGACAATTTGCTCGAAGTTGCACTGTTCATCGGTCGGTATTGTCTCTAGAATATCGACGGCGTTACCACGCAAAGCCAAAATCAGGCCGTAGCACAATCTGTTGCGGACCAGCCATTTACCGTCGCAGCAGCCTTGAATTGCTTCAAATAATTCGACCATGAAGAAGTGCCATCAAAGGTAGGTGGTTTTACTCGTGCTTTCCCAGTGGCTCCCGTACGGTGGCTACTGGTGCCATTTCTAGTGGTTCCTGTACGATGTTTATATTCGATTTTTCTGTTGAGGGAGTAAAAACCTTCAGCTTCTCTTCTAACAGATTTAGTAACTTTTCCTCATTCTTCAAAATTTTCTCATCCATCTTCTCAATTTTCTTTTCCAGTTTTTCTTCTAAATTCTTGGAATTTTCAGATAACTTTGCTTCTAAATTTCTGGAATTTTCCATCAATTCTCCTTTTAAAATTCTGGAATTTTCCATCAATTCTCCTTTTAAAATTCTGGAATTTTCAGTTAACTTTCCTTCCAATATTTTGGATAGGTCTGAAAAGTTCCCCGTTGTCTCGAAGAGAAAATTCTCTGGATCCTCGCCTGCTGCCTTCATTGCGTTAGCAAGACGTTCTTGTAATATTGCTTTCGTTCCGGAAGTGTCTTGTTCCCTCTCTTCTAACTCCTTCTTCAACTCCGTCACTTTTAGATCACGTAAAACTTTTGTGAAACTCATCTTGAATAAAGTTTTAATTCACCACTCGTTATACCCCACACCTGACACCAATTGTTACGTTTTTAGGTGGTGAATTAAAAGTCTCGTATTATTTTAACAAAAACGTTTATTTTGTTACTAAACACAATCACTGAAAACACTTGATTATTTATTTACACTACACTTCTCTTCAGTTATTTAACTACACTTCTCTTGCTTTATTTACACTACACTTCTCTTCAGTTATTTACACTACACTTCTCTTGCACACTCGCACAGTCCTAAGCACTGGCACAGTTTACTGCACTGATCACAGTTCGATGCACTGGTCACCGTTCACTCACCGACCACAGTACGATGCACTGACAACGGTTCACTTCACTGAGCACACTCACTGCACAGCTATTCACCGCGATGCACACACTTCACAGTTCAGCTTCCACTGCGGACTCAAGACTGACTCGCGGTCGCCGGCCGTCGCGTATTTATACCTGTCAGACAATCCAGAACCTTCCGGACACCGCGACTCTTCTGGAGGAATCCGCCGGCAGGTGATGCAACTCGTGCTCACCGGCGGCTCGTGGTCGCCGGCAGATGACGTAACCCGCCACCTCGAAGTGGCGCCGGGGGATGACGCAATATTCGTTACAGTATATTTGTTCCGTGTTAGCTACATTGAATTTTGTGATCTACACAACTTGAAAATTTTGCCTCACACAAAGGGACGTGTATTATTTGTACTAATAGGGACCAGGTACAGTTGGGATATTCGATAATTGGTATAACCGAACATAAAATTGGCAAGTGTACATAAAATGGATTTGGATAGAATTTGTCTAAGTTCACTGAAGCCAGATGATTCACAATAGCTCAGTATCTCGTTAATATGTTATCACTGTTAATCATATCGGGGATAATTCTGAATATTCAGTATTACAAAAGAAAATGAATACGTGTATAGTATACGGAAGATAATTAAAGAAATAATTATTCAGAGAAAATATGAGTTCCGATATTTGACGTTTTGGTTGATTGACGTTCGGATAATCAACGCCCCTCTGTATTTATCAGGATTAATTTTAACTCTTCAAATGTGTGTCCAAATGTGTTAGATATTATTAATTTGTTAAACTTTTAGAATTTCAACTTCTTCTGGCCTTGAAAATCTGTAATCATTATTTGAATGTTTTCGTAAACAAGCGGATTCGAGGATTCGAGATTTCGAGGATTTTTGTAAAACGCTCGTAGTCTGTAGCTTCTGACAGCGAGATTGGGCACGAGGTAATCCAACCTGTCATTCCTTCTTTATTACGTCACCTCTCGATATTGGTGTTTAAAATCCCTACGCAACACACTTAACATAAGCTATACGATATTTAATGTATACCTACTACCTAGGCAAATGATATTTTGACAGATTGTGTCGTGTTAAAGAAGGGAGTGTGTTTGTTCAACGCTATTCTTAGAAAGAAATATGGCGTGGGAATGAGTGGTTTACACCTGCTGCTCTTGTCATCTTCCCCCCCCCCCACATACACACCTTCAATCAGCGTCGAGCGGCGCCCCCCCCCAAACGTTGTTGGTTTAATGTTATTAAGTGCCGCCAGAGCTGCTGCACCACCCGCCCACTCGCTCACTGCCTAGGTATATTTGTTCTGTCGAGGTCCTCATACGCCCTTATAATTAGATGCAGAAACTATTTGCAGAAGCACTTCAGCACCTACACGTTTTTACTCTACTTGACTGAACTGCATGATCTCTAGAAAGCTGACGAAATAATTAAATTCCCCACTCCTCTCACATCTGGCCAGTTAGTTGTGAATGTTGTTTTAGATAAGGTCCTCTTGTTAAGATGTGTTTTATTGCCGAATAAATAAATATCATTATATCAGATTGGAATTCCTCTTATTCTAAACGATTGAAAAGTACATCGAAGCGGTAGGTTATTTACTATTTATGTTTACACGACATCGTATCCAGTAGAGATCGATCTTTTCTTCTGAGAAGCTCTATACGAATTAATTAAATTCTACCGAGTGTTGTGCCGGGCATTGCCAACTCCGCGGAGGCGGTCAACCTTTCAGTTCCCGTGCACGCCGCTGGGAGCGCTCCACAGTGCCGACTCGCTCCGTCGCACACGAGTCCAAAGGCAAACACGTGACCGAAACCTGAAATGACTTCAGTTCCATACTCTTGAGATCGCTGATTACATATAGTATTAAAATTACTAAAGTCAACTTTGCGGATTCCACATGACCGTAGATGTAATAAAGATTCTTATTACGAATTGTGATGGTTATTGAACGTAGTTATTTGGCTGGAGAACAATGGAGGAACGAAAATACATTCGTTTGGTAGAAATCCTTCTGCGCAGGTAGCGTTCTTGATGTTACTATTTAGGGGGCATTGCTAAGAAATGGGTAATTAAAAACAGTAATAATAAAATGTTAATGCAGCTACAATGTAATAACAATAAATTTAAGTTCTTTTATGATTTTTAAAATAATAATAATAATAAAACTAATAGGATTATGGATTAATCATATGTATATTTTTGATTACTAACAAAACATATTAAACTTAATACTTTGTAACAATTACTCTTCAACTTCTTTAACAAAGAGCACCCTTAAATACCACTTAACTTTGACTGCCCCTTAGTAGTAAAACGCGGCATGTACTTCCAGAAGCTATTTAAAATCAGGTTTAATTTATATATTGATATGCTTTTAACAAGTGTCATAAAAATCAAGAAATAGTATCATTTCTATTACAAGATTTGCAGAATGTGTTACAATCTTTTAGGATCAGGAAGCGCGGTCGAAGATGATTTTTAGGGTCATGTAGAGCATTAAAAGATGATTTTTAGGGACATGTAGAGTGGTCGAAGATGACCCTTAAGGTCATGGAGAGCGGTCGAAGATGACTTGTGTGGCCACGCGAGGAAATTATCACACGAGTAAATTTGTTACACGAACTTTCCCGGTACATGCTTACTGGCCGTAAGTGATCATCATGTACTCCCTACATACACTAGAAGTTTGTAACATTTATTCTACAATAAAACCTGATGTAACGTAGACATTTTGTAGAAGACAGAGTCGTAAGACCTCAAATATTTATTTTTAATTTTTATTATTTATTTAATAGGTAATTATTACAGACAAATGAAAAAAACTTGATGCAATGTGGCTAGGCCGAAGACCTTTAAGCCATTACAATACCTACATTCTACCGCGTTCTAACCTTTCGAATTCTGGTATTCACCCCAAATGGTCTCTCCTTCGCATCAAAGCCGCGGAAAAGAGACCATAAGGTACGGCTGAGGCAAAAACCCCAGAAGGGGGAATTCAACCTTATTTACGTAGACTTTGTTTATGTGGACCTATTGACCGGTAACCAGTGCCCCCTACGCCAACACTAATGGTCGAAACCCCTTCCAAAACGATCTTTTGTTTTGCGGGTTTTGACCGCCGGCTGCGCCCTGCTGTCCCACCGTGCGTGCTTCGCTGGGGCTGAGCAAATGCACGGGGCGACGTCGGAGGGCGGGGAGGGCGGGAGGGCGGGGGGGGCGGGGAGGGCGGGGAGGGGCGGGGAGGGGCGGGGAGGGGCGGGGAGGGGCGGGGAGGGGCGGGGAGGGCGGGGAGGGGCGGGGAGGGGCGGGGAGGGCGGGGAGGGCGGGGAGGGGGGGGGGGCGTTTGCACAGTGAGAGCCCCGTCCGTAATGGAGGCGACGCGCGGGGCCAGGAATTTACAGTAATAAAGCGGACGGCGCTCGAGCTACAAATTGTACCGTTAACAAAACTCCTCTAGGAGAAGAGCGGCAGTTAGCTCAGAAAATGGCTACGAGATGACATTGGTGACTTTGAATACAGATGTTACGTTTAATAAGAGTTGTTCTATTACGGAAATTATTTGTTAATATATTCGAATTCTTGTTTAAATGCGTTTGTTGGTATTTATTCAGAAATCAAAAAAATTAACTTCATTATAACATGTGTCATATGAAAACGTATATATTTGTGTATTCATGTAACTGTAAATTCTTATACATTATATGCTGCCAGTTACAAAATACGGCGAAGAGGGGAAAACATGGAAATTCTGATTAAAAGGAATTTATTATAAACTTAATGATTTACGGTATCTTAGTATTAAAGTTTATTTCGAAAGTAATACAAATTGTGTAAATTAAATTTGTTATATGCGTGTTTTTTAAATAAACATTGATGAGGTAACTGCTGCACCAAATGACGTGTATCTCTGTTTTTATAATTTGAAAAATGGCGCTGTCCTTCGTGCATCTAAATTATTACGTTTTGTCTTTTACAATCTACAGAAATACATCTAATTTCTTAGGCTTCTATGGTATACACTTGAGTATTCGTTTCTATTCTGTCGTTAATTAATCCTAACATTATGTAGCCCTGAGTTCCACTACCTCCAAGTTAAGATACTCATTTTACATATTTTATATTTTTTTATTCGTAAATCTGTGAAGTGTTGCTCACTGAATATTTGATGTCTCTACACAGTTGTAGATTTTTGCTCCATTTTTTAAGTCATCGAGAGTTTGAGAACTGGGACAAATATATCAATATTATTCGCTAGTATTATATTAAAACGTGGTATACACACTATGAAAAGTATGGAACATAGTACTATTATTATTTTCAAAATTAAAAATGAAATTTAAACAACTGTATATATTAACAATACTCAAAATCTGATCAGTAAATTAAAAAGAAATTTCACACTATTCACCAACGTAACGAAATCATATACATGAAAAAATTAGAATATGTAATACGAAGTAACAAAATGAGATAAATGGAAGCAATATATGTTTAAAGTAGTGTTTGTCTTGTGTGATAGATCCTTACGAGTGGGCGAAACAATCATTACTGTAATGAACGACACGAGAACGCGAGAACGTTTCCTAAATGCAGCATTCACTTGACATATTAAAGAGGTGGTTCTCATAAGAAAAAACATTTACACGCATACGCTTAACAGATATGATTTCCATCTGTTGCGAGTGCCGCTGGCCAGATTCCCTCCGGCCTGTTCAAAACTGAGTTGAGCTTTGACCGTCAAAGTCACGGCTACCGAGTAATGGAGGCGTGATTTGGTTTTTGCAAATGGAAAACCGGTGAAGACTTGTTGCAGCCCGCAGCGCATGGGTTACGCAAACTGTGACAGGAAGAGCTTTAGTGTAAGAACGGGCAGGCAGGTGAGGTCTCACCGCCGATGCAGAGCTCTGTCACCGACAAGCCATTGAAGCGGCGGTGGACTGCAATGTGCGACAAGAACGTCACTCCGTAATTAGTGCGATGCGTTAACAAAGTGAGGGTTACAACGGAATAATTCTGCCTAGAGTCCACATCGGAGACGTCCCAGGCCTGATTCAAAATGATATACAGGCACAGTGATAACACATGACCCGAAAAATGTTCTGACAATTCTCAGGTCAAATAAAATCGTTGCACTTTGTTTTGGAGTTTCGCATCGCAACTGACTCAAGTACATATTATTTCTGTTGTATCATGTTGAAACATATTACTGGTCTCGTTGGATAGACTTTTCCAGAGATTATTTACGGTATTGTCAGTAGTTTCTTTTCTTTTTTCTTTGGTTTATTGAATTTCCGAATGACATCACATGCAGCTTCTTGCAAATCATTCGCGTTTCGTTAGCTTTATAGCTACTCAGAATTTGATCATAATTCATGGATAATATATTTCATCTGGCGGTACAAACTCTCAATATTTCTGAGATGTGGTGAACTACCAGCTCAAAAATTGGCGACAAATGAAGAGTGGAAAAATCCACCCTGGACACAATTCATTGCGGGTTGTCGCGGCGGTGACGGTGGCTGAAGGTGATTGGTGGCGGGGATCGTGACTGGTGGCGGGGACCGTGACTGGTGGCGGGGACCGTGACTGGTGGCGGGGACCGTGACTGGTGGCGGGGACCGTGACTGGTGGCGGGGACCGTGACTGGTGGCGGGGACCGTGAGTGGTGGCGGGAGACGCGCGATGACTGGTGGCGGGACCGTGACTGTGGCGGGACGGACGTGGCGACCGTGACTGGTGGCGGGGACCGTGACTGGTGGCGGGGACCGTGACTGGTGGCGGGGACCGTGACTGGTGGCGGGGACCGTGACTGGTGGCGGGGACCGTGACTGGTGGCGGGACCGTGACGGTGGCGGGACCGTGACTGGTGGCGGGGACCGTGACTGGTGGCGGGACCGTGACTGGTGGCGGAGGACCGGGACCGGTGGCGGGGACCGTGACTGGTGGCGGGACCGTGACTGGTGGCGGGACCGTGACTGGTGGCGGGGACCGTGACTGGTGGCGGGGACCGTGACTGGTGGCGGGGACCGTGACTGGTGGCGGGACCGTGACTGGTGGCGGGGACCGTGACTGGTGGCGGGGACCGTGACTGGTGGCGGGGACCGTGACTGGTGGCGGGGACCGTGACTGGTGGCGGGGACCGTGACTGGTGGCGGGGACCGTGACTGGTGGCGGGGACCGTGACTGGTGGCGGGACCGACTGGTGGCGGGACCTGACTGTGGCGGGGACCGTGACTGGTGGCGGGACCGTGACTGGTGGCGGGACCGTGACTGGTGGCGGGGACCGCTGGACTGTGGCGGGGACCGTGACTGGTGGCGGGAGACCGAGGACTGGTGGCGGGGACCGTGACTGGTGGCGGGACGTGCTGGGGGGACCGTGACTGGTGGCGGAGTGACCGTCGGACCTGACCGGTGGCGGGACGTGACGTGGACTGAGTGCGGGACCGTGCGGTGCGGGACGACGTGGCGGACCGTGGACGAAGAACGTGAGATGGGGTCGGTGGTGACGGCGGGCCCGTGGGTCGGGCGCCGTGGCGCAGGCTTCCGGTACTGAGGCGTGCGATTCCAACTCCCACTCGCGCCGCCCTCCATCCGAACTGCGGGGCGGTCGCTCGAGCCGCTCGGGGTTTGAAATTCCAGACGGAGCTGCGCGCGCTGCGCGGGGCTGCGTCGCGCGGGTGCGTGTGACGCCAGCGGTCGCCGCTGCGCCTCTGTTTTCAATGCTCGCTCGACGCGCCCACCTTTACGCGCTTTTTAAACAAACAAATCCGCCACTGGGAGTTGCTGTCTGGAGGAGAATTCTAGCGGCCGGTTGCTCTGGTTGGTGGGTTTCCCTGGTTTCTCCGATCAACACCGGGCAAATGCCGGATCAGTATCCTAACAAACGGGCCACGGACCGCGCGCGATCTTTCCTTCCTCTTCCTTGTCCTATCCTCCCCTTGCACACACTCTTGCACTATAACGCACTACACTACCACATATTCCGGGAGTCCGGTCGGAGCTTAGAGCTTGTCACGGCTGGAGCAGTGCCCACTGGTGGGAAAGTCCTGGTTAGGAAACCCACTAGCTGACGGTAGGTCGTCGCCGGATCTCGCCATCCAACGGGAAGATCACCGCCGTCTCCCGAGAAAGAACATGCACTACGCTAACGGGACTAATGATCAAAGCTGTTGACGCGTCCGGAAACACGAAAAAATCAATCAATCAATCGAATCTGCCGATCTGAAGATTTTAAACACCTGTTTTCGCGGAGGTATTTATATTCGTCAATTGAATATTGGAAGTTTATCACTCTTTTACCTAGAGATTATTGTGTCTGCATTTATGCATTTTTTCTGCAATTCACTCTTTGTTCTAGTGTGTATTTGCGTGGCTCTGTTGTGAAATAGCAAGCAATTCTATCTGCGAGCGGCTTAAGTGGCTCAGGGCATCAACTGACGTCACTCCAGTGCCTCTGATTGGGAGGTCCGAGGGTTACAATGCCCAGAATTTTGGTCAATTGCTACATAGTTATGTCGGATTCAGCCGCTCCGGAGAGGAATTGTAGCGGCTGGCTGCTCTCATCGATAGTTTTGTGGTTCCTCCGATCAATACCAGACGAATGCTGAAGCAATTCCCCTAAAAATGGGCTACTGAACGCTTGCAATCTTTCCTTTCTCTTCCTTGTCTTATCCTCACGTCATTATTAGACACGTTTGCACTATATTTCTACAGATGTCAGTAGACATTTCGTGAATTTAAGAGCTTGTACCGGCTGGGGCGGTGCCTTGTTGGTGGAGATACCTGGTTAGGAAACAAGCAAATGGCCATGGAGGTCGGTGCGGGATCTCTGCATCCAGCGAGAAAAGATCACCACCTCCTCTCGTGATAAAACGTGCGCTAAACTTACGGGGCTACTGACCATAACAGTTGACGCGCCCGGAAACAAGAAATAATCTGTTTGTGAGGTACAGACGACACTCAGAGGCTTCCCGGAAGAGACGAAAACAAACGAAGCCAGGTTGGCCGTCAAAGGCTGGGACTTAGGGCTTCAGGGCGCTCGATCAGACTTTTGAAGTCTATCCTATGTAGCAAGCGTGTTGCCTGCTGAGCCACAAGATTCAAAGAACGTGGGCGTTGAGTTTTTCTAGGGGAGGGTTATGAAGGCGTTGTGTAATGTTCAATAAGCGGTAGAGATGTAATAATATTAAAAACTGTAGTATCATTACAGCCACAAACAGTAAAACAGTAGTAAAACATCGTTAAGAAACGTTCAACATAGAAGACTACGATAATGTCTATCACTGGATTACGATCAGCAGAGATGACCGAGGAAGATAACTAAAAAACAGATATTTCCTTTATAAATATTTCGAAATACTCTTATGTCAACTTAACGCGGCACCAGAGAAACGATAAACAACTTTGAAAAGCCAGCGTCCGTTTATGATTTTTACCATGTTCTATTTTGTTAAACAAATTTAATAAATAAAATTAATTGTGTTAAACAAACATGAGTTGTATCTAAAGATGACTTACGACTACTCTCCAAGGAAATGTATTTTTTATTATATATATATATATATATATATATATATATATATATATATATATATATATATATATATATATATATTAGAAGCTTATTACCGTGTATTTCAGAAATATACACGGCCGATATCGCAAATAAGGGACTTAATTACTAATAAATTTCGGATATCACCGCGGTTTACAAACTATAACTGCTTTCGCTATTTGTTCTTCATCGGTTTAATGTCGTAAATAACAAAATTTACAATAATCTACCAAGTTTTCATAACACGTATAAAAATCACCCATTTCCTTCGAATTATGTTCACCACTTTCCCCTACCGGTGAGTCAGAGGACCGTGCAGTGTGTTCGGTCGCACGCGAGATCACTGATGGGCAGTATTGTCTGACATCCCGGAAGCCTTATTTGTGGCGGCGTGTGGGTCAACAATCTTTGCAAGTTGCACGTAAAGAGATTGTATTTTGCATCATGGTACGAGAACATGCTCTGACATATGGGTGATTTATTTGATAAATACATATTTCTGTAAAATAATCCTTACATTAGTTAGTTGCTTGAAAAACAATAAAAATTCATTCGGGTACATTTCGACTCACCATGTCGTATGACTCCTGAAATACCACTTTACTGTTAGAAGAATAAGAAGAAAAAGAATAAGAAGAAAAAGAAGAATAAGAAAGTAATGTATGCCATACTTGTGTTTTTTCAGCTAATAAGTATCCATTTATCCAGGTAAAACTGATTGATTCGTGCTTCCGGCAGCATAATCTGTTTAGGTCATTGTCCCGTTAATATGGTGTATGTTTTTATCGTGCAAGGGGATTTTCCTCCGCTGGCTGGTGAGATGCGGCACTGACCTATGTCGGCTTGCAGGGATTTTTCTCTACAGGGTATCTTCCACCAGTGTGGCACAGCCACAGTCAGGCCAAGTTATAAGCTTTCGACTGGTCTCCCTACAAGTGCGATAGATTGGTGCATGTGGAAGTGAGTAAGTAAGGGTGGGGTCAGGAGAGGACAAGGAAGAGGAAGGAAAGATCGCGCGCGGTCCGTGTCCCGTTTGTTAGGATACTCCTCCGACATTCACCTGGTGGTGATAGGAGACACCACGGAAAACTACCAATCAAAGAAGCCGGCTAGTAGAATTCTTCTCGGCAACTGAATTCGACCTAGCTGACAAGCCAGTGTTGAAAATCCTGCCGCCGTCAGGACTCGAACCCTAGGACCTCCCTGTTAGAGGCACTGCACTAACATCACCCTTGCAAGGTACTGTATGAATTTCTGAGTTTAAAGATATGCTATAACGGATTAGAATAAAATTCATTTTCTTCTATTATAATACGCATATGTAATGGTGTATAATGCTCACGAGTTGTACTCACATTTATTTTCTTCAGCGTTTACATATTTTAATAGAAATACATTTTAATTTACACGTTTCACTTGTTTTTTCGGTACTAGTGCATTAAATTTTCCTGTACACATTTTATATGTTTTGTTTTGACACATTTGGAGTTAGTGACTTATTCCCTCGACAGTAATCGGTTGGCAAACAGCCCTAGGGCATTACTATAATTGACAGCTCCATCTAATAAAGTGTTATATATTTCGTGTTATTTGACGTTTGGAATTATTGCTAATAAAATGTCACTCTGGCAATTAAAATGTATTGCATTTTCTTTCGTGGCTGTTGGGACACAATGGTCAGTATTTTCTGATCAGATAGTTGCGATCCAGTTGATATCGGCCTGAAAGTTTGTACCATAGTCCGTTCGAGAGAGTGCATAATACTTAATTAGGGAATGTAGTGACCAATTTGTTCATCAGTGGAAGATTTTGAACGTAAATTTAATGGAAGTGTTAAGATTTCTGTTTTAGCACTGAAGTGTCAATTAAAAATTTTTTTATTTTATCGTAAGGAATTTTTTTATTAGTTTATTTCTGTTCTAATAGAATTAATGACTGACAAATTAACATTTACACTTAGATAATTACTTAAGATTTTATTTTAAAGATGTCTTCTTGGAGAAAAAGAATAAGATTTGGCAATCATTCCGAAGAAAAAGACAAAGAATGTTCAGGTCAAAATATAATCATTTCACGTTTCTGTTCTGGCTGTTACTGGAAGAATATTAATGTATCTTTGCAATCATTTCAGTTCTTGAAATTCTTCTTTTGTTATACAATTTTAAAAACGAACCCGTCATACTTTAATTAAAGAAAAATAAAAAAAAGAAAAATAGAAAACATTTTCAATAGAGCTTAACAATCCAGTTGCACAATGAAAATATATGGTTGGTTTTTTCGTTCATTTTATGTAATGTGCTAATATTAGTGTAACATAAAGTAACTGGAGCAGAAAATTGTCGTTAGTTCCACACAATTTATTGGCTATCAAAAAAGGACATAATCCTATGATGTTTCTGGTACGTTCGCACAATTTCGATGCCCTGTAAATTTTGCTTATAACACGTGATGATAAAACAATATTGTGCAAAGAGATTGGCAAGAGACATTGAAATGTTTTGCGGAAAAAAAGGTTACAATATTGTTCGCAGCTTATGTCTTTTATTTTTCAAAAATGTAACTCCGCGCAGCATAGTGCTCATATTTTTTCAAGCTCAACTTCACCCCCGCTGCAGGGCGGAACACATGTCGCGCAATAAACATAACAGTTCTCGTATTTTTACAATTTTTCTGCATGCGGTTATGAAGGCATAAACGCAGCAATGCGGGGCGCAACTGACGCCCCCGCCGCCGCCCCCACCGCCGCCGCTTTTCCCGCGTCGCCCGCCGCCGCCATCCTGTGACAGCTGCCTTTCCGTGTCCCACTCGCCATCGCGAACACGCCATCAGCGCCGCCTCCGCCATCCGCCTCCCAATCGCCGCCTACGATATCTCGCCAGCCTTTCTTGTACCGTCGCGACCGGAAGTGCCGCTCATTCGCATTGGTGAATGCGTCTAATGTCGTGTTGTCCTCCTGCACCTTCAACGTTTGTATTTTACCACTCCACCTTCGTTTGCTTTTCCCAACTCCGCCTTCGCACGTGTCTCTGCCTTCAACGTTTGCTTTTCCAACTCCGCCTTCGCACGTGTCTCCAACTTCAACGTTTGCTTTTTCCAACTCCGCCTTCGCACGTGTCTCGCCTTCAACGTTTGCTTTTTCCAACTCCGCCTTCGCACGTGTCTCCACCTTCAACGTTTGCTTTTTCCAACTCCGCCTTCGCACGTGTCTCCGCTTCAACGTTTGCTTTTTCCAACTCCGCCTTCGCACGTGTCTCTGCCTCCAACGTTTGCTTTTTTCAACTCCGCCTTCCCACGTGTCTCCAACTTCAACGTTTGCTTTTTCCAACTTCGCCTTCGCACGTGTCTCCAATTTCAACGTTTGCTTTTTCCAACTCCGCCTTCGCACGTGTCTCCACCTTCAACGTTTGCTTTTTCCAACTCCGCCTTCGCACGTGTCTCTGCCTTTCAACGTTTGCTTTTTCCAACTCCGCCTTCGCACGTTCCGCCTTCAACGTTTGCTTTTTCCAACTCCGCCTTCGCTCGCGCCTCCACCTCCTGCGCCACAGCTCTGGTCATCGTGCTTCCTTCTGGCCCTCGTTTCCCCCGCAGGGGGGGGCGACGACCAGAGGGTATGATGTTCTTGGTGGAGGCTGGAAACGTCCAACCCGACCCTAATTACTAGGCGGCATTTGCGTCGTCATCGCCAAGATCAGGGCAGTAAGGAAATGGTGCTACGCTCCTGGTAACCCATTTGTTGGGGTCTACCCGTCGACCTTTGGAGCAGGGCGTGCTCCCAATTCACTTAAAGAAGTCAGAGGAGGAACTTGAATCTACCATCAGGTAACTGTAATTTGCGGCGATACGTCGATAGCGTCAAGGTAGAAGCAGTGAGGAAACGGGTTGGTGGCTCTAGCCGGCTGGACCTTGGTGCAGGTGGCCCCCAGTAGGTCACTTGGCTACGTCGTTGCAGTGGGCGGTACTCATGGGTTTTTCAGTAGGAATTCTTCGCGGCGCCGGACTACTAGCTTCTAGAGGATAGACCGGAGGATATCAGCGCAAAGGTGTACCTGTATGCCCGCCGGGGGTGCGGACAAAACCTATCGTTAGGTGTCCACCCTGAAGAGCAAAATCCTCCTAGTAAGAGACGTAAGAGTACCTCACGCAGGATGTCCTCTGACTACCTTCCACCAGTATCTTGCATCTGTAACGGGGACGCTCAAGGTGTCAGTAAGCACCAAGCCATTTTCACAAAATGCCAAACCGGTCTTTGCCTGGAAAAGCGCGTGCTATCGTATCACTGGAAATATCACTCAGTCTTTCGACATATCCCGCGTGGGCGCAGTCGACGCCGAGTTAAGTATACTCTCTAGGCTCGTCCCTCTCCTCGGCGCTTCCATGCTGTCGGGCGTCCAGAAGGCTCGAAGACCAGCCTTCTCTAGGGATCTTGCACCATCATCCCAGTCTCACCTTTCTCAATAGGCTATTTTAGAGCGGGACTTTCCTGACGCCCCCTCCCCTGGCGTCCCTCTATTCAGCGCGTCGCCTCACGGCCTAGGCGCGCAAATCTGTCAATGACAACCGCCCCCAACCAACTGCATCCGGCTCAAGCGTGGGGTGTAACGGTTTCTCCCAGCACGACTGGCTAGAAAGCGTTGGACGACGCCACACGTGCTAGGATACTGGAACATTTACCAGAATTTTAATAAAGATACCATGCACCAGAATGAAGACATCCTGGTACGTTTAAATACCAGACTTTTAAGTCTACGGTAATTGACAATGTACGATATAAGATTCGTATAATAACTTTTTTATTCAATTTAACGCCAATATTACAAAATATTATATTGGTAAAAACACTGCAGTAAAAACATTAAAGGTGACATAGAATTATATTTTTCTTGCAAATGCTGTACTAGAAACGTGTTAGCCTTACCTTTGGTTTATCGATAATAAAATGAATCGGTATTGAGTTAAGTTGAACTTCCTGTACGCTTGCACCATGGTTAAAAATAATAGTTATAATATGAACGTTTTCAGAATTTAAATTAATTGTCATTGGTAGCGGGGATTTAATTGAAACTACCAGGATTTTTGAAGGTTGGTACTGGGATATACATTTAATCATTTAGCAACGATGAAACTGCTTTTCCCAGACCTTTGGGTCACGGCTTTCCAATCCCTTCAATCCCTGCCCTTTCTGGCCATTTTCATTCCTTTCATCCGCGCTCTTCCCTATCCTTTAGCTCCTTCTCTTTCTAACACTTTGGCCCCCAGTTCATTGCATTCTTTTGGTCCCCGGGTATTCCCAGGCACTCGCCCCGGCTGTTCTCAGTCCTGCCACACTAGCCCTTTCCAGTTCTTCGGCCTCGGCCTTTCCATTCCTTTGTCCCCGCTCTTCCCAACTCATCGGCGCCAGTACTTCCCAGCCCTCTCCTTCCGTCCTGTCCAAAACGTTTTAACTCTGCACTTTCCAGCCGTTCGGTCCCTATCCTTCCCATTCATTGACCCCAGCATTTCCCAGACCTTCTCCCGCTCTCCTTGCCTTTCTATCTATGTCCTTTTCAGCCGTTGGGTTCCCACCGTGTCCAGTCCTTTGGCCCTTTTCCAGCCCTTCGACCTTTTCCTGGCGTGCTTACGCCGTCACTCTCTCTTCGCATCACCGACTTGCGACATCCCTTCCGTTCCCCGCCCCACTAAGTCACCCTCTATTGTTTCATTCCCGCCCCGCCCCGTACCTCACCCTCTCCATCCCTTCCCCCCTTGCGTCCGGCCCGCTCTTCCCTCTCTCTCTGTCTCGCCATCGGCATTCGGCGGGCGGGCGCCGCCGCCCGGGACACGCGCGCGGTGTTTGTGGCTCTGTTTGCCGTGTTTCGGCGCCGCGCCCGCCCCGCCCCCCTCCGCGCCCCCGCCCGCGGCCGCCCGGAATACCAACCAGCCACGCCCCCCTCCTCCCGACACAGCTGTGCAGGAGGCGTTTGACCTTTCTCTCAACTCGGGTGTTCGCCTGAACTCAACCTCCGCCCCCGCCGCGCAACAAGAGACGCACGCCTGCGCGCTTGCCAGCGCAGGCAGCCCGTCGGAACGGACCGACGCATTTCCTCGGGAAAAACCGGTAGCGGTAGCTCAGTGCATTAACTGATGTCACTGCAGCGCTTGCATCACACTACCACATATTCCGAGAGACCGATCGGGAGTTTAGAGCTTGTCCCCACTGGGGTGGTGCCTTGCTGATGGGAGAGACCTGGTTGGGGGGAAACCCCACTAGCCGAGGGTACGTCGGTGCCGGATCTCGCCATCGAGGGGGGGAAGATCGCCGCCATCTCCCGAGATAAACATGCACTTCACTAATGGGACTAATGACCAAAGCAGTTGACGCGCCCGGAAACACGAAAAAATCAACCAATCAATCAATCCTCGGGAAAAACGCACGAGCACTCCGCGACTGTGTCAGGCAGAATGAACGTACCGAGAAGCCTGGAAATAAGAAAGTATGTATTACAATTAAGTATAAAACCTATGTGAATGTGTGTGAGTGTGCGTATACATCAGGATAGAAACGACTTAAAAAGTTATTAGTCTCGATCTGTGTGTATTTTATCTCAGAATACTCATAACTTTAATAATAACACAGACACACAAAAAAAAGTTGTCTGACGCAAGGACTTGACACATGTTTCTCTATATATTTCAACGTGCTGAATCCAAATTTGAAGCCAAAATTGCGCCACCACCCTCCAGTGTGTTTTAAATCACAAAAACACCCTTAAATGTACAATCTGACATTTCACGAAGGTCATTCGCAATTTAAACAAACGTGGAAGGTGGTGGCGCAATTCTAGCTGCAGATTCGGATTTAGTACGGCAAAATACACAGAGAAACATGTTTCAAGTCTTTGGGTCTGACTACAATCCCCGAAAACAAAAAACACAATTTCAGGAAAGGTTTTTGCGATTAAAAAATGTTGGAGGATGATGGGGCAATTTTGGCTGAAGATTCGGATTCAGCACGTCCAAATAAATAGCGAAACATGTGACAAGTCTTAGGGTTTGACAACTTTTTTTGTGTGCCTGTGTAATCTATTAAAATCATTGATAATTTGAATAGTAAAGTTAGATTAACGCTAACTCCTTCATGCATCACAATCAATTTCTAAAATATTAAATTTCCTTAAGAGTTAAAATAAAGTCGTTGATTAATTTATTTTTTGAAGTTTGTAGTATTGTACGGTTCTGTGCTGTATCCAACTTATATTGAGTAATTGAGAAGTAAAGATATTCAACGACGATAATTCTAACAACGAGACTGGGGGATGTTCGGGATGGTTCGAGGCAAGGGCTCAAACGGATATAAGGTGGAATTAGGTCTGTAATGAGTTGAGTGAGGGGTTGAGTTTAGTGATGGGGTTGGATCGAAAGGGATAGTGGGAGAGGAACCTACTTCGTTGGGCGAGACTCGAGTAGGGACCGGGGAGGAATGACAGTTATAGAAGTAAAGCGGTACAATGTAAGTGTCTTAGCGGGGACGAGGGCGGGAGTTTGGTCGGGGGCGGTAACGGGGTATAGACGGACCACAAGAAACGACTATCTACTGCATACCCGCCCTCTACAGGTTGGTTGGTTGTTAGTGATTCCGGGCGCGTCAACAGCTTAGGTCATTAGCCTCATAAGTGTAGTTTATTTTTTTTCCTCGGGAGATGGCAGTGATCTTCCCCCACTGGATGCCCAGATCCGACGCCGACCTACCGCCGGCTAGCGGGGTTTCCCCTAACCAGGACTTTCCCACCAGCAGGGAACCGCCCCAGCCGGGACAAGCTCTAAGCTCCCGACCGGTCTCCCGGAATATGTGGTAGTGTAGTGCATGTTAGTATAAGTGTGTATGTATGTGTGTGTAAGAGGAAGGAAAGATCGCGCGCGGTCCGTGGCCCTTTTGGTAAGGTACTGCTCCGGCATTCGCCTGGTGTTGATCGGAGAAACCACGGAAAACTACCGTTCAGAGAAGCCGGCCTCTATAATTCTCCTCCAGATTGAATAGTTAGTGTCGAAAATCCTGCCGCTGTCAGGACTCGAACGTAGGACCTGCCGGTCAGAGACGCTGCAGTAACATCAGTTGATGCACTGAGCCACCGCTCCCGGTCCGGGCTCAACATCTGGAGCATCATTTATGAAGTGAAATAGTGATGAGGCGCCACCGTAATTACTTCGCCTTCAAACATTCAACGTGGGCTTTCCCTCTTTCCGACTTCCCTGTTGCGCTCTGGCGAGCAAATATGCATTTTGCCCAGGACAACAATCCCGTGGGTAAAGCTGCGACACATACGGTTTCAAGAGGAGCTCAGGGAATACACCGAACCATTACATTTTGTGTTTTTAATGAAGAAATAACATCTATCGACAGCAATCCTTGCAATAAAATGTTTCTTTCTCTCGTCGATGAACCTTATCAGTTCATCAGCATTTGCTGGATTTTGTTGATCATGGAGACTGCGTCGGTCTGTTACGGGATTGAAGAATAGCCTTTATGGAAGGAAGGGGGTGGCAAATGTGATATGATGGCGCATGCGCTTTGGTTCACATTGATTGATTGTTAGTGATTATGGGCGCGTCAACTATTAGGGTCATAATTCCCGTAAGTGTAGTGTATTTTAGAGTGTAGCAGTAGTCTTCCCCGTTGGATGGCGAGATCCGACGCCGACCTACCGTCGGCTGGTGAGGTTTTCCCAAACCAAGTATCTCCCACCATCAGGGCACCGCCTCAGTCGGGACAAGCTCTAAGCTCCGGATCGGTCTCCCGGCATGTGTGGTAGTCTAGTGCATGATAATGTAATTGTGTGTGTAAGGGGAGAGGATAGGACAGGGAAGAGGTAGGAAAGATCGCGCGCGGTCTGTGGCCCGTTTGTTAGGGTACTGGTCCGGTATTCGCCTGGTGGTGATCGAAGAAATCACGGAAAACTACCGATCACAGCAGCCGGCCGCTAGATTTGTCCTCCAGCCAGCGACTGAATTTGACATAGCTGACAAGCTAGTGTTCGGAAACGACTACTTACAACAGCTGAACTCTAAAATAACTATTCACGCACGGACATAATTCCACTTAACTACGTTGGTAGTGTCTAAAGCATCGACCGCCCAGGCTTTAACAAGTGTATTGTGGACAACAAAACTTCAATTACGAAATCATAAGTAATTACGCTCATGGATCTGGTCCTCAACATTTAAATATATAATCCAAGTTGGTAATAGTGACTACTGATAGATATATTTAAAGTAAAGAAATAACTTCTGTAAGTCTAAAACATTGTTTCAGCGCTAAAAAGTTTTCAGACATTCTGAACATTTTGCCCCCTAATCGTATCATAACCACCATTACATTTCACTGTCTCATTTTTCAGTTATAAAATACGTCACACCTGATGTATCAATATATTTCTGTTAATAGAACGTACGTGATAAACTCCAGAACACAAATATTACTGATTCGGTCACCATACCATATCTTTAACCTATAGTGACTTTGTTCAAATTGAAGTTTAGTTATCTCCCCTGCAATCCCTGGCCGCGAAAGCTCCAATGGCAGTGTAGTTCGTCTCTGTGTAGATACGAGAGCTGCTATCGTTCTGCTCTGTGCGCGACAACAAGGCATTCACACGAGCGCACCACTGCCGGGTGCAGATTTGTTCGAGGAAGCCCGAAGTCCATTTTTGATCAGTCTGCTGTAAACAATGCAATATAGCGATAGAGGGAAAACGTAATATATAAATTTACGCTGCGTGAACACGAACAACCCCTGTATGGGGTCGCGCCCTGCGTAGGTGCGTGCGTGTGTGTGCGTGCGCGCGAGCGCATGTGGATATCTGCGCGTGTGTTTTCCGTGTATCTCGGCAAACTGCTTTGTTTGCGTTCGTCCGGGGCGTGTTTGTTTCCGAAGCCCTGTGGGAGGCGGATTACTGCTGTATAATGGCCGTTAAATTGTATAAATTTGTGGGATATGAACTAAAAAATGGGGCACAATGTGAAAGTGTTATTTAATGTGCTGTTGATGTATTTCGTGCGGCGAATTTGTAATTAATTCCTCTCGGTCGGAATATGATATATTTGCGCGCTCATTAGGAAGGAAAAAATTCTAGCCGTAGAGATGACTGAGTGACTGTTTCCTATAGAAGAAAAATTGACACTGTGGGCCTAGAAGCTAGAGGCTAGTGGACTAATATGGTTTTCGAAAGAAAAATATCTTGCCGGATTTTTCGCGACCTGCTTTTTTTGTTGTTTTGTTGGATAGTGCCAATGTTAAATTAAAAAAACTTCAACAATAAAAAAAATACCCTAAATACAAAGAAATTATATCAGGATTCATTTCGTTCTGCTGGAAATGTTTCAAATTATCTTGGCGATTTATTTGCAAAATTACTTGAAAATACTTCAGTATGTTTGTGATTCAATATTCTGGAGTCACATTTGAAACTAAATTCTGGCTTTCCTATTTCCACTGTGTTGTCGTTAAATTTTAAATCAATTATATCACTATTTTCATCATACTAATACTCGTATCAATAATATAAAAACAATTACGTTATATTTTGATAAATGATTGTCTCTAAATATTATTTGGGAAAACTCTAAAATGTTCGATGTTGTTCCGAAACGTGATTCGTAACAAACTATATTTGTAAAATTTTTTGAACTTTATTATCTCGTTTAAAATTCTGAACTTGCGAATCGAAGAAACTTCTTGATAAGATCACCATATCCCTTATTCATTCATTGTTGAATGGAGAAACTCTGGAAAACTACCGATTACAGCAAACAAATTCTTCTTCAGACAGCGGCTGATTTTACTTTTGAACTGTCATAAAATATCAGTAAAACCTCATCTTACATTTAAGCAATGACAGGTTCAAATCCTTCAAAGAAAGTAGCAAAATGTCCACATATGAAACCAATTGATTATGAAAGAATATGCAATAGTGAACTTCCGAGCTTTATGAAGTGGATGTGACGATGATGTTGGCGGTGCAAACGTTTCTTACATTCCTGAATAAGTGATGCAGCCCCTTTTGCATGGATGTCGCAATGGTTGCCTACACCAGAATGCTCTTACCACTAAGCTCCATTACGCAAGAGACGCAAATTATAAAATATAATAGAAATGTACAATGTATATGACTATTTTTCGTCGTTTTCAACATGCAATTCGGAATTGATGAAAGGACTTTGTTATCAGGGTTTTATGCCTATGAAGTCGATAGACACGTATTTGTAATGTGTACCTTGTCCGGAGTAAACTAAAGGGAGTGGGGTGCAACAGGAGGGAAAGTGGGAGGGGAATCTCCGGAGAAGAACGAAGGTCTCTGCCAGAGTCGAATCCACGTTCTCAGGTTTGGTTTGTTTTTTTCGTGTTTCCGGGCGCGTCAACTGCTTTGGTCATTAGTCCCGTTAGTGTAGTGCATGCTTTTTCTCGGGAGATGGCGGTGGTTTTCCCCCGCTGGATGGCTAGATCCGGCACCGACCTACCGTCTACTAGTGGGGATTCCCCCTAACCAGGACTTTCCCACCAGCGGGGCACAGCCCCAGCCGGGACAAGCTCTATGCTCCCGACCGGTCTCCCGGAATATGTGGTAGTGTAGTGCATGTTAGTGTAAGTGTGTGTGTGAGGGGAGAGGATAGGACAAGGAAGAGGAAGGATAGATCGCGCGCGGTCCGTGGCCCGTTTCGTAGGGTACTGCTCCGGCATTCGCCTGGTGTTGATCGGAGAAACCCCGGAAAACTACCGTTCAGAGCAGCCGGCCGCTAGAATTCTCCTCCAGACAGCGACTGAATTCGACCTAGGTGAAAAGCTAGTGTCGAAAATCCTGCCGCCGTGGGGAGTGGGAACCTAGGACCTCCCGGTCAGAGGCGCTGCAGTGACATCAGCTGATGCACTGAGCTACAGCTGCCAGTACGTTCTCAGGCCTGACATAGACTTCATGCGAGAAGGGTGGAATGCCAACGTTCATAAAAACGGGGGTGAGTTTGGCCGAGGACGCTGTGAGCCACCGGACTTTCCTGATAAGATTAATATCAGGAAATGAAATTAAATTACAAGGGCATTAAAAAACGCGTAGGCACATTCTTTATAAAAATAAGAGATATTTTCTGCTGCAAAATTGTTAAATCTAACATTTAAAGCGGCAACGCTGGCTTGCGGAAACCAAAATAATGAATTAAATTATTTATTATTTAGTAGTTTTTTTATAGAAATTACGCACTCTTATGTCGTGACTAGGCAAAATATTTTTGAGGAGGTACAGTAATTTATTTTAAATAACACGGTATATTAACAATAGCTTTGTCAACTCTTATGCTATCTGCTGTTTCGAATTCGTTTTTGAACTGAATTTCAATCTGTAGAGGTATAAAAAAATTTGCTTTCAATTACACCCCTCCCTCTTAGCATCTCAATTCTTCGTTCGTCCAGTTTATCTTGAGGGGTATTCTTTCCTTGCTCCGGAACATTGAATAATGGTTATTTCTATGTGTTGGTGTAAACTAGACAAAGAAGTGGAATACTTTCGGTGATCAATTTGAGAATTATCTACCTCAGATTCCGAGCTTAGGCGGGTTACCAATTTACATACCTCAAAAGTACGAGAAGGAAAATGCACCCAACAAACAAATTGCTGGTATTCATTACATTCAACGTAAATAAGCCAATTTTATGTGCCGATGAAATCTAATTTCTTAAAGTGGGCAGATTCTGCTGTTTCTTTCGTGTACCGAGAAGACGTTTCGTTACTAGCACTGTTAAGGGTAATGGGATACAATTTTTGTACTGTTGCCACATACATAACATGAAAGACAATCTCTTTTGAGAAAACATGTATCACAATTACGGGTATAACGACTTTAGCAGTTGAGGCTCCCGGAATACTAAAAATCAATCAATCAATGAATCAATCGATCGAAGCCTATAACCGGTAGCGGTAGCTCAGTGCATCAACTGATGTCACTGCAGCGCCTCTGTCCAGGAGGTCCTAGGTTCGAGTCCTGATGGCGGCAGGACTTTCGACACTAGCTTTTCAGCTAGGTCGAATTCAGTCGCTGTCTCGAGGACAATTCTTGCGGCCTGCTGCTCTGATCGGTAGTTTTCCGTGGTTTCTCCGATCAACACCAGGCGAATGCCGGAGAGTACCCACTGATGGCGGCAGGACTTTCGACACTAGCTTTTCAGCTTTCCATGCACTACACTGCCACAAACGGGCCACGGACCCCGCGCGATCTGTCCTTCCTCTTCCTTGTCCTATCCTCTCATCTTACACACACACTTACACTAACATGCACTACACTGCCACATATTCCGGGAGACCGGTCGGGAGCTTACAGCTTGTCCCGGCTGGGGCGCTGCCCCGATGGTGGGAGAGTCCTGGTTAGGGTGAAACCCCACTAGCCGACGGTAGGTCGGTGCCGCATCTCGCCATCCAGCGGGGGAAGATCACCGCCATCTCCCGAGAGAGAAAAAACATGCACTACACTAACGGGACTAATGACCGAAGCAGTTGACGCGCCCGGAAACACAAAAAAAACAACAATGAATCAATCGAAGCCTATACGCAGCTTCCGCGCTGAAAAGGCGCACTAGTTACTCGCCCGCAACGGAGCCCGTTTTTCCGCAAAACGCCTCGTTATCGTTGCGGGAATTTGTTTGCCGCGCAGAAATCCCGCGCCGCGGCATTTTGCGCAGCGCTCGTGGGAGCGCCGTTCCACCTCGCGCAGCGCGGAAACGCACGACGCAACGCGCTGGAAAGCGCAGCCAGTGGGCGGCAATGCGCCTCGCCTCGTTCCACTGCCCGGCTTTGTTTTCGGCTTAATTGTATTGCACATTACGGGCGAAACAGCGAAACTGACGTTTCTCGCCCGTAGGTCTGGGTGGGCACTGCTCCTCCCCCTCTCACTCGTTTTCAGTTCCCTCCTCTTGCATTCCACTTCTTATACGCAAACGATTGATGCGTCAATTATCACTTGCAATTAGTACAATTTAGGAATGTGGTCTCAGAAGACACACGAAACGGTAAATATTTCGGAATAGGATAAAAATTTACAAATTTACAGCACATATAAATGTAATATTAATTCCTTTGCTTTGCAACAGTTGATTGTATTTGATATTATAATTTTGTTTGTCGATGATTAACTTTTTGTTAGCTTGGCAGTGGTTTGTATTTTCCTAAAACGGAGTGGTTCGTGAAGGTAGCTGCGGCTGGGCGGGAAGGGTCGGGAAGGGACGGGAAGGGACGGAAGGGACGGAAACGGAAAGGGACGGAAGGGACGGGAAGGGACGGGAGGGACGGGAGGGACGGGAAGGGACGGGAAGGGACGGGAAGGGATGGCGACGGAAGGGCGAGGGGGAGGGAAGGGGAGGGCGATGTGAGTGACTACGGGGGGGGTGCGATGAGGCGTAGCGGGGGGCAGAAGGAGACGGCGCAACGCGACGCTGCTTCCTTGTGATGTGCCCCGCGCCGCCCCGCGCCCTCACGCCCCGTACCCTCGCGCCCCGCGCCCTCGCGCCCGGCACCCTCGCGCCCCGTACCCTCACGCCCCGTACCCTCGCGCCCCGCACCTCGCGCCCACACCCTCGCGCCCGCACCCTCGCACCCCGCACCTCGCGCCCGCACCTCGCGCCCGGCACCCTCGCGCCCCGCACCTCGCGCCCGCACCCTCGGCCCCGCACCCTCGCGCCCGCACCCTCGCGCCCCGCACCCTCGCGCCCCGTAACCTCACACCCCGCACCCTCACGCCCCGCACCCTCACACCCCGCCCCACGTCTTGGTTAAAACTGCGTTAGCGAGGGACATTAACAATGCATGCGGATCCCTCGCAGTTCAAGACGGCGCCTCTCTTTTTGAATCGGCCGCTATTTACCTTTAATATGTGTTTAAGTCGTTCTCGGGAATCCTTCCCCTTTATTCCACTGACGCTTTAACCCCTTCAGCCCCATCGCGGTTGCCTCTCTCCTGACGCGAATTATAAACACAGGGACACAGCGACGAGCTGTTGGGGCAACGTCAGGATATATTTCTCTATTAGCGCTGCCAGCGTTGTTAATGGTAACCAGTCTAGAATTTGACAAATCGTAAACACAGAAAATTTGTAACTGGTCATTTAAAAATCGAACTCTTAGGAGGTAATACACGCCTGTTCGAAACGATTTCCTTTTAAAACAACCGCATCACAAGAAAAGCTGTATCTAATCTTAAAACATAATCATTCACGGTACCAGTGTCGTAAAATATCTTACTAAAACAGGCTTTTAAATAGCCTAGAAAATTGGGAGTTGAATCTCGTATTATTGGAAAAGTAATCTCAACCGTTTTATATCTACGATTCTCTATAATAGCAGAGTCAAACGATTGTCTGAAAAACACGTATAACAAGCTATTAATGAAAGAACATTCCTGAGATATATGGCGTTGAAAGAGCTAGATAATTGACTGATAAAATATGTTCACTGTTTCTACAGTTTAGAAAGAAAAAAGGTCGACGTTAAATTAATCGAGTTTCATTCTGATATCTGCGTTCCCTTCCGCGCAGGGTATGTTCGGGAGGACTGCAATTCTGCGACCGCTGCGGGACAGGCAACTCTGCGCAGCCTTTTCCAAACGCCGCCCGCGCACGGTCACACATTTGCGCAGCGCGTCGGCCCGTTCATGCGAACGACTGCGCGGGCGCTACACACGGCGCCCCACCTCACTCGCCCCTTTGGTCTCGCCTTCACCACCTACTACCCCCCCCGTCAGCCTTCGTTCCACCCGTCCCACCCGTCCCACCCCGTCCACCCGTCTCACCCGTCCTACCGTCCCACCCGTCCCACCCCGTCCCACCCGTCCCTCCCCATCTGTCCCACCCCATCCGCCCCACCCCATCCGTCCCACCCCCTCCGTCCCACCCCATCCGTCCCACCCCATCCGTCCCACCCCATCCGTCCCACCCCCTCCGTCCCACCCCATCCGTCCCACCCCATCCGTCCCACCCCATCCGTCCCTCCCTATCCGTCCCCCGTAACACCCTATGACACCCTGTCACACCCTGTCACACTGTTTCTCAGCTCGTCCCATCCCGTCCTGATCCGTTTGGCCCAGTCCCGCCCCGTCCGGTAGCGCCCCGTCCAGTCCGTTCCCTTCCCGTCCTCTCAGTCCCTTACGCGCCTCCCTGCCCCTCTCAATTCTGGCCCGCTATTTCCTGCCCCGCCTTCTCCTTCCTACTCCGCCCCGCTCCGCATTCCCTCGTCCTGCCTGGCTGCCGCCGCGGCGAGAGAAATATTTAGGAAGGTAATTACGCGCAATGAATAGTTGACTGCGTGGCGTGGGCGCGTTTCCCGAGTGTTTGCCTGCCGCACTTTCGCCGAGTTTCAAAGGGCTAGGATCCGGCCCGGATGGTCGAAGCGGCTAAGTCGTTGAAGGTTTAGCGCTGTGTTTTTCAACCTTCGGTACACTAAAGGTACCCTTCTGCCTCATATCTTCCCTTCTGCCTAGTTTTCTTCTGAATACGCTTTGTGCGTTGATTACATTATGATGGGGACATTTTCAGGCGAGATAAGATTAATTGCGTAATGCTTGGGGGTGTTAATTCCACATCTGTATGTCACGTAAACATCGCTTATAAAGGGAGTTTGTATACATTCACAGGTTATCTTCAAGCAAGTTGTTACTTCCAGCGAGATAGCAAGCTGGCTCATTAGAAAGGTATTCTAGGAACGTGGCAATTACCTCCTTCTGCGGGCGCGATGGCTTGCTCAGATCTGCCAGAGCAGCCATGTGCCACTCGCATCTGTTGGGTGCGCAGCATCTCGACATTATTCGCGGCAAATTGGAGTGCTTGTACGCGCGAATTGGGCTCTTCATTGGGCGGCTCAGAACTCTACTCGGCAGCGGAGTTGAATACGTAACTTTGTGTTGTGATGCTCGCCTCACTAACAATGTACACACAGTCGTTTGTTAATGAAGACTTGCTGCTTTCAGTCGTAGAAAAATATAGTTTTATGAGTTACGCAAAGATGTTTTGTTTATTTGCAGGTGACGTTGCCGTCTCCTCCGGAGTTCTTGGATTCGGGACCTCTCTTCTGGTCTTGTAATTATTTCTGTTGTTCCGGGCTACTTTTTTTCAAAAGTGACATTATCTTTTCTCGTTTCATTAACAGGTTTTAAGGACTCAGAAAAATCGAATCAAAGCTGTTGAAATGAGCTTCGGTTCATTTTCGTCATCATTTCGTCCTGGTGAATATGTTGCTCTAAATTCCCATCAAAACGGAGAAAATTAGTTTTCTCTTTTACAATGGAAACAAATGACGACTCGCCATAGGGTTCTGGTCATTTAATAGTTACTTAGATTGAAAGTAGTTTACTGCGTGTGGCATTTGTACACGATATCGAAATAAGTGTAGTGGATTCTGTGCTGAATCGAATTTCCCTTTCATGTTCTATTCCTATTTTATGCTGTAACAAAAGATCAAGGAATTGAATTGCTTGAAACGATTCACCAATATAAATCTGAGCATTTAGTATCGATTGAAACTGATTCTCTAATTGAGTTGAAATGAACTGTAATTTCTGCATCATAAATGTTTCCAAAATACTGAAAAGTTGTGAATATAAATCGAATTACAATTATGGCAGATTAAAATTCTGAATTTTTAAATTTCGTTTGAAGGATGGTAAGCATTGACTGTGAATTTTGATGTTTTACAGTTTTGATCATTTCCATTTCTTACACATCTCGAATATCCTTTGTGAGCATAGATCAAACCTAGTAATGCGTGTCTGCATGTAGATTTTTTTCCATTGACCGATTCCTTTCGATAGAAAAATTAGCACCATGTACATTTTACTTTCCTGCAACAAGTATTTATAATATATGTGTTATTCCATAAATCTAGTTTCAGTTTAACAGAAGTCATTACACCGAAGTTGTTGGATAATTTGCTGGAGAACTCGCAGGTAACTCGAGAAATCATTCTTTGAGTGATTTCAAAATATACGACCAATGAGTGTGCAAAAGAAGTAGTATTCAGCATTTGGATAATGAGCTTTTCCGTTTCGGGTCCTGAAATACAAACGCAGCAGCTGCTTTATTGAGGGCTCTTATCGTCTTTGCTCCTGGCATTCTCTGCTATCTTCACAGAGCGTATGCCTGTTTTTGGTTAATGTGCCCATGTACTAGTTTCTTTTCATCCACCTTCTCTCATTTTCACTCCCTTTTCGTTTCCTCCCTCTCCCTTCCTTCCTCACTTATTCTCATGTTCTTTCTATGTAAGCAGAGAATTAGAGTGCTACTGAATACACTTTTGTAAGATTGTGTTCAAACTATATATTATTAATCTAAAGTATACATGGTTTTTTTTTTTTTAAAAACCTTAATTAATTAGCTTCACATTACGTTACAAGGCAATGCACAGAAAAAATTTTTAAATTTGAAATTTTAAAATTTTTCAAACAACGAGTATATTTTTGTTTCGTTTAAATTGGATTCATTACGGTTTCACCTAATGCAACTTTTAACATTACTTAAAAATACATTTGAGGGTATGAAGATGTTTTCTTGTTCATTTTCGCAGATATTGCTTTTCAGCACCACTCCACATATTTATTTGCAAGCCGTTTGTTCCTTTATCTCACACAGCGGGCCTCACAAGCACCGTCAATATGAAAACAATCTATGTCCATATTGTCAGCACATGTTCTAAAGCCATGACTCGACTGAGGAGCAGCGTGTGCAGGCCGACAGCGTGCCGGCAGCCGGTAGGCGTTGATGAGTGAACACCGATAAGTGCCGGCAAACGTTTCTTTAGTCCGCTACCAGTCGGTAACATGGCGCATTCAAGTTACTGAATGACGTCATTCAGCGTCGAACCGCACGCGCCGGAAACAAGCGTCCTACATGAGCGTACCTTTGGATTGCTATTTTCATTTTCGACCCCTTTCTCATCCTTCTGTGATGAGCCACCCTCGGAGCTGACTGGCTTCAGCTATTCTTAAGGTGACTCGCCACTTTGAGTACTGCGATTGATTAAGTGACTTACGGAAAGTTGAGGGGAAGGGGGAGGGCGGCTTACTCAGAAGACGTTTTTAAGTGAAAATGCACCATTTATTATTAATTAAAGGAAAGACAGGAGGAACGATGGATTGAAGGGAGATGCTCGGGAGTCGAGATTACTGACAACGGCTTCTTACCCCATCTCCCCGTGGACCAGGCGTTCCGGCGAGGCGACAACAGTAGTAGCAGCACCCTGGGAGCGTGTCATCATCCCGTCAGTCGTCCGGAGTAGGAATCAGCAGTCGGAGAAGCAAGCCCGTTCTTCCGTACGTCACTGCTCGTCACTGACCGTCACTGCCCGTCACTGCCTGTCACCGCTCGCCACTGCCTCTCTGGCTCTGCCGGGCCCGATTATATTGGGCCGGCTTGCATTCGGCAGCATTTTTAGAGGCCGCTGCCGGAATGTTTGGCGACGCTGCGTGCCGCTTGCCTTGCGCTTCTTCCTGCCGCGGGGTGATGTGATAATGGAGGTTCGCCACACTTCCTCCCTCTTCATTTCCCCTCACTTTTACACGTTACCAACTCATGAACTTTCCATTTTCATCCCCTCTCTTCCTCTTTCCCCTTAGTCGTCTCTCTACGGCACTCGCCACATCTCAGGCGCAAACGCGGTGCGTCAAGCAGTGGCGGACAGTTGCGCGCGCCAGGAAGTAGGGCAAAGAGAGAAAGAGCGCGCTCAGAAATGCACCAGAGTGAGATTAACTCTCTTGACTAGATATTCTACGTAGGCTGTTTCTGAAATAACTTAAAGAGAAACACAAAGAAATATCATCTCACAAAGCATATTAACTCGGGGTGCGTACGTTGAAGCAAATCAGCTAACGCAGACGTGGCCCAGATCGACTAATTTTCAGTTGTCATACATGAAGAGTATTAAGAGAATTAGACAATAGCAAAGATGGATAACCTAAAATATGTCAAGCCTCATTATTTTTTAAGTTTAGACAGATATACAACTCAAAAGTCTTCTCTACTTCCTTAGGTTTATAGTTCGTGTTGGAAATTTGGACTACGGTTAGGAGATACCTCCTGCTTTGTTAGGAAGATAAAATCTGGAGGTGATACAGCAGTGCTCACTTTTCCGAATTATTGTTAACAATTACGTTATAATATACCAATTTATGCCCTTACATGAAAAAGTTCAAACATTCAAACCAGGCGCCTGTGGTGTATATCCGAAATTATTACGCTCGTCAAGAACACTAACCCTTTCTAACTTGTACAAAAGAAACAAACATCAATATCAATATTTGCAGCACATTATCCAGACAAACAACGGCAATTTTACATACCGGGCTTTTCATTTGAAACTGGTTTTTGGAATATCTCGTAAACTGGGTATCAGATCAAGGAATGTTGGTAATGAAAGTTGTTCGTATCGACGGAGTCTATCTAATGACACCAAATTCAATCCCCTACCCCTACCCCTACCGCCCGGGGATGAGGCTGGGATAAAATAAAAAAGTAAAATGGGAACCGCCATTTTTATTGCAGATTCGGATTTTCCTAAAAAATACACAACTTTTGTATTTAGTGCTTTTCCTTATCGTGATACACTGCGCTGTAATAGGCAAAAATTAAAATTAACGAAAAAGTATTAAAACGATTTGTCTTCACGATTACACATGAAATTGAAGAAATTCGTGTTCAATAAAACAGGTCTACAAAAAGAAACTTATTGTATTTATCAGAAATATAATCATATTTTTCTAAACTAGTCTTCAACACAAATTATGGTTTTGCATTTAGATTTGCGCCTTCACCCACCATTTTTCTACAATGGCGAATTCATTTATTATATTAAAAATCGGCCATAATTCCATTTCCTTATAAATTGTGATAGTAAAGGAAGTGTAGAAAATGTAACTTACGTGACATTCTACAGCTCAGTAAAGCAGTTTGAAATGTACACAAGTCTCTTGATTCCATTAACAGAATCTGAAGATGTGTTTTATCCCACGAAATGTTCACCCACCCACTCAAAACTTGTTCAGACATTTTGTTCTTCTGGATTCATGGTTTCCGTGGTTACATCTTTTAAAATCTCTCAGATTTTGGGACCCGCGAAGATTTCTTTGTTAATTTTTGCTGGGCTGATTTTTGAAAATGTTTTCAGAGGTACTGGAATGCTCCAGAATTTGCCTTGCTTATCGTCTTCACCCAACAATTAATCCATCCTTTATAAGAAGAGGAGAAACAAGTAAGTTGAGATACACGACGAAGCCTTTTTTCCGTTGTGAAGGAACCACACATTTACCAACATGTGTTTGAGATATTTTTCATTTTTGCGGCATTTTAATGGTAATATTAATAAAGGTGGATGTAGAGCAAGGAGAGACCCGCCCTTCCGCAGGCGACGAGAACACTGGTACTTACTATTATCGGTTATCCAGGCGAGATTCGAGAAAGCTTGTTTGACCCGTGACTCTCCAGCAAATAGAGACACCTATATACCGTATCTAATGTGTTTTCAAATACGAGAGCTCATCTCATTCTCAGCAATAGCAGTTCCTGAAGGAACGGGTTTTGACTTTTAGAACTCGTTCAATCATAATATGAAAACCGTTCTAGCTCAGAAACTATTCGTGTTAGAGGAAATATAAGCACATATTTAGAATCAAATGTAAATGGAACACCCGGTATAAATTAAACATTCACAACTGAGGGCTGTCGAATATAATGCCTAATGAATGCCTTTGTAGTATGTAACTGCAGTGTTATTACGTAATAACCATCTTGTGAATATACATTCTCTATTACCTGTTTATATTATCCTCTCAATTTTAATGTAGTTAAATGTACCATTTTATCGAACGTAGAGACATTGTAACATAAAATTTCAGTAAATAACGGACCCCCCAAATGTGGATTGTGACTATACAACTTGTAACAGGAAGTAATTTAATATGAGTACATTCGGAAATAAGAATAATCAAATTTTTTAGTAAATATAGGACCCAGCAATAAGAGTTTCTCTGTCGAAAATTTACCATTTTACCCCTCAACATTAGAACATATTTTGTATACTGCGTAAGAAGGCTGGAAACGAAACCGAATCGTTCAACTACATTAATAATGATTGTATGCACAATAATTCAAAAGTCATCTTACAAGAGCACCAATCTACAATGTCTCTGGCGAGAGGGCAATCGCTTTCGTGAATGCCACTGATGGGGCTACAGCTGTCATTGTCTAGTTTTCTGATGATACCATTATACAGTAATGATAAGGGATAGAGTGAGATAGAGCACCGAGAACGAGATGAGGTTGAGATTTCCGGTCGTCGTTCGCTCTGAGCAAGCTCTAGATTGATTGATTGATTGATTGATTTTCCATGCTTCCGGGCGCGTCAACTGCTTCGGTCATTAGTCCCGTTAGTGTAGTGCATGCTTAGTGTAGTGCATGCTTCGGTCATTAGTCCCGTTAGAGTACCGACGGTGGCAGGAGTTTCGAGACTATTTTGTCGGCTGGATCGAATTCAACCGGTGTTTGGAGGCGAATTCTGGCAGCTGGGTACTCTGATCGGCAGCTTTCCATGGTTTTTCTCAACAACACCAGGTGAATGCCCCAGCTAACAAACGCGCCACGGACCGCCAGCGATAATTCCTTCCTCTTCCTTGTTCTATCCTCCGCCCTTACACACACACACACACACACAAGCACTACACTACAACACATGTCGGGAGACCCGTCTGGAGCTTAGAGCTTGCCTCGGCTGGGACGGTGCGTCGCTGATGAGAGATACCTGGTTGGGCTAATACCCACAAATCGACGTATATCGGACCGGATCTCTCCAGCCACCGAGGGTAGACCATCGTAACTACACTTACGGGATTAATGACTTGAACAGTTGATGCTCTGGAATCACTAATCAATCAATTGCACATCACCCTGCCCTCTCCTCTCTCCCTCTCCAACCCTTTCCGCTCCTCGGTCTCCCCCTTCCACCCCTGCCCCTTTCCAAACCGCCGTCTCCCTCCGCTCCGCCTCACCCTCTCCCACCCTTTCCCACCCTTTCCCGCCCTCTCCCGCCATTTCCCGTCGTTTCCTGCCCTCTCCCGCCCACTCCCGCCCTCTCCCGCCCTCCCCCCCCTTTCCCCCCTCTCCCCCCTCTCCCGCCCTCTGCCGCCCTCTGCCGCCCTCTGCCTGCCGCCCTTTCCCGCCCTTTCCCGCCCTTTCCCGCGCTTTCCAGCCCTTTCCAGCCCTTTCCCGCCCTTTCCAGCCCTTTCCCGCCCTTTCCCGACCTGTCGTCCGCGCGCACTCTCTAATGGATGGAGCGCGGTATTTCAGAGTTAGCGTTGATGAATGCACCCGATTCATTTTCTCGCAGCCTGCGCGCCCTCCCCACCCATTCCCTCCCTACCCTTCCCTGTTCTTTCCGCCTTTCTGCATTTTACGTCGCATCTCCCCGCTCTCGTAGGTGTGACTCCCACGCGGTCCATCCTGAGCTAAGCGGATGCCCAGTCTGTAATTCGGACAGGGAAGGTGTGTGGATGACCTAGGCAGGTGGGTTTGAGAAAAATATTTCTCTCCAAAAATGACCGGACCACGTTTAAACTATCAAGGGAGTAGAATTATCCAAATACGTTTTTCTGATCAGGAATGATAATTCTTACGTACTCTATGGTAAATAAGTAATGGTTTTGCAAGTGAAAATGTTATTTACTTTTACAAGGAAAGTATTTTATTTCAAGCTTCAAGAGAAATCCAGTTTTTAAAGAAAAAAGCTGGATTATTTTCCGTGAATATAAAATTAATATGCAATTTTGTTTCAATAGATTTTTTTTAGATTAAATTAGCCTCACGAAATAATAAATAAAACAATGATTATTTTTCGATAAAATGTCCATTCTCGTGCTCTACCGGTGTATATGCCGTACACGCTCTCGCCAGCGTTGAAGAAACAATGGTGGCGGTCGCGTAGTGATGAAGCAATCAGCTAAATAAATTAATCAGTGCCGCCGGCTTTGTTGATTGTATTAGGCGTTGATTCGGTTCCGGGCGGCGCGGTCAGGCAGGTCGAGGTCCCCTGCGCTGTTCGACACACTCTCGATACTCGCAATATTGTGTGACGTCTCGTGATGTGAAAAACAACACAGACACGGATTTTCTTGCACAGGTTTATTTACAATGACTGTATATTACATTGTTTATTTACATGCTCCTCCGGACTCCTCCTGCTCCTCCTCCGCCGCCAGCTGCAGTCACCCTCGTCGACGTCCTCCAGTAATAGCTACACTTGAACTCCAGAAAATAGCGATTATAATCGGAATTGCCTTGGCGGTGGGGCGCGTGGGGGGCGGCGCGTGGGGGCGGCGCGTGGGGGGGCGCGTGGGGCGGCGCGTGGGGCGGCGCGTGGCGGCGCGTGGGGCGGCGCGTGGGGGGCGGCGCGTGGGCGGCGCGTGGGGGACGGCGCGTGGGGGACGGCGCGTGGGGGACGGCGCGTGGGGGACGGCGCGTGGGGGACGGCGCGTGGGGGGCGGCGCGTGGGGGGCGGCGCATGAGGGGGCGGCGCGCACGAATTTAATTTTAGAGGTAACTAAACTAGCTTTAAAACATAGATGGAATTTATTCGATGTATTATTAACATCGATGTTTTACTTTTGAACATCGATGTTTTGTTACCGATGTGGCATTACTGTCTCCCACAAGCAGAGCACCGGGCCGCCCTAGCAGAGACAAGCTTTAAGCTGACGACTGGTCTCTTGACAAGTGTGTCAGTACAGTATATGTATGTGTAAGTGTCTATGCATGTAAGAAAGGGGTGAGGATAGGGGTGAGGCGCGCGGTCCGTGGCCCGTTTGGTAGGGTACTGCTCCGGCATTCGCCTAATATTGATCGGAGAAACCATGAAAAAGTACCAATCACAGGAGCCCGATGCCAGAATTTTTCTCTAGTGAGCGACTGATTTTAACCTTCCTATCCAGGTAGTGTCAAAATTCAGCCACCGTCGGGACTCGAACGATAGGAATTGCTGGTCAAAGACACTGCAGTGACATCAATTGATGCCCCGAGATACCTAAACTGAAGTGTACCATAAGGGGAAAAAAAACTAATACAACCTATGCGACTAGATAAAATAGTGTAATTTTTTTCTGACTCTCCGCAATGGCAACAAATAGCGAATTTGTATGTATTACACGATTCATCGCAGAAATAATGAACGCGGAAGGGAACTGAGGCTAGAGGCGTGGCGACGAGAGGCGTTGAGGGCGGTGACGTGGGCGTGGGCAGCCGCAGGAGTGCAGACACGCGTGCTCACGCGGTCACGCTCGCCAACGCGACGCACGCAGCCCACAGCGCGGCCGACGACCGCAGCGGCCGACGTGCGAGCAGCGGGCCGCGCGGGGCGGAAGAGGTCACGGCTCGTCATTATTGCTACTGCCGCTGCAACGTGTTTATGGTAAACTCATGAGAACTAATTTTATATATTTTTACCAATCGAAATCAAGTTGCGATTTTTATTCACTACAGAATTTGTAGGTTGAATATTAATGTTTCGGATTAATGTGTTGAGATGTCTGATCTCGTTTTTAAGGTGATTGAGTAGCCGTTTGTTGACCATTCGTGAAGATATTAATGATGTGGGAATATAATTTCTTTGTCAAGGAGTTGCGTGTTGCATAATTATCATAAATTGTGCTTTGTAAATGGATGTTTGATACATTCGAGACCAATTTCCAAGCGTTTCAGTCCCTTCCTACCTAATTTATCCTCCCATTCTGAATATTCACGTTTTGCCTCGCCCTGCTTCTCTCGGTTCTTCTCCATTCTTCACATTCAATTCCTGCTTCTTCATTTCCTTTCACTCACGCTCTGTCCCTTTCCTTTCTCTTCCATACTTCCTTCCTCCTCTCCCTCCCTCCCTCCTAGCTCCACACAATTATTCCATCTTCACCACTTTTTCATGTCTTTCCCTAACTTCATCTTTGGTCCTATCTTCCTTATTTTTCAAACTTTCGCTTTTATCAATTCTCTCGACACCTTACCTTCACTCCGACATCTCCTCTTCCTCTCTTACCTCTCTCTTTCTTCTCCTGTTTGCTCTTCTACTATGTGTTCTCATCCCCTCCGACTTCTCCTCTTCCCCTCCTACCTCTTTCCCTTCCACCCTCGTCCCTTCCACAATTTCTCCCTACTCATTCCTTTCTCCTCACTCATTCCTTTCTCCTCACTCATTCCTTTCTTCTCACTCATTCCTTTCTCCTCACTCATTCCTTTCTCCTCACTCATTCCTTTCTCCTCACTCATTCCTTTCTCCTCACTCGCCCTGTCCTCCCTACTCGTTCCTTTCTCCCTCCTCGTCCCTTTCTCCCTACTCATTCCCTTTCTCCCTACTCGTCCCTTTCTCCCTACTCATCCCTTTCTCCCTACTCGTCCCTTTCTCCCTACTCGTCCTTTTCTCCCTATTCATTCCTTTCTCCCTATTCATTCCTTTCTCCCTATTCATTCCTTTCTCCCTACCCTTTATCCCTATTCATCCCTTCTCCCATCATCCCTTTCTCCCTATCCTTTCCCCCTCCCTCCCCCGCCCTCCCCCCCCCCTTTCCCCTGATCCTGCCTGCGACGGCGACGCTCTCGATCCCTCGATACCCGCAACGCCGCCGCCGCCGCCGCAATTAAAAATGCACGTTCAATCTCCACGTTCAGCGCGCGCCATTCAGAAACGGCTGAATTGCGTTACGCGAACACGAAAAGTTAATAAAGCCATTACTTTGGAGTGTGTAACTAAGCGGGGAGTTCTAGTTGTTTGGGCGCCTTAATATAAAAACTCGGCATATTCTTCAAAGTAATGCGCGCTCCTTCCCTTCCTCTGAGAGCGAAGTTTCAATAGGAGCGCTCCAATGCTGCAAAAGAGCTGCGGCGACGCCCGCGCCACCAGGCGGAACGCGAGGGAATTGGGACGCGTCGGGTGGGGAGGGAATGACTGAGAGGCAATTGTCGTTTGCGATCGCGTTCAAACCCGCTCCGCTCCTCTGCGATCGAGGTAAGTGGAGCGACCGCTGTGTGGATTGCGATTGCAAGCACCTTGCAATGACCTTGCGTCGTGCGAAGTGCATGCACCGCCCCGGGCAATACGCGGCCTTTGATGTCTGCGGAAACTCAGGGCGGTAATGATCTCAGTAAATTGATTGAAAACGTGATTGAAAAGCAATTTCGCAGAAACCACCCACTTAACTCACGATTTTAAAACTAATTTTTGGATAATCACCGATTTAATTCGACCTTTTTTTAATACTTTTCATTTCAATTTAGACAAGTTGTGCCTTTTTTCTGTAATTCTCGATAATAGAACGCACAAAACGATTGATTGCAAGCACAAGCAGAAGCATTTTTAATAACTGAGATTATGAAAAACAAATTGATATTAAGAATTACTAAAACGTATAAAGAAATACAAACGTTTCCAAACATTTATTTGGTGAATTTGGGTTTTAAATAACTCATCAATTACATAAATACGTTCACTTCAATAATCTATAATGTTCCTCATTAATATAAATCACAAATGTTTTCACAATGCAAAGTAATAAAATATAAGTTTATTATAATTTTAACAAATTAATGCCAATAATGTTCATTTTTCTTGTATATTTCTTTGTTAAATCCTACCGTAACTTAATATAAAACATTTTTATTGGTTCTAAAACTTTCTGGAAGGTATTCAACATCCATTTAAACATAAAATTAAATGACAGATGCTTGTTTACAGCTACTAAATATGTATTAATCAAGTAATATCAATTTAATTTGCTATGCATCCAAAAATACTTCATTAATAAAAATTATTAAAGAAATACAATCCTTTAAATATTTTATTGAAATGAAATGGACAATTATTTTATTTTTCAAATAACTATTTTTTTCACTCTGTCCTAATCAAGCTAAATACGTTATGTGTACGGGTATTTCCAAACAAATTCTTCAACGTAGCCAACACAAAGTCTGGTTCAGAAGCGTAAGTATAACTAAATTATAACTAATTTATCATATTACTGTTTTACTATTTTAATAATTAACTAATATAGTATTTTACTAACTAATTTACTATTTTACTAATCTCCTATTTCGCTATTTTACGAAATATTTACCTATTTTACCATACCAGAGAAGTAAAACTCGCATTTAATGGAACCAAATATTTTGGACACGAGTCGATGTATGCTTGGTATGTTTTACCTACGGGCAGCGCGCATCCACCCGATTGAGACCCAGTGCCTGGAATAGGCTCTGGACGCAGACAGGTTTTGGCGCCGCGTGGGCTCGCGTCCAGCGCTTCGGCGTCCTTCGCGCTCTCGATGCGAGCTTTGGCCCCACATTTCGGCGGACGCGGGCGCAGCCGAATTCATTTTTTCCTGCATTTATTGCTTGTTGAGTTGTATATAAATCAGTATTACACTCTTTCATGTGGAATGATGATTTACTACTCTCTTAATACTATGCTTAACCTAGTTCTACTGTTTCTACCACAGTGAAGTAGATTCTTTATGAGAGTACCTACCGTTCACAATTGCTTGGTAATATTTTTAGGAATGAATCGAACGGGTATCTATTGTTTATTCTGGTCTGAGTGTTGTTTGTTGAGGTATTGTTGGAGTATAAATTATTGGATAGGCGTGCTATTTGGTAGGTGATTGGGCTCATGTTTGATTCTCTATGGAGTTGTTGATTTGAAATTAACCATGGGGCGTTAGTGATTGATTTATTGAGTTTATGTTGGAGTAGAAATTATTGGATGTGCGTGCTATTTGATAGGTGATTGGGTTCATGTTTAATTTTCTATGGAGTTGTTGATTTGAAATGAACCATAGGGCGTTAGTGCTTTATCTGAGGAATCTGTTCTGTATTATTTATATTTTATTTACGTTGGATGGTGCAAAGCAGAATGACTCTCGCGCGAAACAAACGATTGCGCGCGCCGCACTGGGACCGGCAAATCCCTGCGCGCGCAAAGAGGAGAAGGAGGGAACGATAAGAGGCGAGGAGAAGAGTGAGCGGCCGCACCTGGAGAGTGTAGCGTCGTGCTGCTAAAAACCAGCGTGGGCACGCGGCGTGGTGTGCACCGGATGCGTAGACAAAGACAGAAGCGATGGCGCACGGGGTTTTTCTGACAGGGTGTGCGCATCGCTAGGGCGGAGGTAATGGAGGCGGCGGGCAGCGTCGCGAGGGCTATTTAAGGGCCGTGAGAACAATAGCTCTTCCGTCTTTGTGATCCTGGAGGCAGCAGCGTAGGTCGTTCGTGAGAGGTGCGAACGTGGACGCAAGGAGCCGGCAGTTATTGTCGTGACTAGTGAGACATGTAGTCGGTCTCAGGGCAGGCGGTACTACGCACGGCAAAACATTAGGTAGTATGTTGCGGTGTGGTAGCCGTTGTAAATATCTCTCCTAGCAGTGGGGTCTATTTAGTTAGTTAATTGTATACAGTGCATTGGTTATTTGTGACTACGGTCTAAAATGTGAATAACCCTGCTGTTATTACAACCCACTCTTGTCTGTGTACTGATTACACCCGTATGACGCGACAAGAGGATAGGGGAAGACGATGAAATACGAAGGAGGAAAAATACGGGAAGAGGGTGAATTGTGTCGCAATGGCTGCCAGCTTTCAGCGCTGGGGCCCGTGTTTGATCTCCTCGTGAAAATTGTGGGGGACAAAACGAGTACTTGGCAGGTTTCCTCGGGAGAACCTATTCCGATTGTATCCCGCGCTCAACATTTCATAAACCTTTTACCTACCTTTTACTTACCTACTACATGTTTTAGTCTTGAGTACAAGAAATTGCTCGCTCACTTATCGCTACTTCCATGTTCGCTCTTTTGCTTTCATATTTAAAGAATATGAACAAGAAAAATTCCTGATAAAAATAATGATTCCTTTTTAACTATATTTTTTATGAATGAAATGGTAAGAAAGTGTGAGGATAACGAGTCATTTTGGAATTCAACTGTATCGAGACTACTTAATTTATAGAAACTGATTTCTACATATAGTGTTGACTGCTTTAATGTGGAAAGCAAATACGACAATGGTCATCCCTTAAAATGTGAAGAATTACACTATTTATATTTTTTAGGTACTATGCATAACTCTGAAGGTTCTGCCACGTTCAGCTCTGTTACAGGTTTTCTCACCTCTGTCCGGGAGCATCTATTTGCGTTCCTCATAAATGTAAACTTGACTAGTACATTGTTTCCTCCTGTCCACGTCCCAAAACACCGGCCGAAATGCCATCGGTCGGGGTGCCTTCTGATGTAGCCAAACTTTAAAGGGGATTAACTTAAGGGTTAAAGGGAAGTGAGTGTGAGAAGAAACCTGACCGCGAGATGAAACCGGGAGAACCCTTCTCGGGACCTCCTGTTTCATTCACCTCTGGTTTCACCAAATTTCCATCATCAGTTATTATCGCTATCCCTCATTAGATCGTCTCTTGAGAGCTCTAGTAACATCAGCAATTAAAGGGTCCCTAAATTTCATTGTATAAAAATACTATTGAGAGAGGGATGGAAATAGAGTAGAGGTAGTAAAAGAAGCGAGAAAGACGATTGATTGTACAGAGCAAAGAGAAATCGAGGATGAGGAGAAGCCGTTCATAAGTGGGCGGGGAAAGATTTCCTGTTGACGCAGGAAGGGAAGAACATTGGTTGGTAAAGGATTGAGGAAGTGAGGCGCGAGAAGAGAAATAAGTAGGAAGGTTGGGCGTGGGTGTGAGCGCCCTCATTCTGCGTGCCTTTGGTATTCGAGCGCCGTCTGCCCGGGGGGGGGCGAGGAGGGGAGAAAGGAGGGGAGGGGGGCGGGGTGGCGCTTTCGCCCGGGGGGGGCTCTGGGGCCGTTGGCTTCGGCCCGCGGAGGGGGAGCGGGGGTGGTGGGGGAGGAGTGGGGATGATGAAGGGGGAGCGAGTGCTGTAGGGGGAGCGGGGGTGGTGAGGAGGAAGTGGGGGTGGTTAAGGGGGAGCGGGGGTGCTGGAGGGATAGCCGGAGTGCAGGGGGTGGAGGTGGAGGGTGGCGGAGGAGAGCGAGGTGCGGAGAAGAATCGAAAGGGCGCAGGGAGTGGAAGCGAGACGAGGTGGGGCAGAATGGAGCCGGCCAGTGGAGGGGTCATGCACCCTTAGATTTTTATATTCTCGCAGCATTTTATTGCAACGGGGCTTGAGAATAGTGGCGAATGTTATGGTCGTCGTGCGCCTCCTTTTACTTCGAAAATTTCGTTTTTCTGACAACTGTCTCTTGAGAGTTCGCCCTCTGCAGCTATCTAACTCTCTGTTCCATGCTATTCTATGTTGTCTATTCTGAGAAACGGCTGCAAACACTCGTTCTTTTCCTGTTCTTTGCGTCGAATCTTTTAAGAGAATTGCATCGATTTTATGTTTAATGACGATTCATCAAGAGTTCTGATTACAGTGGTTGTGAAAATATACAAACGTACATGTCGAGGAAATAAAACTGCCAACTTGGGTTTAGTATGCACAGCTGCGCAGCACTGCAGTTCCATTTCTGTCTCACGTCTATCGTATGCATTATCCGTCTCCGTCAATCGAAGAGAAGTTAACTCAATGCGATACCCAACTGGCGCCAAAGATCAATCAAAATATTTTAGTTCGGACACACACAATCACTGATGTATGCACTCGTGTCCCTTAGAGCTAGAAACAAGTCATTCGGTTCATCTGTTCATCACAGTGACATCTCCACCAATAATCACGATCCCGGTGCTTACTATCGTATTTGCTATGCCAGCTTAATAGTTGCGCCTGGAAGAGACGTTTGGTTATGATGTGTAATTATATGATTTAATTGATATTGGAGAAATAGTGAACCGGTGTTTGAGCCCAGGCGCCCAGAGGCGGAACGTGAGTGAGGGCACACTGAAGTTACTATTACTAATTAAATGAGAATAATCACGTAAATCATTACGTATTTGCGAATTAAATCATTACAGAATAATTACGTTATTTGGGAGAAAGGTATTTTGCACTTCCACCCCACCGTTCTGTAAATCAACGGGTAGATACATTAAACAACATGGAAGGAAACGTGTTGTTGTTTAACTATCCAAGAGAGGAAGTAGATAATAAAGATGATGCTGGCTGCCATCTGGGTTATCCATTGTGCTGCCTCTGTTCCTCAGACGCTTTTCAAGATGTCTCCTCTCCTGTAGCGATGCCAGGGCTTAATGTCAACTTACTTGTCGGGGATTAACACCTCCCCCACTCCGTCAGGTACTAACATTAAGTACAAGCCGCTCCAAGTGACGAGGTGTCAAAAGTTTCGTTTGACGCTTTTTCGGCGTCATTTGTCTCTGCGAGAGGCGGGACAAAGGCCAAGTTCTGAGTGCCTTCGCCGGGAGTGCTAGTGTAATATTCCGGGACAGTGACGTCGTGAAGGTAGTCTCGTTTTGGACAAACTTTATGTTAACATGAGGTAAACATTTGTTATTTCGAGATACACAGTTGAGGTAAGAAATTCTATGAGTGTATATGTGTGCAATATTCTCAAACAATTTTCAACCACTGAATTAATTGGACAAAAACTTTCCTTGAACACTTTTGAGCAGTCTCTAACAACATAAAGAGGTGTAGCGAAACCAAAACGCAATTTAGTTTCATCTAATTTTTTTTACTGGAAATCTAGCAATCTGCAATAAATTTAGCCTGTTTTGTTGTGAAAAGGAAGGGCCTGACTGGGTCCAGGCCAGGCAGGTCAGGCGATATTCGACAAGCAATGGAGACTAGACTTGCTAGTGTTAAGCATAGACGATCGTACACCTGGCTTTTTGGCAGTATGCGTCAAGAAGCGAGTACCAGACGGATGATAAATTCTTAACAAGAAATAACGAACTATTATCTTTAAACCGGTGCATCGTGGATTAAGTGACGAATCGTGGCCTCAGTAGGAGGGTTGAGAGTTGGAATCCTACCTTGGCGTAGTTATTTTACGTGAGAACTACGGAAAAATTTTCTATCAATTGACCAGAATTTATTGAGATGCGCAGATGGGTTAATGTATAGTGCAAAGTTTCAGATATAAAGATGAATAGGGTAACTGGATTGTGCCGAAACACTCTAAAGGAAGGAATGAATATATTCAAAGGAAGAGTTACAGTATTCTCGAAGAGCATGGTCAAGAAGAACAAATATGAACCACTAGATAGGACAAGGAAGAGGTAGGAAAGATCGCGCGCGATCCGTGGCCCGTTTGGTAGGGTACTGCTCCGACATTCGCCTGGTACTGATCGGAGAAACCATGGAAAACTACCGATCAGAGCAGCCGGCTGCTATAATTCTCCTCCAGACAGCGACTGAATGCGACCTAGCTGAAAAGCTAGTGTCGAAAATCCTGCCACCGACAGGACTCGAACCTAGGACCTCCCGATCAGAGGCACTGCAGTGACATCAGTTGATGCACTGCGCTACCACTCCCGGTGCGTTTGCTTGCGGTAAGTCGATATATTATCAGAACAGTAGAACGAAAATAAATAATGTGATAAAATACATAATACACAATATCCAACATACACAATATCTCTTGCTCGCAAGCGTGGAACATCAGGTTCTATGAGTTTTAGAATACAGAACGTTTCCTGCTCCTTGAGCATTACTTTTGGCGTATCTCGGCCGCGAGCAGGCCTTCCGGAGGCGCCGCCAAAACCTTAAGCTCCGTTTCCGGTCCCGCCCCCCCCTCCCCGCCCCCTCTCACCATAATCTCCACGGCCGCCCGCGAACTTCGCCATCGCGCGAGTGGAGGGGTGGGGGAAGAGGACTTGGTCGGCGCCACTCCAAGTCACCCGGAGGGGTGGGGGTGGGACTAATAAACCCCACCGGAGGCGGGAATTGATGAAAATGTAGGACTTCTTCTCAGGCAGAGCACAGTCGCCTTCAGGGTGGCGCGGTTTCTGTGCGACTATCACGCATCGCAGACCGTTTGTACGGTTGGAGATACGTAAAGAATCTACAAAAGTGTCGTTTTCAATGCAACCTCGGGGATTGCGAATAATGACCGTGAAACGAGTTGTCTCTCGCGTCATACAAAATGTACGGAACACACACACGTAATGGTATGTATGTGTAAATGTACTAGGTCAACTTCTGAACAACTCTAGCGATTACTCCAAATTTCGCAAGAATACTTTTAAGCTGCCGGTAAAACGCATATGTGTTTTTCTCCTAGTATGTTTGAGGTTCAATACATTACATCAGTTTGCTTTATAGAATTGAGATTAATTCACCCTGCGATGTATCTAGGCGGTCTTGTCGTGCGAGGCGTGGTCAGGCAAACTAAGAGGGCGGGACGGGAATAGGGCGCAGCGGGCGTTTCTTAAATTTTTTTAAAAACATTTTTATTATTCTGATTAGTATACATGATCGACTTTAACTTTGTAAACGTATTCACATATTTTGATGTGTACTTACTATTATAAAATTATAAGCTTATTCTACTTTACAACTGTCTTATGGAGCGGGCGTGATGGCGTGATGACGCAGTGCGACAGGGCAAGCAGTCGAGGGGTCTGCTTACAAGGTGATTGTGATAAAAGAAATTGTTACGATATGAAAACATAAATGTGTACGAGTTGTATGATATCGTGATAAAAAAAACGTTTGAGGGATGGAGGGTCGGTTATCATGGGGGTAAGTTTGATGGGGAGAGACTGGGTATAGTGGGCGAGATGATTGTCGCCTAAATGTAGGCCAGAAATATTAATGCAAAATTCTGTTTTTAAGACTCAATTAGTAACGAATTTCGGATATTGGAAGTTTAGGAAAACCTTGGGAAAGGTACTTCAGTCAGATAATCTATAATTTTTAAAGTAAGGAAGAAGATATCCGCGGAAGTGTAGGTAACATTTTATATTATCCTCTGTTTATCTGTTATTTCGCATTCGCATCGAGTGTATTCATAAATGTGCAGAAAATCAAAATTTGTGTGAAATTAAATGGGCTCTTTTGGTATTCTCCAAAATTTATTACTCGGATGCAACATATTCCTTCATTTAAAAGTGCTTAACTTATTAACAACGCATAGCTTTCAGCGATGCTTACTGGACCCAGTTCATATCCTAGATGCACGAAGTTCAGTTGCAATATGAAGCAACGTTTACTTTCAAAACAATGATTTATGAATCGCGAAATATTCGCTCGAGTTCAGCTAGTTTCATTGCAACACACACGACGGATCCAGGTGTGTTGGGTGTGGTGGTGTTTGGAAGTGTGCCTGAGCGTCGGTTCTGGCGCTGGGACTACCGGGAACTTCCGCCTCGGTGGCTTGCTCGGGCATCGATCTGCGACCTCAGTCTCGGCGGGCCCTGCGGATTTTCAGGCATTGCAAACACGCTCGCCCGCGCGCTGCGCTCTATCCACGACCTCCGCCACGAGACGCTTAATCGCACTCGCACTGGCGCTGGAGAACGCAGGTCGGAGCCCGCGCCTTGGCGAAGGGAATTCCTATCGCTTCCCGCGGATTCCTGTCATTTGTGAAGGGGGCGGGTGCTTCTAAACTGGAGTGAAATGGCGCGAGATGGAGCTAGTTGGCGACTGCAATTGATCGGAATAGTCGATCTCCTAGGAGAGCTTTGATTGCAGGGTTCGGTCAGGAGAGATTGGCTGATTGCAGGTTAATGTTCCTGGGTCCACACCTAGAACTACGTACGGGACGGACGGTCATGGCAAAATGCGTAGTTAGAACTGAAGATGGGCGATGTTCGGGATTAGCAGTAGATCGCGAAACCGCGCGGATAGCACCGACGACTTTGAACCCCTTTCACGTGCGACTCCGACCAAACCCTTCGGGCCATCTCACTCAGTCCCATTCACCTCCCGAGCCTTTTTGACTCCTTCCAATCGTTTACGTCTTTGTATTCTTTCCCCTGACGTCACATTATCTCTCCTATGTACCTACTGTATACGTAACAAAATTATCCCTTTCTCATTCACCCTTGTTTTTTCAGGAATCTTTTGAAACAATGAGTCTAGCGAAGTAGTTGATGGAGAACGTTTCAATGAACATGGATTTTCTTAATCAGTTATTGACTTTCGAGTTCCAAGTTGTGGCTGCAGGCTAGAAACTCTACGAGAACATACTTTACAAATTTATATTTTGTCTTATATATATATTAGGATTCGCGACGAAGAAGGCTTTGAAAATATTATTTTTGAAAAGCTTGACATAATCTTGGAAATGTACAACCTGGTGGTTGCTTTTTAACCAAAGAATATGTCATAGTCTCGACACGAATATCTGCCGCATATTTCTGATCCTTGGTTTAATGGCAACTGAATAAAATTGTAATAACAATGTATGAAATAACAATATTAAGCTAATAATAAGAATTGGTGAATATAGGAGACGATTACGAGAACACAGATGGTCACGTCCGTTTTTTTAAAAGAACTGTTCAGTTTCTTTAATTCACATGTTATAATATAAGATTGCAACGTATTTACTTAAGGATTAGCCTAGCTGAAACAAAATGCTGGAGTTTCTATGAAGCAATGGCTCATAGCTGTGGTTTCTAATTTCTTTATAGGAAACCGATAAGTGTTGAAAGGCGAAAGGTGTAAATCCTATCACCTAGGTTTAGGGAAGGTTCACAATAATAAAATTACTAAATGATGAAACTGTGGCTTATTAGTTTTTACCCAAATACAAGACAGTTGTAAAACCTACTCATGAATTCGTGAATACTCCACCCCTTGTAGTTGCACGTGCCGTATTAATCCACATAACTTACACCTTTGACTCGCTACAAAATTTCAAGATATTTAATGCATTTTTCACGGATTTTTCGAACTTACGATGCTACATCATTTATTGAAAATCGGTTTCTGGAATTGTTGCTTAACTCCTCAGTTACCAATAGGAATGCCGGTTAGCGAGGTCCATCAGAAGCGATAAACAGGAGCTCCACAAGGTCAACGTGACATGGCGGGCGGATGTCGTGTTTCTCCTCTCCCTTCCCCCTGGGTAACCGTCCGCTCTCGTTCCCCTTACCTTTACCCTCTTCGTCCCAATTTCCTCCGCCCCGAACCCCCGACTCCAATCCTCCGTCCCCATCCCACATTATCCGTCCACATCCATCATCGACCGTCCCTTTCTTTTCTTTCTCCTCCTTATGCCTTCCCGCCTGTTCGGCAACCTACTGTACTGTCCTTCCCCCCTTTCTCCCTCCTCACAGTAGCTCCTCCTGTCCTCCCTCGGTAAGCTTTCACAACCCATAATCACTCTAACTTCCAGATCTTTGTCTCTTTTCTCATACAGTGTCCTTTCATTTACATCTTTTTTTTTCCCTTTCTTTTTTTTTTTTTTTTTTCCCCCCCTTCTGGTGCGCGCGCGAAAGAATCGCGCCTGGGCTGCCGGCGCTCAATCTCATTTTATTACCAAAGTTTTGATGAAGGGCGAGTGGCGACGGCGATGCCCTCCGGTTAAATTATGCAAGCAACCTTTCCGGGGCAGCGGAGGGGTGCGATGCGAGGCGGACGTTGCGATGCGGGTGGGGGCGGGCGGACGGGCGGGGCGGAGGGCGGGCGGACGCCTGGCGGGACGGGTGCGAGGGGCGATGGCGGGGGGGCGGGGGCGGGGGGCGGGCGGGCGGGAGCGGGCGGGCGGGCGGGCGGGCGGGCGGGCGGGCGGCAGGGCGGGCGGGGAGCGGGGCGGGGGGCGGGGGCAGGCGGGGCGGGCGGGCGGGCGGGCGGGCGGGGGGCGGGCGGGCGGTCGGGCGGGCAGGGCGGGCGGGCGGCAGGGGCAGGGCGCGGGCAGGGCGGGGCGGGCAGGGCAGGGCGGGCGAGGCAGGGCAGGGCGGCAGGGCAGAGGCGGGCAGGGCAGGGGCAGGGCAGGGCGGGGCAGGGCAGGGCGGGCAGGGCGGGCAGGGCGGGCAGGGCGGGGCAGGGCAGGGGCAGGGCAGGCAGGGCCCAGGGCGGGCAGGGCAGGGCAGGGGGGCAGGGCGGGGCAGGGCGGGGCAGGGTGGGGCAGGGCAGGGGAGGGCGGGGCAGGGCGGGAGATACGGAGGCGGCGTCCAGAGGGTGCTCTGACCCTCACTGTTCGAGCGCACGGGCTGGGACGCGCCTACGATAAGCGAAACTTGCGATTAAAAAATTTCCCTCCCAAAGGTACCAACTAAAACTATATACAATATTACTCTAAACGGAAAGAAGATAAACAGCCGATATGTCAGTACAATTCTGGATTCAGGAAGGGAAGGACGCTCTTTTTACGTGCAAGTTCTGTTTTTAATTATCTATTTACTATTCATGCGAAAATCATAAGGGATTCAATGAATAAATCCCAGCGTAAAGTCTAGGCATAAAATAAATTATTAATCAGAACTTCATAATCACAGAAACGTTTCACAGTTACCACGCATATAATGTAAGAGTGAATTACAGGTGAAGAATTAAAACAGTAGAATTAAATAAGGTGATTTAGTACATTTGTTACTTAAATTTTCTTCAATGGGATCAAATGATTTTCCTATAATTTGTATTCATAAAATACAATAAAAATACCATTTGGGTATTCGTACGGGGGGCATAAAAGTTTAAAATCTTCTTTGATATCTGAATGTGTTGTTAAATGTTATATCCAGGTGACGTGCTCAAAAAAATCCGTTTTAAAACCTATTACTTTTCCTATCTTTTGTATGAACATGTAGTTTTTTCTTCTCAGCAAATCTTCCAGAAGTAGTAGGCAAAGAACTCAAACTTTTAAGAAACCATAAGTTTGTAATATAATCTGCAGTTTTGTCAGATGAAAGGTTAACGCATTTGTTTGTCGAAAAACCCTTCGAATGACGATATCGCAATTTGGTGAACATAATTTACCCTGCACAGATTCTTCGTTTCCTCTCGAGGGCTTTCTTTTTGGACCTTCTCCACAAATGAAGCACCACCTTCTCCACAAATTCAATGAAAAAACCTACTTTTCACAATCTTTCAAATTTGGAATCCTCGTCTAAGAGATGATTGTTCTTCTATCAGAATTCATTTTATTAAGTTAAAAACATAATATGTTACAATTATAAATGTGTCACAAGATTTGAATCAATATTTATCATTGTCATAGTTGCCATTCGCAAAAGTCCTGATATGTGGATGTGAGCGCATCTCGGGAATTGAAGTGTGGAGGGGCTGAGGGGGGGGGCGAGGTGTCTGAAGGAGCCGAGGGCGCCAGGGGAGCGCGTGCGCTAGAAGCTCCAAGACGAGCGGAGGGGCCGGGCGCCCGCCGCGGGGGGGGGGGGGGGGGCTCAGACGGGCGGGAGCGGCCTGAGGAATTAAACGCCGCCAGCAACCCCGTTCGTGCTACCTCCCCTCCCCACCACCCTCCTCCACCCCCAGCCATCTTCACCCTATCCAGTCGTCACCCTTGCCACTGTCGGCCCTTGTGATTGTGGTCGTCCTTGCGCTCGTCTTTCTCGCTCCTTCGAATCCTGAACCCTATCGCCACCAATGCCCCCGCCCATTACTGTGTGCTCCACCCCTTCCGCAATCCCCACCCCCTCATTATCTTGTACGCCACCGACCGCCCTCTCCCCCTTGCCCTTCCCCTTGCGTTCTCTGTCTCTTTCGCTCTGTCTTTCGCTTTGATTCTCGCTTTGATTCTCGCTTTGACTCTTGCTTTAACTCTTGCTTTGACTCTTGCTTTGACTCTCGCTTTGACTCTCGCTTTGACTCTCGCTTTGACTCTCGCTTTGACTCTCGCTTTGACTCTCGCTTTGACTCTCGCTTTGACTCTCGCTTTGACTCTCGCTTTGACCTCGCTTTGGCTCTCGCTTTGACTCTCGCTTTGGCTCTCGCTTTGACTCTCGCTTTGACTCTCGCTTTGACTCTCGCTTTGACTCTCGCTTTGGCTCTCGCTTTGGCTCTAGCTTTGGCTCTCGCTTTGGCTCTCGCTTTGGGCTCTCGCTTTGGCTCTCGCTTTGGCTCTCGCTTTGGCTCTCGCTTTGGCTCTGTCTCTTGCTCTGGTTCTCGTTCTATATCTCATTCTGGCTCTCGTTGTGAAACTCGCTCTGGCTCTCGTTGTGGAACTCGCTCTGGTTATCATTGCGGGGTTTTCTGTGGCTCTCATTCTGCTCTGGCTCTCGCGTCCGTCACGTTCTGCCCGTCTCGTTTCGTCTCGTCGCTTTCCAACCCGTTCCGTTTCGTCTGTGTCCCTTCTCCATCTTCACCCGTGCACCGCCTCACCCGCGCTAGCATCCCAGCCTCCACCAACGCCACCGACAGCGCCCCCACCCCCACTCCGCTGCCTTCGCCTGCGTGCCCTCCCCTCCCCTCCCGCCCGGGGCAGCTGCCACCGCCTGCACTCGAGCCTCTCGTCTCGGTTCGCCACCTTCGCCTGTCTCTCGCCGCCTCTGTCCTCCACCATCTTCCAGTCCCGTTCTCCCCCGCGCCCGGCACGTCATCCCTTGCAGGGCGCTCCCCCCACCGCAGCTCCTTTGCGGAAACGTGCTTCATCCGATTCTCAGGCCGTTGCACTGGCTTTGCAGTACATCGACGCGTTCTCAAAGACACCCTCGCCGCCAGCGAAAGCACCACGCTCCATTTCTTAGAGCCCTCGTCTTAACTCCCTTTAGCGATGCTGTATATTCCCCCAAATAAGACGAGGTACATAGAACTCGGTACAGCGTATGTATTTTCAATATAAATGAAGGTTAAAAATAATAACAAAGAAGTAGCAGTTATATTTGTTGTAGCATTACACATTCAGCATGAAACATACACACACAGATGAGCTTTTCTTATTACCCTGGAGTTTGTAGAGTATTGGATCTCATTTTATATGTCGTATTCAACGCATTGTGGAAACGCTCCACGGTAACGTTCGGAGTAAATGTGTAAAGCGTATGCTTTCCATGTCGCCGAATTTGCATTAATGTGGAAATGTGAATGTATCCAATTGCAGATTTGCTGTTGACGTTGCTGAATGTCGAATTGAGAGAGAAACATTTGGCGTTCCGAAATGCTGCTTTGTTTGTCGTTCGATTTTATATCCACGTTTTCTTTGAAGTCTTCTCGCAAGAGTCGAGAGAATCCTTGGTTTATAAACGTTGGAATTATTTACAGCTCCACCAAGTTGACCGCCACTTTCACCGACGAGAGTCGGAAAAATGTCACAGGTAGGTAGTTCTTACAAGAGCGATAGAACGGGAGTTGCTATTAGAATTTCTGGCGGGTACCTGTCAGGGTTCCTTAATGTGTTACAATCTAGATATATTTTATTTCTGTATTAAAGATGAAAACCAGTGAAAAGTGAGACTAAGGCAACTCAAGACATCTGATGACCCTGCAGTTTCGTTGCCAAAAAGATCCTAGAATTCGTGTCCCGACGGTGACATGGTTTTCGACACTAACTAGATAGCCAAGTCGAATTCAGCCAATGTCTAGAAGCGAATTCTAGCAGACGGCTGGTACATTTTTGTGGTTTCTCCGATGAACGTGAGGCAAGTGACTGAGCAGTAGTCTCACAAACAGGCCACAATCCACGGAGGATCCTTCCGTCCTCTGTCTTGTCCTGTCTTTACTTACACACACACACACTTACATGAACTACACTACTACATATGACGGTAGACCAATCGAAAGCTAAAAGCATGTTCCGGGTGGGCCGGTCCCCGGTAGTTTCGCTCTGGCTTTAGGATGGGGAAAATACAGAAAGACGTGTAGGTCAGAGCGGAATCTCACTCTGGCTCTAGGATGGGGAACCTGGATGGGGAAAATCCAGCGAACTGACGTGTAGGTCAGCGCCGAATCTCACCATCCAGCAGGGGAAGAACACTATATCTTTAATGATAAAACATGCACTATACGTTTGTGACTAATCACCATAGCAGTTTATGCGTCCAGAAACCGAAATAATCAATCAATCAATCATTCGCGGACACTAATTTTGCAGAAGAGCAACAATTTTACAGAGAAGCAGTAGATCTGCCACTTATGATTATATGAATAAATCTAACGTGAACAAACGGACTACTCTTCGAATATTAACCAACGATCTCAAATCAATATTATAACGTGAATAATCAGTCAGCTTTGGGGCAGAAGGCAGGTCATGACGGCTGAGAAGAAAGAAGGTGCGCGCAGGTTGCTATTGGGCATCGGCGGGGGGAAGCGCTGGCGTTGGTAGCGGCGGCTGAGGGCTGGGGTCGGGGCGTCTGCGAGAAGGGCTGAGGGAGGGGTCGAGACGGTGGTTGGGGTCGCTGCTTGGCGCCAGTGGCGGCGTGTGCGAGGGAGGGGAGGCGAAGCGTTGGTGCTGGAGGCAGCCTGGCGAGTGTGCCCAGGCACGCGCCGCCCGAGAGCGGATGGCTGCGGGTGATTAACCCGCGGAGGCGGCAGGAGCAGACGGATTCGCAGTCACGACTCAAATTGAGGCATATTCATCTGGAATGCGCATTGTCATGTACGCTCTGTACAAATACTAGTTTTTGCTCTAATGACAGCCCGTGGCTCGAAATAGTTCTAGTTGTAGGGCGAGCGGAAGCTTGTTGGAAAGAATATTCATTCATATATCCTATGTAAGCCTTTATTCTTACGAGCATCGTGCACATTCTGCATATCGTAGTGAACTGTTGCACATTGATGTCAAAATAGCCAACCATAAGTTCCATGGTATCACTCACGTGCGGAACGTAGGTTGGGCTCTCCTGCGGTGGTGAAAGGGAAAGGAGGAGCCAGTGGGCCACACGACGTGAGTGCCAGCCCTCGCCACTAGGCGCTAAGCGGGGCGCCGATCCTTCCCCCGCCCCGCCCCGCCCACACGCCCACAGCCCACCCGCACGCCTCTGACACGGTGAAGCCTCTTCTAATGAGTCGGGGAAGGACTTCTTCGGAAAATGAAATAAAGTGGAGTCCACAATGAACTGTAATAATTCTTCCCCGCCTACTCCGAGGCCTGATCTCCTCACAATGGGTCCGCTTGAGTTCCTAACCTCTTTGCGCCTCCCCCCCCCCGTCCGCCCCGTCCGTCCCCGTCCGTCCCGTCCGTCCCCGTCCGTCCCCGTCCGTCCCCGTCCGTCCCCGTCCGTCCCCGTCCGTCCCCGTCCGTCCCCGTCCGTCCCCGTCCGTCCCCGTCCGTCCCGTCCGTCCCCGTCCGTCCCCGTCCGTCCCCGTCCGTCCCGTCCGTCCCTCCGTCCGTCCGTCCGTCCGTCCCCGTCCGTCCCCGTCCGTCCCCGTCCGTCCCCGTCCGTCCCCGTCCGTCCCCGTCCGTCCCCGTCCGTCCCCGTCCGTCCCCGTCCGTCCCCGTCCGTCCCCGTCCGTCCGTCCGTCCCCGTCCGTCCCCGTCCGTCCAGTCCCGTCCCGTCCCGTCCCGTCCCGTCCCCTGTCCCGTCCCGTCCCCCTTGTCCTAACGCCGTTGATCGCCCGTGCGCGCTGCTAGCGACCGGTGAATTACGCGCGTGACGTCATTAATCAAACACGGCTGACGCCGGGCACAAGGCGGGCGAATAATCTCTCCCGACCGGCGGCGGAGTGGGCCAACACGCTACGTCATGGCACTACTAAACGAAACCGCAAATAGAAGCGCCGCTCGTATGTGCCACCCGTTAAGTCTTTTCTGGTTGGTTCGACAACCCGTGAGAAGCGCGATGGTTGTGCTGTCTTGAAACTCCACATCAGAGCAGCAAACTATCTGAAATGGTATCTAAATTGTCTGTTATTGGAAATTTTGTTCTTACACGTGTTTCCACAGAACGTTTCATGCTGAATAACACACAGAAGTAGACAAGAAACTTTTAAAACTGTCACCATTGCTACTTAGGAGACTTGTAGCTCAATTCACATACAGAAAAGTATAATATTCTCTCATGCGCGAAAAATTTGTGTATCAGAGACCTTTTCTGGAGCAAGGAATGTGAAGCGAGAAAGAGTGAATATTAAAATTGAGAAATCTGTTCATGATATATGTTACGCCGTATTTCTTCATTCTCGCTGAAGCTGCTTACATTATTTCTCATCACTTTGCAGAAATGTTTCTTGTGTAACTATTGTTAAAGAGAATGTAGTTTTTAATCCGCTTTGAACAATAGTTTTCTTTCTGAAGTAGTATCTTCTCCGCTCTAAGAAATGTTGCTTTCTTTCCGGACCAACTAGTGAACCAGAAGGCGACCTCGCCTCGTTCCAGGATCCAGACGTTAGCACAATTTATTGTCCTCCACGGACCGATAAAAACAGCTACGAATTGACACATTCGGACCAACGGACCTCTGTATCCACAAGACAACGACCAGCAACCGATACTGCTAGTAAGTCGTGTAAATGAATTTATATCCTTCGAAATCTTTCGAATTTTGTCGTGTACCAATGGCCGCGTTTGTTATCAATTTCCTGATCAATTATTTAAATGTTAGTTTATGTTAACAGGATATTGTTTAAGTGTATATGGTTTTTTTCAACGTATCGGAAATGTCTGTCATCGAATACAGAAAAAAATAACTTTGTGATGTTTCTAACCTTAATTTCTTTCTAAAACAAAAAAGACGTTATATTGGGACATGAAAAAATCTTGTAAGTTGGCGTCCTACGTGGTAAATTGCATCTTGTGATCTTAATCCTGACTGAATTTGAGAATGCTGAACTATTCGAAAAAATAATGTTGTCTACTCAAAACATGTCAACGACTGCTTTACAATGAACGAGTGTAAGAACAATTAACGCCTTATTACGTATATCAACCATTCAAGTTATATAATTGCCCAATTATTGTACAAAAGTAATTATTATTACTACATACGTTAGGGTAATGTAACAATGAAATTATAGCTAAAAGTATCTATGTTATGAATGTCTAGAAGTATCGGCGCAAGCTTGATATTGATTGCTACATTTGTAATTAACGTCATACTCTACTATTTGCGTATACAGCAGTTTGGTTGCATTTGAAGTTGAAGTCACAATTCGTTGGTACTAATACAAAATATTAAGATTGTTGAACTGTCAATCAAACGAATACGAAATGTCCTGTTCGATCATTTTTATCCTTCCAAGATCGTACGAAACTAAATTATTCTTGGTGGGTTTTGACTGGGAACACTTATAATGGCTGTCCGCTTCAGGTTATTTAGTCACGTGACATGGCTTGTCTGTGGTCTGAGCAAACAAATGTTTTATTGACTTAACTGTTTTTCTTATTGTTTTGTTGTTTAAACAGCGTCTCTACATTGTGAAACACGTTGTCCGACTAAAAAACATTTGCAACAGAATTCATTAAGAGAAAATATCTATAGACATATTTTCAGTAAATATTATAGACTATAACATAAATTATTCTTTATAATATTCACTGGAACAATGCTTTATGCTTAGGAAGTTAGAAGTTAGGAGGCTAAGATCACTTCCCATGCACTCGTCTCCTGTGCAAAAGGGGTGCAAGTAATTGAAAGAAAGAAACAAACTAACAAAAAACAAAAACAAGAAACAAACGAACGAACAAAAATGTTCTGGAGTGAAGGAGACTAAGACAAGACATCTATATCCTGAAACCAGAGAACTTTCACTTCCTTAGAAAGGAGCTACGGGACGCGACATATTTTTAAGACCAATCCTGATTACTCTTCAAAAAATAGAGTAAATGTCATTTCCAATACATATCAGTATGTTCAATGGCTATTCATATACAATTTTAACGTATCTATTTATGATAACATTCTAATAGTAACATGTTAAAAGGATGCGCACCGTCTTTAGGTAGCATGTTCGTGCCAGTCCCTACCCAGTGAATTTTTAATTCACAGCGGTTTCCACTCGTACCCCAAGAGAAACAGCTGACAATTGCATAATTTATGCAAGTTCTAGGCCGAGAGCCAGTACTTCCGGTTGGGATGAATTTCGCAGCAATTTTATATGAATTATTCCTGAGAATGTCCGATGTGGTATGTTACATTTAATATCATCTAATTCCTCACAAAATTTATTACATTTTAAATAATAGAAAAGGTCTTTACCGCTTAAATTCTTGAATAACTTTAAAGCACGATGCCCGCGAAAGATTTTTCCATAAGAGCCAGTACTTGTGTGAACTTATATAATTGAAAAATTAGGTTGGTAAGGGTCAATTTTTTACCATCTTGAAGAAAATAATTTTACTTTCATTTAAGGTATTTTTGGGGAATACTTCACCTTGATCACCGAACGAGCACACTACCTTAAGTGCTGCAACGCAGAGGTGGGGTGTTGAAGGGAAAAGTTCGTGAGTGCACACCGCTAACTGGAACCTGAGTGCGTCATAGGCAAAAGAGATGGCAGCGCCTCTGGCGGGGTGATGGGAAGGAACGCGAGGACGCGTTCGGAGGTGGGGGGGAACAAGGCGAAGAGGCCGTCGGAAGCTCTGAGTGATTGGACAACCCCACCCCACCCCCTCTTCTCTTGCAGGTAGCCCCCTTAAATCGCCGTCCGGTTTAGTGCGGTTTAATGTAAACGACCTCCCATTTCCTTCCTTCCAGACTCCTTATATTCCCGCGGCCGTATATCCGCGATTGATATCGCCCGGGCGGGGGCGGGGGCGGGGGCGGGGGCGGGGCGCTGGCGGCGCTCCAAGGATGGTATTAAATCGTATCCACTCTCCCTCTAATGGCGCCTTGTGCGTGCGGCCATGTTTTTTTCAGTTCATATTTCTCCGCGGGATATTGCGTCATATTCCGAACAGGCGACCGCTCTCTCGGGCGCAGCGGTCGCGAACAGCCCACGCCCACGCCCGTATCGCCCCTGCTGCCCACCCTCTGTTTCCCTGAGTGCGGGCACGGAGTGAGGACTGTTAGAACGTGAAGAGAGAAACAGAAACTGGATCTGTAATAAATCGAATTTAGATTTGTGTATTTTCTCCACATAGATTCTCTCGGACTGTACGGATGAATCCAACGTAATTGATTTTATATTAAAGCAAAATATAATTATGAGATCAAAGACATTGCTGAATATTGGTTTGTCTTTTTCTCTTACATGCCCATCAAATTGCTTCAGTAAGTCGTTAATGGGACAACAGACGGAAAAGTATATAATTAGTAATAAAAACTCGAATAATAAAATAATAAGTTACATAATTTGGATTTAAATGTCGTCTTGGCTTTATTACATACAAAATTGAATTCGCGTATGAATAGTAAGAGAAATTTGCTTTCCACTTTTTTACGAATTGAAGGCAAATCTCGCATAGGTTTAAAAGATAAAAGTAATTTATGTTAGCCTACCAGCAATAAGAATGGACATGTCTAAATAATTGTAGTCTCTAAAAATTCTCATTGGAAATATCAATAATTGCAAATGTTCACCTGGTCATTGTCTCATAATATAGCCCATGAACGTAGGTCCAAAATCGAGAGGTAGTTATTAATTTTTATTGGCAACGTCAGAAATGGTTTAAATGGAAGCCCATAATATCGCAAGATAGCTTTGAAACCGTTTGCCACGGGGGCGTCTGATCCATCGTCCGAGGAATTCCGTGTAAGAGTCCACGCCGTTAAATTTCAATGGGTGTGACATTCCAGCACCGGCGCGTTTCGGTTCACGGGCGGCGAAGTTCTTTTGTCCGCGTTAAGAGCCAACGGCGTTGGCACCAGCGGGTGGGGGAGGGGGGGGGGGGAAACAGGCGAGGGTCACCGGCCTCTGCTTTCCCTTTCTCTGACCTCCCTCCCTTTTCCACATGCCAAGGGCGTTCGAGAATGGGCACAAATACTGATAAACTAGTGCCCTACAGCAAAAAAAAAAAAAAAAAAAAAAAAAAAAACTGGTCAACTACAATACACACTCAGATTTTTCAAAACTATCACACACACACACACACACACACACGCACGGACACACACACAGCACGCACACCTCGAGAACAACAAATAAAATACTCTCGTCCAACTATACAATAAACTTAAACGTTTATACAAATCTGCGAGAATCAACGAAACTTCTTTATAAGTCAGCTCATATTAGCGATATTAGGAAATTTTATCTAGAAAAGGAAATTGTAACGAACTACGAGCAGATTCAAGAATGAGTGTATAAGTTTGAGAAGTGGGACAAGGCTAGTGTTAAATTACTCCTAGTAGATTTATTAAAGAAATAATAAATGAAATATATAAAATAGCGGTATATAGGTTTGTAATAACGAAAGTTTCAATTTGAAAAAATCAGAATTAAACAAAAGTAAATGCAAAAGAATTCTCAGACAATAGCTGATTGATATGCCAGTAACTGTTGTTAAAGCCTTCTTCCGTGCAAATAAATAATTTAATTTTTAGAAATTTAATGAGTTGTGTATTAGTATACAATTTTGCATTGAAAACATCGCATTATCACTTTATCTTTATTTTTGCTGGTTTTGCAATTTCTATTCTTTTTCATCTCTAGCAAAAAATGATGTGAATTAATTTTTAATGGAATAAATAGATTGTATTTGCATACAGATCAGCACATAAGGACTAATACTTCTTGAAATAATGTATCGTTTATATGTTGTATATTTTACAACCCGTTAAATGATTAAAATATAAATAAACAAAAACAGTTTTCGTAAATGATGCAATACGGTAGTGTAGTAAATACGGATACGAAGTACAACAGTTCCTTACATACGAAGTATATCAGAAAAGTTACATTTTTATAAAGCACCACGTAAATGACAAATATTTAATGTCGGATGGGGTCTTGCTTGATGCCATGCTTTCGCATGATATCATGTATGCCGTAAGAAGGGATTCACTTACTACGATAATTCTATCGGTACACGCTGTAAGAGAATGGGGGAATGACAATAAACTATTTTCCATTTTTTCGTCAAAATCGAAATAATTTAATTGTTTTTGGATTTTTCCCGAGTTCTTGGATATCTAAGGAAATCTCTAACCTGGACGGATGTCGCGTACTTTTCTTTCAATTGGTGCACGAATTGGGAATTAAAAATGCAGATTATAATATAGCCATTTGATATAATTTATTCTATTTAATACTTATTGAACGCCTGAAACTGCTGGTGCTCAATCCAGTACAGGAAGTGTCTTGCGGGTTGCATTTGTACATTGCTGTCTTGCGCCACTTTTTAACATGACAAATGCGACGTAAATATTACCTAGTATGAAGTGTGGAAGAATAATGGGAAACTGTCAAAACTACAAAATACACAATTCTGTGAAAATGACATTGAATAATATTTCTTAATATTTTACAGTAGAAAACAGTTTGCAGTAAACTTTTTACTACTGACGCCAGTGCGCAATATTGTCAGTTTTTCATCGAGCGTTTGTTTTAGAAGAAACAAAAAGTGACTCACAAGTCAAGTTACGCGGAATCGTGTAAGTGTGATCCGTGACCTCCAGTGGTAAACTCTGATGAGCGAAGTATGTAATTGTTATTAGTGAACATTTTGAATGATGCTTCATTAGTAAAAGACCAATAGAAGTGACACGTCTGTCATTTACAGTATGTGAATAAATCTGAAAAGTGTTCGTATGTAATGGATTCGATTTTTTTACGTGACAAGAGTAAGTAGAAAACAGTAAATATTTGGTTATTTAAATGAAATCGAGAACGAAGGTAGCATTACAATTCCACAGAGAGGTACATTAAATAATCAAATAGTTATAGGAATAACGCAAGCAGGAAATTTTCATTTTTTTAAAAATAATTTGTTTAAATCTTCTAATCAATGTGCAATGTATACTGTTACCGCAATATTCAACTTTAACAGTGGCATTTAAGATACGTGTTCAGAATATTCTAGTTTCTAAATCTGTGAAACGAATTAGAAGACAAGCTACTAAAACCTCTCGTTCCTGACCCATGTCCCATATTCAGAGGCTGCGCGCAGTCCGATCTCCCTCGGACGGGTTCCTTTCGCTGCTGCATCGGCGCCGCCTCGCTGTGCGAAGGAGGTCGGACCTCCCGGCCTTTTTGTAGCGTTTAGGCGCCAGCGACGCGGCTGGGGTGGGGGTGGGGAGGGGGCCAGGCGAGGCCCGACGGCCGCGCTCGGCTTTCTGGTCGCGTGGCGTCCTCCCGTCACCCCTCCCTCCCAACGGCGCTGGTGGACGGGTGAGGAAGAAGGGGCAGAGTGGAACGGGCTTAAAGAGCGGTCACCACGGAGACATCTTCCTCACCCACATACTCCCACTTGTGTCGTGTCGTGCCCTGTCGTGTCGTGTCGTGTCGTGTCGTGTCGTGTCCTGGCGTGTCGTGTCCCGGCGTGTCGTGTCCCGGCGTGTCGTGTCCTGTCGTTTCGTGTCCTGTCGTTTCGTGTCCTGTCGTTTCGTGTCCTGTCGTTTCGTGTCCTGTCGTTTCGTGTCCTGTCGTTTCGTGTCGTGTCGTGTCGTTTCGTGTCGTGTCGTGTCGTGTCCTGTCGTGTCCTGCCGTGTCCTGCCGTGTGTGTCCGTGTCCTGTCGTGTCCTGTCGTGTCCTGTCGTGTCCTGTCGTGTCCTGTCGTGTCCTGTCGTGTCCTGCGTGTCCTGTCGTGTCCGTCGTCCTGTCGTGTCCTGTCGTTCCTGTCGTCCTGTCGTGTCCTGTCGTGTCGAGTCCTGTCCTGTCGTGTCTATCGTGTCGTGTCCTGTCCTGTCGTGTGTCCGTCGTGTTCCGCTATGTCCTGTCTTGGGTCGTGTCCTGTCCGGCCGTGTCCTGCCTTGCCCTGTCGTGTCCTGTCTTGTCCTGTCCGGTCGTGTTTTCTCGTGTCCTGTTCTGCTCTGTCCCGTTCCGTTGTGTTGTTGTATATGGTTGTGTGTTGTGTTGTGCTCCGCCCTGCTCCGTTCCACTTCGGCCTTCTCCGCCCCACTCTACCCCTCACCAACTCCGCCCAACCCTTCCGGCCCTCCCGCTTCCTCGCCTTGCTCTGCCCGCCCTTGCCTTTCCGCCGCACTCCGCCCTGTCGCGCCGCGCCCGTCACTTCCTCCCGCGCTTTCGGTGCCAGCAGGGTAGTAGGGTAGGGAGGGGAGCAAAAGGGGCGGGGCGCCAAGAGCGGCCACTGCTGGGACACTTCCCTCCTCCGCCCCCTTAAATCCAATTCGAAAAGAGTCCGTCGCCGCGTTGGGTAAACATTCGGGTTTCTGGCGGTTTATACAGCGCCCCATTTCCAAGTTGATACGGACGCCGCCACCACTCCTCTTTCCTACTGCTTCATCGAGGGCGCCCGGCGCCGTCGACGTCCTCACTCTGTCCTCATCGGCGTCCTTCACACGCACGCCGCCCCCGTGCTTTAGCGGTCACAGCGCAGCTCTTGTAGCCGCACGACAGGTCTCCATTTCCATTGACCGTGGCCAAAAATTCCCGTCTGCGGAGAGAGGTCGCACGCCGCAGGTTCTCATATGTGCTACGACTAATCTCTTATTGTTTTCTTCTTTTGCGGTTTTTGAACAAGTTTCTTGTATGGGTTACACAAAAGGTCTTACTCTCTATTCTCATTTATGTAAACAGAGATATCAACTCGGTTACGTAAGTTCACATTTCTTCTAAGCTTTTTTAACTCTTTTTAACGTCGTGAGTCGGGAGATCGCTTTCTATTTCATTACCAGAAGGAAATTTCATAATCGAAAGGAGACAAATGCAGGGAATAATCCGACACGAACGGACGTGAAAAGTGGCATTAAATAACAGCCCTACAGCACATCGTCGCAGTATAGCAATATCCTCCCCAGATACTTACAAGCCTCTTTTTCTCTTCGTGCAATCCGTAGTCACTCTCGTCACTTTCAGGCAATGTGACCCCTCAACAATACTTTAACGATTTTGATGAGTAATCACATCAATATGGAAGTAAAAAATCACGAAATTGTGTGATTCTAAAGAAGAGCTCAGTGTTGGTTATTTCATATGTCTTGTTAAAAGTAATTAAATGAATTCTTTTAAAATTCATTCTCTTGGAACTCTCGAGGACAACGAAGAGTGTTTAACGTTTCATCATTTCTAGGAAGGGAGAAGTCACCCTTGCCGAACAATATACACATATAATCCATATAATCCATGATCCATATAATCGATGCTGACATAATTGCTGTACCTCTTGTCAATACATTGAAGAAGCACACAAACTGGTGCGGATGAATCTACGAATAAACGGTGTGTAAAAGAGCGGTTTTTTGTGCGCGACTTTGACCTTTGTGTCCATCCTGACCGAACGTGGTCCTTCTCCACTGTAATATCAGAAGGGTCCTGAGTGAATAATTAGCAACAACCAGCGTTTCGTCCTGTCAGACTCATTAGATAGGCTTCTTCCTATGACGCTGTTGTTGAACCTCATTTTAGATAGACGACCTCCCATCCCACAGAAACATTTTGTTTAGAATATATTGGAAGATTTCTCAAAGCAAGGTCATTACCCCACTGGTAGATCAAAATGCATCAAGTGACCCTTCACTCGCTCCAAATGATGGATCGAAAGAGATCTAACTGTGAGGGACGGACGGACGGACGGACGGACGGACGGACATTGTTATCAGATTGCGGAATACATACAAAGAACTTGGGGCAGTAACAAGATAAACCACATCTGCTAAAGAAAACCTCCTGTTATTCGTGAATGGTAATATCCCTATTTTGCTGACTTATCTTATTAATACAAATATATATCTTGTTCACCTTAATGAATGGCTAGAGAAAAAACAAGAAGACATTCTCTTCGACAAATATCAAGATCTTAACAGTAATGAATCTGCGTGGGCGTACCGAGGCTGGTGTGGCTTAACTTATTCATACACTAGCTATTTCTAGGAAGAATTTTGTATTTTCTTATAAAGGAGAAACAATGCTACCTTTCATGTAAACGTGTTCACTTTGGACTTGGTTAGTTTAGATGATTTCTCTGAAAATGTGACTCGCATTTAAATGGATGAACGTGACCACTCTGACACGCCATTCCTATATCTGATTTTGTTATTTTTCCGAACACAGATTGCTAGCTTATCAGTGCACTGCGATATCGTTTTTAAAATTATTTTCCTGTGTTTGTGTTGATATCACATATTTTCGAGCGAATACGTCTGTCAATATTGATAAGACTTGAAAATCTGCAGTGATATACACTGATCATTAGATGATCAGTGTAGATAAACCTGGGGAAATTACAGGTTTTTAATCCCCCGAGTGTCAATGGCCAGACAAATATTTCTAACACAAAAGCAATGGCTGCAGTAATATACCATCTCTTCGAGTGATTTATATTAATTTACAGTTTCACAAACGAATTCAAGTATTTTCACATTTGTATCGGTTAAGTAGAAAGTGGTGTGCAAAGTTTCAGATAAATTTAGTCAGGCAATATCTCCTTTGTTCGGTTTAAATTTGTACTAAAATAATTAATAAATAGTTTCTTTTAGACAAAATAAAAAAGGAGTGTTTGTGGCTTTGCTTTAAATTGTGGTTTGGTTTATGTATTTTTTTTTTTTTAATTAAACGAAAAAAGGCACATATTTGTTTTCCCATTACCTCGCTTGCGGGAAATACCGTATTGAATCCTCGAGTAAAATACCTTCATGTTTATGTACTAACACTAATAGAGAACGTTAAAATAACGTCTAGGAATCGGAGCCATGTCGTTTTTCCCTTGAAAAACAGTTGCCAGAAGCGCATAGCCAGTGCAGCATCTCTTCTAATTCCATTTCCCCCGAGACAGGCGTTTGAGCAAAGCTGCTGCTGTTATCAAGTGCTCTGTCGTTTTGGCAAATTCGTGTCCGCTAGTCGGAGCCATCATGAAGAACAACGCTTATTGCTTCAAGCGGCGTCTTTCACTGTCAAACATTCAGCGTTTGTTTCTGAGCCAAAAGATTATCACATGAAAAACAATCTCACATCATCTTGGGTAGTCACTTCAAACTAGCGATCTCGAAATCGTCTCTGAAATCAGTATTATGTTTTTAACACGCCATGTACAATATACGGCCTCCACTTTCATACTTTCTCGTATACGTCCGTTCATGTGGAGAAATATACCTAGTATGGAGAACGTATGCATCAAACAATGCTGCGTAAAATCGATTTCGAGTTTTCAACGGAAATACACGTTTTAGGGTCCCCTGACACCGAAAAAAGTGTTTTTTCAAAATGGTCGTTCTGTCGGTGTGTCCGTCTGTCTGTCGGTGTGTCTGTGAACACTATTAGTGCTACAACTATACGTAGGATGCACACATGTGAAATATTATGAAGCATGCGCGAAACACACTGAAGCATAGACGAACATTTCTCCTACAGGCGTGTTAAAAAAATGTACCACGCAACACATGCGCGAGATGATTAGCGTAATTTTTTCATAGCTTACTGTTTCGTGCGTACTTTTTTCACCTTGGTAATTGAATGTTTGTAGAATTACCATATGAATTGCCTGAAAAAACACCATGGTAAGCAATTCAAGAAGCTTAAATTTCAGATATTTATCTTTTTCGTTCCTTCTAGAAGTTGGCAATCTACTTGCAATAATAGTGTTGCACAGTAAAGTAATTTACTCAATATTGTTAATGCAGTAAATGCTTCTTCGAATTTTTGCAACTTTAGTGCTTTTATATTTGGATCATCTGATTTATAGTATTCATGAGACCTTGTTGGATCTTTCGTAAGTCATTTGAAGTAGTTACAATAGCTTAACCCTGCCCTCGTCTTATATAACAGGCTAGTCCTCTGTAGTGTGACACCGATTCGGAAGCCCGTAGGGCTGGTATGAAAAATTGGGGAGGGTTTAATCTTTAAATGAGTCCTCACTTTTTACAACCTGTCAGGAAGCTCGGTGGCTCCTGGACCTGTTGTACCATTTGTGAATCCTATAAATCAACTAGAGAGGCACTCTTACATTTGGAAGCTTGGGCTGCACGTTACTCTTTTAATTTTAGTCTCACTCTAAAGACAACCTTGCGGAGCGTTTGAGGCGAGAATATAAATATTTATTTTTTGTTGTACGTTGTTGCAACTCATTTCTTTGAAGAAAACTGCCTTTGCGGAAATTTTTATGTTTATTATTATTATTTTTTTAAACAACACTATTGTTTGCTAGACTAATAGTGCCTAAAATTTTTGGATATTGCTGGTTAGTTATAAATATATTCTTTACATTTACTATCATGATATCTTGAATTATCCAAAATTTATTACCAACGAAAAAATTCATCTTCCACCAGTCTCTTTAATTTGTTGCAATTAATTAGTTGTTACATCCGTCGATCCAATAAAAAAATCACAGAAACTCACACGCCTTTCGTACACGCCTTTCGTATTCGCCTTTCGTACACGCCTTTCGTACACGCCTTTCGTACACGCCTTTCGTACACGCCTTTCGTACACGCCTTTCGTACCCACTCTTCGTACACTCCTTTTGTACCCTCCTTTCGTACTCACCTTTCGTACACGCCTTTCGTACACGCCTTTCATATCCACCCTTTGTACCCATTCTTTACATCCGCCCTTCGTACATGCTTGTCCTACCCGTCTTTCCTAACCATCTTTCCTACTCCCCATCTCTACCTGCTTCATTAGCCCCGACCGCATTGCTTGACCCGCTAGCTCCGCTCCGTCCCTGCCAACTCCCGACAACAATGATGCTGGTTAATGCGGGTTGCATCCATTCCAGTGATATTAACTTTGAGCATTTAAATACATTTGTGTTCTATTGACTCTTTCTTCTATGATAAAAGTGTGGATATACTTTTTATGATAACAGTAATAACTCATGATGCTTGAGCCGTGCATTAATTTTTATTTACCACAATAATTAAGCAGAGAAAAATCACATCTGATCTCTTTCCCGATCCCACTAGTATGTCCCTTGGTGTTTTTGAACAAAAAAATGAGGCAGCAACTAAATTTTACGAGTGTTGTTCAGTTAATTTAGCGGCGCGTGGTTTGGGTAGTTGAATGGCGCCATGTTAACGCGGCATTATTCTGCAACTGCCCGCTCGCCCAAATCGCCCTTCGGAAGGGGCGATCGCCCGGGGCGTGCGCGAGAATCGATTACTCGGATGAACAGCTAAATAAACATCTCGGTCGCCACATAAAGCCTCCAGAGCGCGGGCGTAACGCGCTCTGCTGGCAGCGAGTCGGGTGAAGGGGCGGGGCAGGCAACGCGTTTGCAACTGCATCTTCTAGATACGCAAATCGGATCATTATCGCATTGGCTTCGAATACTACAAGCTGCTGAACAATTGCGCATGGATGAATGTGGATGAATTTTTCTGGACCCCACGCATAGATGATCTCAACTGTTGTCACTGCATTGCCTCGGACCGGGAGGTCCCAGGTTCGATCCCGACGGTCGGTGGCAAGATTTTCGTCACTTGATTATCAGCTAGGTCGAATTCAGGCAGTGTCTGGTGGAGAGAGTTCTAGCGGCCGGCTGCACTGATTGGTATTTTTACGCGGTTTCTTCGGTGAATACAAGGCGGATGCCGCAACAATAGCCTAACATACGGGCCTCGGACCTCGTGATCCTTCCTCTTCCTTGTCCTATCCTCTCCATTACTTATACATACACTAACATGTGTGGTAGTGTTAAACCACACACATGCCAGGAGACCAGCTGGTGGAGATATCTGGTTGGGGAAAACCCGCTAACCAACAGTAGGTAGGCGCCGGATCTCGCCAGCCAGTGGGGAAGATCACCCCAACTTTCGAGGAAATAACACGTACTACACTTACGGAACCAATATCTTTAGCAGCTCCTTATTATCTTAACAGTCTGACGCGCCCGCACTCACTAACAATCAATCATTATGTTGCACTAATGGTCGAAGAAGCAAATTGAACGTTCTCATGAAAAAAAAAACTGAATGAGCCATACAAAATGTTTTCTCGGTGCGCCTTCCATCTAGCCGAGAAAAATAAAGAAATGAAGCCATTTTGAAGAAAATTTTGAAAAACCCTTTGGGTTTTAAGTAAGGTGCCCTCAAAATTAAATTTTAATTTTTAAATTCGAGACGTCGCGTCAAGAGTGTGCTCGATCAGGAAATACGAACTTTGGAGTAAATCTTGTGTATGGTTTAGATGTGTAATGCTTGTTTAAATAGCCTATTAGGAGCGTCTTCAAGAGTTCAGATTGGCGAAATCTTGAGAATGTTATTACATGTAATTAATCGGTGATTCAATAATAAGGAACAAAATATTCGCAGAAGCGGAGCAGGTAATATTTTGCTGATTGTTTACCAATCCAGAACCTACGAACAATATTTTTTTGTTGCAACTTTAAGTGATCTTATTAGAAATTACCTGAAGAGCGAGGAGAACGGACAGCGACGTACGGGAAGTGAAAATCAGTGGTAACAGAAATGAATGGAAATATCCACAATCGCGGGTGCCTACAGGAGCATTCCCTGTTGCGGGACGAATGTTAATTAGACACGTAACAAAAATAAATATAGAATATACTACTATGTTGAATCTAAATTTCCATTTAATCGAACATGGGATATTTATCAATTATTCTGTTTAGATCTTTTTTATTCTTAATGAATGATCTATTTTGATGAGACATTACTGATCTGCTGGGGGCCGTGGTGGATGGGCGTAAAACAGAGCCACAGTCGACCCACATGAATGTGTCGCTGCCATTCTGTGGTGTCCTCCTGCTCCCCCTGGTAGTCGTCTCCTGCAGAAGGACAATTTCCAACCACCTCCTCCACCCGTTTCTCTTCACCCAATAAGAATATGTTTATCGATTACGCGGAATCGAATGCATCCATTGTTTTCTTTAGCGAGGGGTCCCTTGTGGCGGGGGCTGTGAAAGAGGGAGGGGAACCGAGAGGGATCAAATTTGTCTTCCTCCTCCTCCTCCCCCTCTTCTTTTCACTCAAGGGGTACCCATGACCATAACCACCAGCTCGCCCGCCCCGCCCACCACTTTCAACACACTCTTAGTCTCAGTTACCTCCTATCGTCACCCTCTCCTATCTTCAAATTCTCCGATCTTAACTCTCTCCATATCTGCACTACTTCCGCTCTCTCCGTTCTTAGATCTCCCTCCGCTCTTTTATCATCATTCTCTTATAATTCTCCGCTATTCATCTTTCTCCATCGTCTCTCTGCGTTCTATTCTCAAGGCCTTCCGCAACGCAATTCATTCTCTCTGCAAGTCCAGTCTGCTTCATCTCTTCCTCCCGCGTTGTTCCGTCTTCGCTCACCCCTTCTCTTTTTTTCCTTTTCCCCTTCCTCCCTTTTTTTTTTTATTCTCTCCCCCCATTCTTCCTCCTCCGGCCTACATCTTCCTATTACTACTCCTTCCCGTTATTCCTTTCCCCGCTTTCTTCCCATCTTAACACGACCTTTTCCCTTCCTTTCCCAAATCTTGCTTCCCCACCCTTCTGCCCGCCCAGCCCTTTCCCGAATTTTTTCCCTTCTTTCAGTGTGCCGCGAACGCTGTTATCTCTGTTAACAAGTTGCTCCGAGTCCCAATAAAAGAGACGCGGCGCGCGCATGATGGAATATGGCGGGGGGGGGGAGGGGGCGCGCCGGCGGAGCAGATGGCTCGGTCCGCCGCTTCCCATTGGCTTCCTTTCATTGCGTCCGGGCGCCCCTTGCTCATGTGTGCTTGGCTGGGGTGTTTTGTCCGTCTTTACTAATGGACCTATTTCGCCTGGGGAAGAGAAGCATATTTGATACACCTCTGGATTTTGAAGTCGTTGGCATAATACGATTAGTTAACCCTAGAAAATCTAATCTTTTTTTGGCGTAAGTGTTCACCCAACGTGGGTGTGGCAGATCTAAACTTTTTCCCATAATCTGTTACTATACGTGCCAGGTTTTTAGAAGAATATTGGCATTTTTAACATTAAGGTAGGCTTAAATAGAAAACACATGATGAAGCACAAGAATAACTATATGTAATGCTTGTTTGAATAATTCAGACAAAACGTTCAGAATAAACCCGTTCGCTCTATTTACGTCAGATGTATTAATCTTATTGACATACCACTTGATATATTAGTTACATTAGGATAATGTTATTTTTTAACAAAAAATAACATTCACATAATAAAGAGCGGAATCGAGGTAAATGTAGCACACTCCATTATAATGATAATTTATGAATAGGGTCTTTATCTAAACGCCGATATTTCCTAAATAAGATATGTAAAAAATAAGAAGCCGCTCTTGACCTGACGGACTGGTCCAGGGTGTTTACGTAAAAAATCAGAATAAAGCAAGTTGTACTTTGTAAAAGTATATAGGAATAAAATATGATATGAATAGTACTTTGAGCACTATGATAGAGAAATACAAAGAGGGGTACATTGAAAATTGGGATAATCTTACAGAAATCTATGAAATGCCCTGGATCTGTCTTTAATTCTTTTTTTAACAACAGAACACTCACATTGGGTGTTGAGTGGTTAAAAAATGAATTTTGATTTCTTTTCTAAAGGTTGTGGATTTTTACTTGTCAAATTGTAACAAAGCTTTTTAGACTGGGTTTCATTGAAATGTTTGTTTTCTATGTGTTTATTGTGTACTGAGAGTCTAGTTTTGAAATGGTCTCATTCAGTAAGTGAACATTAAGATCACTGATTGAATATTTCATACGAAATACTGTTGTCGTCTTCCCATATTTTGTCAATAAATATTTGAATTTATGTACTACATTCAATATATTTAGATAAATACATTCTATGAAAAAATCTTATGTTCTCACATCCAGCCATTGAAATGCGTCTTAAACAAGGTGTCCACTAGAGTTTTTTAAGGACTTTTTTTGTTTCACTTATTAATTATTTTTCTCGCAAATTGCCTTATTAAGATTTTTCAGTATCTGAATATACATTTCTTGTGTGATATTGAATGCATTGCTGAAAATTCATAGCCTTCTTAAAGGAAATAAATTGATTTTGTATTGTTCATATATCAGTCGTATACGGAACGTTGTATTTCCACAGTAATCCATGATATTTAAACTTTGCGAGGAATTGAAACGAATTCCAGTTTCATTATCCGACTGTGTACCCGAACTGTGTATCCGAATACAATATTCGTTTACGTGGACTTCTATCTTTTTCCCGTGCTCTTAACGTTTGAACTGTTCATTGTATATCGATTATCAAGAAGACAAAGGTAAGGCCTCAACACTGCAAGTCAATAGAATAGGCATTGTCAAGATCGAATTTTCAAGTGTTCCAAGTACATAATTCATAACTGCCAAATATTGTCCTGATTTGTTTATAATCATGATGAAAATACAATTTTATAGAACGGTGTTCTTGGGTCCAAGAAAATAATAGTTCCAAGTAACGTACATGTCCTACAATGAATCCGATTACATATTTTTAAAAGTGTTTCAAAAAATAAACTTCAAGCTTAATCGAACTGTAGTGGATAATATTTCTAAGAGCAGTTTGTTTTTCTGTTTAATGAACATATATTACTTGCAATTTCAACGCAGAATATTTTTTCAAAGCGTTTTCAAAGTTTCCACCAGTTTCTGAATGTGATCGCAATGTATTCAGTAGCAACATTATTGCCCAGTTCAAAGTTTGAAATTAAAGATGGAAACTATGGTTTTCTTTGGCGTGGTCATTACGTATCTTAGTGCTCCGCATTGCAATGATAAACACCACTTGGAGAAACGCGTCACAAGAAAAATAATGAAGACTTACGAGGGACGGCAGACTCTTCTGGCGCGGTGTATAAACGTAACTGTGTTTGCTATTCGCAGCTTTATGAAAGAAGTTTAATATTTCGGCGGGAAGCGCTTTCTCATATTCCTAATTTTGCTCGTCCACCGGCGCTCTCCAGGGCCTCTTGTGTCAGTTCTTAAATAAAAAAGAGCGCCTTATGAAAACAGAACTTTTAAAACAAAGTCAGGTGGGCAGAAGGCGAGTAGGTTTCTTAATGAATATGTATCTTCCAAAACGAGTTTCGTAATGCGAACCCTGTCAACTTTCCCTTAATTTATTTTCAACTTTTGTCCCTTGCCTAGCGCGAGTTCCCCCCACTCCCCAGCCCTGCCTTGTGGCATCAAGCGCGTCTCCAGGTCGGCGGCAGCCACCCTCCCGTGACCCGAAATAGCCCTTGGCGTAGCCCCTGCCGCATAGGAAATCGATGGGGCAACTTTAATTCTTTCGATCTCCCGCAACGAAGTTCGATTTAATTAATCGGAGATGTTTAGATTAATTACCGATATGATCGGAGACTTCTTGCAAACACGGGGGTGGGAGGAGAGAGGGTAGCAGGGGTCCGATACCGCCATTCTTTTCGGACGAGGTCTATTGAGAAACTTAATTTTGAAGTTTGATATTAAAAGCGCGTCTGAGGCGATGTGCGGGGGTCATTTTATTAGCAGCTGCCGCCAGCCACGTCGGCGAGAAGGATGCAGCGGGTTTTCCTGATCCCCCTCCTTTTTTAAGCATGCGAGTGGAGTCTCGAGCAGAGGGGATGATGTGACGCAGGGGTTCTTTTCCCGGAATCCCGGAAAATACCTGGCGCACTGCGTTCTTTGTGGCTGAATACTTCGTTCCTGGAATTCACGATTCATCCTTTCGGTCCGGTGGCCCGCAGCTTTTGGCGGTCTGTACTTGAAGATAGACTTGGTTCGAGGTGTTCTGGAGGAAAACTGGGAGGTAGAAACTCGCATCACAGGGACAGGAGACCGTAGACTGTACACGGGTACACCGTAGACTGCTTCACCATAAAGGAAATACACCGTTTATAGAGTTTACATAGTAATTATTCGGTGTTCTTTTACCAGAAGTCAGTGAAATGACAATTAAATGAAACTAACATACCCGTGCGAGAACTCTTGCATGTTGAACCCCACCCTCTTCCATATTTTTTCATTTCAATATTAATCCTGCATTTTTCTTCAAGTCACTCTTATCCTTCGTCACTTGTTCTGTATGTCTCCTTGTAATGAATAACATTACAATACACCCCTGTCAATTCCAACTATTCGTATTTAACGTCATTACCGAGCTGAGTTTTACATCAGTCAAATGCGTTGAATATCAAGTAATTAGTTTCATTTCACTTACAGTTGAAATTCCGCGAAATTCTCTTTCATTAGAGACCTCATTTATAAAGATTGGTGGCGTGTGAGAGCCACAAAAAGTATATATACTGCTGAAATAATGTAGAGGATTAATTAATCTTCTCATTTGAAACGTTTTGCTGCTTCATTTGAAACGTTATGTTTGTTTATAACGTTATTGTAGTACTAGAAAACGAATAGCGAATTTGAGTGGTTTTAATATATTGATCGAATAAAGTATTGTTAATTTAACAGACTCTGAATTTATTTGTGATTGATGGATTTCGATAATTTGTAATGTTTCAATTTTTAATGTAATAATTTGTAATATCAACGTTAGGTTTATTTTTATTGATACGATATTTTTCTTGTGCTTTCGACGGGGAGCTCGTTATACACAATTGACCTGGATAGAGAGGATCTTGGTTACGAGGGAAATGCGAAAACAGTCGAATGACGCTTCATATTCTCATATGGACGGAATTATGGAAGGAAATTTAGAAAACACAAGCCGAGTGAAATTAAAAAACTAGTCGATTAGTAAATAAATACATCTTAATCATTAAAATTAGATAAATCAAATGTCTTGCGTATAAAGCGCACGAAACTTCGATAGTTTTTAGTTGCATCAAAGAGTAATGTTAAGTTGCTTTAAAAATGATTGTCAATATTTTGAATTGTTCAATGTTTGAATCTTAATAATTTTTCATAATTCATTAGCGAATAGTTCTAAAATTCCATGTAACAGATCATATTACAGATTTTAATTAAATAGTGAACTAATGAAAACGATTAATTAAGCGAGAAATTCTCGTAATGCAGGCTCATGGTATAGGTGTAGAAGACAGTATTAGAATATTTTTTTTCTGATTGATATAGGCATTGTATTTTACTTATGAAATAGACATACGTTTTAGAAACAGTGCATTTGTGTCTAATTATTTAGGGCAGGCACGCTTTTCATAGCTTTCAATTTGACTGAAAATTCAATTGTTTTCAACGTGCGCATTAATACGCATAGAAATTAATTTGGGAACTAGCAAGCTTTTTATAACTGTCTGAATTGAATTTCATTATCTTTGTGTGAGAAATGGTTTCCAATCTAGAATGTAATTGTTACACATTTTAATTATCGGCATATAATGGGCCATCAACTTTCGAAAATGCAATTACATAGCATTTTTTTCAGAATTCTATTTATGAAGTGAAGTCTTGTATTCGACTATCGATTTTTTCGTAGTATTTGACATTTATTAGCGTTATTAATTTCGTGAAGTAATTTAGGAACGCTTTTGGACAGATTTCGTTTTGTTTACTTTTCGTTACTTGGTGGTATTCTCCGAAAAAAGTTGGGCGCTTCTATGAAGATATGGTCTGCACTACTTCACTTGTAGTTTGTATACAAATTTGAATGATAGGCATTTATATGATCTGTTCAACTCCAAAATTAATTTACTGTTATAAATAAATGTTTCATTTAAAGGGGATTAAAATTGAAAATTTCTGGGAAAATGTGTCTCGAACGGTACCTCGTACAATTGTGTGACAACAGATTTTTCGATTCACGAGCGAAAAAATTTTCAAGTAAATAGATTTAAGAGATTTTTTCTGTTTTATGACGGCTTAAGTTAGTTTGAATTTTTATTTATTTCTAATATTTTGTGTCAAATAGTTTTGAGGAATTAACAACTTTTCATCCCAGTTACATCGACGTCAACTTATTTAGGTAATATACTGATTATAAAATTTGAGCAATTAAAATCTCTCACCAAATGTGTATTGGCGTTACTTGTATGGCATTCGTCATATAACGATTTATATGAATGTGGTGAAAATGAAAATCAGGTAATACATTGACTATTAATTCAATGTTGTAGTGCATCTTAACTCCATGCGAGATTGTTTCTCTCTATTGTTTCTCCACGCCGAGCACATAGATCTCTCGGCTGCTCATGTCTTGAATGTCGAGTGAGCCAGTAAGAGACTACATTAACACCAATAAAAACTGACCAATAAAATTGTTCTACTTTCACACACGAGTGTTCACTTTCTCGTTTGTAAGTTGGTAGCGAGGGTTACAAAAAATGTCATTTACTGAAAATTTCGATGGGAAATATTTTACGAACTAATTTCAATTCTGGATGGTATAGGCTCTGAAAACGTTGAAAAATTCGATTATTGTGGTCTGTGAAGCTTTAATTATTATAATCGATAAGATACTTCCTATATAACAGCATCAGTGTTTTGCATTGATCATTTGACCTCGTGATTTCAGATCCACAGAGCACCTCTAAACACCATATTGAAAAACATTTTTTACAGCAATGCCGGTATTCAATCCTTGACAAAGTATACTTACGACAAATCAAGTTATGAGATCAGTCATAAAGATTTTAATCTTTCTCTCAGTCTCTCTCTCACTCTCGATCTCTCTGGTAAATTAAAGGGGATCTGGGTTTACAGCCACCTGTTCGTAACACTCAGGTTTTTGCGATCACAACGGTCGCAGAAACTGCGAATATCCCGGCTCCTAACAATGAGAGAGGGGATTTGATGGAACGTGGCAGTGGTTTAGGAACCACGTAGTACTCGTCAAAGAAATGACCCTTGAGAGGTGCCTAGAATCATGTCCAGAAAATGGCTTAAATCTACTACAATTTCGTTTCTAATTTTTAAAAATAGGGAAACTCGAAGCTAGAAACCTCTCCAGATAACGGAACTGCAGTTGCAGCCTCGCCAAAGCGCCCGGCGCGTCTCTCTGTCGTAATAGGAAGCGATGCCCCTCGCCGCATGGGATCAGTGGAGCTGGCGACCACAGTCACCTGCACCCGGGACTCGACGTTGTAACGTCCCTGGTGGCGGTGTCGGAGGCGGTGGCGGTGGGGTGATGGCGGCGGCGGGGCATTATCTCGGCGCCCCAGCTACCGCCCCACACTCGCTCCTGCGCCCGCCCCCTCCCCCTACCCCCCCGCCCCCAACACGCCTCCTACTCCACCCCCAGGGCCACAATCGCCGCTGTCCACGCGCCCCAAGAGCCCTCTCCCAGGGGGCGCTGGGAGCCAATCGAAAACGCTCGAGGTGCAACCACGATACGCACGAATTCTAGTATGTGGGCGACCTAGCGATGTGTGTAAGCTACATAATACAATGGTGTACTTCTCTTACTGCGAAATGTGAAGCACTAAAATGGATATTTCGGTATTTATATATCTTTATTAACATACAACAAAAATTTGATATTTGAAGGAAAATTGAACTTTTTTGGAACTTTCGTGCTTCGCAATAAGATCACATAATGTATCAAAGATCCGTTGAGGACCGCTACCGTCCTGCGTACAGATTCTCCAGTACAATGCTTTCATCATTTTTGATCAATCTTTGACCGAGTAGTATACGGACAGAAAATGGCAGGTATGGTGACTCTCTTCGCAAGTGGAGTATGCGTCAGACTCCGTTTGATTGTGATGTGAGATAGAGAAATAGAAACTAAGTGCCTTTTAGAGATTTCAGGAAGAATAATACACTGCCAAGTAGCATCAACAGAAGCAATTTGGTAACAAATGTCATTATTGTGACGTGTTATATTAACTCAGAATTGTTTAGTTACTTTTTATTTTATTAAATGTTATCTTAATTATTTTTAATAATTTGTATAATATTTATCTCTTTAGCGCAACTAATGCTTTGAAAGAAAACGAAGTTAATAAACATATAAAGAACAATCATGTTTAATTGAAATATTCTAACCCCAATCGCGTCTATGTACGTTCTGGGACCACATCCAATGCTGTTCTATTGTGACGAATTGTTGGTCAATTGCGAGAAAGAGGAGATTGCACTGTGCTATCCAATCCAAGAAATCGAAATAACACACACTGTGCGATCATGGAAGTGGCTACTGAGAGTGTCGCTTGACCGACACTTGCGCCCCATTGTCCAATCTGGGATTTTCGGACAACTTCTCAACACGCTTTCTTTAAATAGAACCTTGTATGCGTACTTTCCTAACAAAATTGCATGTTTATCATTTATCATCCAAGAATATGGATTATACGTAAGTTTTTCTGGCAAAATAAATTTGTTGTAAGGGCAACTAATATGCTGGTAATTTGAAATAATTATTCAGAAACTATATATTCTGTTACTTGATTTTATACTTGGGGTAACATTAACCCATGTATCTTTTTGTGGGGCCTCAGCAACGATATTATTTTCCACGCTATTCGTCTCCCCGCCACGTCAGTCCGCTCCCGTACGCGCTTTGCCAAATTCCGCCTTCAGCAGGATATTTTAGTTTTACACAGTTTTGCACCTCAAGTATTTTTCACTTCGCCGAAACAAGACAAGAAATAATAGTATTCAAAATTCCTAAATGTATATATATTATAATAAATACACCAATTAATATCCTGCTCTGGTAGGGGGCAGTGACAGTAGTGTTCTGTTTTTTTAAGGTAAAATAGTTAAAACTCAAAGAGCGGTGTTTTTTAAAACAGTTATTCGTTTTCTTATTGATATTTATGAAGTGGTAATATCGAAGAAAGAGTTGTTTAATACATAATAAAGCCTCAACTCCTTCGAAAGGGGAAATATAATTTCCAGTTAAAATTTATGAATTCAATGGAACAGATTAAAATGAAAATTAGTTTCATATTTTGATGTAACAATGTTTATAATTTGATGATAACATTGTTTATAATTTCTGGTGCACAAGAAGATCCTTCAGTCAGAAACAACTCTTTCCTTCTCTCCGCACTATTGAAATCTGTGTTTGGCTTGCTTCCCACTTTGAGAAACATTGCCCAGAGCTTAGAACTCCCATAAGCAACCAAAAAAGAACGGTCATAAATTGCAATTTTAGATTTTCGAACTATATTTTTACTTAAAATAGAATAGAAAAAAATATATTTCTAATTAACCGCTTACAAATGAAGGCACATAACGTAACAACGCAGTGTGGAATACATCCAATAGATGAATCTCATTGTTATAGGATTTCAGATGCATTCTGGATCAAGATCATTGTAAAATGACCATGTACGATTCCTTATAATAGGTTCACATTAATATCGTTCTGCCAAATTCTCCACATCATTAATGGAAGTTTTGGCAGAAATTGAATCATTAGGTTTTGTTTCGTTCCAGCAAATACACGCGTGGTGGTACGTTGCAATTACGAACATTTAACTATGTATCGTATTTGATTACCAAATAGTAGCTCCACAAGCTCTTGGCAACGGGTGAGTCGTTGGGCGCCAAATGCCTCCCTAGAAGGGCTGTCCTTTCCATTTGGCTGCTGCGAAACGTTTGTGGCACCCGCCTGCTTTTGGAGCCAACTGTTTGGCATCGATGAGTTTTATTTCGAAAGAAATGCACACATTGCGCTCGCTTTAAATTATATCTCGTGCACAAAATCGGATAAAACAGGACGAAGAGAGACGAAGTGGCATGATGCGGAGAGGGAAGCCGTAGAGCAAGGAGTGAAGAGTGTGACGCAGGGAGTGAATCGGCGCGTCGATGCGAGTGAAGGGTGCGCCGCGAGTGAAGGGCGCGACGCGAGGGTGAAGGGTGCGCCGCGAGAGTGAAGGCCGTGACGCGAGGAGGGCCGTGACACGAGAGTGAAGGGCGTGACGCGGAGTGAAGGGGCCGTGACGCGAGAAGTGAAGGGGCCGTGACACGAGGAGTGAAGGGGGCGTGACGCGAGGAGTGAAGGGGGCGTGACGCGAGGAGTGAAGGGGGCGTGACGCGAGGAGTGAAGGGGGCGTGACGCGAGGAGTGAAGGGGGCGTGACGCGAGGAGTGAAGGGTGGAAGTAGAGTGGAAGCGGGGACGCCAGAAGCAATTCAAAAACTCAAGATTCGTTTGTGTGGGTTACGCGAATAACGAGGCGCGCAAGAGAAGCAGGGAGAAGCTGGGCGACGGAGGAAGGGGTGGCCGAGGAGCGAGTGAAGGGAGGAAAGTGATGTGTGCGCAGTGGGGAAGGAGAGCTGCCCCTCCGCTTGAAAACTTCCAACTTCCTCTCCGCAGCCTCTAATATCTTTGAGTAGCATCTCGGCGGGCGGCGAGCGCTGCGAGGCCCAGCCATGAATTAACTTTCTCCGATGGACCTCGTCGTGAGGAATAAAGACAATTCCGCCTCCGACCCTTCTCTTCCCTTCTCTCTTCGTGGCAGGACCTTGTGCGGGGGTCAGCGCCCTCTTCAGAATGCAGGAGATGGGGGGGGGGCTGGTTGTTTTGCACAGCAATGACGTATCCTTCCTTCTCCAACACTTCCCTTGATACGTCATAGTGAGTGAGTTTGTGTGTGTGTGTGTGTGTGAATGAGTGTGATTATATGCGTGTGAGTGTGAGTGTATGCATGTGAGTGTGAGTTTATGCGTGTGAGTGTGAGTGTATGCGTGTGAGTGTATGCGTGTGAGTGTATGCTGTGAGTGTGAGTGTATGCGTGTGAGTGTGAGTGTATGCGTGTGAGTGTGAGTGTATGCGTGTGAGTGTGAGTGTATGCGTGTGAGTGTGAGTGTTCTGAGTGTATGTGTGTCTGTGTAAGTGTTCTGAGTGTCTGTGTGTCTGTGTGAGTGTTCTGAGTGTATGTGTGTCTGTGTGAGTGTTCTGAGTGTATGTGTGTCTGTGTGAGTGTTCTGAGTGTATGTGTGTCTGTGTGAGTGTTCTGAGTGTATGTGTGTCTGCGTTAGTGTTCTGAGTGTATGTGTGTCTGCGTTAGTGTTCTGAGTGTATGTGTGTCTGTGTGAGTTTTCTGAGTGTATGTGTGTCTGTGTGAGTGTTCTGAGTGTATGTGTGTCTGTGTGAGTGTTCTGAGTGTATGTGTGTCTGTGTGAGTGTTCTGAGTGTATGTGTGTCTGCGTGAGTGTTCTGAGTGTATGTGTGTCTGCGTAGTGTTCTGAGTGTATGTGTGTCTGTGTGAGTGTTCTGAGTGTATGTGTGTCTGTGTGAGTGTTCTGAGTGTATGTGTGTCTGTGTGAGTGTTCTGAGTGTATGTGTGTCTGTGTGAGTGTTCTGAGTGTGTGTGTGTGTCTCTGTGTCTGTGTGAGTGTTCTGTGTGTGTGTGTGTGTGTGTGTCTGTGTGAGTGTTCTGAGTGTGTGTGTGTGTCTGTGTGAGTGTTCTGAGTGTATGTGTGTCTGTGTGAGTGTTCTGAGTGTGTGTGTGTGTTGTGTCTGTGTGAGTGTTCTGAGTGTGTGTGTGTGTTCTGTGTGAGTGTTCTGAGAGTATGTGTGTGTGAGTGTTCTGAGTGTATGTGTGTGTGTAAGGGGAGAGGAGGCGCAGGGATGGGAAAGGAAACGTCGCGCACGGTCCTTATCTCCTTTGATACAGAATTGCTCAGATAGGGAAAGTGTGCTAGTTACGGCGAAGGGAATACGAGTGCGTTATCGAAGGCGAAGGGAATCCGTACGTTATTTTCGCCATGTCTTTCATACTACCCAAGCGTGGGAATTAGACCTAGGCAAAGGGAGGCCATTAGGTAGCCGGCACAGTCGGACAATCGACCCAAAACATTCTCACTCGTACTCATATTATTACATTATTATTATTATTATTATTATTATTATTATTATTATTATTATTATTATTATTATTAATATTAAACAGATAAATACTTCGCGTCTCACATTTATTATATTTACATTTTGTGACGATTAATATACATACACACATATGTTAGTTGCTTAAAATTATTCAGGTAACGAAATCGACATGTCCCAATTTGTAGATTTTTAATGCTAATACTCGTAAATATTTTCAGTTAGTTATCCACGTCTATTTCGAGATACCATGTGATTTTGAGGCATTCAAATTTAATAAAAATGGCCTTGTTTGAGACTAAATTGTGCAAATGAACTGAATGTCACTGTGGAAAAGTATGACCTATTTTCCTCTCCTTTGATCGATTGCCGCAAACGATGTTGTATGTTCCCCTCCCCTCTTTCGTTAGCCCATTGCACTCACACCCGGCGCCTGCCTGTTTATTTCCATTAGTACTAATGTGATTCTGGATCATCCTTTATAATCCAGTATAATCACCACAGTATTAGCTCCATTTCGGAAACACTAGTCTCCGGAATGCAGGACAGCTGGCAGTTTCTCGCAGTGCGGATATTGAACAAAATCGAAACTTCGTCTAGCAAAACATTGGGTTACATCACGTCATATTTCAACTTTGTTTTCTACACGCAAAATTATTTAAACCTTTTAACAGCAATTGAAATGAATATTCAACTTTTTCCTTAAAGGAAAAATTCATCTTGGATTATGTTTGACCAATAGTTTCCTTAGAGCTCTTTAAAAACCTCTCAATAAGCTTTAATTCGAACTTCTATAAATTGTTATACTTTTTGTTAATACGTATTCTATTTTGTTCAATGAAATATTGAGCTTACTTGAAATTTGTTTTCTGTTTTAGGTAAAGGAGGAATCTGTTCTCAAAATATCGTGACGTAAGTTGTAACATAAATCTTTTGAACTTTACGTATAATTATCATGGAATGTTAAAAATGGCGTATGTCCAGTTGACTATTCGCCATCAACTCCAACCTCTGCTCCAACCACTCTCGAAAAATTATAACTATTTATCAACTAATAACTTATCTATATAAATAAAAATGAATCGCCGAAATGTATGTAAGCGCATACCATTCGAACGACAGTACTGTAACCGCTTGTCATCGGTTACACTCGTGACAAAAGAAATATTGAAGTGACAATACCCGACATCTTGCCCTACAAATAGTTCCTAGAGTAGCGAAGAGATGGCGTTACCTAGAAACAAATTTCTGAACGTACTTTCGCCCTAGCCAATCAGAACTTTTGTAGAAATGCGAATGTGGCATGAAGCTTGACTCGGACGAGATTGTCTTTCTTTCCGGATCGAGACGCTGAAGTGAGTAGATGGGTACTATTCCACCACACAACCGACGAGGGACACGTGGAAAATACCAGAAATGAAGCTTTATTAAAAGGTAATTGTCTAAGTATTTTTCATGGGATTAATCACTGTGATATGCCAAGATTACGTAAAATTCGATAGGAATATTAAACAAGTAATGCAATGAATGTAAGAATAACGGTGGTAGTGGACTAAAATGAATTTATAAAACCACGTTGCTACATTCTCGTTGCTGAAATATAGAAGAGATTTTTTGTAACATAGGACGTGTTTCTGTTTCTTTGTTACAGCTTTTTCAGTTTTTTCAGTTTTAGTTTTGAGCAGTTACTTATTCTACTTTTATTCTATTTCATTTTTATTTATGGGATTTCATTTCGAAAATTCTATTGGAGAATTTTGATAATTCCGAAAAGCATAATTTATTCAACAACTGGCTCAACTTTCACTAAAAACAAAGTTATAATTTGGAGTTTTGGACTCGCATTCTAACGCGACCATCACCTTCGTGTAAGCTGTGGTTTAACTGGGCTGTACAACGAGGAGAAGGCGTACGGAAATACTCCGATTCCATCGCGGTAGGCAACGCACAAACCGTCGCGGGACAACGACGACCTTGGGGCGTGAACGTCGCTCGACAGCCGTCTACGCTGCGCGGGATCAGCTTGGAGAACTCGCCGGTCGTGAGTCACAGAAAAGCAGAAAGAATATTTACTAAATTGCAGCTTGGAAAACTTTCAAGATAGAAGTATGATTGCACAAATTAAAAGCAGGTGTAATATGAGCTTCCCTCAGTAACAGACATTGATCGGACAAGTTTTTACTAAATATTAGTCTTGATAACCAGTAAATTTATTTTTGCAGTCGTAAGAGAAATCAGATCTAAATAATTTTTTATGTTTATTGATAAAAGTCGTCCTTGTGTATAATTCTTTATCTAAATTCATACATAATTGACTTGATGTTATTTGAAATCATTTAAGAGGAATTGTCTATGTAAAAAAGGTTTTGAACATGAATGAAAGCTATTAAATTGTTTCTGGTAAAACGTTATTTCATGAACAGCCAAGAGACTTTGTAAAACAGAATTTTGCACTGCGAGGTCACGCAGAAGCTGAATATTAAGTGTAAATATTGAGTGTAGTATTATTTAAGATTGAAGAGGTATTAATGAATTTTGGTATATTGTTTGTATGTATTTTTTTTACAGGATGGTTATTTAAATTATGAATTGTGGGTTTCATTAAGAGATAATTTGTTTTGAGAAGTGTACATATGTATTTACTGTTAGTTTCGTGTAAATGTAGATCAGAGTCAATATTATTCTACAGAAAACTGCAGTTTAGGTAGGGAGTTAGCTACCATTGTGTAATCAAAAGGAAAAGTAATCACGTAGGAGAATATGTGAATGTGAGTGTACGAAGGATCATATTGGAAAGAATATATGTTACTTGTTCTTTAAAACTGTGAAATTGTGTTTGTTTGTTAAATGAATATTAGTTAGCAAAGACGAACCCACCACCGATAGGGAATTATCCATAATAAGAGGTTTTCCCAGGTTTGTGTGACGGTGTAATCACACGTCACAAAACAAGTAAATAACAGATTTACTTCTGTAATTCGGCGTACTACGAAATAGTTAGGTAGATACGTGACGGTTACAGTACCAAATCGGATAATTCTTTTTTTGTGTTCTTTATTGTCATGACAAGGTTTGTATAAAATAAATTTTTTTAAAAATTTGACGAAAAATTTCTAAAGTTTTATAATATGAAAAGTTAGTGCGTGAATGAGACAAAAAACTGTGAGAGATCTTAAATATATTAATAAATTATTAAAAGAGGAAAAGGAAGAGGAGAAAAGAGATAAGAAAAAAGTCAAAACAGAGGGGAAAATGAAAGAGGGGGAAAAATGAGAAAGGTGAAAAGAGAGAGACAGAAAAAGAGAGAAGGGGAAAGAGACACAGGGAGAAAGAGTGAGAAGCGGAAAGAAAGAAAAAAGAGAAAGAGTTAAAGACGGTAATAGTGAGAGGGGAGAAAAGAGAGAGGGAGAAAGTGAAAAGAGAGAAAAAGAGATAGGGAAAAGGGAGTAAAAAGAGATAGGGAAAAAAGAGAAAAAAAGGAAGGGGAAAGAAGGAAATGGATTACAGGCCCATTCCACTGCTCATGGAAACGTTAACAGTTACATCCAATCTACTACTCATTTATCTGAGATCCTTTTTGATTCAGTCTACTCGACCTTTCCAAGCGTTCTGATCGTTAATTCAGAATTATGTACCAACTGTCTCTACCTTCTCTCTTGTAGCCAACACACCAATTATTTCTTCAGAGTTTCTTTCTTCTCCACATTGCTAGGTAGAGAACGGATATTACAAAGTGTGAAATGATTACGAATATTTTATTAGCTGCTATTTAAACAGAGTACTTACCCATATCACATATATAATTTAAATAATTTTAATGTTCATTCGGATTATGTATTTCTTTGTATGATGTAGTTATTCATGTGCTGACTTGTTAATTTAATTTTAATATTGTAGATGATAGGAAAAACTTCCCGTATGGCTGAATTTTCTGCGTATAAAAAAACATTGTGTATTACTTGTGGCTGATACCTTTGTTATTCTGAAATTATAACCATGGAGTATCACAATATCTCTGCTTTCACTACAGAATTTATTGAAGAATGAATTACACAGAGACAATATAAACAAAAACAAACATAATTGAATATTCTATGAGTAAGTTTTGAAGGTATAGAAAAAATAGACAATTTAACCCTCTGATAGAAACATGATTGTTCCTCTTCAGTGGGAATATTTGCCTCAGAAGCAGAGATTACCCAAATTCATCAACGACTCCCATTTCAAACTTGGAATTGAGAAAACGTCGTGTTTCCCTAAATGTTCTAAAAAGAAAGACTATTCAAAAAATTTATTAAGAATTTTACTAATTTGAACAAAAGCAATGGTTTTCTTAGCTTTTTGCATAATCATTGTCAGAATATCAATAGTTAACCAAAGTCAACATCTTTTAAGTAACATGAGAGCAGATTTTAAATTACGCATCAGTAGGAACGTCTGCATGAAAAGCAGATATCGAAACCTCTGTCTTTGAGGCATCAGTAGTGTAAAAAAATAATAGTTTACATGAAAATGTCGTACGCCACAGGTGCAATGACCCTATCTTCTTGAACATTGTATGCACTCTGAAACACATGAGGAGGGTGAAGACATTTACAGTCCTCCCAGTGATAAAAGAAACTGAGTCTCCGCCTCGCAACGTCATGATCCCTACAGGAGGGTTAACGGTATAACGTTACAGGGTTATAAAATTATAAAATATCATGATAATACGAATCACCATATAGTAGCAAAGGTTACAAGAGTGATTATACAATCCTCAATAATGGGAAATTAAAATGTAAGAAATTCCGTGTATTAATTTATTTTCATGTACTGTAGAAGGACGCCTTGAATAATTTTCATATCCACTGAATAAATGGCTTTTCAATGTGAACTTGAAAACATTTATAGATGATATTTAGGTTTATTATGGTGTCATGCTGTTCAAAGGAGATGATTTCTTAATTATGTAAAGATGCCTTGTTTGTCACGACGTGTTCTTATTCTCGAATGAGTTGCTCGCTTTCTCTGAGTATTTTTCTAATACAATTTTAATGTGTAAATATTACCAGTAGATATACTCATACTTTTAAATCTTGCATGCATTTAATATTCATTGCAGAGTTGTTTTTAAATAAATCTGAAAAAAATAACATTCTTCTCAGATTATCTGATTCATAGGTCTTGCTGGAAACTGATTTCAGTAATGTGATTCAAGAAGAGAAATAAAGAATCACAGATTCAGAAAGTTAACTCAAATCGGATGTGCTTATGATTCGTTACAGGGCTGTTTTTCAGTTTTTATCTACTCATGAAATCCCCATGTGGTGATTTCCCCTCGGTGTAATTTTCCATTTATTGCACACCATGATGTCGAAAGGTCAGATACGTATAGAAAGGTCATTGCGTACGGCGAATGAATTTGTGTATGGCTTCATACAATACAATTGATGTGTCAGGGCATGATTGAATGTGAATCATTTACGCTCTGAGACCGAAGCTGTTAGCCGTATTACGTCGTAATGGTACTGAATTACACTAATTTTCTAGCCTTACGTGGATAAATGTCTCTTATGTGTACTAGGTTGCAGGTATAGTGACATTCCATTTATTTTGTGAGCCAAACGTTGTTTCCTGCCATTCGTATTACAAAAATTGAGTATGATTAATTGTTCAAATTTTGAAAGGAGGCGTAGTTGTTTCGAAATGTTTAGTATACGCATTCTATGTCACGTGCACAAAAAAGATTGATGAGTCAAAATCTTAAAAAGTAATAAATTAAGTTGCGATGTACTTGTATTACTAACTTATAAAATTTCTAATTCATATCTGAATGTAGTTCAGATTTGTCATGCCCGTCATCTTTTATTTGCCTTTTTTTAGTTTCTGTAAAATGACAAATTACTTTAAGAATGTTTTACATGATTTTTAAAGAAATTATTTCAATATCTATTTATTTTCCTAATGTACAGTCGATAATGAATATTTATTTTCCGAATGTAAGTATCTTTTCATATTCGATCTATTGAAGGCGTTGGCATGTGCTTAATACGTATATCAGATCTCCAGTAAGAATATTATGACAAGTATCCAAAACTCACTTGTCACCCCCCGAGATGTAATCGACATAGTATTGGATATAACAGAGATTTAAAATGACGTCGTAAATTATTGGCTTGTGAGCCAAATAGTATAAGCTCCATTATATAAACTCCAATAGTATAAGCTCCAATATACTACATTCTTTGATCTTAAAAACAAAATTAAAAAAGCTTCACCAGTGAGTTGCAAACATCATGGAAGTTTTCAGAACTCTTCATTTTTTATATATTTACCGGGGGCGGTAGCTCAGTGCATCAACTGATGTCACTGCAGCGCCTCTGACCGGGAGGTCCTAGGTTCGAGTCCTGACAGCGGCAGGATTTTCGACATTAGCTTTTCAGGTAGGTCGAATTCAGCTCTCTGAAGGAGAATTCTAGCGGCCGGCTGCTCTGATCGGTGAATTTCCGTGGTTTCTCTGATCAACCCCAGGCGAATGCTGTCCTTTCTCTTCCTTGTCCTATCCTCTCTCCTTACACACACACACACACACACTTACACTAACATGCACTACGCTACCACATATTCCGGGCGACCAGTCGGGAGCTTAGAGCTTGTCCCGGATGGGGTGGTGCCCCACTGGTGGGAGAGTTCTGGTTAGGGGGAAACCCCACTAACGACGGTAGGTCGGCGCCGGATCTCGCCATTCAGCGGGGGAAAATCACCGCAATCTCCCGAAAAAAACATGCACTACACTAACGGGACTAATGACCAAAGCAGTTGACGTGCCCGGAAACACGAAATAATCAATCAAATTTCATTTTTTATTTCATTCTTCTTACCATTGTAATTCTACCTAATTTCACTTAGGATACTTCTAAAGGTTAAATCATTCCTAGTTTTTGCATTCTCGAATACATTTGCGGTTATAGCTACAGCAAATATCTACTAAACATCATTGAATTTTTAGTAATCTAAAGTAACTTACAGGATAAAAATGACGAATCCATAATAAAAGATGACGAAATGCCTCAAACACAATGATGTGCTAGTCTATTACACTCCTGTTTTATTTTAAAATAAAGCTTTTATGTCTTTAATTTGAAGCTTCTTTCTTGACCAGTTAGATAATTTAATTTTCAATGGCAAAAATATTCAAAATACATAAAATAATAAAAATCTATGAAACATCTGAAATATAAGTTTCACGTGGAATTGTAGTGAATTCTTAAACAGATAAAAATAGAAAAATGTGAAAATGTATTATTTACTGACAAAGTGAATAATTTTTAATTTATATACAATTTACGAATACAACTACTTTCTTCTGCAACTTTGGCAAAGCTTAACGAAGTTGAATATAAAAGAAATCTTTTCTTTTCAGTATTTTTATCTTCTCTATCAGAAGAACCCTCCGTAAAATCTTATTGTGCAATAATCGGTTTGTTTTGTCGCTTTGTTCACTTGAAATGACGATATTAATTACATATAAAACTCCATTTTCCACCTCTGTAAGTTTTGTTTCCGCTCCTTTCGGAAAAATTGAAACTGCAAGAGGGGTAATCGAGCAAGGCGCGGTTCCCTTTTTCCGCTGGCGAATTCACGCGCCCTCCATGTTTGATATTTCTCCAACTCGCGGAGGAAGGGGTCTGGGGGTTCCCATTGCATTAGGCATTAAGTTTTAAACTCAATTAGCCCGCGTGTTTACTTTCCATTTCTTGGCCCCCTCCCCCACCCCACGTCGCTCTCTGGGCCCCCGCGGGCCCCCGCCGCTGCTGTGGGGGCAGGGGGTCGCCGGTCCCTCACAAAGACTCCGCTGGCTGTCGCGCCCTCTATCAATCTTTCACATTCACCTTTGTTGCCCTTTCGCGGAGCCGATGCCACCGCGGCGCGACGCGACGCCAATGCGGCGGAGTTTAAAAGCTCGCCGCATGGGGCGCTGCCGTCGGGCGACTTGCGCATGCGCGGACGGAGAAAGCAGGACTCCGGAGAGAGCGCAAGCATCTTGTTGTGGTTACAAACAAGTGAACTTTTTAACTATTGGGCTCTTCACAGGTGATTGCACATGTTACCCCCACCACACCCACGCGATGAAGTTTCGACTATGTATCGAATTTTAAAGGTTAGTATATGGCTACACTACTAATGAATTTAAATTTATTGAATCGAAGGGAGAATTGAAAGGTTCTATTGGGATGAGATGTATTACAATGTAAAGGCTATTATCTAGGCAATTCAGTTTTGTTCATAAAATCATTTTCATTTTATGTTTACGTAATTGTCTAAATATTTTTAAGTGCGATTGGATATGGAGTGCGCCAATGCGCATGGAAAAATAAAAAAAGTGGACTGAATGATGATATGATATTACATGCACTAGCCAATACTTTAAGATAGCTCAGTAGGGTGATTTGAATGGGAGTTGGAATGTAAAATCCTTCCTACAATGTTCCCATGCACAAATATTACTATAATAAAGTCTATTAATACACATGAAATACACCAACTTCTGGGAGAGAGACACACATATAGTTTACATAAACGTAGCTTGAAGTGCTAACTTACTGCAGACTAGTGGAGTTTGTATGCATAAGACAAGCTAAGAAAGTGGGGAGTGATTGTCCAATTGAGTTAACGGATTAGAAAGCTTCCAGAGCATTCGGTCTGGTAGGTGCTGTTGGTCATGATTTGGTGCGGTCGTCCGCGGCGAATTTCTAAGAATCGCTCTTTTAAGTCACAACTGTAAGGAAACGGGAGGTCAAAAACGTGATCAACCACACTGCGGCACGATCGGGAGCTGAAAAGAGTGTGCATACAGGTCTGAGAAAGCAAAGAGCTGGTGGGTGAAAATAATTTTTTTTTTATGAAGCATTATATATGCGCTGAGATGCACTCGCACAAAACACAAAAATAAGCTTTAGATTATGTGCATATACATCCCATTGCCCTTATGTGCAATACAATTCTCTTTCATTACCTCATAGATTTAAATATATACTTAAGCTGAAATAATTTGGTACAGCTCATGAATTGTAATCCTCGATGTGTTTTCCTATGTTATAATATGTAATAATTATTTCTGCAAAATTAAGATTGTAAATATTATTAATGTTTAATAAAAATATTAAATATATTCTAATAAATAGTTTCATTGTAAATAATTAAAAGAACGACGAATACGTTCAATTTGAGAACTCACTTCAACAATTATAGGACTATTTTTTAACATAGCTATTAGGATATTTTGAAAATAAACTGCAGTGCCTCTGACCGGGAGGTCCTAGGTTCACGTCTTGACGGGGGCAGGATTTTCGACACTAGCTTTTCAGCTAGGTCGGATTCAGTCGCTGTCTGGAGGAGAATTCTAGCGGCTGGCTGCTCTGGTCGGTAGTTTTCCGTGGTTCCTGGTGATCAACACCAGGCAAATGCCGGAGCAGTACCCTACCAAAACGGGCCACGGACCGCGCGCGATCTGTCCTTCCTCTTCCTTGTCCTATCCTTTCTCCTTACTCACACACACACTAACATGCACTGCACTATCACACATTCCGGGAGATCAGTCGGGAGGCTAGAGCTTGTCCCGGCTGGGGCGGTGCCCCGCTGGTGGGAGAGTCCTGGTTAGGGGGAAACCCCACTAGCCGATGGTAGGTCGGCGCCGGATCTCGCCATCCCGCGTGGGAAAATCACCGCTATCTCCCTAAAAAATGAGCATGCACTACACTAACGGAACTAATGACCAAAGCAGTTGACGCGACCGGAAACATGAAAAAAATCAACCAATCAAATGAAAATCAATAGTATTCTTTTTCTGCCAGACACGTAAATTTCTCCAAAACTCCTCAAGAATGTGGCTCAAGGGTAGTCCCTACACGCCTATCGCATATCCCTGGAGATAGGCATACCAAAACCCCGAAGCTAAACCTTGCAACGAATTATCATGACTCGTTCGATGAAAGTTCGACATTCCGACAGGCGGTCACAGAGTAGTTGTGCATTCCCCCACAGTGTGAAAAAAGTTACCTTTTTTATCTGCAAGTTTTTGAATTTCATCGTTTGAATCAATGAATGGATTTCGATGATCGACGGTTTGAACGGGGTTATTTGTGGGAGTGAAATATGCAGAAGAGAGTTACTGAAAATTCAATTAGGCTGGCGTTAACGAGATGGAGTAATCACGGGTTTTAGACAATTAAATTATTTAGAACTTAGATATTTTTCATACAGGTTAGGATAAAAACTATTATTTCTACAAGGGAAGCCAATTTTAAAGTGTTAGAAGGAGGAATGTGGCTCAGTTCAGGCCACTGCGGTGCCTCTGTCAGGGAAGCCTGTTGGTTCGTGGTCCAATGAGGAAGGGAGGGTTTGCGACACTAGCCAAATAACTAGATCGAGTTCAGCCTCTATCTGGAGGCGAATTCTAGTGGATAGTGGCTCTGACCGAAAGTTTGTTCGATCAATACCAGACGATTCTTGGAGCAGTACCGTAAAAAACGGACCAGGTTCTGCGCGTGATCTTTCCTTTCTCTTCCTTGGTCTATCTCGACCTTTTACTTACAGACTTGCATGCCTTGCACTAACTCACATGCCGGGAGGCCACTCTGGAGTTTCTTCCTCGTGGGGCGGTTCCCTGCTGGTGGGAGACACCCGGATGGGAAACTCCGCCACTTGACGTGTAGGTCGCCGCGGTATCTCACCGTCCTGTTAGAGATGAACATCCCTACCTTCCGAGATAAAACAACATGCACTACATTTACGAGGCTAATGGACGTGGCAGTTAACGCGCCATAAATCAGGAAATAATTTATGAATCAAGAGTATTATAAAGAGTTTTTTGAATTACTCGTGTAAAAATGGTGCATATAAAATCACTTACGTGAGTGTGTCAATGAAGCGTACACCAGGGTTGTTGATATCGTCTTTAAAAGTAGTCATTTGCTTGCTTTACAAAGCAATTCTTTTTGGCGCTTGAAGTAAAGTGCCGAGTTTTGAGTGGTACATTGAGGATGTTTGCATGCCTAGCATGTAACTTTTTTTTTCGCAATTCAAGAGTTTTCCATGTTGATCGGAGAGACCAATAGCCGAAGCGTCTCCAAAACTACATACCTGAATTTGATTTTGACAACTTTCAGTAGAATTGTGTTTTTGACAATAATGTCCATTGGTTATGGCTCCTTATTTGTGAAGTCCAACAGGGACCTTCATACACATTGAACGTAACCTTCGGAATTTCAGACTTCTGTATTATCCTTACAATAGAGATCACATTACCCAAATATCTAACATTGTGCAGCAAAAATACCAATAGATCCTACTTTCCTTTAAAGAACATGTCTCAACATTGAATATGTGGATGAATATTCAAACTTGATCATGATGGATGTCGAAGGTGGGTACACATGATCAAGAAAAAATAGAAAATAAGAATTTGGAAGGCTTGGAAGAAATTTTGAAATAGTTCAATAATACAAAGTAATCAAAACCTCTTCGCCACATTACACGGTACGTGGGCTACTATCGGGTTGTTTGTCAGGTGTGTGTGTGTGTGTGTGTGTGTGTGTGTGTGTGTGTGTGTGTGTGTCGAGAAGAGCCATGACAGACTTTGGCTATGCTCTGCGTTACTCACAGTTGACATTGCGGTAGGAGGGGGAGCAGAGTCCATAGTGGCTAGACGCCTGCCACTTAAATCCGCCAGCTACGAGGCGGGCGGGCGGGCGGTTTGTTTCCTTGCTTGCCGAACGCGGACTTCCATTAAAAGTGCGGCGGGGTTCTTTGGGTGTAACCCCTTCCGGCGACCGCCGCGCCCTCTTAACGACGTGTCCATTTCTATTAAGTTGTGTAAAGAAGGCTTAATTTAATTTTCTCCATTTTTCCGCTCGGGTCCCTCGTCCCGCCTCTCGCTCGGTCACGGCCTTCATTATGCATGCCTTCATTTTCGAAACAATTTCCTCGCTCGTCCCCGTCTCGTCTCCGCTCGGCTCGCCGCCGGAAGACGGGTCGCTCCTCGGCGTTATTTAATTGTTTTTTTTTTGTTTTTTCCTCATCTCCCGGCTTTGGCGACGAGAAATTGCCGAAGAAAATGTCTAAATTCTCTTTCGCTCGTTTTTATACAGTTGCTGTCAACCATGCATTTTTTTAGGTCGCACAGTTATATTTCTTCATTTGCAGTTTTTGACGTCCATTCCTATGTTATTTGTTGGACTTAATTTTATGAGTTTCTTTTATATTTATTCGGTAATTTATGTGTTCATAATTTTGCTTCTTTCCGTTCTTCACCGTAATGTCATCGGCAATAAAGTAGTTCGTTTTCCTTTCCTCCGCCCTACATCTTGATGTTAAGGATGATTAGTTCAAAATACTTTCCGAATCCATACATACATTCCGAATCCAGTTTTGTTGTAATATAAGTTTCGTAACATAGTTTATGTTGAATAACAAGAATACAATTTTGTCCGGGAAATAAAGTCTACTCATCTTAACTAAAAATGTATTTTAAGAAGTTTTAAATTTCATACCTGCCAAAGTCAAATAGTCTTGTAAGCGTTCACACCAATTCACAATCACCCAACCGACGACCTTAGGTTCATTCGTTCTTAAGGAAGTGGTACGCATCCTACGTCTGTTGATTAAAACTCCAACGCGGAGCCTCTGTTGAGGCAAATAGTATTTCAAGGCGGGTGATGGGGAAAGAGTAATGTATGTCACCGTGGTACCAGGCACCCAACCCAGTACATCATTTCGGACCGGGAGCGGTAGCTCAGTGCATCAACTGATGTCACTGCAGCGCCTCTAACCGAGAGGTCCTAGGTTCGAGTCCTGAGGGCGGCAGGATTTTCGACACTAGCTTTTCAGCTAGGTCGAATTCAGTCGCTGTCTGGAGGAGAAGTCTAGTGACTGGTTGCTCTGATCGGTAGTTTTCCGTGGTTTCTCCGATCAAGACCAGGCGAATGCCGGAGCAGTACCCTACCAAAACGGGCCACGGACCGCGCGCGATCTGTCCTTCCTCTTCCTTGTCCTATCCTCTCCCCTTACACACACACTTACACTAACACGCACAACACTACCACATATTGCGGGAGACCGGTCGGGAGCCTAGAGCTTGTCCCGGCTTGGGCGGTGCCCCGCTGGTGGGAGAGTCCTGGTTAGGGGGAAACCCCACTAGCCGACGGTAGGTCGGCGCCGGATCTCGCCATCCAGCGGGGGAAGATCACCGCCATCTCCCGAGAAAACAAACATGCACTGCAGTAACGGGACTAATGACCGAAGTAGTTGACGTGCCAGGAAACACGAAAAAATCAATCAATCAATCACTCAATCATACATCACTTCGGTTTTATTCCGTCTCCATACGGCATCACGCCGAGGGAAAAATCCCTTAATATTTAGGTATGGATATCGCAAGTAGACTTCCAACGAATATGACGTTTCAAGACGGTATTCCGCGTTAACGGGGTAAGAATAATCAGAGAATCGCCTTCAGTCGTATTATTTGCTTCGCAAATCATTTCAGTCTCACTCTGTACCGTATGCCTCATTCCATGCCTTCGGTTTTCCTTTCCTGCCGCTGATAGCGTCGAGCGGTTCATTCACACCGCGACGCGACTGCTGTAATGGAATCACATTCATAAACATTTATTGTCTCTCTGGGGGAAATGTGTTTAACATACTCCCACGCTTCGACCGCAGCGCTGATGCATTATGCATCACGCATCTTCTCCTCCTCGTCGCACGGCTTGGCCTGAAGAATATATGGCACATGCATGCATTCGAATACACGACGCGAATAAATTACGTGACCATTTTATGCAATTTCAAGTAAATAACTCGAGTGGAAGAAAGAAGACAGTCGCAAGCGCATAAGCGGAAAATAATGCCCTACAGAATTCCTCCGCCTTCATCTGGACGTTCTTCTCATTTTTATGTCGTTTTTTGTTCAAAGAAACTTTTAGGCATTTTCTCTGTGGTGGTGTATGTATTATTACTGTTATTTTCGTTATTTACTTTCTCGTTGAATTGTAGGTTTAAAATGTAAAATTTGGAAATTTATTTGCATTAGATTATAAGAATTAATGCAGAAACATTAAATATGTTGTGCTGTAACGGTTGACTTCGTTTTAGAAACAGTTTTTGCTGACCAAGTCGTTAATTCTCCAAAGATCGTTCTTCCTCATTCTTCTTGTTTTGATGCTATCGAAGTTTTGTCAAAGAATTCTGTGTTGCTATTTAAGAAAGTTTATTAACAATTCAGAACCATAAACAATTTTTTTCATCGAATTCTGGATACATGTATTTTTGAAGTCGAGAAGTGCTGAAATAACCGCTTATGAAACATCCTGACGAGATTCTCAACAAAACTGATATAACGAATTTATGATGTTCATTTAGATGGTTAATTTAAGTAAAAGTATTTTCATTCGCCACATTAATCTTTTTGATGAAACCGAGAGCGGTAGCTCAGTACATCAACTGATGTCACTGCAACGCCTCTGACCGGGAGGTCCTAGGTTCGAGTCCTGACGGCGGCAAGATTTTAGACACTAGCATTTCAGCTAGATCGAATTCCGTCGCTGTATGGAGGAGAATTCTAGTCGGCTGCTGTAATCGATAGTTTTCCGCGGCTTCTCCGATCAACACCAGGCGAATGTCGGAGCAGTACCTTACCAAACGGGCCGCGGACCGCGCGCGATCTATCCTTTCTCTTCCTTGTCCTATCCTCTCCCCTTACACACACACTTACACTAACATGCACTACACAACCACATATTCGGGGAGACCGGTCGGGAGCTTAGAGCTTGTCCCGGCTGGGGCGGTGCCCCGCTGGTGGAAGAGTCCTGGTTAGGGGGAAACGCCGCTAGCCGACGGTAGGTCGACGCGGGATCTCGCCATCCAGCGGGGGAAGACCACCACCATCTCCCAAGGAAAACCACACGCACTACACTAACGGGAATAATGACCGAAGCAGTTGACGCGCCCGGAAACACGAAAAAATCAGTCAAATCAATCAATCAATTTCTGATGAAGTAACGTACCGTGATCTTAGTGTATTAGTCGGGATTATTTCTCTGTATTTTGAGACAGCCCTGCCACCTCTCTATATTTTGGGAGATCGCTTTCGTAGATCAGTATCAAATATTAATACAGAGCAAACGTTACTACGAATATGTGATACCTTTTGAAATCCGTTCTCGGATGTCGGTCTGTGCTCTTCTCCGTATTTTTGTGAAACAAACCTATACTACTATTTGTTCATTTTTGAAGTCCCGTGACCTCCGACTTCTCGCAGTGGCTGCTGCATTTCTTGTGCTCGCTCCGTTGCAGTGGTGATAAAATAGTTGTGACAAACTCGTTTTGTTCCAACAAAACGAGTTTCGCTGTTTCACAAGGGCTAGTCCAACTCGTGTGAAGTGTCCTACACCCTGCCCCTATCCTTATTCCTTCCCACTTCTGGCCGCTGGGTGACGCAGGAGCGCGTAGTAGGAGGCGCGTACGCGGAGATGCTACCTGGCGGTTCTCTTCACAACTGACTGCGTCGTGACGTGACATGGCATATTAGTAATGGAGGATTACTCCCCAATAGCGCATATTAATGAAGGATTACTTCCTAGCGCAAAGCGCTCAACGCCTCTTAAGGGGCTTGGAGACGCGTTGCAACAAATTGTAGACGCAACAAATAAAAAAGAATACACAGCTCTATGCCCTTATTAGAACTGGAGGGATGTGGTTGCCTGTGTTGTTGTAACTGCACTGAAGACGGATTGGAACCTTTCATCGTCGCGTAAATTTGTCTTGCCAATATGCTTATTTATTTCTTCCCCGCCAGTCCCAATTCTCCTACTGGATTTAGTGTGTGTGTGTGTGTGTGTGTGTGTGTCTGTGTGTGTGAAATTCTAGAATCGGTCGATCTCCTAAAAAGCGACGGATCTCCCATTGTTCAGAAACTGCACTTTGCAGACAAATCATCTTCAGGCAAATCCCAAATCATCTTCAAACGACTCTCTTCAGCAGAAAAAAGCTAGAAGATCCCTGACATTCGCTGTCAGTTCCAGTCGCCTCATGCTCTCAAGCTGTAGAACTCCCCCGATTTCCCATTGATGTCGTACGCTGGGTTCCCCCATCTGCCAACAATGGGAGGCTGCAGCGCTTGATGCGGTTGTGTGGAGCGGCGGCTGCCATTGGTGGTGGAACATTTACCCCCACTCTCCCCACCGCTCGTTTTTTCTCCCTCGACTGGCTGCTGAGTTGACTCAGAGCCACGAGAATTACCACTGCGGAGTTTCTGATCGGAAATTGCTGGTGTTTTGAGTCCCGAAGGTAGCGAAGTTTCGAGACTGGCTAGTTAGCTGCGTTGAAACACCTCCACTTGCATGCTGAGAGAGTGTACAAAAGTTGCTGCAATAATTCCGAGGTCACCATTTTCGGTTTTTCTGTTTTTTCTGGAGGTGCCAACTCCTCCTCTGATGCACTAGACATTCCAAACTAAATAATTAGCCGGTTTAAGGGACAAACACACGGCAGCAACATATAACACAATAACTTGAGTTCTGATCTTAACGTGAGTTAAATGTTCCCTCTACCATTATCACTGCGCTAGTTAAGTAGGATCAAAGTGAAATTATGATCCAATTTATTGTAAATAATATTCCACATTCAAATTACTGATAACAAAAGATATAAAAACCGATAAACATTATATAACATTAAATGAAATTTTAATGTATAAAATCGAACAAAACCTTTACGATTCTCAATGATTAATGAAGTGTCAATACTTGTTTGTAAACTTCTCTGTGATTGGTCAAGATCCTGTATCATAATGAAATCTCTATCGTAATGAGTTGGGTTGCAGCCATCAAATGACAGAATTATGTGATGGGAGTAGAAAAAGTAATGAATCACACAACCCTCGCCGGACTTCCTTCGTGTCAGTCTAATGGCGTCTACCAAGACTTGCTCGTCCGTGGTTTGTAGGTCGTTGTAGGGGCGATGGCGTATGTGGGGTTCTGATCCTCCATCCGGCCACGGGTCACGTGTCTGGTATTGGCCTTTATTGGAAGCTCTCCCCCTCCACCTCTCGTTCCCCGCTCCTCGCCTCCCCTTGCAGGCGCGCAGACAATGGAGCAATGTCGACCCTGCTCTCTGCGTCAAGATTGACAACGGTTAATCGTGTACAACAGAAATCATTGACAAGCATGTGTATACAGAAAATGTCTCAAACAAAGATTATTGTACCTCATGTCCAGTAATTTACGAGTGCTTAAAAAAAAGCTGGCTCACGCACGTTGATGTGATGACGAATAGACAATGGATGAGTTACATTAGCATTTGTGCTCGCCGAAAGTTAATCTAGGACTGCGTGTGCCAGTTGTTTGTTGTGATAGTAATTCTTATAAAATAATCTGATTTGAGTGAGACACGCTTCTGATGCCTGTCATTTGGTAGACACAGTAGATAGGCTTTCTTCCGGTATCGCCATGGGAAATGACAGCACACATTGCAAATATTAATATTGCAATAAATTTGTAAACCGACAAATATTTGAAGTCTTATACAATATAGCTATAAATATTTTGAAGACTAAATGATTTTCATTATAATTAAACGTTATTATATATGATTTAATTAAATTTTTTAAAGGTAGATGCTTCTATCATTTCTGAATTTGACAATGAAAAGATTGATATCAAAACAAACTCATTTGATTATCTACCAAAATTAAAATTTTTGCACTTTTGCTAACTTTAGGGCGTCCTTCATAACATCACGAAGAAATGTAGTTGAAATCCAGATTATTCCTAACTAAATTGTAGTAAGAGGCGCCAGTCATATCAACCTACGTGTAAACGGGAGAATATTATTGGTTTTTTAGTGAACTGCCCCGCGGTTCGAATGAACTCATTTTGATAGTAAGTATCCCGTCGCATCCCTCCCGGACACGACCTGCTCAATCACGATACCTGCCCCCTCACGACCTGCCGCGTGAGTTTGTAATTTATTATTAGGCGTGTTTGTAGCTTTAGAGCAGAAAACAATTAAGTACGAACTTCATTAATATTCTTGTAATGAATTGGAACGTGATTAAACCGTAAATCGCCATTTCATTTTCGGCTATTGACCCCCAGACGGTCTCTTATTCTTAATTGACCCGCTTTAAATACTTGATTGACCCTCAAGGAACCAATACCAACCCTGATGGGAGCTGTTGGTCTAGAGGATCTGTCGAGTAGGCGGCTTCTTGAACGACTCTTCCACGAATTCGGGGCACTCAGTTTCTACAGGCCGGTCTAGATGCCGGTCTTAGTTAATATTGTTCTCATTCTCTGCCCAAATCTACACGAGATAGTACTAAATTGTTCAGGAGGAATTTAATTTTTGCCGGGCATTTAGAGTTCTGCAAATTTAGTTCCTGAAATTTATGTTCCTCAAATGTTTCCCAATTCTTTCTTTCATTTGCTACACATTGAGGTGGTCTGCATTTATTTTCAGGGCACACCGCATACTTCACGTTCTTCGAAAATTCACCGCTCTCAGTTGGATAAAATTCGCGATACGGCCGCGAATTGAAGAGGTCAAAATCATATTCAATAATTAAATGAAAGAAGAACTAGAAAAATAATTCTTATTTGTAGTAGTAGTAGTGTTAGTAGTAGTAATAGAACAGGAGAACAAATACATTAACGTGTAAAATCGCATGAATTAATCTGCGATGTCAGAATTGTGGGTCATATTTGTGGCAGTCGTTCCTGAATTCATGTAGGGTTGTATTTCAAATTACTGCTGTGTCCGCGGATCCTCAATCTCACCCTTGCGCCCCTCATTTGCGGCGCGTATTCCAAGTGGATGTTGATGGAGGAAGCGGATATTGGCCGAGAGCGCAGGGATGCGGCGTCGCAGTAAGCAGGTGCAGCTGACGTATCTGGAGCGCGCCTGCATAAGCGCGTGGACGCTCATCGGCAGCCCATCTCCATGCGAACGGCGCCCGCGTCGCCGCCCCGCCCCCCAACGGCGTCGTCCCGCTCCGCGCGGGATGGCTTCCACGCGGCGCGCGATCAGCTCCTCCGATGCTCCTGCCCTTTGGCGGCTGCGGGCCCCCACCCCGCCCCCGCCTGCTTTCTCACCTCTAATCTCCCGTCCGCACATCTCGCTCACCTTTTCCATCTCCCGGAGTTATCCCCTTCCTCACCCATTCCGTCCTCTCCTATCCCGGCCCCTCACCTCTTGCTCCTACCTCTTTCTTCTTTCCCGTGTTATTCCCAATCCATGACCCACCCTTTGCTGTCCTCACTCCGGCTCCCTCTTGCCCGGCCCTCTCTTGTCAGTCCCTTTCACGCGCAGGCTATCCTGTTTTCCCACTCATTCCCGCCGGCTCGCATTCTTTGACCATTTATTACCTCTACGTCTCTTCCCAGCAGCAAACCCTACTTTTCAGGCTAACCCCCTCCCAGCTCTCTTACCTCCTGTTGCACTCTCGATTCTTCATTCACCACCCTTCCCCTCATCACTATCTCACAAATGCACTTGCAGATTCTCCTGATTCTTTTCTTTTATTTCTATTTGTATTTACAGTTTCCTATCTCTTATTTCCTTACGCAACTCCATTGCATCTGGTCTGCGCGCGAAATTTTGGTATCAGTCTACCAAGATCTGAAAAGACTATCTTACTTTTTCACAAAGCCTTAGAACATTAAGTGCTTTACAAATTTGTCGAACTTCTCTTCCACAATGTCATGTTTTTTTTGACAAATCTGTCATGGTCTGACTAGACGTTACAGGTTGAGCATTCATTGATTCTTAGCGCCAACGTTACCTGCCAAATGTGATTGTGCTTCTCTATGGACTGTAGGACAGAGGCACCAACGATGAACGTGAATGTGCGGACGGATAGATGCAGTAGCATTGGAAGGGAAGCGCACGATAAAGCTCAGCATCTGGGGCGTAAAATGTAGGGATGGGAGGGCCGCAGAAGGGTGGGGGCACTAGACGAGGAGAGATAGAGAACCTGGCCGGAGAGGGGGGGAGGTAAGCGAATAGAGAAAGGAGGCAGGGATAGGAAAGTGGGGAGTGTGAAGGTGATATTCCTGGCGGGTCGCGGGCCAATCCTTCGAGGCACCGTGGGGCCTGGGTTGGAAATGGAATCGCGCGATCTGCGCTGCACCGGTAGCTCTGACAGAGGCGCGGAGCGGAGGCCCCTGACCTCAGCAGTGGCAGCGGCAAGAACAGTCGCGGTCACGCTGACAGAGACGCTTCGAGTAACGCTGTCAGAGACGCTTCGAGTAACGCTGTCAGAGACGCTTCGAGTAACGCTGTCAGAGACGCTTCGAGTAACGTAACGCTGTCAGAGACGCTTCGAGTAACGCTGTCAGAGACGCTTCGAGTAACGCTGCAGAGACGCTTCGAGTAACGCTGTCAGAGACGCTTCGAGTAACGCTGTCAGAGACGCTTCGAGTAACGCTGTCAGAGACGCTTCGAGTAACGCTGTCAGAGACGCTTCGAGTAACGCTGACGGAGACGCTTCGAGTAACGCTGTCAGAGACGCTTCGAGTAACGCTGTCAGAGACCTTCGAGTAACGCTGTCAGAGACGCTTCGAGTAACGCTGTCAGAGACGCTTCGAGTAACGCTGTCAGAGACGCTTCGAGTAACGCTGTCAGAGACGCTTCGAGTAACGCTGACAGAGACGCTTCGAGTAACGCTGTCGAGACGCTTCGAGTAACGCTGTCAGAGACGCTTCGAGTAACGCTGTCAGAGACGCTTCGAGTAACGCTGACAGAGAGCGCGCTTCGTAGCTGTCAGACGCCGGTGAACGCAGAGACGCTTCGAGTAACGCTGTCAGAGACGCTTCGAGTAACGCTGTCAGAGACGCTTCGAGTAACGCTGTCAGAGACGCTTCGAGTAACGCTGTCAGAGACGCTTCGAGTAACGCTGCAGAGACGCTTCGAGTAACGCTGTCAGAGACGCTTCGAGTAACGCTGTCAGAGACGCTTCGAGTAACGCTGACAGAGACGCTTCGAGTAACGCTGACAGAGACGCTTCGAGTAACGCTGACGGAGACGCTTCGAGTAACGCTGTCAGAGACGCTTCGAGTAACGCTGTCAGAGACGCTTCGAGTAACGCTGCAGAGACGCTTCGAGTAACGCTGCAGAGACGCTTCGAGTAACGCTGTCAGAGACGCTTCGAGTAACGCTGTCAGAGACGCTTCGAGTAACGCTGTCAGAGACGCTTCGAGTAACGCTGTCAGAGACGCTTCGAGTAACGCTGTCAGAGACGCTTCGAGTAACGCTGTCAGAGACGCTTCGAGTAACGCTGTCAGAGACGCTTCGAGTAACGCTGTCAGAGACGCTTCGAGTAACGCTGTCAGAGACGCTTCGAGTAACGCTGTCAGAGACGCTTCGAGTAACGCTGACAGAGACGCTTCGAGTAACGCTGTCAGAGACGCTTCGAGTAACGCTGTCAGAGACGCTTCGAGTAACGCTGTCAGAGACGCTTCGAGTAACGCTGTCAGAGACGCTTCGAGTAACGCTGTCGGAGACGCTTCGAGTAACGCTGTCAGAGACGCTTCGAGTAACGCTGTCAGAGACGCTTCGAGTAACGCTGTCAGAGACGCTTCGAGTAACGCTGTCAGAGACGCTTCGAGTAACGCTGTCAGAGACGCTTCGAGTAACGCTGCAGAGACGCTTCGAGTAACGCTGTCACGAGACGCTTCGAGAATAACGCTGTCAGAGACGCTTCGAGTAACGCTGTCAGAGACGCTTCGAGTAACGCTGTCAGAGACGCTTCGAGTAACGCTGTCAGAGACGCTTCGAGTAACGCTGTCAGAGACGCTTCGAGTAACGCTGTCAGAGACGCTTCGAGTAACGCTGTCAGAGACGCTTCGAGTAACGCTGACAGAGACGCTTCGAGTAACGCTGTCAGAGACGCTTCGAGTAACGCTGTCAGAGACGCTTCGAGTAACGCTGTCAGAGACGCTTCGAGTAACGCTGTCAGAGACGCTTCGAGTAACGCTGTCAGAGACGCTTCGAGTAACGCTGTCAGAGACGCTTCGAGTAACGCTGACAGAGACGCTTCGAGTAACGCTGTCAGAGACGCTTCGAGTAACGCTGTCAGAGACGCTTCGAGTAACGCTGTCAGAGACGCTTCGAGTAACGCTGTCAGAGACGCTTCGAGTAACGCTGCAGAGACGCTTCGAGTAACGCTGCAGAGACGCTTCGAGTAACGCTGTCAGAGACGCTTCGAGTAACGCTGTCAGAGACGCTTCGAGTAACGCTGACAGAGACGCTTCGAGTAACGCTGCAGAGACGCTTCGAGTAACGCTGTCAGAGACGCTTCGAGTAACGCTGTCAGAGACGCTTCGAGTAACGCTGTCAGAGACGCTTCGAGTAACGCTGTCAGAGACGCTTCGAGTAACGCTGTCAGAGACGCTTCGAGTAACGCTGTCAGAGACGCTTCGAGTAACGCTGTCAGAGACGCTTCGAGTAACGCTGTCAGAGACGCTTCGAGTAACGCTGTCAGAGACGCTTCGAGTAACGCTGTCAGTGACGCTTCGAGTAACGCTGTCAGAGACGCTTCGAGTAACGCTGTCAGAGACGCTTCGAGTAACGCTGTCAGAGACGCTTCGAGTAACGCTGACAGAGACGCTTCGAGTAACGCTGTCAGAGACGCTTCGAGTAACGCTGTCAGAGACGCTTCGAGTAACGCTGACAGAGACGCTTCGAGTAACGCTGTCACAGAGACGCTTCGAGTAACGCTGTCAGAGACGCTTCGAGTAACGCTGACAGAGACGCTTCGAGTAACGCTGACAGAGACGCTTCGAGTAACGCTGTCAGAGACGCTTCGAGTAACGCTGTCAGAGACGCTTCGAGTAACGCTGTCAGAGACGCTTCGAGTAACGCTGCAGAGACGCTTCGAGTAACGCTGTCAGAGACGCTTCGAGTAACGCTGTCAGAGACGCTTCGAGTAACGCTGCAGAGACGCTTCGAGTAACGCTGTCAGAGACGCTTCGAGTAACGCTGTCAGAGACGCTTCGAGTAACGCTGACAGAGACGCTTCGAGTAACGCTGTCAGAGACGCTTCGAGTAACGCTGTCAGAGACGCTTCGAGTAACGCTGCAGAGACGCTTCGAGTAACGCTGTCAGAGACGCTTCGAGTAACGCTGACAGAGACGCTTCGAGTAACGCTGTCAGAGACGCTTCGAGTAACGCTGCAGAGACGCTTCGAGTAACGCTGTCAGAGACGCTTCGAGTAACGCTGCAGAGACGCTTCGAGTAACGCTGCAGAGACGCTTCGAGTAACGCTGCAGAGACGCTTCGAGTAACGCTGTCAGAGACGCTTCGAGTAACGCTGTCAGGGCTTCGAGTAACGCTGTCAGAGACGCTTCGAGTAACGCTGACAGACGCTTCGAGTAACGCTGTCAGAGACGCTTCGAGTAACGCTGTCGAGACGCTTCGAGTAACGCTGTCAGAGACGCTTCGAGTAACGCTGTCAGAGACGCTTCGAGTAACGCTGTCAGAGACGCTTCGAGTAACGCTGTCGGAGACGCTTCGAGTGACGCTGTCGGAGACGCTTCGAGTAACGCTGTCAGAGACGCTTCGAGTGACGCTGACGGAGACGCTTCGAGTAACGCTGTCAGAGACGCTTCGAGTAACGCTGTCAGAGACGCTTCGAGTAACGCTGTCAGAGACGCTGAGTAACGCTGACAGAGACGCTTGAGTAACGCTGACGGAGACGCTTCGAGTGACGCTTCGAGTGACGCTGACGGAGACGCTTCGAGTGACGCTGACGGAGACGCTTCGAGTGACGCAGACGGAGACGCTTCGAGTGACGCTAACGGAGACGCTTCGAGTGACGCTGACGGAGACGCTTCGAGTGACGCTGACGGAGACGCTTCGAGTGACGCTGACGGAGACGCTTCGAGTGACGCAGACGGAGACGCTTCGAGTGACGCTGTCGGAGACGCTTCGAGTGACGCTTCGAGTGACGCTTCGAGTGACGCTTGACGGAGACGCTTCGAGTGACGCTTCGAGTGACGCTTCGAGTGACGCTTCGAGTGACGCTTCGAGTGACGCTTCGAGTGCGGTTGACGGAGACGCTTCGCGAGTGACGCTAACGGAGACGCTTCGAGTGACGCTGACGGAGACGCTTCGAGTGACGCTGACAGAGACGCTTCGAGTGACGCTTCGAGTGACGCTTCGAGTGACGCTTCGAGTGACGCTTCGAGTGACGCTGCTCGAGTGACGCTTGAGTGAGCTTGGGACTCGAGTGACGCTTTCGAGGACGCTTTCGAGTGGACGCTCTTCGAGCGACGCCTCGGCGACGCTTCGAGTGCGCTTGAGGCTTCGAGCGACGCTGAATCGAGTACGCTTAGGTGAGCTCGGGACGCTTGGGGCGCTGATAACGCTGGCGGGGCGCGGGCGCGGAGGCGGGGCGCGGAGCGGAAGGCGGGGGCGCGGAGGCGGGGGGCTGCGGAGGCGGGGGGCGCGGAGGGGCGGAGGTGGAGGTCGGGGGACGCGGAGTGGCGGCGGTGCGGACGCGGGGCCCGGAGAGGCGGGGCGCAGTCGCTTCCGCGCGCCTGTCGGCAGAGCGGTAATCTGTGGTGGCGGCAGATGACTGTGTCAGGCGGTGGCGTCGGAGCAATTGGCGTCCGCGTCGCGCGGACGCGCAAGGTCGCTGCAGTCGCTCAGGAACTGGATTCGCGCTCGTCCTCAGGCGTTATGGACGCGCATTGAGCGCTGTGTTGCTCGAGAGCTAGGACATGCAGGCAATTCTAATGAGTATGGACGGTTTCTCAAAGGCAGAGCTAGCTTCGATTGGAGAATTTGCTTAGATAATTTCAGGAACTGAATGTGCAGAACTCTAGGCTTGTTGATGGTATAGCAGATTACTCTTGTTGATTTTGGAAATATATAATATATATTAAGATATCAGCAAATTTATATATTTAATTTTTTTGTAATTATAATTACAAAAAGGTATTTTGATGCTTTCTTTTTAATCGAGCATTTTGCTTATATAATTTAAAGAATTTCCTGGCGTAGTTGATCGTATAATACTCATTTGTATCACTATTTTTACATTTTAAATACTCTTTCTTCGTAAATTTGATCACAATGATTCATTGAGATTTATCACATTTATTGCTATCAACATTGCAAAATTCTTTCTGCTATGAGAAAAGAGGCAATGTTCTACTTTGACAGATTTGAGATAATATGTTGAGGCCCGTGGTGTTAAGAGCTTTTTGCATTTGCAATATGTTGCTTTTCGCATTTGCATTTGCAGAGAGCACAACTGAAATTTAAAAAGTGAGGCGAGAACATCATTCGCAAGTGTCATTTGTATGGAAAAATAATGTACCAAACGTAAATTGTGCTTACTTGATTTTGAAAGCGAATAATGTTCTTCAGTGTTGCAATATTGGTTGCATTGAAGCGAAACCGATGAAGAGTGGATTTGTGAAAAGATGAAGTAGGTACCTTCCGTTCTCTTGCGCTCCCTAATGCATTACCAGCGGGCGGGTCGTCTGTGTGTATGCACGTGTGTGCACGTCCTCAGCGTCTCTCTTCGCCGAATGATCTGCGGGTGATCCGCTCATGCGGTGCAGGAGGCTCACGCCCCCACACACCACCCACCGACATCATCCAACGCGCTCTGCACCAGGTCAGCGCCCACCTCTTGACGGCCCCCATCACTCTCCGTCCACCCCCATCACACATCGCTCATCACTCTCGGCTATCCCCTCAGTTTCCAATTGGTGTGCACGCACCCACCACACACCTCTTACCCCATCACTCATCTCCCAACGCCCGCCCACCGCACATCGCCCGCCCCCATCGCCCGCCGCGCCGTATCCGCCCACGGTTCACCAGCTCCTGTCAGCCGCCGCCCACCGCTGGCATAGTGAGCCGCCGCCGCCGCCGCTTCCGCAGCCGCTCACCTGCGGCGCAGCCAATTTCGCGGCTGCTGCGTGCAGCGCGCTTGGCGGGGGCGGGGCCGGGGCGGGGAAAGTCCCGAGATGAGCTCGGGGCCCGGCCATGCGCGCGCGCAGCGTTGAGCGGGCGGCGCGGGGCCGCGCTAAAGGAGGGGGTGGCGTGCGGGGCCGAGGGAGGCCAGATGGAGCGGGGTGGGGTGAAGCGGGGCGCGGCTGGATGGAGTACAGGGAATGGGGTACAGGGGAAGTGGAAGAGGGTCGACGAGTGGAGGAAGGAGGCAGAGAGAGACAGAGAGAGAAGCAGAGAAGAGAGAGGAGAGAGAGAGAGAAGAGAGAGAGAGACGTGGCGAAGCAGAGAAGAGAGACGTGGCGAAGCAGAGAAGAGACGTGGGAGAGAGAAGAGAGACGTGGCGAAGCAGAGAGAGAGAGACGTGGCGAAGCAGAGAGAGAGAGACGTGGCGAAGCAGAGAGAGAGAGACGTGGCGAAGCAGAGAGAGAGAGACGTGGCGAAGCAGAGAGAGAGAGACGTGGCGAAGCAGAGAGAGAGAGACGGGGAGAAGCAGAGAGAGAGAGAGACGGGGAGAAGCAGAGAGAGAGGAGAGAGAGAGAGAGAGAGAGAGAAGCAGAGACATGGGGAGAAAGTTAGAGGCGAGGAGATGAGAGAGGCGGAGAGGGCAGGGCAGGAAGTGATGGGTGGGGCGGGGCCCGGAGAAGCAGGTTTGGTGGAGAAGTGGATGTGTTGAAGGGCAAGCGGTGCTCGAAGAGAAGCCGACGCACTCAGGCGTAGGACGTGAGCACCAAAAAAGCAGAAAGTAGAATCAAAGAGAACACAAAACGACTGCAGGAGGAGGAAGAACAAGCAGACATAAAAAGTCCTCAAGAGTCCTTAGGAGAACGGAGCCCGAGGTGAAGAAAGAACAGTGAGGGATAACAGAGTTAAAAATTCAATCTGCGACGGAAGTAACGGAATGGAAGTGGTGAAGAATAATGGGAGTGTTAAGCAAAGTATGTGTACCAAAAATTCTAGGGTGCAATGTTGATTTCCTGGCTGATAGTTTGAGACGGGAGAGAAAGCGTAGAGCGTAGAGTGTAGAGTGTAGAGTGTAGAGTGTAGAGTGTAGAGTGTAGAGTGTAGAGTGTAGAGTGTAGAGTGTAGAGTGTAGAGTGTAGAGTGTAGAGTGTAGAGTGTAGAGTGAGTGTAGAGTGTAGAGTGTAGAGTGTAGAGTGTAGAGTGTAGAGGAGTGTAGAGTGTAGAGTGTAGAGTGTAGAGTGTAGAGTGTAGAGTGTAGAGTGTAGAGTGTAGAGTGTAGAGTGTAGAGTGTAGAGTGTAGAGTGTAGAGTGTAGAGTGTAGAGTGTAGAGTGTAGAGTGTAGAGTGTAGAGTGTAGGAGTGTAGAGTGTAGAGTGTAGAGTGTAGAGTGTAGAGTGTAGAGTGTAGGAGTGTAGAGTGTAGAGTGTAGAGTGTAGAGTGTAGAGTGTGAGTGTAGAGTGTAGAGTGTAGAGTGTAGAGTGTAGAGGTGAGTGTAGAGTGTAGAAGGGTGTAGAGTGTAGAGTGTAGAGTGTAGAGTGTAGAGTGTAGAGTGTAGAGTGTAGAGTGTGAGAGTGTGAGAGTGTAGAGGTAGAGTGTAGAGTGTAGAGTGTAGAGTGTAGAGTGTAGAGTGTAGAGTGTAGAGTGTAGAGTGTAGAGTGTAGAGTGTAGAGTGTAGAGTGTAGAGTGTAGAGTGTAGAGTGTAGAGTGTAGAGTGTAGAGTGTAGAGTGTAGAGTGTAGAGTGTAGAGTGTAGAGTGTAGAGTGTAGAGTGTAGAGTGTAGAGTGTAGAGTGTAGAGTGTAGAGGTGAGTGTAGAGTGTAGAGTGTAGAGTGTAGATTAGAGGTAGAGTGTAGAGTGTAGAGTGTAGAGTGTAGAGTGTGAGTGTAGAGTGTAGAGTGTAGAGTGTAGAGTGTAGAGTGTAGAGTGTAGAGTGTGAGTGTAGGTGTAGAGTGTAGAGTGTAGTGTGAGTGTAGAGTGTAGAGGTAGAGGTGAGTGTAGAGTGTAGAGTGTAGAGTGTAGAGTGTAGAGTGTAGAGTGTAGAGTGTAGAGTGTAGGAAGCAAGGGAATTCACAGGAAGGCACGTCCACTCCTCGCCTGACGTTTAAAGCAGTGTTCTTCAGAGGTAATTACAATTTTATAACTCAAGACATAAAGTGAAAACTTCACTTGTGTGATCGATAAACTTTCTAATACATTTCTGCATTAATACTCTAAAAAATGGGATTGCGCAGTAAGCAGAAACGTTTACTCTTAGTGTTATGGCTCGATAGATACTTAGATATTTTAAAAAGTTGCACGACATGATTTCAAGATCTACAATTGAATGAAGTTATGCAGAAATCATTCAAGCCAAAATAGTAATAGAATTCAAAATGGCTGGAAATTTTTGAATATGTCTTATAATTTTGAGCAGCAAGGATGCACGTTAAAAATTAAATGTGTGGGATATGGCTGTAGGAAAGTTAGTAATGTTCTACACATTCACTATATGGAATAAAGAAAATCTCTGAAATACTGTTTCATGTCGACAGTATTAAGTATCAAAGATAATGAATTGAGGGAAGTTTACACATACTGGAACAATACTGTTGTATTAGAACAAATGATCAAAGTAAATGGCAGACAAACATTTATTAAACACACAACACAATGAGACACAGAGCCCGCCGGTGGCGCGGCCGAAGGGGACTTGCAGTGGCGGCTCGTGGTCATGCCATTAGGGTGTGCATCGTTTTTTCTTCTTTTTCACACACTCTCTCTCTCTCTCTCTCTCTCTCTCTCTCTCTCTCTCTCTCTCTCTCTCACACACACACATATACATTACATGCATGCATTGACACACATTAACATTAATTATGACAATTAAACACAAATCATCTTATGACGTCTGATAGCAAGCCGAACAATTCCATTCCATTGTTTCTTTTCAGCAATTTTTTCTGTGGCTTTTTCATTGAAATCATCGATTTCTTACGTTTCATATTTTCAACGCTATTCATTGTTAGTTGCACAAACACCCTTGACAGAAAAAGAACTCTCTGATTTCGGTTTCTCAAAACACATTGAAACGTAGCCTAATACTTACATTTACAAAATACACTAGGGGTTTGAATACTTCGGAATGGTTCTGAAATTGCAACTCACTTTAAAATACAAGAGAATACACATATTATATACAATTAACATTTTTATGAATGCAACAGTGCACAGCAATGCGTTCGCGTTTCGCGCGCTAGAGCGAAATCTCATTTAAGCGGAGAGATATCTCACACTTTCTTCGTTCAATGTCATACTTCTCTTAAAAACTTGTGCTACTCGAGTGTTATATCTTCGAGACACGTTAAGGCTTTTCCCGAGAACGCCACTGCGCCTGCGCCGTAAATGGAGCACCGCGCGGGGTTTGCTCCAGTTCTCCATAAGCCACCGTTGTTCCCCCTCCTTCCCCTGCAGCCCCGCGGCAGCCTAGGACTTCGTTTCCTCAGTCGCATTTTCCTGAATGTGCTCCCGCAGGTTTTCACGAAAGAAAGGCGGACGGACCGGCAATCGCAGCTTCCGAATGGCGCGTGTTTTGAAATAACATGTTTCGGGAATGCTCTGAGAGGATTTGTATTCTCCTCTTGTTAAGAGATGTTTAAGAGAAATGGCACCGAATTAATTTGGGTGTGCACATGCGAACGTGCGAATACCCACGAGCCGCCACTGGGAGCTTGCAAAACCGACCTGCAGGCTGAGGGCGTTGAGTACCAAGCCTGGGCTCGGAGGAGCGATTGGCGACAACCAAAGTCCGTAGCTTTACTGTGTCAAAGTGTGTGGTCCGGGAGAGAAGCCGTGTGAAGAAAGCCAGGTCGTTGCTAGGTTCACTTACGTGGTATATGTTCCTGAACCGAAAGATGAACCCAATCACTGACAAGGGTCACCGTAGACGAGAACTAACTTCACTGAGTTCTGGACGCTCCAACTGTACACCCTACGCACGCCATTCGCTACTTGCCTCTTGCTCTAAGTGACAGCTGTTATAGAAGGATTTTCCTAAGGATGAGCCAAAGTGACAGTCACGAGGCGGCTCGCAGCGGTGTGGTGGTGGGGAAGAGCAGAACGGGACGGAACGCGGAAGAGTAGAATGGGACGGGGCAGGAAAGAGGAGGAGGGGCGGGTAAGAGGGAAATGACACGTTGAAGAATAAACGAGCCAGATAGAGCGAAACGGGTTAAACAGAACGGAACGGGGTAAATAGAGCGGAACGGGGTAAATAGAGCGGAACGGGGTAAATAGAGCGGAACGGGGTAAATAGAGCGGAACGGGGCAAATAGAGCGGAACGGGGCAAATAGAGCGGAACGGGTCAAATAGAGCGGAACGGGGTAAATAGAGCGGAACGGGGCAAATAGAGCGGAACGGGGTAAATAGAGCGGAACGGGGTAAATAGAGCGGAACGGGGTGGATAGAGCGGAACGGGGTGGATAGACGGAACGGGGTGGATAGAGCGGAACGGGGTGGGTAAGAACAGGAGAGAGCGAGATCGCGAAAACAAATGAACATCACATGTATTTCAGAGGAGTATCCCTCCGCCGCGACAGCTGTTCGACCACACCCCTTCGTAAAGTGCTAATGGCTCCTGTGAAAACATCTCTATGCAGAAGTCTAAGAGTTTCGCTTAAATATATGCACGTACGCGAGTTCGGGAAATATTTAAATTTAATTACGTATGTGGAAAATCTCTTAACATGCTCTCACAATCAGTAAAAGAAAACTGCCACGAATGTAAATGGAAAGCTCTCAATCAGAGTTCGCCACACAACAGTACAAAGGCTGGAACCACGTGCTTCGGTACGCATTCAAGACTCGGTTTAAAAAAAAACCTAATATTTATCACATAAAACGTAAATTCAATGTAACGTTAATAGAAATAAGGAATTTTTACCGAAGAGCACATACACTGCACTTTCCTAATTTGAATTATTTCTCGTGGCGCACTATATTTTTGTCGGACGAGGACATCGCAAAAGGAAGAGTCGAAGGCATTTACAAGTTAGCCAACTGCAAACGAACGAATGCAGGAAGGGATTCTAATGGGCTCAAGGGCACGACGACCACAGAACCTTCAGTTATGTTGCCAGCACTTTGATTCATCCTTAGGAAAATCGCTGTATATAAAGGGACGCTTTGCTTGGAGAGGGAGCAAGGCGCCGCGTAACTGCTGCACCCTGTTGGTGGATGTTGTAATGCTGGCGCGCGCAGTTCAATTGTTCGGTGCGTACACCGCAATTACAGTCACTACTTAGTGTGAACTGTGTGTTGAAAATGTTTTCTGAAAATGTATTGGAAAATTGTTGTATATACCAAAATCTGAACATACATGTTGTAGGGAAATATGCACAGAAACCCTGAGTTGACCTTATCTTAAAAATATTGTGGACTCCCATAGTTATAACTAGTGAATTTGTTTGTGACAGGACACATAGTCAGACGATTGCTAAAAGTGGCGTTTACCTACATTCGGATATGTTTGTATTTAAAATCACTTTTCGAAATTAGGAAAACTCTCTCTACCGGCTTATTTATCAACCACCACACATTCAAATGATTTCTGAAATCTCTCGAAATATCGAATACTTTCAATAAATAAATTACAATTCACACAATGAAATAACGAACAAATGATGGCAGAGAAGTATTCATTCTATTAGCTTTATGATTTTATTAAAATTCAATTTTTATACATAGAAACCGGTTAATAATAAGCGATAATACATCTGGAGCTCACTACTGTTAATTTAATGCAAAAATTAAAAATTAATTGAAAAATTTTTTAACGAAAATCTTTTTTTAAATGTCATTGATTTAATGAAAATGAAAGTGTACCAACACTTAAATAAATTTATTTTCAATAGAAAATTTTAAGAAATTTCAGCCAATTTCTAGAAAATGCATAGGGGCTTCATGTAAAGTACCTCCAAAAATGAAAAGATCTTCAGGTGCTCTCCGAAACGGCGCAACTGAATTTTACTCCTGACGTGTTTATCAAGTTTCAGCTCAAAAGCTTATAATCAGGCAGAACTTTGCGGGATCTATCCATCCATTCTGTCACCCATTCATATACACAAAGTGCTCTTTGAGTGCAAAATTGCATCTCCTCTCAGCCTGCACCAATCTTAACCATCCTTGGAACAGCACAAATCGACCTTAATAATGACGTGTGTGCGTTGTTCAAAAGAACCTTAGATACGGATATTCTACAGTGTAGGGAGGAAAAGTAAAAGGAACTTATTATAAAAATACTTTTATCATAAATGATTTTACATTTAAAAAATGTATTCTAGTATTGGATGGATCACTACAAAAGTTTACAAAATGAATATCCTAAAAACTACAGAACAAGGAAACCGACAAAGAATCTGATGCGTTAGCTCTGTAAAAGAGCTCACTAGTGTCTTGGATTCTTTTCGGTTAAACTACATAAATGAAATTTGTTTATGCTTTTTCTTACTTTATACAAATAGAATTCGTCATGTTTTTATTTTATAACCAGATTTTTAAGTTATCTAACATTATAAACAATTCCTTTCTCTACGTAGAGCGTTCTAACTGAAATGTATTTAATAAATAAGTATGAATAATATAACTTGAATAAACACAAGTGTTATGTAAATATTTATGTTACACATTTAATATATAATAGAGGTTCTTTGTACAAAACAATATAATAGAAATTAATATTGTAAAAATGTTTGGAAGATGTATTCGTAGATTCTCGACGTCTCCTTCACTGGACAATCATGCCTTCCGTACTGCAAGTGGAAAGTTGTACGAACGAGAGATGAGCGAGGAAGAGGGATGGGTAGGGACGGGTCGATGGCAGGGGGTGGCGGCGGAAGGGAGAGGCGGGGTACAACAAAAACACGAAGTACTGATACTATTACAACCATGGCCGTTTAGAACTTAGATACTTGTTAGCTTCACCCAACCCAACACGCTGCATTGTCCGGTGTTTGTTCTTCTCCTTCGACTTCTTACAAGTTTCGAGTCACTTGGTCACTTCAGTAAAGTCTCTTGAAACGCTTTCTCATATAGTCATCGATCCTTATGTTGGAAATGTAGTATTGACTCAAATATTCTTGTACCGTTCCAGAAGTTTGGTTAAAATAATGAAGTCATGTCAAATTGAATTCCATAATATTGAATTAATGTTTTACTACTAATTATATGGAGTTGTTTACATTATAAGAAAGTTTTTTTTAGAATTCGTTGGTAAGGATATGAGAGTTGCACAGTTTTTAATTCCTAACCCCACTTTCTTGGCAATATTTTTTTACCTGCAAGAAGCGTGGTTAATTGATTGATTGATCATTCCGGGCGCGTCAACGGCTATGGTTATTGGTCTCGTAAGTGTAGTGCATGCTTTATCGCAGGAGGTGGCAGTGAACGTCCCTCGCTTGATGGCGAGATCCGGCGCTGGCCTACGTAGGCTTGTGGAGATTTTCCCCAACTAGGTATCTCCCATCAGCGGGGTACCGCCCCAGCCGAGTCAAGATCTAAGCTTCCGACTGGTCTCCCGACAAGGAGGGTTATGTAGTACATGTATGTGTGTGTAAAGGTGGGGTAAGAAGAGGAAAGGAAGAGGAAAAGAAGATCGCGTGCGGTCCGTGCCCCGCGTGTGCAGCTACTACTGCGGCATACGCATGGTGTTAATAGAAGTAACCAAGGAAAACTACCGATCAGAGCAGCCGGACCCTAGAATCTCATCCAGACAGCACTGAATTCGACCTAGCTATCAAGGTAGTCACTTAAATCCTGCACCGTCGGGACTCGAACCCTGAACCTTCGAATCAGAGGCACTGCAATGACATCATTTAATGCCCTAAGCCACTTACGACGGTAAGAAACGTGGTCAGAGCTCGGAGGCTGGGCTGGGCTCGGCGGAGCGGGGGCGGAGAGGAAGGTGCGGAGCGGGGGCGCGGAGCGGGGCGTGGCGGAACGGCGAGGAGCGGGGCGGGCGGGGCGGAGCGGGGCGGAGCGGGGCGGAGCGGGGCGGAGCGGGGGGGGAGGGGGCGGAGCGGGGGCGGAGCGGGGGCGGAGCGGGGTGGAGCAGGGGCCGAATGTGGGGTGGAGCGGAGGGGCTGAGCGGGGCGGAGCGGAGCGGGGTTGAGCGGGGTTCTGAGCGAGGGTGGGTCGGAGTGGGTAGAGTTGGATGTGAGCGGGCTGGGTGCGGCGTGTGAACGGAATGTGAGCAGGGTGGGGTCGGGGCGGAGCGGAGCGGGTGGAGCGGGTTGGGAGGTTGGGAGCGGGTTGGGAGCGGGTTGGGAGCGGGTTGGGAGCGGGTTGTGAGCGGGTTGGGAGCGGGTTGGGAGCGGGTTGGGAGCGGGTTGGGAGCGGGTTGGGAGCGGGTTGGGAGCGGGTTGGGAGCGGGTTGGGAGCGGGTGGGGAGCGGGTGGGGAGCGGGTGGGGAGCGGGTTGGGAGCGGGGGCAGAGCGGGGGCGCATCGCCGGGCCCTGTCGCGAGGGGAGACCGCTCGGGCGGTGTGCGGAGAGCTGTCGGTGCGGCACGGGCGATTGGGCGGTCCCGGTGGGGGTTCGATCCCGCGTGAATGCAGGCGGCGCGCATTGTGCAGCGCTGTTTGGGTGACGGCTCAGGGCCCATTGTGCCAGCAGCTGCGCCGCCCGCGCCCCGCCCACGGGCGATGGGCGATGGGCGACACGCGACACGTCCGCCCCTGCTCCCTGCAATCGCCTCAGAGCGATCGACAGCCAGGGAACTAACGGACAGGACACTCTGGCGCAGCGTACGCTGTCAGAACAACACTCGAATTCGCGCACAGCAATAACACTTCATATTCAAATCTCTCACGGAACATTCACTGTGTTACCAATGAAATTCACAAAGTGCTCTTCAAGCGTCTTATCGTCACCTTAGTACTACAACTATGTAACTCAAATTTTTGACACCTAGGCTTAGAGTACAGTAAGTAACACCTAAAAGTTCGATTGTCTTTGTAATAGCACTAAGGTGACTTTTTAACAGGATCGTTTTTTTCTTATTACAACCATATTCTTCGTGTATCGTTGTGATTGTTTATGCAATAATAAGGTTCAATATATTTACACGTGAGTTTCGTAAATCGTTATATTTCTTGTGTGTTGGCTTCTACTCAGAGAGCTGATAAGAAAATGAACCTTGGCGCGCACGCCGTCTTTGACAATGTCTGTATGCAAACACCATGATATGTTTTAGGTAATTTTTGTGCTCCGCCTGATAGTTGGAAACATGTGTTAAAGTGGATGTGATCTTATTGGCATCTTTGATTTTTTCGCAAGAAATATTGCTCTGCGAAGATACCTCTTTGGTATCAGTTTACTATTTTTTAGCCTTAACAAATCCCATTACTACATGATTTGGTATTTTATCTTTTTGTGAATGTTTTTCGAAATCCCACTTTTTGACATAACACGTGTTATTGTTCTTTTCTGTTGTGGGTTATGTGCTCATATTCTGTGCTAAGTAGTTGGTTGGTTAGTTGGTGATTCCGGGCGCGACAACAGCTTAAGTCATTAGTCCCGTAAGTGTAGTGTATGTTTCCTCGGGATATGACTATGATCTTCCCCGCTGGATGGCGAGATCCGGCGCCGTCCTACAGTCGGCTAGCGGGGTTTCTCCCTAACCAGGACTCTCCCACCAGCGGGGCAACACCCCAGCCGGGACAAGCTCTAATCTGCCGACTGGTCTCCCGGAATATGTGATAGTGTAGTGCATGTTAGTGTAAGTGTGTGTGTAGGGGGAGAGTATAGGACAGGGAAGATGAAGGACAGATCGCGCGCGGTCCGTGGCCCGTTTGAGAGGGTACTGCTCCGACATTCGCCTTGTGTTGATCGGAGAAACCACGGAAAACTATCGATCAGAGCAGCCGGCCGCTAGAATTCTCTTCCAGACAGCGACTGAATTCAACCTAGCTGAAAAGCTAGTGTCGGAAATCCTGTCGCCGTCAGGAGTCGAACGTAGCACCTCCCGGTCAGAGACACTGCAGTGACATCAGTTGATGCACTGAGCTACCGCTTCCGGTTGTGCTGAGTAAAAGTAGGCGTTTCCCAAGAACTAATTCTGGAGCAAATAAAAAAAAGGGGAATGGTGCGCGAACAGCAGTGCAGCATACAATAGTCGTGTAATGCTGCGCTGGCAGCCGTTGGACCGCCCGTGGGGAGGCCACTGTAAGTGAAAGGGAGTAAAGGCGGCGGCGCGCTGCCGCCGGAATGAGGTCGAATCCCAACTCCTCAGTAGGAGCTCTCGGCGCCCTAATGGGGCGGCGCGGCGGGGCGCGGGATGCCGTGCGCGGCGAGAGCCACTCCGCCCGCGCCGCCCCGCCCCGCCCCGCCCCGCCCTGCCCCCGCCGCCCGTCGATATTCGTAATGGAAGTGTCGCGTCGGCCGCGACGCGGGCAGCGTGGGGTGAGGATGGAGTGTGGTGAGGAGGGGACGGGGAAAATCGGGAAGGCTGGCACGAGGCGGCACGCAGCGGGGTGTGGTGGTGGGGAAGAGCAGAACGGGACGGGACGGGGGAGGAGTAGAAGGGACGGGGCAGAAAAGAGGAGGGGGAGGGTAAGAGGGAAATGACACGTGTAAGAACAAACGAGCCAGTAGAGCGAAACGGGTGGAGAGGAACGGGTATAGAGAGGAACGAGGTGAATACAGCGGAACGAGGTGAATAGAGCGAAAGGAGGTGGATAGAGCGGTACGGGGTGGGTAAGAACAAGGGGGGCCGGTGCACTGAGAGCGAAACGGTGCGGGTAGTATGAGATGGGGCGGGTAAGAGCGGATCGGAGCGAGGTGGAGTTGTGGGGGGGCGGGGGGTGCCCTCTTCGTGAATTTCTGAAGGCGGCGCGAGGGCGGGTGACACGTGTCCCGCTGCCATCGATTGGCGCTGCGGCGTGGGAGAGCGCACCTGGAGGCGGCGCGTTGTCAGCGCAAAAAATCTCCTCGCTGCGCATTAAGCTCTGTGTTTGTCTGTTAAATGCCTATAAATCTTTCCCTGTTTCTTTTCCGCAGTTGTCGTTTATCGCCTATTTTCTCACAGGGGATCGAAAGTTTTGATTCCCAAAAATGTGTTACATGTATGAATTATCCTAATTTGTAGAATAAACATAATCCTTACCGGCAACCTAAAAAATAATGTTTGTCGCGTTTTCTTGAATACTGAGTGAATTTGAAATAAGTATTTACAGTTGGTTTTGTACTGCAACTATTCGTTGTGTATTATTACTTCAACTCTTTGAAGTCAATTTTTTCACAACTATTTGTAATGATGCTTTTGAATGCCTAATAAACTTTTACTACAATATTCGCCGCATTGTTTCTACGACTACTCGTAATGAATCTATCTCATGATATACTCGTAAACATCGAATCAAAGCGAATCTTTTCCGACCTCACGAGTTCTCTGCCTCTTTCTAGCAGCCTTCAAGCTTATGCATACATGACATTGCGTGTGTTGGCTCGGTCACATACAGTTTTAACGTTGAATTGCGTGCCAGGGATGACTTCTGCATGTGTTGTTGCTGGCGTTGGCCGAGGAGGAAATGAAGGTGAACAGCGAAGTCTGCCAGCGGTTACTCTCTAGTCAAAAGCAGTCCGAGAGCGCAAGTCTCTACAAAATCTGACGTACTCTTGGCCTCTCCAATCAGTGGGAATTCAACACTTGGTGGTACTTAGTTTAAAAGTGTCCAAGTATATTTAAATAAACTAGATTATTAACAAAACGCGTACCAAAACCAAGATGTTACAAAATAAGTGATTTTTGCAGAAAATTTGCAAATATCTCCTAAGAACACGCTTTCAAAAGCTGCATTGTATCCGCGAAATAGAATACTGATTGCATTTTACCAAATTTTCCGTCAAAATTCTCTGATTTGACTGTTTTTTTTATTTCGCTACTTACACAGACCATGGACCCCCGTTTGGCCATGGAGACCTAACCGGATTGCCCCACCTGCGACATTAATCTTTTGTCAGTTATACCTGTGATGTTACTTGAGCCCTACATTGGGTCCTAATGAGTGTATCCAGGAAAAACGTACGTATGCTCTTGATGCAATTTGCTTATAAAATGGAATTAATAGAAACTGAATCAATTTTTGAAGCAGTATGTGTAGTTTATGTTCTGTTTACTGTCAAAAGTATTAATTGACTAATATTATATATCAGGACATTTATTAATAGTGGAGGAATAAATATCTTCAAGATATTTATTACTCCATAATTGTTACCAATTCCTTTCCTATTATTTACAAGAATGTTTGTTTCTCGTTGCTTTTTTATGTTCAACAGCCACAAATACATTTCTTTTCTCTATTTATTCTCCTCCAACCAACCTCCCTTCACCCATTCTCAGCCTCCTCTTGGTCTCCCCGTCGCACACTTTGCGTGTTTCTTGTGACTCATCCCGCTACTTTTCTCTCTCTTTGATTTGTTTCTCTGTACTACTGGGTTGGACTATACTTTCTTGCTCTATGTTTCGGGCCACCGGTCGACGACAAATTATCATCCATTACACACTATCTCTATCTCTCGCATCTTTCTGCTCTGGTGCTCGCCCTAAGTGCCCTCGGAGGAACAAATGACACCTCTGTCTCCACCGCATCGATACAAACGTCCCCGCCCTCTGAGCTACAACTGCCACTGTCCTCGCCGCCCACGCCGCCCTCACCGTCGCACCGTCACTGCCACGCGCTTCGCCTACCTCTCTCTCGAGCGCTCACCTCCCCTCCAATCCCAATCGCCTCCCTTTCCATCGCCCGTGCTGGTCTCAGAGCTCACACCGTCACCCCCTGCCCCCATCTCAGAGCTTGCTCCCCACGCCGCCTTGCCACCCTCACCCCCACACGCGTGCCCCAACTCCCTCTCTTCCCCCTCGCCCTTCGCTCGCGCGCAGATGCATGGGCCGTCCGCCACCACAGCGCGCCGCTAAATCCCGCGACGCGTGGCGTCCGTCCGTGGCGGCGGGGTTTGGCGGGGTTTGGCGGGGTTTGGCGGGGTTTGGGGGTTTGGCGGGGTTTGGCGGGTTTGGCGGGGTTGGCGGGTTTGGCGGGGTTTGGCGGGTTTGGGGGTTTGGCGGGTTGGCGGGGTTTGGCGGGTTGGCGGGTGGGTTTGGCGGGGTTTGGCGGGGTTTGGCGGGATTTGCGCGGGGTTTGGCGGGGTGCGGCGGGGTGCGGCGGGGTGCGGTGGGGTGCGGCGGGGATTGGCGGGGTTTGGCGGGGTTTGGCGGGGATTGGCGGGGTTTGGCGGGGTTTGGCGGGGTTTGGCGGGGATTGGCGGGGATTCGGCGGGGTGCGGCGGGGATTGGCGGGGTGCGGCGGGGTGCGGCGGGGTGCGGCGGGATACGGTGCGTTGCAGCGGCGTGGCGGGGAGTGGCGGGGTGTGGCGGGGTGCGGCGGATACGGTGGGTTGCAGCGGCGTGGCGGGGATTGGCGGGGTTTGGCGGGGGGTTTGGCGGGGTTTGGCGGGGTTTGGCGGGGTTTGGCGGGGTTGGCGGGGTTGGCGGGGTGGCGGGGTGGGCGGGGGCGGCGGGGTGGCGGGGTATCGTGGGTGGGGGGGGAGGAGGTCTGCGCGGCGCCTGACATACGAGTCCTACTGTGCTCATACGAGTCCTAGACTTCACGCGTCCTACGAAACCCTCGGGACAAAAGCTCGTTACTTTGCGAGTTGTTGTGGTTCTTAAATGTGTAAACCGTCTCAATTATTAAGTATAATCGTATCATTTCAAACTGAATTTCCTGCAGTGATTTTAGATTCGAGTCCCAGAGAGCGGGACGGTCGAAAACTACCAAGATTATGGACGGGGATACAGTGCCAGATGACGAGTTGGGACAGAGCTCAACGGCAGAGTAAGGCGTGGCGTTATGAGGGCTGGCGAGGAATGCATGGCGGTGAGAATGAAGTGGTGGTGTGTGACACGTCGCGAGCCACCGTGTATGAAAGTGGGGTGTGACGTATGTGCAAAGTGGCAAGTGAGTTGCAAACGCGTTTGAGAAGTGTGGTGTGTGGCATGGTTGGGGAGAAAAAAAAAACTTAAAATAATTAAAATAAGTTATTTTAATTAATTTAATTTTAATTTATTTAAGTTAAATAAATTCAAAATAAATTAAATTAAAATAAAATAAAAGGAAACGGTTAAAATAAAGCACATTAGGCGGCGAAGGGAAGTGGGAATCGGAAATGTTAGGGCAGAGGCGTTGATGCGGACGATTTTCTGTGGTGCTGTTTGTTTTCAGGTGCGGTGGAGGCCAAACACTGGAAGGAGAATGCCTGACGCCCGCGCCAAATAAATAAATAGTTTAAAAAACGGTTAGAGTAGCATGTACTCGGCTTCTGACGGCAGGTTTTTCCCCCTTCAGGGGTTTTTCCCTCAGCCGTACCTTATGGTCTCGTTTCCGCGGCTTTGATGCGATGGAGAGACCATTTGGGGTGAATACCAGAAGGCGAAAGGTTAGAACGCGGTAGAATGTAGGTATTGTAATGGCTTAAAGGCCTTCGGCCTAGCCACATTGCATCAAGTTTTCTAATTTGGCTGTAATAATTACCTATTAAATAAAAAAAATGGTTGGGGAGATGGCGGGAAGGGATATGTGACAGGGGATGTGAGAGCATGTGGCGAATGGGTGTGTCACAGGGCGGGGTTTGTGGCGGGGCAGGGTGTGTGACTCGCGTGGCGTGGTATGTGTGGCGGGGCGTGTTGGGGTGTTTGATGTGGGTGTATGTGGCGTGCTGGATGTGTCGCGTAATGAGGGATGTGGCGGGCTGGGTGCGTGGGGAGAATGGCGCACGGAGCAAAGAGAGAGACGGTCGTCTCTTCTTTTGATTGTTAGGCGGAGAACGCAAGGGGTCTTTATCTTTTGGAGAGCCCTCGCGCCTCCAAACAATTTACATTTTACTGCTAATTACCCGCAGATTCCCATCCCTCCCTTTCATCTCTCCTTCCCCCTCTCTCGCCAGATCATCGAGATAGTCCTTCGGCGTCCTCTCGTTTCTCTTGAGGCAAATGTAAATATTTGCTACAAAACAACTGCAAGGCTGAAGGCCTCTATTCAGGAATTATCTTCAGTTTCAATATAATTATTGCTATTTCTTAGATTATCAATCTCACGCTAAATTTTGTAATAACTTTTTTCAGTTTCTACAGATTAGGAGATTGTTAGTTGCAAGTTATTATGATCTACAAGTTAAATTATCACCTACATATCTAATGGTTAATAGAACACTAGTATATATCTTTCGAAAAATTCCGAAAATGTTTTGAGGTTGAGAAAGAATTGCAGAAAAAGATTTGCTGTTATTCAACAACTTTTTGTGAACGAAATAGGTTAAATAAAACTACGAGAGAAAATAACAGGATTATACGTAGGGGAAAAACGTAATTAATTATCCGTACGCTATCAAATACGCAATTTTATGTATGTTGGTTATTGGAGGATTAAATATCTCCAAAATTTTCGGCCATTGTAAATAAAGTGAAAGAAATGTAATCGAATGTCTGAGAAAAATTACAGGAGGCAGAGGTGCAGAAAAGAATGTAAATATTTTTCACGTTTGGAGTAAACAAATTTCAGTTCCACAGGAAACACATTATGAAAACTGCACTTCATTAATTACAATATTCTTAAGGAATTTCGCGCATATGCATCAGTGGCAAAAGCGTCAAAATATAATTTATAACTGCAGACATGTTTGCGCTCCTAAGTAACACGACGCCAAAACGCGCGCGCAGCTCAATGAACCGTGAAGCCCATCACGTGACGTGTGAGGGCGCAGATGACAATCGTGCGGCGTCAACACTTTTTCGGCTCTTCCGCCCCAGCCTTCCCGACCCATCCGCAACCCGCTGCACAGCGCCTCTCCCCTCTCCTCTGCACTCCTCCCAGGCCCCTGACCCCGACCCCGTCCCTCCCCCCTCCCCGCCCCCTCTCCCCCACCCCCGGCCCCGCGCGGGTTCCGATTTTCCAACGGGTGGTATTCACTCAGCACCACGACGCCCCATTAATAACTATTAAGGCGTCGCATCGCGCGCGACGGTAGCGCCCCAAACGGCGGAGCACGCAAACACGCGACTGCCGGAGATGGCAGCGCCCTGCCGCGGAGCGGGGAAGCGGGAAGAGGCAGCTGTTTGCTGCACGTGATTGGCGAAAGGCACATCCGGCGGCAGACATCACTGAAAAGATGGCGGCAGGAGGGGGGGAGATCCCAACCTTTGTTGCGATCTGTTTTGCTACCGTACACACCGAGCTGGCAAGAGATCCTCTTCTGTGATGAACAATACGGGCTTACAAATTCTGGCAGTGAATCCAAAAAGTGCAGTAGTGATTGAAAGACTGTTAAAAATAGTGACGTTACCTGGGCGAGGCTCACGTGAGAGGATAAAAGCTTTTAAAAGTGACTAAAAGTACAGGGAGTAAACCTAGAATGAAGTCTATTGAACAGGTTTTGCAAGAGCTGTGCTGTCAATTCTGAACAAAAATGAAAAGCTTTTCAACAGACACAGAAATGTAAAGAAGCGTGGATGCATGGTAGATCGTGCAAGCGATTGAGTCAAACCTGAGCGACGAAAACGAACGATTGCCACTTTTCAGCGACGTTCATTTTGGGCGGCGATGCTAGGAATTTGGCGTCTAGGGTGCAACCCATAAAGAGGTGCTTCAGATGTGATAAGTTTGTTGTGTTCTATATAGAATACCTGTCCAAATTGGGAATTTTTCATCCGGTTGGCAGACGTAAGTTTATTCAATTACTGTTTTTAAATTTTCAAATAAATTGGACACGTGCTAGTTCAACTTAACACACACACACACACACACACACACACTTTTTAAAACAATAAGCTAAACATTGCGTAATATTTCAAATTTAAGCAACATTTATTCAAGAATATATTCAACAAACATTAATTTGTCTGTTGTGTTGGGTTTTGATGTAACCGTATAATATTAGGAAATTATTAACTGACATATTTCTGATAGGATGTGGAACTGAAGGATACGTTCAAGCATGAGAAACAAAAGACAAGGAGGGGTGGTTCTCAGTTACTTGAGGGAAGGTCCGCGTGAGCCTAACATAGTTGCCACTTCCAGAGCGAGAAAGATAAGCTCACCTTGCGAGTCTCGTAAGGCAGACCATTTTTCAAACGCGACTGTGGGGGTTTCACTCACTTTACCACTCTCCTTGTACATGCTACAGAACAGAAAGGGCAGAATGAATAAAGCATATTAAAAATTATTATTTCCCCTTAACTTTTGCCTTTTTGACCAGAATAAAAGGAAAAATTATATAAACTCAAAAATATAATTATCGTCATCAGCGTTGTGAAACGGCTGTCGTCCACAGAAACAACGTTTGTGTAAAAGGACAATGCGTGACACCGTCCACTGAAGATGCTCCGCAGTGGCGGACGAAACGTTTGGGAAAAATATGTCCGATAGACCCGACTATGTAGCCCGAAGGGTATTTGTAATAGTATATCCAGCCGTGAAAGCTTACATTGTTTTATTAGAAACAAATTAATCTGGCAGATCAATTTTATATGCTAATATTTCTGAAAAGAGGAACTGGTAGGGAAGAACATGTTCAAAGAGGAGGTAAAATAGAAGACTCGAAGGTTTGCACCTAGACTTACCTTCCGTTGTGCCAACAACCCAAGAGACCCCAGGTCTGGTTGAAAGGAGGTGGCGCTGGTGGCAATGGCTTCACAGATTCTGTCGGCGCCCGGTTGACAAATGCGGCGCGGGGCGGTGCGGCGGGGGGGGGGCGATCGCGATTAAAATTCCTTCAAGAAAGATGGCGCCATGCGTCATCTCAGCGACGCGTCGCACCTCGCGGGCGCCAAAACGGCGCCTCACGTTGGGCGCCATTATCTCGCGGATGAGCGACGGGATTCCGGAGTCCCTTACACGTCGCTGTGGACAACGAGCGTTTCGCAGATGTCAGATGCTGATGGAAAACAGCCATGCGGGACACGGTGCCTTTTTATTACAGGTTGGCTGCTTTGACGGCAGCGACTACCATTGCATACGTAATTAGAACACATTACGAATAAAATTATAATATAACTAAGAGAAAATGAGAGGGTGATGCAGAATGTTATCTATAAACTATCATATAACTAGAGAGAAACATCTGTCACGAGTATGTACCATTATCGTCGAATGTAATATATATTTTGTTTCATTAAAATGCAGTTTTAAAATATGCCACGCCAGTTTCCTGCCCTGCTGTCAAAGCCTTCTTCAGAATTGTTGAAAATTTTGATGGCACGTAACAATATTTTTATTAATCTGTAACAAGTGTCTTTAACGCACTGAATGCACTCAAACACGTCTATTGCTACATAAACCATAAAATATTTTGTTGTTTTTGGCAGCATTGACATTGACAGACAAAACGAAAATAGTGCAATATTTTTTTAAGTATCAATGGAATACTACAATATTTGTTTTGAGCTTTTTTCGGATACGTTTTCGTAATGATAATGGAAAATATGTGGTTTTAAACATCAAACCTATTTTACTTCTCATGATTAATTATCATTATAAAGAAGAGTGTTTTAATTACTAAACTTTTTTTCACTCAGGATTTACTTGACAAAATATACAACATAGAAAGACATAGCATAATACAGACTTTTGTAATCTCTTCAAGACTGTTACAATTTCTACTGTGATTATTCTTATTTACTTTACTTACATTGTTTAGTGAGTTAATTGGTGACTAGTGTGAAAGTAGTTTTAAATGACCCGTTCTCATCAAAACGTTCAGCAGGAAAGCTTTCAAAACCATTTACTAGTCTCCAGCAAAATAATACGGAAGTTCTGTATTTATCAGTGTACTGATAGTTGCTTAGTGTGGTATAATCGTTCGCAATTGAGGCCACTGGTTCTTATTGCTGCCATGTCTTGCACTCATTTAGCTCTGTTGTTTTTGTAGTACAATGGCGCGCCACAGCGACTCGTTCTAGTCGTTGCCGCAGTGAGCATTTTGTGTTCATTACGCGCGAACGCGTTACACCTCTGTAATTTCACCTTCATTTGTCGCGCTGACGCCCGCGGCGGCGTGGAAGGACACTCTTGCGGTGCACCTAGCCCTTCAAAGGCCTCGCTGCGCGGAACTACGGAATGCACAGAAGGCTGCCACTATGGAGGAGCGGTTTCGGTAAAGTAGCAATGGGATATTATGAAACGCGTACAATATTTGTGGATTGAAATGACAGCCTGATGCTTTACTAGAAAATAGGACTATATATTGCAATATCGACAAATATCTTACAGGATTCGTTAAAGTAGCAATGGGATATTATGAAACGCGTACAATATTTGTGGATTGAAATGACAGTCGGATGCTTTAATAGAAAATATAACTATATATTTCAATATCGACACAATATCTTACTGGCTTATTACACCACGATAATATGCGCCAAGATAGGAAGAAAGAATATTCAGGAAAAAATTAAGGATATAAGTATCGTATTTAAGTTCGAATCGAATATAAGTATTCGTAAATTAAGAATATAAATATCGTCAGGTTAATGATGAGATTGGAAGTTGAGAGTGTCAAGTTGGATAAAGATGAAACGTGAACTGGTGTATTACATGACACTTTTTCTACTCCATTGTATAATTCTGTCATTGGATGGCTCCAACCCGTTGCATAATGATACTCATTATGATACAGATTTCATTATAGTACAGGCTCTTGACCAAACACAGAGAAGTTTAGAAACCAAATATCGAGACTTCATTAATCTTTGAGAAGCGTTCTAATAAATGTTTGACCGATTGCGTACATTAAAATGGCATTTTATGCAATACTATATTCATCAGTTTTAATTTATTTTTTATCAGTAATTTGTATGTGGAATATTATATAAAATAAATTGGATCGTAATTTCACTTTGATCCTATTTGACTAGCACAGTGATAGTGATAGAGGAAACATTTGACTGACGTTAAGATGAAAACGCAAGTTATTGAATGTTATATGTTGCTGCCGTCGGTCTGTCCTTTAAAACCGGCCAAATCTTTAGTTTTAAATGTCTAGTGAATTAGAGGAGGAGTTGGCACCTTCAGAAATATGAGTACAAGCGAAAACGGTGACTTCGGAGTTATTGTAAGATCAACATTGGTATTCTCTCGCACTGGTAAACCAAATACATCTGCGGCATGTACGGTGTTTGTCCACTAGGTGGACTTGGCTGAATCCTGGACGTCAACTGCCACGAAACGATTCAATGTAAACATTTAACTTATAAAACTCGTAAAAAACTACCGTATGAAACTCGATGTATTGGGTATTAATACACCCGTGTGAAGTTTACGATACTCGCTTGTAGCTCGCTCGTATCGTAATATCACACTCATGTATTAATACCCATCATTACATCATCGTTTCATAATGTACTATTGCGTTACTAGAATTTTTTGTTATATTATAATTGCATTCTAATTTATTGTGCTAATTTGCTCGGGATGCAGGTACTTCAGGTTCTTAAGGTATTGTTTCTTCATTATTATTGCGATGATACACGATATTGGATTGAATGCATCACAGATTTTATATGATTCTCGCGGTGCGAATTCCCCTAAAAAGCGAGCGAGATGCACTCGGTCGTCTTCAACTGTCGTCGCAAAAAGAGAGGTTTACCGGCGTCGGGGCGCTGTTCTCTTGTTTCGGGGACGCGCCCGCTGGCGCGCGCAGCGGCGGAAAAATACAACCCGCTGTGCGCCACCCCTCCCCCCCCCCCCCGCCCGTGACGCAAACGCCGGCGGCCCTGGCGCCCCTGGGGGCTGCTCCGAGAAACTGCCGCGAATTTAAGGGGCAGCGAGGCGCGAGTGCCGGGCGCACAGTGGTCGGTGCAACAGCGGCGGGTGAGCGCCAATATTCATTTCAAAAGCTTCCAATCAAGCAGCGAAGATCTGCAATCTAATAAAATACCGTTCTCCCAAGTTTCGCAACTGAAATTCGCTCGCAGACTAGCTGAAGTAGAATATAAAATTAAACATTCTGGTTTACAATTTTACACCGTAAATGTGTGACCACACGTTTCTATAAGGTGGGTGGCGAAAGGTTCTCCCATCTATCCGCCTCTGCAGACGTACGTAGCCAAAGATAAACATTAATTAGAAAAATGTGGCCGATTTGGCCTACGTGTTGAAGTGGATGCCAACTCTGGATCAAATCTGTTTCAAAGAATTGCTAAAAAAACAGTATAGCTTGATAGCTACGTAACATTTTACTTTAATACCTATGTAAAATATCATTGCAAATTTAAGTGTAATTCAGTAATTTACAATAAATACTTTTTCCATCTTCTAGTAAGCTAATTCTAAGTAATGACATAAAATTAAAATGTGAATATTATTAAGAACTATAAATATTGGTACTAAAATGTTAGCAGATTACTTTTAATTCATTAAAATTTAATAACTATTACAGTTACACTGATAATTGCAATTATTTACGAAATATACTAGTCAAATTTTCCTACCACGAAAGATAATTATATATTTTTGCTCGAATCTGAAAATAAATATTGAGAGTAAAAAGGTTCTATTTTTAAAAATAGGGTCTTGGTTTCTACCAAAGTTACAATGCTTTTAGAATAATTATCAGTCTACAGTTTTGTGCTTGGATTCAAGTAACTGAAAGTTTAATACATTTAATAAAATAATTTTTTTGAGAGGGTCAAAACTTTGGAATGCTCTCCTGTAAAATTTTCTGCGGTGCAGATAGAACCTTTTTACTGTAGTGTCGCGAATTGCGAGAGGAGGAGAGTTATGATTTACTCTTTTTGAGGTTCGTTAATGTTAAACCAGTTTCTTCCTGAGTATTTTGATGCTATTGACAATGTCGTAGGGAATTAAATTTTCTGTGCAGTCACGTGTGCTATTTTTGAGACTCGTTGATGCTAAACCAAATTGGTAGTACAGACGGTGATTGACACGTAGAAATGAATTCCATCCCAAAAGTTGTCTAACTTGTACTTGAACCGTTTTATTTCCTATTATTCTTGTCCACCAACTAGAGAATGTTCGCATAATAACAATGTGTTTATGTATAGAGAATGCCAGAACGTTCGTTTTAAAAACATTGCACTCATAATTTTTTATTAAAATATAATTAATTGCGAGTTTTTATTAGGTACGTGATAAAAGTAAGGGTTGTGGGCTCTTTGAAATTCGGTATTTATAGTCTGTCTATATGATGATTTACACGCATACCTATTCTCATCTGCTTTTCCAATGATTTGAGTAGATTCTTTCAAAATTTCTTTTAGTAACGATATTGATTGTTAGTGATTCCGGACTCGCCAACTACTATGGTCATTAGTCCGGTAAATGTAGGGCGTGTTTTTGCTCGGGAGGTGGCGGTGGTCTCCCCCCTAGATGGCCAGATCCGGCGCCGACCTACCGTTGTCTATTGGCGTTTTCCCTAACCAGGTATTTCCCACCAGCGGGGGAACCACCCTAGCCGGGACACGTTCTAAGTCCTCGACAGGTCTCCTGGCATGTGTGGTAGTGAAGTGCTTGTAAGTGTGTGTGAGAGTAACAGGAGGATAGGAAAAATAATGCGAATGAAAGATCGCGTGCCATCCGTGGCCCGTTTGTTAGGGTGCTACTCCGGCATTCGCCAGATGTTGATCGGAGAAACCACGTAAAACTATCGATCAGAGCAGCCGGCCGCTAGAATTCTTCTGGAGACTGCGACTGAATTCGACCTAGCTGAAAAGCTACTGACGAAAACCCTATCGCCGTCGGGAATCGAACCTAGGATCTCCCGGTCAGAGGCGCTGCAGTGACATCAGTTGATGAACTGAGCCACCGCTTCCGGTTGTGACGATATTGTGAAAAAGTAAATGAGTCCTAAAAACTACCACATGCCTGTCACTTGGAGGTATTAACCTTTGCCACTCCAGCTCTTATGGCCGGCGAAAGAATACATTTTGCAGAGTAACGCGCTCTTCTTCGATGCCCAAGTTTTATAGAACCTGTTCGTCTACTGACCTTAGGAGAACATCCCCCTACTGACCTGAAATATCCGTAGATACGTCGCAGAAGCAGTTTCCACTTTGCTGTGCAGAGAAAGTAGGACCATGATTTTCTCTGTAGACTCAATTTTGTTCCCAATCTCGCGTTTAGACAATAATCTTAAGGGATTTTGAGGGAATGAATATGGTTTAAATGGGGCAAGAGAAATCGGTGCAAACGCTCAATTCTGACGCGGCTTCCAAGGAAAATGGGTCAGGATTTTCTCCGTTAATCCTGCGAGTTTGCTCCATTTCTTATAAATGTTCAACTAACCAACATAGTTTGATGCCAAAAGGGTTGATTCAATGCAGCAGGAATTGATATGGGTGATCAAATTTGATTTGGTTCCGTGGAGAAAAGGAGTGTTCACCGTGAGTTCATTTTTTACTTTTCCATTAATTAATTCATTTTAATGATCGAACAATGAACAGCATATGTGGACTGTATAACTTTATATTGAACTCAATATAGTGGGAGAAAAGAAAGTGAAGAAGCGATATGTTAAACTTAATAGTTATGATACCGATTAGAAGATTAGAAGCTGCTTTGTTGGAATGTTTTCTAAGAAAAGCAGGAGGTAGTAGATAATATATTGAGTTGAAATAAAGCTTCAACAATAAAATAATCACTTGACATGCGCTACTAAAATTTGGTACTTAAGTATTTTAGATATTTTCTGCTTAGATATTTTTTTCATCGGGATCGTCTGACTTGTTAACCGTTGATACGACGATACATGGTAAGTACAAGATAATGACTTTTCATGTAATGCGGGCGAATAGTATCAGTAACGTCTGTCTGTACTTGGCACGTCAGCCCGCGTGCGGGACATAGTGTTACTTACGTAGCTACATTAAACATTATATTTACATTTCCAGGAAGTAAAAAACAATAAAAAAACTAGGCTATGCTCTTGTCGCTTAGTTCAAACATACGAAAAAGATGTTTGTTTCTTCTACGTTTTAACTACGATTTCAAGGTTACCTTGCGCATTCCAAATCTGATGGAAGTGCGAGTGTTTAGTGTTTAATTTTGTTAATGAATTACGCGTCGAAAAAATCCAGTAAAGTATATAAAAAATATTCCAAATGGAAATACAAAATATCTTCTTCCTAAAAGGAAAATAAAGAAATCATTGCCTTTCTTTTAATAATGCTACATCTCTGAGCACCCCATGAAAATTGATTGGAAAATAAATTAAATAATTTCTGCAAGTAAACAAAGCAGATTTGAGCCGTTGGCATGCACCAGGTTTATTTCACGTGCGTCGTGATAATCTAGTATCTTAAAAGAGAATAACAGGTAACTGTGAACCAATCTCTGAAGTCTCTCATTTTACCATTTAATTTAAAGCCTTTGGCCATGCCAAACTTTTCATTTCTATTATGTGTAGGAAAGAAACTATATTTAAGTCCTTTCGAATGTGTTCACTTCTGAGATAACACGTTCAGAAACACATTAAGGGCGATGCTTTACACTGATTGTATTTCATTCTTAGAACGTGTATGAGACAACGGCGCATACTTGCCTGTACTCAAGATTTGAATTCACACGGTAAATTATTTAGTCACATTAACCCTATTAATTGCATCTTTCCTAGCATTTTTACAGCTATTGTATTTTTGCAACACACATCATTATATCATGCTGCCAAAACCGACAGCAGCATGTTCGTCAAAGAATAACCATTTTTTGAAACTCATCAAAGGAAATTGTGTATCAAAATGCAAATGTTAATCAACGTGACAACAAGAGTACTTAAATTTATGTTTTTACCCCTCCACTTGCAAAATCGCATGTCAAATGTGAGTTTCAGAGCCACTTCCATTACTGTTCTCTTGTGGCGAAGTGGTCAACTGCATGGAGAGATTTCATTGCGCCTCCTGCAACGTTCAGTTACAACATCTCGCCGGTGTCACCAATCTCATTCTGTAACGTTCTGTTACATCTCGCCACTGTCATCAATTTCATTCTGCAACGTTCTGTTACAACAATTTGCTGCTGTCACCAATTTCATTCTGTAACGTTGTTACAACATCTCGCGGCTGTCACCAATTTCATTCTGTAAAGCTCTAACACTGCATGGAGAGATTTCATTGCGCCTCCTGTAATGTTCTGTTACAACAGCTCGCCGCTGTCACCAATTTCATTCTGTAACGTTCTGTTACAACAGCTCGCCGCTGTCACCAATTTCATTCTGTAACGTTCTGTTAAACATCTCGCCGCTGTCACCAATTTCATTCTGTAAGTTCTTTACAAATCTCGCCGCTGTCACCAATTTCATTCTGTAACATTTCGCCACTAACTCTGATTTTTAATGTTAACGTTCTGTATAATTTTTTTATTCATATTTCTTTAAAACATATTTAGATTCCTTTTCAAAACAATTTCACTCCTCGACTAAAATTCTATGTCTGAATATCTCTTTCGTTCATAAACTTCTCTTCTGCTACCGCAACCCTCAAACATATGAACAGTTGTTCCAGATTTGTTTACAAAGAAAATCAATAAACATATGTGTAATAAGTAAACATATACGTAACGTTACACTTCAGGCCTCTCTGGAAGATAATCACTGTGGCTTCATGGATGTAAACTCTTCGACCTCTTTGCGCATCGTTTCCGTCTTGCGCCGAGCCGCTGCCACTGCGGTGCGGGAGGGTGTGGGAGGCTGCGCCGTTGGCGTTGGAGGCGACGGAGCGGATCTGGCGGGCGGCCAGGGCGGGTGGCCCGGGAAAGGGGGAGTGGGCGGGGCGAGGTGCGTATTTTATCCGCGCTACCACTGCAAACCAGGCGCGGGCCTGAGGGGCGAAATACGGCCTGCAAGCCATGGCAGGCCCGAGAAATGACCGTTCGGTTGAAGGCTCACGCAGACCTGGTCGGCCACCGTGGGAGCGGAAGATGGGTGTAATAGCATTTGCCGAACGAGAAAATGTTGAACGTTGGAAGAGTACTGTTGGATCGTAGGATTCACTTCTACGTGGCTGAACTTCATTTGCAGCTAGAAAGCATCGCGCGTGTTAACGTATACTTATACAAAATATAATTAGTTTAGTTTAGTTAATGCCTTATTTTACGTGGCGAGACTCGGGCCATCAGGCCCGCTCTTCCGTCTAACCACGCAAATTTCGTTACGTTCCTTTCACCACCTAGTGGAGAAAGGAGGTATACTTTTGGGCGACGAAACTGGCGGATCTCAATTTTGCTCAGAGGTTTCTTTTAGGCTTGAGGATCTTTTACATGCAGTAAATCTACTACATGGGACAGCCGGTTTTAACTTCCCCTCCGAAGGAAGGCGTACGAGCGATTTTTTCGCCCTTAAAAATCCACGGCTTCGATCGGATTTGAACCCGCAAATTCGGGTACAACAGTCCGGTACGCTGACCGTTATACCACCGAATCCGAAATAATTAACTGAAATTTCTCGTACGTTAATAATTGTTACTAAATATTTACAATCTGTTGTTTAAGTTGGATTGAGTAGTGATTTCGGGCGCGTCAACTGTTAGGCCATTATTCACGGGAGTGTAGCGCATGCTTTTATCGCGAGAGGTGGCGGTGATCTTCCCCGCTGGATGTCGAGATCCAGAGCCGCCCTACACATTGGCACGCGGGATTTTCCACAACCAGGAATCTCCCCCCAGCGGGGTACGGCTCCCAGCTGGGGCACGCTGTAAGCTCCCGACTGACCTTCCGACAAGTGTGGTAGAATAGGACATGTGAGTATGTGTGTAACGAAAGGGTAAGGAAAGGACAAGGAAGATTAAATAAAGATTGCACGTGATACGTGGCCCATTTGTTATGGTTCTGCTTCGGTATTCATTTGGTTTTGATAGGCAGAACGGAAAACTCCCTGTCGGAGCTACCATACGTTGGAATTGTTTTCTATTTGGCGTCTGAACTCGACCTAACCATCTGGCTAGTGTCGAAACTCCAGCCACCATCGGAACTCGAACTCTAGGACCTTCCTATCAAAGGTACTGCAGCGACATCAATTGATGTTCTGAGATACCTAAACCGGTGTTTCAGTTTGGATACGTTTGGGATTTATCAGTGGTAATGTCTAGAGAAATTATTAAAAACACTAAATTTTTGTTAGTCTCTAACGTTTGATACTTATTTTACGTGAGTAATGAATACTCAAAAAAAAAGTACACTGACACGCTGATATTTAAAACTGAAAAAGGTTGAACTTGGTAATGGCTTTCAGAATGTATCCCCAAAATAATGTTTTTTTAAACCATTAATAAAAGCGATTACTTACAGGGGAAGCATATCGTGCTAAAAGTTCAATTATTAGCACTAGTGGTAAAAGTGAACAATGCTTTAATTATTTAATTATATTATGTATAATTAATTAATATAGTTTATTATATTAATAATATAATTAAATTTGTAAAAGCAACAAAGAAAACAATTTTTTTTGTCTGAATGCATCAACCACTGCTAACGTTAAAGTATCATTAAATGATTTGTATTCTTGGATTAAAATAAAAGTCAGTAAGGCATTCTAAAATATAGTATATGACTCACGTGGTTGAAGTAAATTTACTTTGCTCATAGGATGGCCTCACTCAGCCTATTGGCCTCATGTCCCAACCTTTCCTACTTGAAAAAAATGTCCCTTTTACCACTGGTATAGTAAACAACTCTCCTTATAATACTGGACTCTGAGATTGTTACTTATCACAATAACACATTTAGACGTTACCATGGGCATCTTTCAAACGTTCATGGCACAATATTCTGATGACTCCTTTGTATTGGAAGTGAGCCTCCGGCCTTCCGCCCACCTGAAGGCGGCAAAAAGGACCTCTTCGCGCGCCGTCGCTTGCCGGTGGACGAAGTGGTGGATCTTTCTGGCCATTCACTTTTTCTCTCCTCCCTCTCACTTTACCTTCCGCAGCCCCCCCCCCCCCTTCGTCTCCCACACTCTCTCACTGTTGTCGCTCAGACCTCCCAGCACCCCACTCTGTGCCTCCTAGCCCCCCCGCCCCGCCCCACACCACCCCGTCTCGGACAGTCCCGCTACGCCCGCCCCGTACCGCTCTCTCTTGCTCCCACCCCTCCTGTCACCCTTGCTCTCACCCTAGCTCTCTACCTTGCTCTCTCACTCGCTCCCGCTCGTTCTCTTGCTCTCGCTCTTGCTCTCTCTTGGGCTCTTGCTTTTGCTCTCGTCTCATCCAGACTCGCCCTTTCTTTGATCCCCCCCCGCCCCTCTTTCCCTTCCCCCTGCCCATACCCTCCGCATCGCTTCTCGCCAGCGACCACGCCGTATAGCCGCTAATGGTGTGCCGTGAGAGGCGGACGGGCGTTGTCGCGGGGCGGGGCGGGGCGGGGCGGGGCGGGGCGGGGCGGGGCGGGGCGGGGCGGGGCGGGGCGGGGCGGGGCGGGGCTGGGCTGGCGACGGGCAGAGTCCGCGAGTGAAAAGTTTGCGAGGCGAGCGGTGGCGGCGCTGTCACCCGTGTTTGTTCCCTCGAAGCCTCCGCCCGTGGCCCGCCCCCGCCCCCGCCCCCACCCCCGCCCCGGTCTACGGCGCTGACGAGTCGGCCCGAGACGAGAGGCCTCTGCGGAAGCAAAAAGCGAGGAGCGAGGGCTGTGGGGGAAGGAGCCGCCTGGAGGCAGAGGGCGCTGCACTGAAGAGGCCTGGAAGGACCCCAAGAGCCCCATGCCACTGCACGCACGTGTGTTCCCAAGAAAGCCCTGTTCGCACTCCGGTCAGCACACAAGGTGAACTAAGCCATATTTTGTAATAGTCAGCAACCTCGTTAGGCCTATGAAAGCAATAACAGATGCAGTTGATATTTATAAACAGAAATAATAGCAAAGATTTTTCCTGACCTGGATGGCTGAGGTGGGTAAAGCGTATGCCGACTCAGCATCTCAGCGTCTCGGTCCGAAGGGTCGCGGGTTCGAATCCAGCCGTGAACATGGTTGTTCGTCCCTTATCTTTCATGTATGTGTTGTCGCGGAAAGCGTGAGCCTGCTGACCACAGGCCCAGTAGCTCCCAAGTGCGTGTCTAGTGATAATGTGTTAAAGTTATCATGTTCTCAAGAGGGACCTAGTAGGTATCCGCCGTGGATAGTCGAAATGGATATTTCCTGAAGCTGGAAAATGTTCCAGGAAGAAAAACAAAGAGATAATAGCTGAGAGTTTGTGTTATTGGATGTCCCGTTCAATACTTTTCGGAATATCATCGTATATGAAAAAAGTATTTAAGTAAAAATATTTACTTCTACTGATAATAGACCTACTTATATTCCATCATTGTAGGTCGGTACGACTTATTAATTTGTTTCGATTTGATTTGATGGACATATCATAAAAGTCACTTTATAGTATCTCTTAAAATCCTCAACAGATATCGGCCGTATAAAGTGACAATTTTCAGTCGTCTCTTTGCTTGCATTTCGTCGACATGACACTACAATCCGACCAAAAATAATTACATATTCAATAAGAAATGAAGAAGCTTTGTAAAGATTCATTTTCATGGTCAAATTAACTTGGCTGCGTTATTCACTTCACTTTGAACTCTTATAATCTATTTCAAAAACTATTCCCATGACTACAATTTATCCTTGCAATTAGATTAGGAATTAAAGGGAAAACATTTCAATTTATGAAATCGTCTGACGTCTGAAAGATTAGCATAGAATCATTGACTACACTTCATAATGTGTCCCAACTTATATTACATTCTTTTTTCAGTTTAACATATTAACATAATGTCTTTTAGAAGGTCATACATGTATTAGAAAGCATAAAAATTGTCCTCTCGATGACTTTACATTAGTTTTGAATCTTACTCCAGAGGATGACTTTTAATAAACGCCTGTATAGACCCGATATTCAAAGCGTCTTAATTTGAATTTGTTTTGGAACAAATCGTAAACCAGGGATGCATTAGTCAAAGAAGTAAAATAAATGGAAAAAAATCAACATTGCCTTTTCATGAATTATAGATTTCGAATATTATTTTTTTTTAATTTTCGCCAGATTCATAGATTAGATCACCTACAATTTGATTGAAATTAATTCTAAAACTGATAATCAACACCTACATTCCTCAATACTAATTTAGCGAATAACAGATAAAATGATTAAAAATCCTTTAATGCTATTATGGATGAAAATTCCCTTTAGTAAGTAACGAAGGTGATGATTTGTGTAATCAGTTTTCATGCCATTTATTTTCGCAAATATACAAGCGATTTGGAATTTAGTAATTTAATGTAATTACGTTTTAAAGCATAAACAATAAATCGTATTTAAGTATTTATGCAAAAATATTTCTATATATATTTTATAATCTGTTTTTATTGTAATAATTTGCTGTAGTTTTTACTCCCATATTTGAAGTTTTTATGTTCGTGTGCATGATCGTAGTAAACGGTATAAATTTAAAATAAAATAATGTCAGGAGAGCTAAGCAGTTCCAGAATATAATTTTGAGGAGTCTCCTCAGGTGATATCTGAACATTTTCTGACACATAAATTGGTTGAAGGTAAATTACGATACTCAAAACATTTATAATTCAAAAATTTGTAGTTTTTTTTATTGAGATATGCTCCCTTTCAGAGATCACTGTGGAAATTCTGTTTACACTCACTTGAAATATGATTGCTTCCTTCATGCCTGTCCTCATCCCCTCCTTCATCCCCTACATTTCCAACCAATTTGTGCTTCCCTATACACCGCGTCCCCGGCCATGCCTATTGACCTCGCCTTCAATTCTGGTTCGCTCTCCGTCAATGCGAGAAACTCTGAGGCTGTCCACGAGCCGTATGCGGATCCTCAGACCATCTGCGCCCGCCGCCCGCCGCCCGCCGCCCGCCGCCCGCCGCCCGCCGCCCGCCGCCCGCCGCCCGCCGCCCGCCGCCCCGGCCTCGGGCGGCCGAGAAGTTGCCCACCGTTGGGCGGGATCGGAAGCGGTCGAGGGCTAACAAGGAGTTAAAACGGCCGCTGCGCCCGGCCGACCGCCGTCCCCCATCCCCCCCGCCCGCCCCGCACCGCACCGCCACCTCCGTCCCCTCTCCCGCCCCGCTCGGCCCGGGCCGCACGGGCATCGCCTCGAGCGCAAAGCGATTAAAGACAACTTCGCTCGACTGCAACGCGTCCTTAGTGCTAGAGGGCTGGATTCTATTAGATTTCGCCGTGTCCGACTTTTGTAGTGATCTCGCCAGTCGTATTTGTACTGTATGTAGATTAATCATTGTATGACATTACAATTCTATTAGAATAATTAAGAATAATTAGATTTTGTCTAAAAACAATTATATTGCGAGTGGTCTCGCTTTATACTACTTGGAGTCTTATATTTGGGGTCTAGATGACTGCAAGCGCAATTGGCCTTCTAAGTAGCTCTTCAGCATTGCTTGATCGGACGATTCTGCTTCGTCTGTTGATCCGACTTTCTCGCTTCCTTTTGAGGAACGATTCCTGAGTGTTACGGATACTCGGTGACTTTTGGAAATCCAGAAGCGGCACTGTTTACGCGCGCGTATGTTAAAAGTCCGGAATAACTCGTTAAAAGGGAGCGTGTAACTCGAGTTTTCGGACCGGGAGCGGTAGCTCAGTGCATCAACTGATGGCACTGCAGCACTTCTGACCGGGGGATCCTAAGTTCGATCCTAGGTTCAAGACGAGCAGCAGGATTTTCGACACTAGCTTTCCAGCTAGGACGAATTCAGTCTCTGTCTGGAGGAGAATTCTAGCGGTCGGCTGCTCTCATCGGTAGTTTTCCGTAGTTTCTCCGATCAACACCAGGCGAATGCCGGAGCAGTACCCTAACAAACGGGGCACGGACCACGCGCGATCTATCCTTCCTCTTCATTATCCTATCCTCTACCCTTAGATACACACTTACACTAACATGCACCACACTACTACATATTCCGGGAGACCGGTCAGTAGCTTAGAGTTTGTCCCGACTGGGCGGTGCCCCGCTGGTGGGAGAGTCCTGGTTAGGGGGAAACCCCACTAGCCGACGGTAGGTCGGCGCCGGATCTCGCCATCCAGCGGGGGAAGATCACCGCCATCTCCCGAGAAAAAACATGCACTACACAAACGGGACTAATGACCAAAGCAGTTGACACGCCCGGAAACACGAAAAAATCAATCAATCATTCGGGTTTTCGGTTCTATCCGTCTTTGAACGCAGTCTCATATCTACACTCACAGTCTTCCCAGCAATAAGTGAACCTTATCAGCGGATTATTTTTGGGATAGAGAAACAGATGTAGTTGCTGTCTCCTGCCGCTGGTAATGTCGTGTAGGGTTGGGGGCCGGCTGGATCAGTGCAGGCAGAAGCGTCCGCGGGACAGGTGCATATTACACCCACAGGTTTTTTGGCTTTATTATAGCAAGCAGCGTTGTTGATGTAACCTGTAATCCAGAAATGCTCGCTTTCGTGAAATTTCCGGGTATTTTGCATTGCAAAACGAGCTACAGATTAATACTACAGCTATAATGTAGTCCGGTCGACCAATTAATCAAACTCCCCAAACCTCTCGCATCTTGTGAAACGAGGGCTCAATAAAACGTGCGCGGATAATAACACATTCAGTTCACTCCCACAGTGACGCTTGACATTCACACATCTGCGCTGTGTTATTGGCTCTTCAGACACCCTCTACCCTTTCTCCATAACTGTCTCAATCTCAAAATTGTTTTTGCTCTACCCTCATACCTCACGTTATCAAATTGTACTATACGTCTCATTCTTTAACCCAAACTTGCCTCTTAAAGCCGTCTACTCGTTGATCTCACCCGCTTAGCTACTCTCTTGATCTTCTTAAGCACTTACACTCTCAAACCTTCTTACACAAACATTCTTATACCTTACACCCTTCTGTATTTCACCATGTCAGCTCTTCTGTTCTCAACCCACTCCTTCCATCTCTTCCCTCTTCCCTCGCTCTCCTCTCCTCTTACTTCCCTCTCCCTCCTCTCGCTCTCTGACCCATTACCTTCTCACTCCCCTTACCCTCTCACTATCCTCACTATCTCATTCCACTCATCCCTCATTCCTCTCTCCCTACCTTTCCCTCTCCCTCTCTTTCCACTCTTCCTCTCTCCCTTCACCGCTTACCGCTCATCCCTTTCCCAACAATGTACAATGTACAACAACCGGAGATTCCTTCAAACCCTCGAGACCGTCTCCGCGCTAGCGCTCTCTGTAACTCAGCTTGACATTCGTCCATTATTCCAACTCTCCCACCCATATCCCCCACCCGCGTCCCTCAATGACACAGCACACGCTGCATCCTGCGCTTTCCCTGACTTGTTCGTCGCGACCGCCCCGCCCCGCCCCCTCGCGAAGACGGAGCGCCGGCGCGCGCGCTCCTTGGCCTTCATCAATAAATCATGGCGGCGTAATCCAATTGGAAGGCGCTCATCACCGCGATCGCCTCCCCTCCCCTCCCCTCCTTCGTTAGACTCCGCCTCATTGCGCGCCCGCGCCGAGGATTTTTCAGCCGCTCCGCAGCGTTTCCACTTGGGAAATTCCGCCGCGCGTCGTGAACAGCGCGATACAGCGCGATACGGCGGGCGGGCGCGCAGACAGACGGACGGACAGACACACGGACGGGCGGAGAGCGCGCGCGTGGCCGAGGGGCGGCGAGCGCCTCTATCATCAGGTTGCTGGAAACTAAGCCCCTGGGTGCCGTGTGAGGGCGGGGAGAAACGGTGATGAACAGGACGCGGATGAAGAGGGCACGGAGGATGGGGGTTCTTAGCGGCGATGGAGGTGGTGGATAACAGGAATGGAGATAAAGAGGGGAGCGGGAATGGAGGTGGAATGTGGGGGTAGAGATGGGAAGCGGGGATGGAGATGGGAAGTGGGGGTAGAGATAGGAAGGGGGATGGATATGGGAAGCGGAGATGCAGATGAGAAGTGAAGGTGGGGGGGGGAGGGGTGGATATGGGAAGCGGAGATGCAGATGAGAAGTGAAGGTGGTGATGGGAAGTGGGGATGGAGAGGGAACGCGGGGATGGATAGGGAGTAGTAGTGATTGAGAGGCGAAGCCGGAAGGAAGGGAACGGAAGGGTGAGAGCGGCAAGGGAAGGGGAGACTTTTGATGAAGGGGCGGAGCGGAGCCTTCGACTGCCTCCCGAGGAATTTCTCTATCTCCAGATCGACTCGCGTCTGCCGAGCGTGCTCCTGAGACTTTTTTGGAATCAAGAGAAGTTACCGTGATTTCGCCTCTTGAGGAATGCGCAGCGACATCCTCGAGATTGACGAATATTGAAGCCAGAAATGGCCATGATTGCTCCCACACGAGCACGTCGAAACGATTGTCAGCAAAATACCTGTGTTCTTCAGCATTTAAATATTGGAGGGAAAAATAATACTTCCCGTGGTAGATATAAAAGATGTATTGTACAAGTTCCAAGTGAGCCATTTACACACACACACACACACAACACACACACACACACACACACACACACATTTACAAGTTTTGAGTGTGTTGGATACTAATAAAATTTACTTATATTTCTAAGTAAAAAGATAAAGCCGCAAGCAGAAAGAGAAATTACGCTTTTGGTTTGGATTTGCCTTGAAAGAAGTCCAAGGTGAAAAAATACGATCGCTTGCAAGACTTTCTCTTACTTGTACGAGCCTTTACTTTCGATTACCTGTAGGACTGTCATCTTAAGTGATTTTTCATATATGTTGGCGCCAAACAGGTTGTTAAACTTGCACAAACACCAAAACAAATATTCATCGTATTTTTCAGAATTTTATTTTATATTTTATATATCGAAGTATCCTTTCACTCGCAGACGAAGCGAGAAGGTAGCGTGCCGTGCTTTATAAACAGACACCTTGGATGTTATAAATTTCGTCCTTATGCCGCAGCAATGGTAACCACTGCGTGGTTTACGATCTGTATGGAGTTCTTAATTGATTATTCCATGTTTCCGAGTATGTAAACTGCAATGATCACCACTCCGGTTCTCTCCCCTAGCGACGCACCGCCTCAGTCAGGACAGCAGTAAACTCCCGAAAGGTCTCCCCACATGTGTGGTAATGCATTTACGTATGAGCCTGGGTATCTAAGCGGAGAAGGAAGGACAAGTTTGAGGAAAGAAGGTCGTGCGCCGAGTGATCGTGATCTGTTTGTTAAGATGCTTCTGCGGAATTTTCCTACTATTGATCGGAGAAAACACAGAAAACTACTGATAAGGGGAACTGGCCGTTACGTTTCCCCAGAGAGCTGTTGAATGCGACATAGCGTGTGTGTGTGTATGTATATCTCTATCTCTATCTCTCTCTCTCTCTCTCTCTCTATATATATATATATATATATATATATATATATATATATATATATATATATATAGAGAGAGAGAGAGAGAGAGAGATTATATAGATAGATAAAGAGATAGATGGATAGATAGATAGATAGATGGAGGAGAGAGAGAGAGAAGATTATATAGATAGATGGATAGATGGATAGATAGATGGATAGAAGATGGATAGATAGATGGATGAGAGATGGATAGAGAGATGGATAGAGAGATGGATAGAGAGATGGATAGAGAGATGGATAGATGAGATAGATGGATGGATAGATGGATAGATGGATAGATGGATAGATAGAGAGATGGATAGATAGAGAGATGGATAGATAGAGAGATAGAGCACTGTCGGGAATCAAACCGTAGGACCTCTGTCAGACGCTGCATAGGTAGCGATATTGTGTAGCTCTTGCAAAATACGGTGACTACATTGAAAATTATGTACGTACACAGTGCTCCAGGGTAATATTTGCGCGATACGTGAGCTGAGGTTATTCTGAACAGATTTATTTCTAGTCGACAAAAATCTAAACATCGAGCAGATCTGAGCGATGTATAATTAAATGAATTGTGACGAACTACCTGTACTAGTCATCTGCCAGATTTTAAGTTTGCATTGAAAATAATTCAGGCAAAAAAATAATATTAATAAAAACATTAGTAATGAAAATGCTTATGAAGTTTCTTAAAACAGATTTTCAATTTTCCAGTTTTCCAAAATTTTAATTTGTAAATTAATGTTTTACTATTTGGTTTACCATTCTGCTCTTCTACGGTTTCTTTAAAAATAAGTGGAAAACATAAGTGCGAATCTTTCCAAACTCTTTCCTCAAGATCGTCGCTCTTAGAGCTGTAGTGATAGGCCATACCTGTTCTAATATTTTTAGAATCGTCCTATTTCAAGAAGGTACAGTGTGTTTTTTACCGGGCAATCCAGAATTATTTTTACGTAACGCTCTTCACTTTTACTGTTTAAACGGTGTAAAACGATGAATATCCCGTTGATTGAATGAGAATTTCCATTAAACAATACGAAAGGTTTACATGTATAGAATTTATTTGGACTGCAATGTGTTCGTAAATTACTTTTTGTTCTTCTCCGTATTCATTGTTCTTGTTTTCGCATTCATTGGAATTGGAACTGCCCGTACAATAGAACGTAATGCGTATGCTTGTTTGGCCTATGTTCTGCCAATTCCGGTATTGTCTCGAATGTTCAACACAGTACTGAGTTTTGTAATGGTGCGCCCAAGGTGAGGATCCCATACCTCTGTTCTTAACGATACACTGTTGTCTGAAAACATTACGTTATTCAATTGCATAACAGTAACTTAAGCTTTATGGTTTATCTAAACGCTGAAAATATAACTGGAAAATGTACTTCTGAATTTCGTTAAAAATAGGCAAGGCGAATTGAGTTCTCACTTGGCGAGCGGGCTCAGTAAACTGGAAAAACACTATCCATATCCACTACTTTTGCACAAAATTCATTTCAATTCAATGCTGAATATCACATGGCGCGTATCATGTCTTCAGACCTGCTCTTCTGCCGTACAACGCGGATTTGGCTCCTTTTGCCATCAAATAGAGAAAGAAGGTATGACTTTGGCAACGAAACACGCGATTAGAATTTAGCTCAGTGACTATTTTTAGGCTTGAGGTTCTCTTACATCCAGTTACTCTAAGGAATAGGATAGCTGGCTTTACCTTCTCTCCAAAGGACAGAACACGGAATATTTTCGTCCTTGAAATTCTAGGGCTTCGATGGGTTTTGAACCCGCGAATTTAGGTGTACCATGAGACCGTTCAACCGTTACAACAGCAGAGCCCCAAACTATGAGCGTGGAGGCGCAGGCGTCTGGTGGCGCTAGCCGTCGGTGGAATGGCACTCGAACCCCGGTATTGTGCGACACCGCCTGCCCTCTTTCAGCACTTTCAATGTATTTTGGAAAAGTTGAAATCACGACACATGAAGAAATTGAAATGATGAAAAGCAGAATGAAGGAGAAATGAGAAATGAGGTACAGTGAAGGGAAAGGGAAATGAAGTACAGTGAAGTGGAAAGGTGAAATGAAGTACAGTGAAGTGGAAAGGTGAAATGAAGTACAGTGAAGGGGAAAGTTGAAATGAAGTACAGTGAAGGGGAAAGTTGAAATGAAGTACAGTGAAGGGGAAAGTTGAAATGAAGTACAGTGAAGGGGAAAGTTGAAATGAAGTACAGTGAAGGGGAAAGTTAAATTAAGTACAGTGAAGGGGAAAGTTAAATGAAGTACAGTGAAGGGGAGAGGATAAATGAAGTACAGTGAAGGGGAGAGGAGAAATAAGATACAATGTTGAAGAAAGATAAAACGAGGGGGGTTGTAGAACAGGCGAGAAGGCTGAATGATGAAGGAAGCCGGGGGTAGAGGGTGGTAAGTTTCGGGCGCAGGGAGAGTGCGCGTGCAGAGTCTGTTCGCTTCGCTGCCTGCGCCGCCTGCTCCTCCCACTGGCCCTCAGGCGCCGGTGGCCTAGCGCCGCCGCTGCTCAATATTCCGCTGCTCCCACCCCGCTGCACCAGGCGCCGCGCCGCCGTCTTATTTCCAAAACGGTCTCCGTTATTTCCGATACGAGGCGCGCGCCGCCGCCGCCCAATATGTATGAATTCGACTCCTCATTCTCCCATCACAGTTCCCCTCCGTCCTCGCCCACCGTATCACACTACCTCGCCCTCCTCCCCTCCCCCCTCCCTCCCCTGCCTCCCCTCGCCCCCCCCTCCCGCCTCACCTCGCCCGCCTCCCCTCGCCCCCTCCTCCCGCCTCCGCCCTCGCCCTGCCTCCACGCTCGCCCCGCCCCCACCCTCGCCCCGCCCCCACCCTCGCCCCGCCCCCACCCTCGCCCCGCCCCCCCCTCGCCGCCCACCTGCCCCCCACCCTCCCACCTCGCCCCCGCCCCCCCCCTCGCCCCGCCCCCCCCCCCTCGCCCCGCCTCCACCCTCGCCCCGCCTCCGCCCTCGCCCCGCCTCCCCCTCGCCCCGCCTACACCCTCGCCCCGCCTCCACCCTCGCCCCGCCTCCGTTCACGACTGCCGCCAGCGAGATCAGTGCCGAGCCCGGTGATTCCCAAGTGAGAAGAATGTAGTCTGCAGAAGCCAGTGGAGGCCTTAGAAGAAGCTGTGGTGATGAAGTGCATAATCTGACTCAAGCAGTGTAGTGTTTAATACCTTACCTTTACACACGTAAAACATTAGGACCATTTTGTATTAAGTAGTAGTTTCTGGCATAATGTGCTGAGCGGTTTCTTTGACGATTGAAGCTTACTGCGTTTCCTTTTAAAGTGAAAATATGTTGAAGGTTTGTCGTTTCAAAGCACAATTTGTGAGTAGTACGAGCTTTGCGTATCAGAAGAAGAGGTTGCTGATGACGCTACCTAGGCACGAAGACATTTTTCTCGGATCACAACGGGGAGCTGCCCTGCTGCAGGATTCTTCCTCTGACAAATCAACGGAGGCTTTGGCGGCAAGTGAGGGACGAGGGTGGTGATGGCGTTAAGCCGGGGAAGGTGGGGAGGAGTTTGGCCACCCTTGAAACTATGTCGTTATATTGAGTCCATTCTGCTCGTGGAGCTTCTGTTTTGTCTTCAAGGAGATTCTCGGCGCGCAGATGCTGATTCAGTATCACTCAAGAGCAACACCTAGACTTCTATCAGACTCTCAATGCAAAATTTGCAAACTTCAATGACATTTTAATTCAGAACTATCAAAATACTCGGTGTGAGAGTGAGAAACACTGACGCTCACGTTTCCTCATGTAGGTCGCACTGGACGCGTCCGTTAGCAGTTGAATGTGTACTCTATTTTCCTTGAAAACTGTTGTCATACTTTTTACATTAACCCGTAACCAAAGTCGTGAATTTATGTTATGCAACTACAAACGTGGAGTTAGACTCACTCCGCATGCTTCCTTGAGGATTTATGCCTAATTTACTTTTTTAAATTATTTTTGGGTACATTTTGTACATTGTGAGGCGGGGCTAGGGTGGAGGCGGGGCTAGGGTGGAGGCGGGGCTAGGGTGGAGGCGGGGCTAGGGTGGAGGCGGGGCTAGGGTGGAGGCGGGGCTAGGGTGGAGGCGGGGCTAGGGTGGAGGCGGGGCTGGGGTGGAGGCGGGGTTTTTAGTGGAGGCGCGAGACAAGTAGATTCGTAGATTCGTAGATAAAGACGGTGCGGAACCAAAGGCGGGGACGAAAGTGGAGTCATGCGGGAGGAGGCAAAAACAGTTGTGATGGTGGAGCAAAAGGAGCAAGCAATTGCTCCTGGTACTGGTCTCTGTGCCTTGCGTTACATTAGAGCTATTTCTCCAGAGAGAATACTGCTGCACATTCTACCCTGGCCTTTTCTTTGCGGAAAGGGTTATCTGCTATTTTTTTTTCTGTTTAGAACGACTGTCCTTTATTGCCATCATCTATTACTGTTCATTATTTATTTTCTCTCCACTAGAGAGCTGTGCTTTCTTTTTCATGTTCTTACTGGAGCCAGTTACCACCGTAAGTTTTCTTCATTTCGGTTATTGATAACACATTTTCTTTGTTGTCTATTTATTGTTCACTCCAATGTATAAAATGCAGTTTTTACTACTTGCAAACTTTCTGGTTATCCTATTACAGAAGATGATTTGTTACAGCTATGTAGTCTTTGTCTTATCGTGCTCCAGTTTTCATCTCGCAAAAATAAATGGTCTTTATATTCTTTGCCTTTTTGTAACTATTCTCTTCTTCGTAGTTAACCTAATGCCCATTGTAATATTGCTCCTCCTTTTATCTTTAACTCTGCAGTATCGTTTTGCTGGTCACCCTGCTGTTGGCTTCACGCAATGATCTGTGAACGTTTTGCGGACGACAATTCGAGATCCGGCCTTTTTAAAAATACTCTTCCATTGCTTTTATAATCTGCCCGTGATTTCATTGCAACTGCTTTTTTATACTCTAATGTGCTTATTTAGAAGATGTAAAATAAATTCAATCGTTTTTTGCGATTTTTGTCCGACAGTCTATTCGGTGTCTCTGGAACGTTTGAACCGATTCAGATACGGTTTTCAAGGAAATATAGTTTTTGGGCAGCAGAAAAAGTAACAGAAGTATGAAATCATCTTTCTCCAGTTTGGTGGAGAAATAAACGGTGGGTACTGGAATTGGTGTGCTTTTCTGATTAATTTAAAACTAGTGTAAAAACATTATCTACATATAATTATAACATTCATACAACGTGAATAAATTCAATTTTGGATTGTGTTCACGAAAAGAGTTTATTTTGTAAGTACAATACCAGAAGTCCTTTGAATTTCCGACATACTACTAGCGACTCGCTAAATAATTCTTGAAACAAATTTTGAAGAAAACTTTTAGAATTTTTAAGCACGAAATTGAATGTCACACTAAATTTCTTTATTCTATACTTATTCTTTACCAAAGATAATTTTGCGGAATATTTTGTGTAATATTACCTACAAATAAATGTGAAAAACATAATTGTAACAATATGCAGAAACAGATACGTATCTATAACAGAAACAGATCTACACAAACCGAGAATATAAAACAATTTGTTTTGAACCTGAAATGTGAATATCATGTGAAATGTGAAATTCTTGGAACTAATTTAATTATTAAAATACATTGATACTCAGTAACATGGTCAGAATTTGGATAGCTGTACGTCTGCGGAACAGATTCTCCGATCGTAAGTGCATCCAACAAGGTGACGGGTAATGTGACAATTATAGCAATGTGAGTAGCAAATATTTAATAGCCTCCACTCTGTTTCTTGGAGCCTTCTTGTCACATGACGTCAGGTGCGTCATAAGCAGTAACGCCCGGAGTATGAGAAGTCAGTTGGTGTGTCAGGAGGCCTATAGAGACGGGTGCTCCGTTTGCGAGGCTGAGCCTGCCTTGGTTCGGAGCCACTGCGTTCGGCTGCCGCGAGCGCGCTCTATGTATTCATCCGCCGCGCCGCGTCGGCGGCTCAGCGGAAGTCGCCGGCGCTGAGCCGCCGGGCTCCGGAAGCGACGCGGGGAGATTGCGACGTCGCCGCCAGACTGCGCTGCCGCCGTGCTGCGCCACCTGTTGGCCCCGACGGGCCTCGACTCTCGTGACGCTGCTTCCTCGCTTGATAAATATACCTCCCTCCGCGGACAGAGGACTTCCCTGCGCGGGGAGCGGAGGAACACGGTTTTCGCCGTGAACGTGGTGACGTACTTTCTAGCGTCTGACTTTTTAACCAAGAAGTGGATTTTGATAATTCATGAACGAAGCAATTTATTTTTTCAAATACGTCATTCAAACTATGTACATTTAATATGGTGGACTATTCAAAATCACTGATAGACCATGCTAAATGTTGACTTCCCACAATGACATAAACTAAAATGTGGTGTATAATATAATGACACGAAAAAGATGTTACATTAAATTTGGCCATTTTGTCATTATTTCTCAAAATGATTTGCAGAAATATTCACTTTATAGAAGCTTCCCTGCCTTACTGCGACGAATTTGCCCTGAAGTAGGACACATCATGACGACCGGGAATTACTGGAAAAGATGACTCAGGGCATCAAATGATGTTACTGCCCTGCATCTCGCCGGGAGGTAGGCGGCTAGTCCCGAGACGGTGACAAGATTTGCGACTCTAGCTACATGGCTAGGTCAACTTCAGCCGCTGTGCGAAGAAGAATTCTAGGGACCGACTGCTCTGATAAGTAGTTTTCTGTGGTTTCTCCGATCAGCACCATGTGAATGTCGGAGCAGTACCCCCGACAAACGGGTCATCTTTCCGCGATCTTCCCTTCCTCGCCCGTGTCCTATCCGCACACCCTTACACATAAACTTACACACGCATACACTACCACTTGACGGGAGATCAATCTGGAACTTAATCTTGGGTCGATGGTGGATGATGTCTCGTTGGGGAAAATGCCCGCAAGCCGATGTAAGTCGGCGCCATCTAGCGGTGGAAGATCACCGCAACCTTCTGTGTAAAACCATGATCTACACTTATGGAACTAATGACCTTTGAAGATTACGCGCCCGAAATCAATGAATCACAATTTCAATGTTGGTAACCCTGATTAGAACTCTCTGAATTTCATATAATAATAATAATAATAATAATAATAATAATAATAATAATAATAATAATAATAATAATAATAATAATAATAATATAATAATAATAATAATAAATGTATAATATTAATTAAATGAAACCTACGAACATGGTGAAAAACCGATATTTGGATACTTAAATATTATTTAATGCAAGAGAACAACAGAATCAATGAAACTATAAAAGAACAGTGAGCTGAAGCAGGGGGAAGTAGTTGCCAATCTGGCAAACCCATCCTCGAGGATCTTTAAGTCGGCGTCTCCCCGAGCCCTGTTTCCCCTCGTTATCCCTCCCGCATCTGGTACTCCCCCCCCCTCAGGCATTACCTGCGGCCGCCCTTTCCCTTTCGATCGAAGCCCTTTACTTATTAAGCGGCGGCGCTTCTGACCCAGTTGCATGGGCATCGATTATCGCATTAACAGGGTCAATGGAAGGCACGAGGCACAGAGCAGCAGCCCGGACGGAGCGCGATTATTGCGAACAAAGCCCAGACGGACCGGAGGGAACCTCGTTTCAATGTACGTAATGGGAGCGCAGTTGTAAACTCGTGTTACAACACAGTGCAGAATTTTCCTTTGCAAACGATGGTCATATAACTGTCAAGATATTGCAAAACAATTTGCGATGTTTCAACTGCCTCTATCAAACTCTTTTCATCGAATACGACGTATTAATTTATGTTCAAAACATTAACGATCCCCAATTTTTAAATATTGGATAGTGAGCAAGTAAATTCAAAGTTTTGATAATAACACGGCATTTTTTCATTCTTATAAAAGCAACAAATGTTGGAGAATGATGAATGAATCTGGTTGGGAATAGTTTTGAAGGTTTATAATATATTTCAGAGCCGAAATAGATTTTATTTACAAATAACGAATAATAACACAAAAGTATGGAAAACATTCTTCAGACCGTGTATAATTTTAGTACTCAGTAGATATAAACTGAAGGTAAACCATTTGAGAAAAAACTTAAATAATTTTTGTGTATTTTTTTAATTACATGAAATAACACAATTTTACACGAAATTCGACGGGCCTGTACCCGCCCCATCACTGCCCCCCCCCCCGATCTCATAGCTTTCGCCGCCTCCGCACGACTCCGACATCCCTCCGCCCCTCTGCCGGTCGAAAGCGGAGGGCGACCACTTTTTGGAGAGCGGTGGGCGGGGTTGAAGGGGGCCGCGTGGACGTGGGCGTGGGCGGTGGCGGTGGCGGGGCCGAGGGCGGTGGCGGGGTGGGGCGGGGCCGAGGGCGTGGGCGTGGGCGGGGTGTGGGCGGTGGCGGTGGCGTGGGCGGTGGCGGTGGCGGTGGCGGGGTGGGGCGGGGCGGGGCCGAGGGCGTGGGCGGTGGCGGTGGCGGGGTGGGGCGGTGGCGGTGGCGTGGGCGGGGGCGGGAGCGGGGGCGGGGGCGGGGCCGAGGGCGGGGGCGGGGGCGGGGGCGGGGGCGGTGCGCAGGTCCGAAGTGCGTGAGCGACTCCATCGCGGTCCTTTCTATGCAAAACCAGGGCCGCGCGCGCCCGACCGAAACTTCTGTTGTTATTCGCCTCCTGTTTGCGAAAAAATAAAGGCCGCGCAAAAAGGGAAAGGAAGTTTTTCAATGAGTGTGGGCGGAGGCGTCACTTGGCGAGGGCGGGCGACGGAGGAGGAGGCCGAGCAGAAAGATCTCACAGCGGAGGCAGAGAAAGGGGCCGACAGAAGAGAACGTGTTAACGAGTTGAATCGGAAAATCTTGTAGCAGGAGGTGAGAAGGCGCTGAAAGGAAACAAGAAAGTAGCAACGAAGATTTTGAAGAGGATAGGTTACTCTACTAAAAGTGAAAAAAAGGTAGTGAAGAAAGAAAACGTAGGAATTTGGTGAATAAAAATGTTGTTAATGAGCATTTAAAAAAAAGTGTGTTAGGATAGAAGAGGAGGATGAGACCAAAAGATAAGTAGAAAATAGGATAAATAGAAATGGAATGGGTAGTGTGAGCAACGAGATGATTAAAGAACCACTGAACTGGTGTGAAGAAATCCTAAAAGGAGGAGGGGAAGAAGAATAAAAGTGAAGGAGAAGTTAGTTGGGGGCGCTGGGAGCGTTGATGGCTTGAACGCAACCGGCGTGGCGTAGCGGCGGTCGAGGCAGCGCCTGCGAGGAGAGAGGATACTGCCCGCACAGCATCTTCCTTCGCGCCGCCCCCGCCCCTCGCCGAGGCGATTGTATTGGCTCGTTCCCTTTTACGGGGCGCGTTGCCTGCTTTCCTCGCGCCTCGACGAGGCCCTTTGCCCATCGCCCATCGCCCCCAGCCCGCGCGCGGCCGTTTGGTCGGCACGCCCCCGATCGTCCCTTGTTAATTCCGGCGAACTCGCCGCTTCCCCTCCGAATGTCTTCCATCAGCGGCAGAAATATGAAGCGCCAACTCGTTGTTTTTCTCAAATTCTTTCCTTTTTGCGTCATGGTCCCTGCTCAACCGCTCTGCTGTCCCTTCTCTTGTTCTCGAACCCACTTGCTCTCCCACGCCTTGCTCTCTTTCTTTCTTTCTTTTTCTTTCTTTCTTTCTTTCTTTTTTCTTTCTTTTTCTTTCTTTCTTTTTCTTTCTTTTTCTTTCTTTTTCTTTCTTTTTCTTTCTTTTTCTTTCTTTTTCTTTCTTTTTCTTTCTTTTTCTTTCTTTTTCTTTCTTTTTCTTTCTTTTTCTTTTTTTTCTTTCTTTCTTTCTTTTTCCACCCTTCGCACTCCCATCCATTGCTCTTCTTTCCCTTTCCTTTCCCACCCTTTTCCTTTCCCACCTTTCTTTCTTTCTTTCTTTCTTTCTTTTTTCTTTCTTTCTTTCTTTCTTTCTTTCTTTCTTTCTTTCTTTCTTTCTTTCTTCCACCCTTTCCTTTCCCTTTCCTTTCCCACCCTTTCCTTTCCCCCCTTTCCTTTCCCCCCCCCTTTCCTTTCCCACCCCCTTTCCTTTCCCACCCCTTTCCTTTTTTCCCCCTTTTCCTTTCCACCCTTTTCCTTTCCCCCTTTCCTTTCCCACCCCTTTCCTTTCCCCTCCTTTCCCTTCCCACGCCTTGCACTCCCAACCCTTCTGCTCTCATCCCTTTCGCACTACCTTCTTCCTCTCCCACACCTTGAACTCCCATACCTTGTTCTGCCACCCTCTTACTCTCCCTCCCCTTGCTCCCCAACTACTTGCTTTCCCTTCCCTTCCCTCCTTCCAGTCGCTTGTCCCGTCGCCCGCTGCGCCATGAGCCGTGGGCCACCGGAGAGGACGGCCGGGGCGAAATGCGGTTACTGCCTGAACGCCCCGCTGCCGCTGGTGCTGCAGTGGCGCCGCCTGCGAGGCCGACGCGAAGCAGCGAGCGCCGCGTTCGCGCTGCGGCCGAGGGAAGATCTTCCCGCGCGGGAGCGGTCGCCGTAATTTTTCGGAAGCTCCGCAAGTGATTGCCTTGATTTCGTGGGGATAAAATATTTCCCAATCTCTTTTTCCCGGAATTCGTCCTTCTTCGCAGCTATTACTCCCTGCCCAAAACGCTCGCTTTTTTTTATCGAGAGCTTGGAATCGATTGCTAGCGGCCTCGCGGCGTCGTCCTTTAAGCTCTTATCGACTCGGAAGCGGTGCCGGCAAATGCGGACCGGTGGATGGCGAGTTGCTCGTCTGGGTCGCACTTTAGGTGCCCTTGGGTTCGCGCTCTGGCGATAGCGGATTTGGGAAACGAAGTATTGGGCTGAACGTACGAACAAATTTCTTTTAGAAACCTAAGTGCCGTGCCTTTAAAAAGAACACTCGGATTTATTAAAGAAACGTAAGCAAAGTTCGGTATTAAGTCGTTCATTAAATTTAGTAAAGGCACGTAAATAAAGTTCGTGATTTTTCAGGAGGAAGGCGTGTGGTGTATAAAACATACAAATATATGACAAAACACTTTCTACCTCTGGTCTTTGAGAGTACTTAATTACAGCAATTTTACAATATATTCGTATTATTTTCAGACTTTGCGTTCCATGCACGTAACGTAGACGTTACGATAACATCAAACACAACAATGGGCAACAAATTAAAGGCTGCGTGGAAAGTGCAGTGGAATAGACACATAAACGCATTGTTTGTACACGAAATTCCGCCAGCCGTCGCAGAAATTGAACTTAATTCCACAATGCCTATTTCCTGCACAATTCCTTGAAAAATATACCAATGCTTATATTACGCTTTTCGACTATATTCTCATACTAAATGCATTCCTTCTTATGGCGCAGCTGACACGTTACGCTAATTAACAGCGATTTATGCCTTACCCTTTCCTAATATATTACCCCTTCGACTCTGCTTTTCCAATATTTACGTGGATTCTGTTTGGAGTCTTTTTTGACCCCAAACGATTTACATAATAGTTTACAAGCATGTGATGCACGGATGATTTTTGGAATGATTAATTGATAAAGTAGCGATATTTACTTGCTTTATTACTCACTTCGCACCAAATAAATAATAATGTTGGTTCCAGGAAAGCAATCTAGCGTATCCTCATAGCTATACATAGGTGTCTATCTTACGAAATGAGAATGTTTGAAACAGAGCAACCAAACCGTAATAAACAAATATCCCAAATTATCACTCAGAAACTGCAACAAAATACTACAAAATGGAAATGGACACCTTTTAAGATTTTTTCCTTTTTGTAATTTAGATGTCAAATGTAGAATTTTTGACCGCAACTGCATAAAATCAAATTATTTTCAACAAACAACTTAAAAAGTGAAAGGTTTATTACACATGTAAAATTGGACATAAATAGCATATCTAAAGGAAGAAGTTTGTAGGAATAATTTTCAATGTGTTGCAAAACATTATTTGCCCCTGGGGTAAAAAAGACCCCAAACAGAGTCTGAGTTAAAATTATTGATATTGCAAATTTGTCATGTCCCGTGCCTAGTTCTATTCCTCATTATATTAAAAATGCTCTTTGATACATGATAGGCGTAAGAAAATGTATGATAGTGGACGATAGAATCCTGGCGTACGGGAACTCAGGATGTGAATATTTTTATACAAGGGTTTGGGAAATATCATACTTTTGAATACCCGCGCAAAATAACATTGAAATTGTAGGAATTTCGTAATTATTCTCCTGGACTTTACAGTTTTTAAAATAGAAGCTTCCTGGACTCTCGAATTTTCCACTAACAAATTATTATGCTAACGACATGAAATGTTGCTGTCTCTTGCTGATAACAAAGAAAACACAAAAAATACAATTTTTAAATTACAATAAATTCTTTCACATCATCACATTAACATTCATTCATCCATCAATTTGTTTTATATCATGCACGGCCTTGCTTCTGTTTTAATTTCTATTTTTTTCTTGACCTTAAAAGCCCTTACTCAATTATATCACACATCTACTTCCTATAATTTACGAAATATCTTTGCGTTTTCCGTAATCAGCGTCGGTCTGCGTGCTTGGCCGCTGTACTGTTACATTTATACATTATTTTGTCTCGTGGTTCAGCATCTCTCATGCACCGCCATCTTGTATCCTCTGACCCACGTCCCAGTTTCCAAGTTCGGTACCAAAATTGATTGATTGATTTTTTCTCGTGTTTCCGGGCGCGTCAACTGCTTTGGTCATTAGTCCCGTTAGTGTAGTGCCTGCTTTTTTCTCGGGAGATGGCGGTGATCTTCCCCCGCTGGATAGCGAGATCCGGCACCGACCTACCGTCGGCTAGTGGGGTTTCCCCCTAACGAAGACTCTCCCACCAGCAGGGCACCACCCCAGCCGGGACAAACTCCAAACTCCCGACCGGACTCCCGGAATATGTGATAGTGTGGTGAATGTTAGTGTAATGTGTGTGTAAGGGGAGAGGATAGGACAAGGAAGAGGAAGGACAGGTCGTGCGCGGTCCGTGGCCCGTTTGGTAGGGTACTGCTCCGGCATTCGCCTGGTGTTGATCGGAGAAACCACGGAAAACTACCGATCAGAGCAGCCGGCTGCTAGAATTCTCCTCCAGACAGCGACTGAATTCGTCCTAGCTGAAAAGCTAGTGTCGAAAATCCTGCCGCCGTCAGGACTCGAACCTAGGACCTCCCGGTCAGAGGCGCTGCAGTGACATCAGTTGATGCACTGAGCTCCCGCTACCGCTCGGTACCCAAACTTATCAATGTATCTAAATCATTCCTTGTACCAATTCCGCGTAGGTTTTACAATTGTTTGGCCATAACTATTCCTAATACTTCATCTCAATTAATTTACTTTTAAAAATTTGAATGAATACCATTCCTAGCACATCCGGCTTTGATGAGCGTCTTCTGACCTGTGCCTTCTACCACCACCAACAGTCTCCTTCGGCTATCATCTTTTGTCAGTAGATTCTTTCCAAACCTGCACCATCTACTTAATCCTGTGCAGATCTATTCACTATCTACCCTTGCCTTTTAATTGGCCTTATATGGCGTCACTAAATTCATTGTTTCTGTCCGATTACGTATGTAATTCTTCACAGTTGCTTCATCTACATACCAACTCACATATTTTACATTTTGTACAAACCATTGCCTTAACATTTGTTACCCTCGTGTTTGCATTTACAACGCTTCTTGCTTTATTTTATTCACAAAAAGCATTTTACAACTCCTGTACAAGGCTCATTCTTGTCACTTTTCTCCTATTCTTGACACAAAAAAAACCACAAATATGTTTACTTGTTTTAACCTTTGTAAATGATCATCAACGACTCATGTCATTAATGAATACTTATTATGAATACAATATACTTATTGTATCAATATGTTACTGCAATATATAAGAATACTGGTTTTGTTAAAATATTTAAATTACTGTAGTGTTCTACAAAGGTTTTTTATTTGTTGTTCTAAAGTAGTGTTTGCACTACTTTTCCAAAATTATTTTGTGTGGTTTTGTTTAGCAGCATTTTGATGCTTCAGAGCAGTAATAGGATAATTGTTGTGAGTGATTAGAAGTAGATGTGAGCTGTTAATGATATTAGCACAACATCGATAATTATATATATCCGGTATCATTAAATATGGTTAACCCCTGTACGACAATGGAATGTGCTTGGCAAATATTTTTTGATAAATTTAATGTTGCGTTGAGTGTTTGTTTTCCTTTCTTCAACATGCCAAACAGTTTCCTGCTCATCCCGGAGCATTACATCTGCCGCCACGAACCGGACACGTTTTGTCCAACCTCCTGTTTTCCAGTCTGGGCGACTCCGAGAGTTATTTTGTGGGTGCGGAAAGCGCATCTGTTGGTATCGATTGCAGCGTGGCCGGCTGCCCAATTCTTCGTGCGGGGTCCGCTTCGCCCGGTGCGTGACGCGGAGTGCATCGGTCGGGGCGGCGGGGAGGGTGGGGTGGGGCGGGCGGGGCGGGGCGGGTAGGGCCGGCCCGCGGCGTGGGGCAGCGTGGGGCGGGGCGGGGCGGGCGGGCGGGCGGCCGGGCCGGGCCGGGCCGGGCCGGGGCGGGGCGGGGCGGGGCGGGGCGGGAAGGGAAGGGGCAGGAAGGGGCGGGGCCGGGCCGGGAGAGGAGGGGTGGGGACGGGAGGTGGGAGGCGAGGTGGGTGGGGGCGGCTGGCGCACACGAAACGTATTTGCTAGCGCGAGTGCCCTCCCGTCCGGCCACGGAGCGCGAGACCGCTTATTTTACGAGCTCAGACGCGGCTTGCTGTACCGACTAGCTTTCTCTCCTTCCTCCTCTCTCCTCTCCATTTGCCTTCACTACCTCTCACTCTATCCCCCTCGCGTTTACCCCCACTCTCCACTAATTCCCATTTCTTTTCGCTGTCTCTTCTTATACCCTCTCTTGCTCTTGCACTGCCTCTTCCCCTTCCCCTTCTCGCTCGGTTTCTCACGCCCTCTCTTTCACATTCTCCCCTTTTCTCTCCCCCCCTCTTTCTCGCTCCCTCTCTCTTTCTCGCTCCCTCCCCTCTTTCTCGCTCCCTCTCTCCTCTTTCTCGCTCCCTCTCTCCTCTTTCTCGCACCATCCCTCCCTTCCTCTCTCACTTCCGCTCTCTCTCCTGCAGTAACTCGTTGTTCCTGACTCCCCTTCACAGGCACTCCATGCTTCCACGAGTCGCGCTCCTCGATCTGTACACCTTATAAACACACACAGTTCATACTCCTCACGTTTGCCACCTCTAGTCCCCATGCCCGCCGAGCATTCGCACATCTCTTCCCCTCACATCCCCACACCTGCTTGTCCTGGGAGGCGTAAATCACAATCTCTACGCTCCGCACCTTCCCTCTTCAGGGCTGACGCACTTATCGAGGAAGGGCGCCTTACACGCAGCTGCAAGAGCACAGTGTGCGAGGCAGGGCAGCGTGGACGGAGGTGGCCATCTATATCGTAGCAGCAGGAGTAGTTTCTTGGAGTGGAGGTCGAAGTACGCGGAGGAAGGAGCGTGGGAAGGAGCTAGGGTAGAGGCATGTGCGTAGGGGATATCGCCGTGACTGGACTTGAAGGGGAGAACGCGAGGGAGAGTCGTTAAGTTCGAGGGTGGCCGAGCCGCGGTGGTTCAGGATTCTCACATTCTCACAATTGGGATTGATAAGTTTACTTCGAAACAAATGGAGCTCTTTGTCTCATGAAGGATTTTTTCTGTTTCAGGTGCGTTACGTTTTGCCCATTAACCCTGAAGGATGTTTCATAGCCATTCAAAATGTAAGTTCATATATTACAAAATTCATAAATAGAAAAATTCGATGTTAATAGCATGCAGAAGACACATAATAACATAAATAACATAAATAACATAATATCCTGCAAAATTTGAGCAACTGGAGAAAGATAGAAACTTGTTTTGTGTGCATTTTATTGGGTGACTCGGGACAAAAAATTGTGATAAGTGTTCCTTTCTGTGTTCATTTATGTCCCTAGGGAGTAAGTTTTTGTTAAAGAGTGTATTTCGTAGACTAATTTGATTGTCAAAATGTATAATAAGAAAATTTTGAAATGAGGAAAAAATTGCTCTGCATTTTGTTTTGACTTTTTCTTTTTCTCTATTAATAATTCGATAGTTTCGTTTTGTGCCAGCACTTTTGAGTGGTTACCACTAATTTCAAATAATTCAATGTATATTTCTTCCATTTCATTCACAATTTTCCGTCTGTGTATTTCATCCACACATCCATAATAAATTCAATTTATGATTGACTATCATAGATTTCATAATTAGGTGAAACACGTGATAAATAATTACTTCATACGCCTAAATTTCTGCGAGAAAAAGATTAAATTTACCACTGTTCACATGAATGTTGTCTGAACGTTGAAGTTGCCTATAGATTTGGATATGCAAATCATTTGTCACAATACTTACGAAATTAGTGACAAAATATGCATTGTTACATGAATTACTCTTAATCGTTTTAATATAATATGTGTTATCCCTTATGGTCCATTAATCATTGAGAACTGAAAATAATCCGATAACTCTCAATTAATGCAGCAATGAGCAGCTAACGAGTCATGTGTGTTTTCATCGATTTGTGAAAAGGGATTTCTGACAACCGTGTATCTCTCCATCCTGCGTGCTTGTTGTTAAAACAAATCTCACACGCCTGCGACACGTCATGGAATAGAACACTTTGGCCTCGTCGACCACCACTGCAAAGGCGAGTGTTTGTCTTTGGACGGATCCATCACGGGCAGCGAGTGCAGATTAGGACGGCGTCGGCAGTAATGGACGGGGACAGCAATCGACCTGTGGATACTATCCTTTTCGATATCAGAGTTTCGTAATTGATACTAGAAAATCTATATTGTAGTATGGATACCGAAACTGTAATATCGGCGTTGATAAACGCTACTCGCGTATAATGAAACAACTTGAAGCTCAGGCTTTACTCCCCTTCCAGCACTGCTTTGGACTGTTTGCTGTTCGTCGAGGAAAGATATGTACAACGGTTTTATACATTCATATTTGTAGACTCGACTTATGTCTAGATATTATTTCTGACAATACGGCCGTTCATTTATTCCTTTACAATATCAATAGATGTGTAGAATGGCTTTGTGGATCAGTAACTCAGTATTGTTAACATTTAGCGTTTTTAACAGTGTCCTAACTCTAAAGAGGCTCAAATTTTTTGCACGAAACATTGAGTTGTAAACCAAATGAAAGACACTGTACAGTGTTCAAACCTAACAATTTTTATTTCCAAAAATTCACAGCATAAAATTCACAGCATGTCTTGTAGCCAAGACATAATATCCATTAGATCAATATTGCAGTTTAGTCGTCAATTTCCCAAAACCCGAACAAATAACCGTTGTCGAGAGCTTAATACGTACTATACAAAGCGCAATGATACTGACCGACTAAACACGAAATTTAAAGTTGATCGCTCAAGTAAGGGTGGCTCCTTAAGATGTCATCTGAGAAGGGAGGTGAACTGCTCTTCCTACTCAGGTTCAAATGGTGAATACCGGTGCTTAGACGGTGCCAAAACGACTGTGCAGGAGATGCTACTGCATTCTGATGGACACCCAGAGGCACTTACTTTGCCCGTGGCACCATCGTCGGCTTTATGTTGTATTCACACTTTGCCGAATACTAGACGCCGAAGAAAATAAAATTTCTTTTATTAAATAGTATATTATAATACTAGCTGAATCCTCCAAGAAATTGATTGATTGATTGATTTTTTCGTGTTTCCGGGCGCATCAACTGCTTCAGTCATTAGTCCCGTTAGTGTAGTGCATGTTTTTTTCTTGGGAGATGGCGGTGATCTTCCCCCGCTTGATGGTGAGATCCGGCGCCGACTTACCGTCGGCTAGAGGGGTTTCCCCCATAACCAGGACTCTCCCACCAGCGGGGAACCGCCTCACCCGGGACAAGCTCTAACCTCCCGACCGGTCTCCCGGAATATGTGTTAGTGTAGTGCATGTTTTTATCCGGAGATGGCGGTGATCTTTCCCCGCTGGATGGCGAGATCCCGTGCCGACCTACCGTCGGCTAATGGGGTTTCCCCCTAACCAAGACTCTCCCACCAGCGGGGCACCGCCCCAGCTGGGACAAGCTCTATGTTCCCGACCGATCCCCCGGAATATGTGGTAGTGTAGTGCATGTTAGTGTGTGTGTGTAAGGGGAGAGGATAGGACAAGGAAGAGGAAGGAAAAATCGCGCGTGGTTCGTGGCCCGTTTGGTAGGGTACTGCTCCGGCATTCGCCTGGCGTTGATCGGAGAAACCACGGAAAACTAAGGATCAGAGCAGCCGGCCGCTAGAATTCTCCTCCAAACAGCGACTGAATTCGGCCTAGCCGAAGAGCTAGTGTCAAAAATCCTGCTGCCAGCAAGGGAGAGGAAGCACAGATCGCGCGCGGTCCGTGGCCCGTTTGTTAGGGTACTGCTCCCGCATTCACCTTGTGTTGATCGGAGAAACCACGGAAAAATAACCGATCAGAGCAGCCGGTCGCTAAAATTCTCAACCAGACAGCGACTGAATCTGACCTAGCTGAAAAGCTAGTGTCGAAAATCCTGCCGCCGTCAGGACTCGAACCCAGGATCTCCCGGTCAGAGTCGCTGCAGTGACATCAGTTGATGCACTGAGCTACCGCTCCGGGTGCGCCCGGGCGGAGGTTGTGCGCATGCGCAATGGGGAGAAAGAGAGTGGAGCGGCGCCGTGCGCGCAATTCCTGCGAGTCCACTCCCGTTCGTCGCTCCGCGTGGCGTCGCGACGCGTCCCGACGCGTCGTTAAAAACGGCCCCATTAGCCCTCTGGGCGTGGGGCCGGGGCGGGGGCGGGGTGGGCGCTGATTGATTGGTCATTACGCCGCCACGCGGGACGCGAGCGCGCTGACAATTAGCCTTCGTCTCGCTCGCCGCCACGCCCCCCTCTTTCCCCCCCCCCCCACCGCCGCCGCGAATTATTTGGTTTGGGCAACGTGCTTCTTGTCATTGTTTTTTTTGTTTTTTTAATGCTCTCGTACTGCGCTGGAGGTTAATGAAAACAAGCAACAATGGCGCTTCAAATTAATGTGTTCAGTTTTGCGGTGTTAGCTCGTCGAGTTCGTGTCATATTAATGAGAGGTTTTGAAGCTAATGGCTGTAAAGATCTTCTAATTATTGTAAAAATTTGATTAATATTCTGAATTGAGCTCGTAACTCTCTTCTTCTATTACAATTTTTTGGTAATGTGATTATTTACAGTCGTATTACTTGTAAATGCTTCGACTATACTTCTTGCAATGTCGTCGTCCGATATGACGTTCATTTGTTTCGTGATCAGTCAAAATGGTACCTTCTTAAAGCAATCTCTCTATACTAATGTGAGGCGTTATATTTATCACTCAATCACTAGAGGCATTGCATAAACTCTTATAGATGGTAGGTCTCTTTTTTATTCACATAATGGAAGCTGACAATAAGTTTGATAGTGAATTATAAATAAGTATATAATTTCTTGTAAATCCTGCTTTAATAATTAAATTATGTGTGTTAAATTTTTAACATCGTAAAATAAATATGAGAAAAATATTTATATTTGGCATCTCTTTGTGAAAAAACAACATTTAATTATGAATGCTAAATAAAATATTACAACGAGAAAAGATATTCTGCTATCATGAAATTCTGTGAGTTCTTCAGTAAAGGTTAATTAATTATGCTTCTATTCTGCCGATTGGGTTCTACAGTTTTAAATTATAGAACACGTGTCAAGCGTGAAACTATGGCCATAACTGATACGTAAATTGATAATTCTAGCCAAAGGTTTCTCATCTCGTTTGCCCGAGGCTTTCCTCATCAGGCGTTGCCCAGCGACACCTCGCCTAATGCCCGCTAAACCCAAACCCTCCGTCATTCGAGGCTGTAGAAGGGGCTCCGTCAGCCTCAAGTCACTCACTCCTCTGTCACAAGAGATTCGAGCCTCGTTTCATGGGGATCAACGTTTGATCAGCAATGGCGAACAATTCTCGGCTTCTCTACTCCATGCACATCGAGTCAATCAGAGCAGACGTGAGTGGAAGCTGTTGATAAGCGCTATGGACTTATCAAAAAACTGAAAATAGACGCATACTAGTGGCTGTAGCATCAAAAATGCTTTTTATCAAGATAACACGCAATTGTTTAGGTTCCGAAACGCGCTGCAAATTAATTATTAAATTGATACAAACTGGTGTGTGTGTATATATATATATATAATTTAATAAATATAAATCATACTTAATAACAATTTTCAACAGAAGTAGCACTGGCTTTATGTGAAAGTAATTAAAAGGAAATAAAAACATTAGAGTTAATGATATTTTATTGCTTTTACCTATAGTTTTAGTACGTACATAAAAATGATACAATAAAAAAGGAAAATTATTTAATTTTGAATTTCCAAAAGTAGGCCGAACTAAAAATTGAAGTTTGCCAAGTGTTTGTTCTCTGCTGAAATTCTGAAAAGAATGAAGTTAATTTAGTTTGTAAAGTGAAGTGCCAAACACCCCTCTGGCCTCTGCATGAGTGTCTTGATCTCAAACAAAGGACCTTTCCATCAGCCCCTGAGATGAAGCCGATCGACCTGCCCCCTCCACCGGGCGTGTGAGCCCGTTCGACGGAGCGGCCCGTAATGGTAACGTATCTGCGCGCTTCAAATTGACTTAGCATGGCGCGGCCGGGCGCGGCCACGGGCATTCTGTGGATATTATTCCTCGTAGCAGTTAATGGGGGGGGAGAGGGAGGGGCATTAGATTCCGGAGCTGACACGCGAGCAACGCCCCACGCGGGGGGGAGGGGGCGGAACGGCGCGCGGCGAGCGGCACCGCGGGGCGGAGGAAAGAGGAACAGTGTGGGGCGGTGTTGTGACGGAGCGGGAGGGGAAGACCGGACTGGGGGGGTGGCAAAGTGGGAGGGGTTAGGCGAAGCAGGGAGAATAGTGGCAAAGTTGGAAAGGGGGGAAGGTGGGAGGTGGCAAAGTGGGAGGGGTTAGGCGAAGCAGGGAGAATAGTGGCAAAGTGGGAGTGTCAAACTGAAGTGAGAGGATAAGTGGCAAAGTGGGAGTGTTAGAGGGAAGTGAGAGGATAAGTGGCAAAGTGGGAGTGTTGAGGTGAAATGGGAGGATAAGTGGCGAAGCGGGATTGTTGAGGTGAAGCGGGAGAGGAGAGGCGGAGAGAGTGTGAGGTGAAGCCGGAGGGAGAGGGAGGCGGGGATATAGGCGTAAAGCAAACACACATTCACCCGCAGTGCTTATTTCGTAACCTGTTTCTTGCCGATAAAGATATAGTAGATGCTAAACTTACGTTTACTGATTTCTATCTGTCATGTTCGAAACCTTCAAGAGCAAAATATGCATTTACGCAAAAAATCCATTGATGAGCTATTTCATTATGTGGACTATTTAAACTTTTAATTTTTAGTTTTGTAGAATGTTTTTCTTGTAAGAGTTTGGATTATAAATTCGGGTATATGTGTAAGGTAATAATGGCCGTGAACGAAAGTGATCTTCTATTCAGTATACGTCTTTTCACTGAAATCAGTGAGACCAGACTTCTAGTCTGTCTAGTGTTTTCATTCTCCCAGGCATCTAGTGAGTCATGTATTAAATAATTATTTTAAAAAGTACCTCCCATGACATCTTTTGGGAGGATATACTACTAGAAATAGTAGAAATGGGAAGAAGGAATTTTTAGGAACAAAATTATAACCAAAGCTTAGGCTAACATGTAGCATAGGAATATTAAATAAACTACGCACGTGTATTAATTTCATTATCGTACTGAGTTTAGAGTACATTTTAATTTTCAAGTGCATTTAGTATTAATAATTCAATATTCAACCTAGATATTTCTTTCTTAATCCAATATACATTAGATTTTTAAATATTTATTGCGCATTTTCCCCAAAATGTTAGCGGTTTTCCATTATCTGGAATCCGTATTGTTTTCGCTATTGAATTGTATTAGGATAGAAGATAGAATAAAATAATATGAAGTAACCGTTTCCAATAATAATTCGAGAAAGTGAGTTGCATTGCAGAATCACTAGCTTCCAATCACCCCTAAACATGGTGTGCTTTACTAGAACAAGAGAACAACAAAAATAATTAATTCATGCTTCCCGTTGATTCAGCTTCCTAATATACCTAATAGGCCCGCTCTTGGCACATAGCAAAGTCGCTTGCCTTTCACCACTGAGGTCCGGTCCGAGTTCGATTCCCGAGTTTGGCTGATACTCAGGGCTAGTCCAACCCCTGTGAAGTGTTCTAAACCCCTTTCGTCATTCGTTCCCATTTCTGGCCGCTGTGTAGTGACGCAGGAGCGCGTAGCAGGAGGTGCGTACACTGAGATGCTACCTGGCGGTCCTCTTGACAATGACCGTGACGTGACATGACATAAGAAAAAGTTAATGGAGGATTACTCCCCAGCGTACAAATTAATGAAGGATTACTTCCCAGCGCAAAGCGCTCAATGCCACTTAAGGGGCTTGAAGAAGCGTTGCGTCAAGTTCTAGACGCAACAAATTGAAAATAATAATAATAATAATAATAATATTAATAATAATATTAGTAGTAATAATAATAGTAGTAATAATAATAGTAGTAATAATAGTAGTAATAATAATAGTAATAATAATAATCGTCTTCCGATGTAGGAGGCGACCTGTGTGTTTCTTTCCTCCTCCCCGTTTTCTCGAAACACGCGTCCATTCCATCTGCTGCCACGACTCTCCGCGCCGCCCGCGCCGGGCGCCTGCTCATCCGTCAGTGTCACACCTGTCAGGCGCGTGCGGGCCCGCTCATTTGGGCCGGAGAGCGCGGCGCGGCGCGGCGCCCGGAATTCAACACAGGTCACGCCGCCCGGCGCTTGTATCAGCCCGTAACAAGATTCGCCAATAATTTGCATAGACGATCACGTTAACGCTGCGCCCGCGGAAAAAAATAACGGAAAAAATAATTTTTTGTAATGCTTGTATCTGGCGTCGAAATTCGATCTTCGTGTGGGCTAGCGGAAGGTGAATACGATGTTGATGTTGGTGGTTGTTTCTCGCGGAGAATGTGGGAAACACGAGGGAATTCGTGGTAGCGTGTGTCTGTGCGCGCGCACCAGCGAAAGCAGACCAATATATATATATATATATATATATATATATATATATATATATATATATATATATTCGTAATAGTAATCATAATCATAATAATAATGCCTTTATTGATATGGCGAGGCTCGGGCCATTAGGCCCGCTCTTCCCCTAACCACATGTCAGGTGCATACAAAGTCATGAAATATTATATACAAATGTAAAATATATTTAAGTTGTAAGTAGTAGAAACCAAGTATAAATTTAAGTGCACCTTTTATAAAAATATAAATGAAATATTAAAGTAGACACAGAAATGTGGCAAATTTTGTTTAACGAATTATAAATTCAAAGACGGAAGTTAAAACAAATTGAGTTTAACAGCATTGCTCCATTGCGCTACGCGGCACCTGGTATTCACCCGAGTGACTATGTGTATATATATGGCATCAATGTAAGCCACTGTTCAGAGGTGTTGGTAGTACCAATTCAAAACAAATGTATTTTTCGAGCGTGCTTCGTTTAGGAGACATCACTAGAGAAGCAGTGCGTGGGGGCGAGAGAGAGTTCCCGTATGCCTGTGGATGCATGAGAGAGACCTAGGAATATCGCTGTGAGGGTGGTAGCAGTAGCGCGAGCGGCGCGTAACAGGCTAACGTATTCATCTGGCGGGGCGGGGCGGGGCGGGGTGGATGGGGCGGGGAGCTGCGTTTCAGTGGCGCGCGCCAGGGGCGGGCGTGGGCGGCGCCCAAAGCCCCGGAAGGGGGCGAGGACGGGCGGCGACGGGCAGGGGCCGCGGGCGGGCGCCAAGATCCCGCGCTAATATGCATGATTAATACCAGGGGGCCCCGGCCGCGCTCGGCGCGCCGCGGCGCCTCGGCCACATTACACAGTCACGCCCAACCATCGCCCAACCCGCCCCCTACCAGCTCCTGCCCAGCCCCTGCCTAGCCCCTCCCAACCCCAGCTCCCGCCGAACTCCCACCCGGTCAGCTCCCACCCAGTCAGCCCCCACCCAGTCAGCCCCCACCCAGTCAGCCCCTCACCCAGTCAGCCCCCGCCCGCAGCCCCTGCCCAGTCAGCCTCTGCCCAGTCAGCCCCTGCCCAGTCAGCCCCTGCCCAGTCAGCCCCTGCCCAGTCAGCCCCTGCCCAGTCAGCCCCTGCCCAGTCAGCCCCTGCCAGCCAGCCCCTGCCAGTCAGCCCCTGCCCAGTCAGCCCCTGCCCAGCCAGCCCCACCCAGTCAGCCCCTGCCCAGTCAGCCGCCCCAGTCAGCCCCTGCCCAGTCAGCCCCTGCCCAGTCAGCCCCTGCCCAGTCAGCCCCTGCCCAGTCAGCCCCTGCCCAGTCAGCCCCTGCCCAGTCAGCCCCTGCCCAGTCAGCCCCTGCCCAGTCAGCCCCTGCCCAGTCAGCCCCTGCCCAGTCAGCCCTGCCCAGTCAGCCCCTGCCCAGTCAGCCCTGCCCAGTCAGCCCTGCCCAGTCAGCCCCTGCCCAGTCAGCCCTGCCCAGTCAGCCCCTGCCCAGTCAGCCCCTGCCCAGTCAGCCCCTGCCCAGTCAGCCCCTGCCCAGTCAGCCCCTGCCCAGTCAGCCCTGCCCAGTCAGCCCTGCCCAGTCAGCCCGCCCAGTCAGCCCCTGCCCAGTCGCCCCTGCCCAGTCGGCCCTGCCCAGTCGGCCCCTGCCCAGTCGGCCCCTGCCCAGTCGGCCCCTGCCCAGTCGGCCCCTGCCCAGTCGGCCCTGCCCAGTCGGCCCCTGCCCAGTCAGGCCCTGCCCAGTCGGCCCCTGCCCAGTCGGCCCCTGCCCAGTCGGCCCCGCCCAGTCGCCCTGCCAGTCGGCCCCTGCCCAGTCGGCCCTGCCCAGTCGGCCCTGCCCAGTCGGCCCTGCCCAGTCGGCCCCTGCCCAGTCGGCCCCTGCCCAGTCGGCCCCTGCCCAGTCGGCCCTCGCCGTCGGCCCGCCCAGTCGGCCCCTGCCCAGTCGGCCCTGCCCAGTCGGCCCCTCCCAGTCGGCCCCTGCCCAGTCGGCCCTGCCCAGTCGGCCCCTGCCCAGTCGGCCCCTGCCCAGTCGGCCCCCCCAGTCGGCCCCCAGTCGGCCCCTGCCCAGTCGGCCTCGTCGCCCCTGCCCAGTCGGCCCCTGCCCAGTCGGCCCCTGCCCAGTCGGCCTGCCCAGTCGGCCCCGCCCAGTGGCCCTGCCCCGGCCGTCGGCCCTGCCCAGTCGGCCCCTGCCCAGTCGGCCCCTGCCCAGTCGGCCCCCTGCCCAGTCGGCCCCTGCCCAGTCGGCCCCTGCCCAGTCGGCCCCTGCCCAGTCGGCCCCTGCCCAGTCGGCCCCTGCCCAGTCGGCCCCTGCCCAGTCGGCCCCTGCCCAGTCGGCCCCTGCCCAGTCGGCCCCTGCCCAGTCGGCCCCTGCCCAGTCGGCCCCTGCCCAGTCGGCCCCTGCCCAGTCGGCCCCTGCCCAGTCGGCCCTGCCCAGTCGGCCCCTGCCCAGTCGGCCCCTGCCCAGTCGGCCCCTGCCCAGTCGGCTCCCTGCCCAGGCGGCCCTGCCCAGGCGGCCCCTGCCCAGTCGGCCCCTGCCCAGTCGGCCCCTGCCCAGCGGCCCCGCGCCTGCCCAGTCGGCCCCTGCCCAGTCGGCCCCTGCCCAGTCGGCCCTGCCCAGTCGGCCCCTGCCCAGTCGGCCCCTGCCCAGTCGGCCCCTGCCCAGTCGGCCCCTGCCCAGTCGGCCCCTGCCCAGTCGGCCCTGCCCAGGCGGCCCCTGCCCATTCGGCCCCTGCCCAGCCGGCCCCTGCCCAGCCGGCCCCTGCCCAGTCGGCCCCTGCCCAGTCGGCCCCTGCCCAGTCGGCCCCTGCCCAGTCGGCCCCTGCCCAGTCGGCCCCTGCCCAGTCGGCCCCTGCCCAGTCGGCCCCTGCCCAGTCGGCCCCTGCCCAGTCGGCCCCTGCCCAGTCGGCCCCTGCCCAGTCGGCCTCTGCCCAGTCAGCCCTCGCCCAGTCAGCCCTCGCCCAGTCAGCCCCTGCCCAGTCAGCCCCTGCCCAGTCCCCCCGCAGACCCCGCACATCCCCGGCACAACCTCCGTCCAGGTCCCACCCGACCCCCATCAAAGCCCCGCTCCCACCTCCACTCATTCCCTGTTCATTCATTGCCCGTTCTCCGTCCATTCCCCACCCATTCCTCAGTCATTTCGCACCAATTTCACACTCATTCCCCACCTATTCCCCGCTAATTCCCACCACAATCGTCACTCTTTTGCTGTTAATTCTCCGCCCATCCACCACCCATTATCCACCAATGCCCAATCCTCTCCCCATCTCTTCCCACAGGCCCTCATCCCCTCCCCGCCCCGCCCGCCCCGCCCGCGCTTTCGCGCATCCGTTCATCGCCGGCATCAATCAGCGCGCGCGTTGGTGGGAGGGGCGGTGTGCGGCGCGTGTGAGGAGAGGACGCGGGGCCGGGCGGGGCATTGAGATATTAGTGATAAGACGATGCGCGGCGCGAGGGGGCCGTTTTGCGGGTGAGCCAAAGCCTAAGGAAATGTCTGGGCGTGCGGGGAGCGGCGGCGGGGCGGTGTGGGGTTTTGGTGATGAGCCCCCGGCGAGCGCCAACTCAAAGCTCACGCGCCGCCTTCTGTGCCGGAGCTCTCACAGCGCCGACACCGCCCCCCTCCCCCGTCGCTTCTCGCACCGCCGCCGCCGGCGGCCGCGAATTAATATGGGAACACTGATCCTCCGCTAGGCCCCGCAGCCGCCAACTCCCGGAGTCGCCGGCTGCGTGAAGAGGTGGAGGAGCGCGGGGAAGGACGAGAGAGATGAGAGGCGGTGGCTGTTCTGTTTCAGCGAAGCGCGCGCGAAAGAAAAGAAATTCATAAACGATCGTATGAGATGTGGATAACCGAGAATGATCATCCGTATGATGCTTGTCTTATCGATTTCACCAGATATATTGTATACATCAGATTCTTTTCGGTCTTCGTGCAGAGGAAGAGTATATTTTACAACATGGTCTTGGAGGGTTTCGTTTTTTCCATTTGTTAAGGAGACTTTATGAAAATATCCAAATATTTCGTATAATATTGGGAGTTTCTGTGAGCTTGGCGTTCAGCTAAAAATTGCAGGATATTGAGGAAGAGATGTTATAAAATGGTCTTCTCAAATGAGTGGCGACAGTAAGAAGTTACTCCTATGATAGGAGGTGCGTACAGTGCTTTTGTTATTGTTGTTGTGAATAGCAATAAGGTAATTACTAATCGAAATAATATTGCGTTAGTAGCAATGTAAAATAAATACTTACACTGTTCATGGAAATAAAAATGTAGATAGAAGACACTTTTCATATCATTATGTGTTTACTATAATTATACTCGTAGACGTACTCCCTTATGCATGCGTAAGTAAGAAACTGTGTAGCGTTCGCGGAACGTAATTATTGCTGCTGCTTGATAACATCCACCCGCATCTCGTTTACAGATAATACGGAACATGTTAATGTTGTAATTTGTTCAAACGCATTCTACAGCCACTCGATTGTCGCTCATAGTGCCGCTCATAAACAAATCTCGGACCGTTGACCCTTTTAATATAGTACGGTTGTGAGTAACAATGAATAAGTGCCGGCCCGCTGGCCGAGATCGCTGAGGCAGTAGTGCCTTAGTGATCTGGGACCGAAGGGTCGCGGGTTCGAGTCCCGCCTCGGACATGGTTGTATTTGTGTTCGTCCTTTCACCTCTTATCATCAGCATTTCGTGTCATCTTCATAGTTACCATAACGTTAACTCCAATAGTGATCGCTAATAACCTAGATGTTGATGCAACCTTAAATAACCAATAAATAAATAAAAAAGTGTTTAAAAATAAACGCGTGCTAGTAGCAGTATCTGAATGGTCCCAAACCCTATAAAAATTCAAATACATAAAAATAAAAAAATAAATAAAAATACAAAAATTATAATTACACAAAGGAAATGAATAAAGCTATACGTCAACGATCCTATTCTTATTTCCTCATCATGCTGTATACGACATGCATGTCACGTGCAGACTTCTTTCTTCAACAGTCTTCACATTCTGCCTCGCGCGCGGACAGAATCTCCTGAATTGTCTCCGGAGCGCTCGGCGCGGTGTCTCGATGAACTGCCTCGAGAGGTATGCACGGTCGTTTTATATTGCATTTCTCTCCATAAAACCCATTTTGAACCGCACCCGATTGAACTGCCTCGGAACAGTATTGCCACCGACAGAATCGGACTTGGAGACGTCTTTATTCCCCGACATATACTCCTCCGCGTATCTTTTGGAGAGCGTCCATCGGTTTTATTGTCTCGTATAGGAATAGCGCGGGTCCCGGGCGAGAAATGCAGGGGTTAGCTCGCTGCCCGGGCGGCTGAGGGGGTTCGGCGGGCGAGGACACTTTTACGACGCGGCGAATAGCGCGCGAGCTCGCGTAGGGTCTCGAGCTCCGTTTGCCAGACACTACTCATCCGCCGTCAGTTTATGTCCCGCGGGTCGGGACAGCGTACCCATCAAAGCGGCTCAAACACGCTCGATTAGCTGAGAAAAGTGATAAAAGCGTTCTAGGAATTTGCGGTCGTAATTCTGAAGCGCGTTTGCTGTTGTTTTTCGATTGTTCTTTCTGCCGATTTCTGCGGAACGAGAATGAAATAATCAATTGTATTCACAATTTCCGTTATCACGAATCGATCGTATTGATAATGCTTAATGGATATACGATTTATTAGGCATTATCGACACACAATTTCTAGAATGCGTTATTGTTGAGAAATGCGCAATTTTGTTTCATAGTTGATTTTGTGCGGTTTTGCTTATTGGTTGACATGCTCCGTCCCGCTCCGCAAGGCCTTGCCCCTCCACAATTTCCTCCTACCGGCCCGGCCCTTCTACAGTCTCACATCTCAGCGGTTGATCCTACTTCTCCTCATCCTGCCCCTCCCCTTTCTGCAGTAATCTCCCTCTCCTACCCGCCATTCCCCCTAGGCCTTCCCGTCCTTCCCTTTCCGCCATATCTCCGTCCCTCCTCATCCTTTCTCTTGCCTCTTCAGCTTGTCCTTCCTTCACTCACCGCTCTCCTCCTCCCTCCCCTCCCCTCTCCCCCCTCCCGTTGCCAGTCCCCTACTCCCCTCTCTTTCAACGGTCTCTTCGACATGTCCCCTCCTTCCTTCTTGCCCTTCCTCTCGCCTCTTTTCGCTCTCCCTTCTTTCTTTTCTCACTGATTTCCCTTAAGTTTTACAAAAATTCAAAAGTCTTAAAGAAAAGTATTCGGAAATTCCAGTATTTTTAATTGTATGCCACAAATTAAAAAAAATTCATCGTACACTTGGAGATACAAACGACGAGCTTTACTTTCTTTCCTTTGGTTTAAAATATTTATGTTTACTAAATATTCTAATTTGACCCCGGCGCTCCTGGAAGCATCTTATTCAGATCCCGCTTAGACCATTTCCGAATCCACATTGACTTTAAAAACTGGAGTGTTAAACATAAACTACTATACTTGTTTCCTTTTATATCATTTCATTGCCACTTACTGACATTTGCTCTGGCAACAAACGGGAGACTGAAGGTCGCGAACTGCACCCGAATCGCACGGGCAGCGCCAGCTGGAGTAGCGCTGCCCTCTGGCGCCGAGCAACATCGGATTCGCCGGCCGCATCCTGCCCTCGTGCCCTTCCTCGCCCTTCCGCCCTCCGCGCACCACCCGCTCACCGCTGAGACCTCCCCTCCCAATCCGTCCTTCCCCACCCTGCTCCGTCTAGCTTTTCGGTTAGACTGCCTCTTCCGCCCCCCCCGCACCGCCCCCCCCTCCCGTCCCCCTCCCCGTCTCGCCCGTCTGCCCAACTCCTCCTCGACCGACCGCGCTCCGCTCCTCTCCGCCCCGCCCCTTTCCACGCGCCGGCGGCGTTGGATGCGGCGCGCGGGCGAGGGGGGGGGGGGGAACCCCTTTGATCTGCGGACAAAGTCGCGCGCCGGCGGCGGCCACGGGGCGCAGCGCGGGCGCTGGCACGGCGGAGTTTGCGCCAATTGCGCCCGCCCGCCCGCGCGCCCGCTCCGGCCCGCGCTTCCGGCCGCCCCGCGCTCGTTATCCGCTCCCACCCTTCCTCCCGCCACGCCTTCCCGCCCTCCCATACCCACCTCGCACCTCCCCGCCTCTCCCGCAATCCCGTCCCTCCGCCCAATCCCCGCCCCCGACTCCCGCCACGCCCCTCCCGCCACGCCCCTCCCGCCACGCCCTCCCGCCACGCCCCTCCCGCCACGCTCATCCCCGCCACGCCCCTCCCGCCACTCCCTCCCGCCACGCCACCCCGCCACGTCCCTCCCCGCCACGCCACCCCGCCACGTCCCTCCCCGCCACGCCTTCCCGCCTCACGCATCCCCGCCTCTCCCGAATCTCCCGCTATCTCTTCTTCCCCGGACACTCCCGCCACGCCCCTCCCCTTCCACCCCTCCCCGCACGCACTTCCCCGCCACCCCGCTCCTCCCCACCCACTGCAGATGTCTCGCGAGGCTCATCGCCGCCCCGCTCCGCCTCGCCCCGACCCCGCACTGCTCGGAGCCCTGCAGTTCCGAGGAGAGGTGGAACTCGTCCTAATGCCCTTGCCTAGCCGAACACCGAAATGTAGTTTAACCTCAAATCTCCCTCCCGGCAGGGGTGGCTCAGGATCAACATTTGCCGCCACAGTGCCACTGACCGAGAGGAACTCGGGTTCTAGTCACGTCGGCAGCATATTTTGAGAGGAGCTTGCTAGATTTCACTGGTTTCTCGAGGCCAAGGTAAAAACCATTACTTGACATTTATAGACCCAATTTTAAAATATATAAACGTTGTGTTGACCTTTTGTCGAGCCTACATCTAACTTTCTAACAACCCAAAACATTTCATTTTGTCTCTCGTTGAGATCAGTGTTCGGTAAGGGACACGCGCTACGTGCAAGACCGAGTTTCTTGATGCCGACTTCACGTTGAGGACACTTTCATGAAGATTCGTACTCGTTTTCTGGTGGCATTTAGTTGAAAAACCTGTAAATGAAACCTATCAACTAAAGCAGATATTTTAGAAGATATGTGAAAAGGAAAATCAGTTACCATCCCTAATAAACCGGATTAAAACAACAGAGGGAAATTATTTTTCACTCAGTTAAATAAATTTTTAATTTAGGAATTTTATGGTTGTAATTGCACGTTCATCAATTATATTTTATTATTTATATATTCACTTGTACTTCATGGGATACCTGGGTATCAAAGCGAGAGATCAGTACAGTTGCTGAAGGAATGAAATGTTATATTGACACATGTTGGAAATCGTTCGACATTCTGGAATGCACAAACAATATATTGCACATGTTTTCGTCAGTTGACACTTCGTCAAAGACAGTGATCAAAGAGTTTTTTTTCATTGAATTATTTAGACACTGATTTTCAAGGTTGACATTCTGGCTAATCTAAGAAAATAAAATTATCATATTAAAAGATGTTATTAATTTTTGTAGTACAATTTAAGGACCCAGTACCTGAAAAATTCAGTAAAGAAATTGAGAGAACACAATTGTTTATAAAACTCGTATGTTATTCAACGATGGTGTTTTGCAAATTTACGCCAGCATTTAATTAATTGATTGATGATTCCGGGCACGTCAACTGAGAAGGTCATTCGTCCTTTAAGTGTAGTGCATGTTTTCTCCTTGGGAGTTGGCGATTATCTTCCTTCGCTTGATAGTGGGTAAGCGCTGACGTACCATGGCTAGCGGGATTTTCTCCAACCAGAAATCTTCCACCATTGTGGCACGCACAAACCGTGATATATAAAATAATAATACGGTGATGTAAACTTAATATAATGCGGTTCATGTTATGGGGATAATTTTAAACTTTAAATTTGTTACGATAATTAGTTTTAATAGTTTATTAAGTTGTATTATGGTTAGCAATTTAACTGTAAAGTCACATTTTAGTTTAACCTATTTTATGTTTAACATTTTGGGGATTCCTCGCATTCCTACGTATTTCACTTGTCAGTGGATAAACTTCGCTGCTGTTTCTTCGAGAAATATTGTTACAGCTTGTACAGGCTGGAGCACGTTTTTCAGAAAATGCCATCGCGATTGACAGCGGAGAACATTTGGACGCTAAACATCGTGAAGAGTCGAAGGGCACAAAAATATCGATACTCACAAACCGATTGCTTTTCGCACCCGCTAGCAAGCCGCATGTTGTGCCCAAAGCGTGGATAACTGCTCTTCACCTGCCCCTTCCCACTATTTGTACACTACCGCTGTAAATGTTTGTCAAAATACTTTGATTCTTTTTTAGTTATTTATGACCTTTTTTAAAGTTATTTTGTTTCTCAGTTCAAAAAAGAGGAAAAATTAAATGTAATTGGAATTTATGAAAATATGTCAAATTTCTAATAATTCTTAGTGATATCGTTTGTAGCTGTTTAACCGTTAAATCAATTCTTTATATTTCATTTATGAAATATCATTTCTTAATCTCAAGAGGATGAACTAGTGAATGTGAGAAACACTCTTATAATTGAGGAAACTAGTGAACGTTAACTCGTGATCCTGAGGGTGGGGTGAAGGTGAGGTCTTGAGCGACAGGCGACAGGCGTGAGGTGAGTTTTTCGTTTCTGCTTAAAATGATGTCGTGAGTACCTATAATGTTTGATAATATTATTTTTAATTGAAATAAGGAACTTAATAAACGCTGTCAATTGAAAGACGAACAGAATATCAGAGTAGAATGGAATGGAAGTGGTGGAGTCCGTATGGAATGTAGACGTTTTATGAACACCTTTGGATCGATTTTCATCAGAGCAAAGATGAACCGATACATATTCCCGTACGCAACTCACTATATATACGAGTATTTTATCTGGACCCTTTTGTAATGAATAACTTAATTGATTATTGCATTCTATGCTTTTAAAGTGCACTACGAGTTTTAAGAGACGCATTTTGTTCATTTTCATTACTTCTCGAATTGGTGTTGCTATTTTTCTTCAACATAGTTTTTTTCGTAGAAAGGAACAATGTGCTTTCCAGCTTACAACACGTATTATTCAAGTTTACATTAACACGAATCATATACTACATGTAAAAACGGAGAACATTCGTGATGCAATTGTCAAGAAAGATACGTAGAGTGCGTTGTTCTCACCACGTATTCCAATATCGCCACTTGCTTCCCATTCTTCTCTTGGTAATGCATCAACCAGCGCACTTCGGTCACTCTAACTCGGTTCATTACGACATCACAACATTCCCTTGATGTCCTGTGCCTCGTCCTCATTGTAGTGCACCGCAAGTCCTCTGTGAGGGAGCGACAGTTCGCGCTGCACCGCCCGCCGATCTCCGCCCACCGCAAAGAGGGCCCTGCAGACTCCACGCCCACCCCCGTGCAACACGCAGGGTGGGACCGGGAGCGGTAGCTCAGTGCATCAACTGATGTCACTGCAGCGCCTCTGACCGGGAGGTCCTACGTTCGAGTACCGATAGCGGCAGAATTTTCGACTCTAGCTTTCCAGCTAGGTCGAATTCAATCGCTGTCTGGAGGAGAATTCTAGCGGCCGGCTGCTCTGATCGGTAGTTTTCCGTGGTTTCTCCGATCAACACCAGGCGAATGCCGGAGCAGTACCCTGCCAAACGGGTCACAGAACGCGCGCTCTTGCTTGTCCTATCCTCTCCCCTTACACACACACTAACATGCACTACACTACCACATATTCCGGGAGACAGGTCTGGAGCTTAGAGCTTGTCCCGGCTGGGACGGTGCCCCATTAGTGAGAGAGTCCTGGTTAGGGCGAAATCCCGCTTGCCGACGGTAGGTCGGCGCCGGATCTCGCCATCCAGCGAGAAAAGATCACCGCCATCTCCCGAGAAAAAACATGCACTACACTTATGTGACTAATGACCTAAGCTGTTGCGCCCGTAATAACGAACTAACCAACCAACCACTGGGTGGAGGGCAACGCAAGTGCGCATGTCTCAAATATTTAGCTCCGAAGCAGCTTCTAGAAAACCTAGTCACACCTTGAAAATTAAATTCTTCCTATTTATTATTGTTTCAACACTCGCCTTTCAAATTGTTTTTAGCGACTATTTGTTGTCCGTAAAATTAAGTCCTTACGAGCTAAGCGAATCACTTGTGAACAGCTCTAAATACCTAGCCTCGACTTAAGAAAACAAATTTGATATGATAGATGAGATAATTGAGTTTCGTCTTCGTTTACGCATTTTTTTTGAGTCGAAATATAATATATTTCAATGACGTTTCTTTCAAAATAAGAGGGTTTATTTTTTGTTAATGGTTTTTCTAGTTAGATTCGAAAACTCCTGCCACCGTCGAGACACGCACCCCAAGACCTCCCGGTCAGAAGCACTGCAGTGACATTCGTACTGGTAAAGGAGCAACACATTTGATTTGATAGAACAGTTGACGAAATAACTGAACCTCCACTCCTCTCGCAACTATCAAAATGAGAGCCCAAGAAAAAGTGCGAAGATATTGATGTTCCGTTTATTCTCCAGATGGGTTTCCAACCGCGGGTGATTCTTCCTATTGAAACGGCACTTTCATCGTGCAAGCGTCCCGGACGTTGCCGCGAGTAAGGTAAAGTGGGCACGAGATACCTGCACACTCGAGGAAGTGCGAGCCATGCAAACAGTGATCGAGTGCACAGATATCTCGTGCAAACAACACGGATGTGTGATCAAATTGAGCAGTACCTCCCTTGGGAGAATGAGCGGCGAAAAAGAAGGCGAAGAAGGAAAGGTCCTCTGTTGCACATTGTGTCGGAGCAGGTCAAACGCCGAGCGTTTGTTCCTCGTCGGTCGGGGGAGTGCATCAGAGCGAGTGCCCGGGGGCCCTAGTGCCTTGCCGCCGCCTGGAGCGAGGGCCGGTGCACAGCTGTGGGCGACGGCCTTTGAGGCCAAGCCAGGCGCGTGGGCGAGAGGGGAGGAACGAGGCGGGGCGGGTCCGGTCGGGTCGGGTCGCGGCGGGGCTGGGAGGGACAGGACGGGGCGTGGAAGGGCGGGGCGGGGCTGGGGTCGGGTCGGGTCGGGTGGGTCGAGGCGGCAAGTCGGTCGGTCGGTCCGGGTCGGGTCCGGGTCCGGTCGGGTCGGCCGGTCGGGTCCGGTCGGGTCCGGGTCGGGCGGGTCGGGCGGGTCGGGCGGGTCGGGGCGGCGTCGGGGCGGGGCGGGTCGGGCGGCGGGTCGGGCGGGGGGGCCGGGGTTTGACGGACAGCTCGGGAGAGGGGTCCGGGCGGGGCTGGAGGGACGGACGGGCGGGCAGGGAGTGGGGCATGTCGGGTCGGGTCGGGCGGGGGCGGGGCGGGTCGGGGCGGGCGGGGCGGGGTGGGGTGGGCGGGGCGGGCGGCTGAGGGATGGTGCGGGCAGGGAGTGGGCATGTCGGGGTGGGTGGGCGGGCTGGCGCTCGGCGAGCGAGTGAGCCTCTCGGGGCCGAGTTATGCGCGGCATCCGCGCTTGCGCCCGCGCGTTCCGGCGCGCGAGCAAAGAACTTCTCAATATCCTTAGCCCTCGGAATATACACACTCCGTTATGCCCCTTACGCGCTCCCCGCTCGCCTCTCTCTTCTTCCTCCGTCTTTCCTCTCACTATTCTTCTCAATCCTTTTTTCTCACTTTCTCGCTTCCAATCACTCCTTTTGGTCTTCTCATCCCTCCTCTCTTCTTCTCTCTCCTTATTTCTTCTTTCCCATACTTCTCTTCTATTCCTATCTCCATATTATTTGCACTCACACGTTTTCTCAATCCAGTTTTTCCTACTATAACTTTCCACTAACGTTGCTTCCTTCTTGTTTTTGTTTGCAGAAGTTCTTGGAAAATTCAAGTGTTGCCACCCTCTTTTTCTCTCTTATTCACCCCTGTAAGCCTCCATTTCCTCGCGACTCCTTCGCCTCTGGTGCTTCTGGGTCTACATCGTTCCGTTTGGCCATGTTGCGTTGTTCTCCTATTCATGACTGCTCTTCAAATTGTCCTGTGTTGTGTACACTCATTTCGTCTTTGACGGTGTCATATGATTGTCACTGGACATTGGTCACCATATTTCATCATCATGATCACATACAAAAAGAAGAACAGCAGCAGCAGCAACAACTCTAAAGGCACCCACGGCAGTGGAAATTTTATACGCAGGTTGAGATGACATTTTGAAATATCTAACTAATCTATCGAACCTTCTGTGAGAATACGAGTGATATTCTACAAAGAAAGAAGCAATTCATTGAAAAATAATTTGACTTCTGTTTTAAAACCGCATTTGGCTGTCAATGCATTCTTTCTGAACACGGATGATACAATCATTTGAGTTATCAGCACCCGTACGACTCATTTCGTTCTAAATCAACACAATTGATGATAATTGGTGACAATTATTCTCTTTATTTACTTATTTGTCCATTAACAGTCTTTCAGCGCATTGTTATATATCACTCTTTCTCGCCTTTACCTTTTCTAAATCAACACAATTGATGATAATTGGTGACAATTATTCTTAAAGCTCCATGGATGAAGGAATTTACTATACTAGGCAAATCTAGCTCTTTTTTCTGATTTACCTCCGCTCTAGCTCATTCATTCCCTGCCGCCTGCCCCGCCCGCCGCCTCGCCGCCCTCGCCGCCCCGCCCCCCCGCCGCCCTGCCGCCCCTCGCCGCCCCGCCGCCCTGCGCCGCCCCCGCCCCGCCCCTGCCGCCCCTGCTGCCGCCCGCCGCCGCCCTGCCGCCCTGGCCGCCCTCCGCCCCGCCGCCCCTGCCGCCCTGCCGCCCCTGCTGCCCGGCCCCCGCCGCCGCCCTCGCCGCCCGCCGCCCCTGCCGCCCTGCCGCCCGCTGCCCTGCCGCCCGCTGCCCCCGCCGCCCGCGCCCCTGCCGCCCTGCGCCCCGCTGCCCTGGCCCTGCCCCGCTGCCGCCCCCGCCGCCCCGCGCCCCGCCGCCCCGCCGCCCCGCCGCCCCTGCCGCTCCGCGCCCCGCGCCCCTGCCGCCCCGCCGCCCCCCCGCCCTGCCTGCCCCTGCCGCCCGCCGCCCCTGCCCGCGCCCCTGCTGCCCCCGCCGCCCCGCGCCCCTGCCGCCCCCGCCTGCCGCCCCTGCGCCCCGCCGCCCCTGCCGCCCCTCGCCTGCCGCCCCTGCTGCCGCCGCCCTGCTGCCGCCCCGCCGCGCCCCTGCGCCGCCCCTCCGCCGCCGCCCTGCCGCCTCGCCCCGCTGCCGCCCTGCTGCCGCCGCTCCTGCGCCCGCCCCTGCCGCCGCCCCTGCGCCGCCCCCTGCCGCGCGCCCCTGCGCGCCCCTGCGCCGCCCCTGCCGCCGCCCCTGCTGCGCCCTGCGCCGCCCCTGCGCCGCCCCTGCGCTGCCCGCCGCGCCCCCGCGCCCCTGCTGCCGCCCCTGCTCGCCGCCCGCCGCTGCCCCCTGCCGCCGCCCTGCCGCGCCCCGCGCCGCCCCGCTGCCGCCTCCCTGCGCCGCCCCGCCGCCCCGCGCGCCCCGCTGCCCCTGCGCCCGCTGCCGCCCCGCCGCTGCTCCCGCCGCTCCGCCGCTCCTGCCGCCCCGCCGCCCCGCGCCCCCGCCGCCCCTCGCCGCCCCGCCGCCCCTGCCGCCCCGCCTGCCCCCCTGCCGCCCCCGCCGCCCCTGCCGCCCCGCCGCCCCGCCGCCCCGCCGCCCCTGCCGCCCCTGCCGCCCCGCCGCCCCCGCCGCACCCGCCGCACCCGCCGCCTCGCCACCCCCACGCCCCTGCCACCCACTGCCTCCGGCGCCCCGCCACTCTGCTGCCCACGTCGCCCCGCCATCCCCGCCGCTCCCGGGATCCCTGCCCCAACCTCGCCACCCCGCCGCCCGCACCGCCCTCTGCGCTCCCATGGCCACTGCTGTCCCCGCTGCCCCCTTCTCACCACTCCTCGACCGTCGCCCAGCCTCCCACATCTCCTGCTACCCTCCCTCCTCCCCTCGTGTGATGCGTCCCCCACTCGTCGCCGCGCGTGCGGTGTTGGTCACGGGCGCACGCACTCTGCCCATGAGGGCCCTCCGCCGCGCCGCCAACTTTGTTTTAAAGCTGCGCTGCTAAAAAAGTTGCGCGCGCGCTCTTCTGCAGGGCCGTGTGTGCTCGGGGCGCGGGCGCGGGCGGGGTCATGGTGGAAATTGAGGGCAGGGAGGATGGGGTTGAACGACTCCCAGTGGGTCACCGCGTGAAAAATGCTGAAGCAAATTGTGGAGATGTATTTATTAGACGAAAAGACGTTATGCATGGGCTCGAAGTGCACGAGGAAATGACACGTATAATTGGAAACTTCTCACATTTACTGCCACCATTTAAAATACGAGGTGATTTTCAGTCACAATGACTACACTAATAATGACGGTATGTCCTAAACGAAGGTTTAACACGTTTTTTAAGGCAGGAATTGTTGTCGAATGTTTTGTTCTTCAGTAAAATTTCACTAAATAATGAAATCTGACGACCCATATAAGATTTTAAAATATCTTTAATAGGACTTCTACCCGGGAACGTAACTCATGCCTAGAATTCGTACAAATAATTCAGATGTAGCACGCATGATTATTTGAATGGTTAATGTATTAATATTAGTGAATCGATGTACAGAAACCCTTCGTTGCACATACCTAAAGAGAACCATTATTAGACCTTAGATTATTCAGGGATCACTTAATTTTATTACTTTAATTTTAAATTCCAAAATTTGTACTAAACGTCATTCTTAATTTCATCAACAAATTATTTACAATTTCAGAGCATTTACTGAATAATTAGGTTGACAATGTAAGTTGTACTCGGTTTTATCTGTAACTTTTTGGGTCTGTCGTTTGTATCCAATAAAATTTCCTTCAAGTCAGGAAAAGGGCAATCTAGCATACCTATGCTGATAATAGTTCTGTACCTTCAACATTTGAAAACACCTTTCGATACAACAAATAAATATATCTGTTTAAGATAAACTATACAAATATTTTGCATCCATATTATATTATTCTTTGAACTTATATTGATGAAAATATATGAATCTGGAAAAGAACGTGTACTTCTTTATCTACCCCTAGACATCTAAGAAAATGTGTACATTTAAATATTTTAATATTGATTTATAGACTTCTGGAAGGTTATATTGTTGATACTACTGTGAAGGTTTGACATTCGTTGAACGCTAGATTTAGCAAGAACTACCCGATAGTACTTCAAATGATGACTTAAAGAAGTGAAAACGTACTGCGCACGCAACTAAAGGAACGTTAAACAATATTATGGCCTATGAAATGGATGCTAGGGGTTTAGATTTTCTGCCGCTTTCGCTCTCGTTCGGAACCACTGCGCGAAGGTCGCAAAAGGGCTTCAGGACGAGTCGAGTCTCTTCAAAGGGCGATGCGCCGCGCTGCAGAGCGAGAGCGAGGGGGGGGGAAGGGGGAGGGGGGAGGGGAGGAAGACGAGAGGTCGGCACAAGTGGATGACGAGAGGCTGCGTAGTCGAGAAGAGTGCGGAGCGGTTATTACAAAAATGTTACATGTCTTCTCGAGAGCGTGAGAGTATGAGGTGCGCTTCACGTTTATGCTCATATGAAAAGGGTTAAAAGTCTGTGAAGCGTTATTCAACGTGTCTTTCTTCCTGTGTTCCACTATCTGTCTTTCTTTCATACGCTGCTTCCAAGTTTAAAAATACGTCACTTTACGTCGTTCAACATTTTGGTCTGGAATAAATTAAGAGAAGTTGAACATACTTGTCCCAGTTGCAAAGGGTTGTCCCTGTTGAATTGGTTTGCGTGTTATTCACAGAAAAGAGAACAAAATGTATTCACGTAGGACAGGTTAAATATTTCATTTATATTCAAGAACTGGGAGGAACATTTTGTTTTCCAGACCTCTTTAGTCACATATATATAATATGAGGACAAACATTTAGAAGCTAAATTGTTGTAAATGAGAAAGTTTTGAAAGTATTTCAGCAAATGTAAGCAAGAAGAAAGATGTATTTAAAAAATAGAAAAATTAAAAAAAGAATATTACAAACATTCGCATTATAAAATGTGTTAACTAGTGATGCTGCAAAGAATGGCACATAATTTCTTGTACTAATTAGTTTTTTATTGTCTTGCGTAGGGGTTAGCTTTTTGGTTTTGCCCCACCCTCCTTCCAGATGCCATTTTTTAGAAAATTTTGAAAACGTCCCAGGGCCTTCAGGTAAAGTACTCCCCCCCCCACGACCACCACCAAAACAAATTAAAGAATATCATTCAAAATAGCAGAGCTTTGAGTGAGGCCAAATGGACTGAGGGTACTTACTTTGGCAAATAATCTACGCATAGTTTGGGCGCTAATGTTGTTCACGGATGGAAAGACGGACGGGGGAGAGATAGTCGGACGGAGAACTGAAATTGAAGATTTATAAAATCGTACTCAACTGTATATACCGCAAGGTTATATTGGTTAAGGAAACAAGGAAGAAATTGTTATCGTTTCCACGAAAATTATAAAAATCGGGAATCAGTTCATGTCACTAAATCTCATTTATACCATTTAGCGCACACGAGACAAATTGTTTTCAACGAATCACTCATTTCTAAATTTTCTCTCTCTTCTAAGACATATAATTAATTTATTATGACATATTTATTTAGGACATGACATTATGTGCAAAAATGATTGGTGCAGTGTCCAAACACTGTACAATATTTCATATTAACATATTCTCATATGGTTTTTTTATATACTCACTTGTAAATGTTGAAATTCTTATTTCAAATGTTTGGAGTAAAAGAAACAGTCTTCTTCTTTTCTTTTATGTAAGTCATTTATTTATATTGTTAAATAACATCAATATATTGATAAGATTTCTCATATTTTACACATTTTTATACAGAGGAAGACTAGGCTGCAACTAATGTGAGGAGAAGAATCCCTTGTACTCATCCATTCTTTAACTCCCCCCCCCCAATGTAACTAGTCCAAAGCTGAAAATCGGAAGGGGCTACAGATTTCACAACTTCACCTCTACTGAATATGTGACATTAGTAGAGTCGGCATATGGTTAAAGTTTACGTTATGTCCTGATTTCAAGCCATTTCTGTAGGAAAGAAGCAAAGGTTTGCTAATGATTCTTAACCTCTTGATCAAGCGATGAAAATCCGTCTATTCCTTTTTCACTCTAATCCAAAAGAGGTAACTTCCTTTATAGATGCGAAAACGGGTGAGATTTTCAATTTGATGTACTGCTTGTCTTCATTAAGGAAAGGTCTTTATGTGCTTAATTTCTCATTTTTCACACATTAAGAATCCCACATTCTAATCTCCGAAGTGCCGGTGTGCTTTAACCAGACCGGCACTTGAATTTGAGAAGTTTCAGACACCACCCTTCTATGAATGTTTTATACTCTTAATAGCGACACAAAGGGACATTATTGCAGGTGCTTTATTTTCTTGACAACACTTAGGCTTTGCTTGTGCTCCATATTTACGAGCCGCGCCGCGCCGCGCGCTTTGGCAGGCAGGAGGCGGCGAGCGCCGCCCGCGCGCCCCGAGGCCCTGGCGCCGCTTCGCTTTCCATTTTTCCGTCGTCAGCCGCCGCCGCCCCCGGAGGCGGAAACGAGCGCGCGACAGCTGCACGTGCGCCGACAGGCGGCGCCACCGTCGCGAGGCGGAACATCAGCGGCCCGCCCTCGCCCTCGCCCTGGCCCTGGCCCTGGCCCTGGCCCTGGCCCTCGCCCTGGCCCTCGCCATTGCCTCGCCTGCTGGCCCTGGCTCTCCTGGCCCTGGCCCTGGCCCTGGCTCCTGGCCCTGGCTCCCTGGCCTCCTGGCCCTGGCTCCTCGCCTGGCCTCCCTGGCCCTCGCCCTCCTCGCCCTGGCTCCTCGCCCTGGCCTCGCCCTGGCCCTCGCCCTGGCCCTCGCCCTGGCCTCCTCGCCCTGGCCCCTCGCCCTGGCTCCCTCGCCCTGGCCCTCGCCCTGGCCCTCGCCCTGGCCCTCGCCCTGGCCTCGCCCTGGCCCTCGCCCTGGCCCCTCGCCCTGGCCCTCGCCCTGGCCCTCGCCCTGGCCCTCGCCCTGGCTCCTCGCCCTGGCCCTCGCCCCTGGCCCCTCGCCCTGGCCCTCGCCCTGGCCCTCGCCCTGGCCCTCGCCCTGGCCCTCGCCCTGGCCTCGCCCTGGCCCTCGCCCTGGCCCTCGCCCTGGCCCTCGCCCTGGCCCTCGCCCTGGCCCTCGCCCTGGCCCTCGCCCTGGCCTCGCCCTGCCTCGCCTGCCTCGCCCTGGCCCTCGCCCTGGCCCTGCCCCTGCCTCGCTGGCTCTGCCTGCCCTCGCCCTGGCCCTCGCCCTGGCCCTCGCCCTAGCTCTCGTTCTCGCTCACGCCAATTCCATCGACTTGGCCCGCGCAGTCGCTCACACCTTTGTCCTCAGTTTTGTAGTTGCACTTGACCTTTCCTTTGACATGGTTCTTTCCAACTCCTCCGTCATTGCCGAAGGTCTTGCCTTCTCCTTTGCCCGGGACAACGACTTTCCTTTCGCACTTTCTCCTCAATTTTTACATTGCCTGTGCTCTTGCCTTCGTTCACATACATTCTCATATTGCCTTCGCCGAAATTTTTGCCCTAGCACTCTCCCTTCCCCTCGCCCGTTCCATCCCACGCCCCCATGCCCTCGCTCACGTCCTCGCTAATCCCCGTGCTCACAGCCAGCGACACGCCTCCCTCGGTCTTCTCACGGCAGACCCGAGATCAAGCGACGCTTCCCCACAACGTCTGCTTGTGGGTTCGATTTTTTCTGGTTGCACGAAAGTCCATTGGATTGCATTTCATTGCATGCGTGTATTGGCAATGTCGGAGTATTGTGCATCGCCGGAGATGTATGCAGCCCGCTGTTCAATGTTCTGCCTAAACGGCTGAGGCATCACAAGAGTGACAGTTTCTGCGAACAGGGTCATGCGGCGTAACGAATTTAAGAGTGGAAAATGCATGTGCAGAAGTAAATAGAACGTAGTTAGTATTTTTCAATCAAGACGTTTCGTCTAAACTTGATGACTTCTTTTTCCACGTGGCCTCCGCACATGCCTCTGCCTTCTCCCAATGCTCCGCCTTTTCCACGCTTTTTTCAAAATTAAAAAACTTCCGGCCCCGGCGGCCTTGAGCGGCGCCTAAGTGGCGGCGTCGCGACGCAAGGCGGCTCTAGGCGGACGCCACCCGGCCCCCATTGGCCCTCGCACTCTTGCCCCTCGCCCTCCGCCCTCGCCCTCCGCCCTCGCCCATCCGCCCTCGCCCATCCGCCCTCGCCCATCCGCCCTCGCCCATCCGCCCTCGCCCATCCGCCCTCGCCTATCCGCCCTCGCCATCAGAGAAGTTACGACGAGCGGCGCCCGACGGTCGTGGATGAGCCTTCGCTGAAAGAGTTAACAAAATCCATCGGCGTAACAAGCGATACAGCCCGTTCCATCCCACGGTGATCGTGTTATTATGCATACAGTACCTCTATCCAAACTTCCTCTTTCGCCATTTGAAATCACAGCATGTCATTCTCTTTACATATCGTCTCCAGTGGGAAAATACTAGTTTTACAAAATATGCTTGGCTCTGCCTGACAGTCGACATTTCATAAGATATTGAAATATTAATACCCGTTCCGTTTCTTTAAAATCCTATATTCCTAGAGAATGGTAAGTTTCTTCCAGAAAACTTTTTCAAAGAAATATTGTAATGGACCTATTCGAAATTGACTTCATAAACCCTTCTGTTGGCTTTGATCGATGTAAACTGCTTGCTTCCTTTCACGATTAACAATAATGCATGTTTGCAAAATAAAATGCCAATGTTTACTTGTGTTCCGAAAGAATTATTGTAGTTGTATTATCAACGCGTTTTTCTAAATTTTGATGAGCATTCCACAGAGAATAATTAAAATCATCGAAACTCACGTTATGAATTCTACTTCTTTCTTTCATGCGGACGTTAAATAGAGATGTAAAACAAGCTGTCTCAAACATTCTTGTCTTGACGCTCTTCAATCTTTTAAGCTTTGTATTCAAACAACTTAAACAACTCCATTTATCATGCTACACAACTTTGAGTACTGAGTATTATCATTCTTAATTCTGTAAGGATAAAGTAAAGAAAGTTGCATGAATCTTCTGCGAAAAGAATCTTTTTTAAAATCAGAAAATTAGCAGTGTTTCGGTCTATTTGTACTTTTTTCAGGTTAAAGAGAAGGCGGTGTAGTAATACATGTATCTTGCTTAAGTTGCAAGACGTGTTTCTTGTATTATTGAGAAGCAGATGCGACAGGCACCCGAGTCTGCGCCTGTTTTATGTATGAGTTTATTGTGCGTCCAAACTCCGCGTGCCTCTTCCGCAGAGCGCGAACTCCTAATCGGGGCGTTCAGCGGCGAATGGGGTCCTCGCGTAGGTGCTTTAATTGGCGCGAGGAAGGGATTGACGTGGGGCGGGGGAGGGGGAGGGGCGAGAATAGACAGCTGACGCGCGCCCGAGACAGTTGAGCGGCGGAGGGCTGTGTATCGCTAAGTTTCCAATCAACCCCTCCGCGTTCCCTCCCTCCCCTTCAACTTCCCCCTCCCTCCTCCCGCGCCCTCCGGCACTTGGTAACTCCCCCCGCCCCGCCCCGCCCCCGCCCCCCCCGCCTGGCTCGCCTCGCCGTGCTGCGCCATACAGCTCCGGCTTTGCTTCTGTTAATTGCAAACTTTAAAATATGCAGCGCCTAATAGCTGCGACACTGTGGAGTCGGTAAGAAGGTAGAGCAATTCTCGGCAATGAAAACAGGAGACTACACAGAGTGTTGCATGTTGAGTTTTCCTATCTTCAGAAAGTTTTTAGCGATTTTTTAAAAAATATCTCGATTTAATGTGCAACTTATTAATATTGAGAGGTAGCTTTTATTGCATTTGTCTCCTGTAAGATTGTTTGATCTTTCGACCCGTCCCAATCGGCGGAAGGTTAAATAACAAACAATCTTGCCAACATATACCCTCATTTAAAAAAGCGGAAAACACATTTCCACTTGTGTATTTCTTACCTGGTGCATTGTTATATGTCATACGTGGCATTTGTACCAAGAGCAACTTAGCCAAATGACGCGTTTTTTGTTCTCGGAATATGCGTAGAATAGTTTGTTGACTAATTTTAGCATGTAAAGTGACAGATACATCCATTTCGTTCTACTGGGAATTATGTAATTCCGAGTATAATTTTAATGGAACCTGAATATGAAAGGTCGCATCTTTGTGATGTGGAGGTCTTGATTTCTCCCTGAAACTGTAGCAAAAAAAAAGACACAAACTTTTAACTACACAAAATTTTACTTATTTGTTTTGAATATTTCTTTTCTCAACCCCACGAACATTGCATTTTGTTCCAAAATATTTTCAACATTTTGATACAACACAGCATTTATTCAAAATATATTTTTATATGATTTTAGGATTACGATTATTACCTGTTGGTTAAATTGTGAATAGTGATAATTGGAGTCGTGCAAAAATTCTGCAACTTGCAGATCATTAGATTAAACGTGAAAATGGCTTCCTTCTGGAATCCAAATTTCAAAGTTTCTGGCAACTCGAACTAAAGAGTGAGATTCCCTCTAAAATGTAATAATTAGAACATTCAAAATAGTTATTTATCACTCGTGTGGAAAAAGTCATGTTTTATTTTGCGAGTAAAAAACTAAATCTTGCTAGCAAAATATAATAGCTTTTACTACGTGGGTCATACGCTATTTTTAAACAGCCTTCCAGACTTATTTTGTTTTAATTAAAGTTCACAAATCACTTAATGATATTACATGCATACATTTTCTTGATCCACCTATCACTTACCCTCTCTCCTTTACTAACATAAGTTGAATTAAGAAAATAATGATAGCTCCAGCATTGTTGACAAAATATGATAATCTAAAATTGTTCTCTCCTGAGTAATAGACACTATTTTGCATCTGTAAAATATCTCCAGAGTTGATGTAATCCAAACCCCAACTCCTTTTGCAGGGCTCAAGAAAACATCCGTAGATACTAAATGAACAGTGCTAGCTGATGCTGTCAGACCAAAGTATTTTGCTTTTCTTGTTGCATTCACATATTTCTCAGAACATTTGCACATCTCCCTTTTAGCACTAGTGCTAAAAATTGAACTTTTAGCTTGCATACCTTGTAATAATCGCTTTTTATCAGTCTTCCTAAAAATAACTATAGAAACTTGAAAACCTAATGTGAAGCCTGACGAACAATGCAGAATAACTTCTGTAGCAAGGCAATGTGTATTAAAGGTTACGTCTATGTCTGCTCTTTGCATTGCAATCAGTGAACGTATAAACTTTCCGCATTTCATCTGTTTTGATGCACCCCTGAATTCTCTATACATCAGTAGCACACAAGGGTTTGTGTCTATGGTTTCATATAAGTGGTTCGAAACTTGTACCTGTCATTAGCGTATTACACTATGCAGCTGAGTTTGATGTAATCTATTTCGAGTAATATATTTTTGAGTAATATTCCTGCAGTTTGTTCCTGTAATTTGGAACTCATCTGTCAGACATGTCAAAGCACTACAATTACTCCAGGAGACGTTTTAGTAACATTGCAGCCCCTATCTCTTCCTCTCTCCCTACCTCTATGATCTCCTCTTTGCGTGCTTGCCAGAGCTGGTGCAGCGGGGATATTGCATTGATGATAGTTTTCCCTCCAGTCGTTTTGTATTCTAAAGCGTTGTGTGCATTAAGGTCAGAATTTGGAAATAACTTTATCTGAATTTGCGTTTTGAAAGAACTATACTGTCACGCTATAATAAAATCAATGTTTGAACCATTGTGGGGCAATGCAGTTTAATTATTTATACAACATAAAATATCGAAGTCACCAAGTTTGATACTTAATTGGAAATTAAATAAATTCTATTTGTATGAATTGTGTGAAATGTTTAATGTGTGAATTCTGAGAAATCCCCTGCCGTCGTTATTTCAAACCTATTAGTCAGGATTGAATAAAAAGGTTGAAATTACAACAGCAAAAAGCATCGCCGTGAAGGGTATGGAGCGAAATGCTGGTTAAATGAGAATATTATACATTATGTTATTCATTAATGAATGCTGGGTGTGAAGTGATGGGATAGCTGTTACATATTGGTATACAGAAAATTATTTATATGAAATCAGCTATGAATGCAGTGATGGCAGTTGTGGTTATGGAAAAATTCAAAGGCTTTAACATTTGAAATTTCAGTATGTAGCTGAAAAGGGTTTCATCTTTTTAAATGATATCAATATTGATATACAGTGGAGAACACCAAATATTTGACAATTATTGATATTTTGTAATGAAACACCTCGTGCGTGAAGGGCTAATTTAGTATCAGTGAACGTATATTGTAGGTCTGCGTTATAGATGTAAGGAAACTACGAACACGGGAAATTACATTTGATTTTGGTAAGCGAAAACGAATTCAATAAAATACTGCCCGTTCTCTAATTTACGTTTAAACAGCCTTTTCATTTTCTCAGTCACTGTGAAACTCGGCACCCTATAGGGGGCGCCGCATTTTATCTTGTTTTATTATTGCCTTAAATTATTGTTTACGTTAATTGCCAGATTTCCAATATACATAATTTGCGACAATTATCGACCCTCTCTATAATTAAGAGATTTAATTTCATTACATCTCGGAGATTCACATTTCGGTAGAACGTACGAGCGGAGCTTCGATCGCTGGAAATTTACATGGGGACGGTTTTCGGGGAGTTTCATGGTGGCCATAAAACTGAAAAATTAGCGGCGGCGAGCGGGTGAGAGCGGCCTCCGACACCGCGCGATGCGTAACTCAGGGGGGGGGGCGGGCCTCCCCGACCTCTCCCCTGGGCGACGGGCTTTCTTGCCGGACCCCGGGGCCCCGAAATGATTCGAGTGTTAGCGCCTCTAATTGGGGCCCGGGCCAAGTTAGCGCGCGCGCGCGTCCGCCACGCACGTGTTATGGGTCCCCCGGGGGCCCCGCCCCCCGCCGGGCGACCTCCACGCTCCTGGCCTGCGGGGCCTGCCCTAGCCCACCTCCCCGGTCCTCCGTTCCCGCCCGCTCCCCGCTTTCCCGCGCTCCTCCCGCTCCCATCGCTCCCCTGCTCCCCTCGCACTCCCCTGCTCTCCGCTCCTCCGCAACCACGGCTCCCCTGCTCCCGGCTCCCCGCTCCTCCCCTCCCCGTTCCTCCTCCCCGCTCCCGCTCCTCCGCTCCTCCTCCCCCGCTCCCCGCTCCCTCCCCGCTCCCTCCCCGCTCCCTCCCCGCTCCCTCCCCGCTCCCTCCCCGCTCCCTCCCCGCTCCCCGCCCCCACGTACCCCCCGCTTCCTCCCGCTCCCCCTGCCCCGCCCCGCGTCTTTCCGCGCGTGCGCTCCTCCGACAAACGGCCCCCGACGTAATAGAGGGAGAGTAACGCGGGATAACAGCGATTATGGCGCGGGTCGGTGATGGCTGATATAGAAGCGGAACGATTCCGGCTATCAGAGAAGCTTTTTATTGACACCGTTATCGATTAGAAATAGCATCATCATTAGAGAAATTTTAACATATATCTATGATAAACTTTAACCAGTTCTTTTTGGATTCTCCATAATTGAAAATCACAATTTGTGAATATTCAAAGTTTTTTTTAAAATATTCTTCAGATAGCACACAGCCAACAAAATTTTATCAAATTCGTGTAGTAAAAGTTTCTCTAGGAACAATAATAACATAAAAATAGTTTGCGTTTAAAGCATTGTTCGATAATATCAGACTACTACGTTTCATTCTGTATTATTCCATAATTCTTTGTAATAAAAAAAAAATCAAATAAGTATCCAACTTCATTATGCTGCCGAGGTTAAAAAGAATTAGTGGCGTAAATGAAAGAACCAGTCCGCGGGTAGAAGTAGAGCAATAACAGAAACAGGTTTTACGAAATCCTTGTCAAATTGTTATTACTATGAATATGAGAACAGCAATACAATTTTTTATGTAATAACCCATTGTTTCTAGCTATGGGAGGAAGAAAAAAAGTTTGTTTTCTTGTTCGCACTTCCGGGAGATGATATCCTTTTTTTGTTTCCTAGTACTTGCTAACCGTTCAGTATCCTCTTCGACGAATGCAAATCATTTTTCGTTTCCTTAGTGAATATTGTTCATAAATATCTCCACCATTTTTTGTTTCCTTATGTTTATCGTTCTGAATTATTCTTCGTTTTTGCTCGCCGCTTTTGCAATTTCCTGCACACGCTCTTGTCGGTGCGTTGTACTTGAAATGAGCAACAGTGTAACTGTGGTTGGCATTCTCTAGAGTCAAGGGATGTCAACTTTGAAATGGATATGAGTTTCATGACATGCACATTCCGTACAAGTACATTAAAACCACGAATGAAGTATCATAGTTAATTTACATGTTAATAAAGCATAAGTATGTTTCTTTTTATTACTGGCAGAACACGGGAGTGCATATTTCAGGCAACGCAAAATTTTAAATTTAAAACTTTAGAAATAGCAATATTTGCTTAAGTATGAATATTTCAAATTCAATGCTTTACATTTAAAATTGATTAGCCTACTCCGTTGTTATTTTCATATCAGGAAGACATACATGTTGGGAAGCTTCAAAAGTAATAGTATGGGTTTCAGTCTCATTCACTATTATAATGTACGGTATTCGTTTCATTTATACGAATTCTATTATTTTATTTTGATTAATTATTTATGCGTGGTATATTAATATATTGACGTAATAAGCTGACCTGCTTGTTTAAAACATTTAGAATGTGTGTGTGTGTGTGTGTGTGTGTGTAGGTCGCGGTAATTGATTTATGTGGTTCACATCATGTTGACAAAATACGTTCCAACTGTAGTGTGTTTTCCTCTAAAGAATAATTCAATTTTAAAACAAATACATATTAATTCTCTTTCCTTGTCTCCTGTGCATGTGACAGCTGAAGTCCGAGGAATGGCTAGTTAACCAATTAATTTGTAGATAATCCGGACAGTTTGGATAAATCTGCATGGTTGACGACGAACGGATCATTTAGAACATAGTCAGGTAACGAAGTAGCCAAAGGGCGTTGGCTCAAATAGGGTGATAGTTCGAGTGGGAGGCATGTTGTGAGTTTATTTTCTTTAAGGTCGCTTTTCAACTACTCGGTTATCACCACTGTAACTTTTAACTTCGGAGTAAGGGTGGGGGTAACGGTGGGGGAAGACATACTAACAGCATACACAAACATGCTTGCCCCGGGTGGGATTCGAATGTGCGACCATTCGAGACGAGGCTATGGCACTTCAGCTTTAACGACGTCAGCTATCTAGATCGCCTAGTTATGAGTTCGAGAGATGTGTTTGGAAGAAAATGAATTGGAAATTATGCGTTGTAGAGACTGAAGTTTGTTTTATGTAAATCGCGGAAGTCGATGACCGGAATCTTGCCGCCCAGCTTGGAATTGCATAGCAAAGAATCACTCAGTTTACAGTGAGGTTAGGTCTGGTAAAGTCATGCAAATTGGGTCTGAGAGAGAGGAACTCAAAACTATACATCTTTGATCTCACTAGCTTTTGAAATTTCTCACTAGCAGACTGATTTATGTTTATCACATATATGCTATTGCTCGTAACCGTAAAGTTCTTCACCTACCCTAGCCATATTGCATTGACTAATGTGCACTTTAACCAGCTCAATTCCAAAGTGTATTAGAATCTGTGTGAATTTTTGACTTTATTCTCCCACTTTCGTTAATGTGAACGTTAACGGCTAATTTGCAACTTATCCAAATTTAAACATTATCTGTGACATAGTTGTTGGTGGGAAATGTGGGCATTAGGTGGAAGCTAAAGTGTATTTTCAAACGAATTAGTAAATAGAATATCGTAAATGTATGATAAGATTCGTCATATTGCCGCACATACTGTTACTAACGTTATTTTTAACATTATTATGTATAAAGAATGCTTTTCAAGACAATATTATTTTTATAAAGTTTGGTGGAACAGGATGCGGCAAAGTCAGACAATCATTGGAGCGCAAATTTATATGGTAGAAATTTTTCCTTTTTTATTTTGCTTCTCCGTTTTATTTTCTTTCTTATTCTTTTTACATTTTTCTACTCAGTTCCACATTGGTAAAAACCTTCATGCCTCCATTTTTCACATTATGTATACACCACATAGTTATAAATAAATATTTTTTGTGAAAGGTCACATGTTTCTGATATTTGCTGAATATTGCGTGAATACACTTTTACAAATATTTATGTTTAAGAAAGCTCTTCTAACTTAATAAAACTCACTTTTTCGCTTCGCTAACTATAATGTTACACGCACATTTTTACTTGAAGACGAAATGTTAAAAGCGTTTTCTCAAGTACTGTCATCTAGTAGAACTATTTTGCCGGGTAACAATTGTCTCATGTGTATATACGAAACAGGTATTTTTAGTTTATTTTATGTATTACTTGTACTTATCCCATATATTTTGCATAATATTTTTACTGTTTCGGCGGAAAATATATAAAGTAAACTCAATACTAAACGAGGGCAGTGGAAGATGAATCAGCTTTCTTGTGAAGAGTGAAATAATGTCCTGGAAATTTTAAAATATTAAATGTATCACTCTAAATACAAACTAAACATGTATATTTGGAACGATACTTTTGAGGTATTTTTGTCGTAAATTACGAAAGCAGAAGGTATACTCGTATAAATACTCCTTGCGCTCATGAGATTTGCAGCAGAACTATTAAACAATTGACAAATGACAACGGAGATCGGTGCTGAGCCAATTTTGTTAATAATGTGCCAAACTGTTTTCTGTACAATAAGTAACATTCACTAAGAAAAAACTACTTTTATTTAGAAAGTAGGTTTTTCGTGAATTGATGGAAACATTTTTTACGTAAATGTTGTTATAGGACCTACATACTTCTGGCCCTATTAGAAGGCGGTGACCTCTCTAAGAGAAAATTATGCGTACCCTCCCGGCGGCATCTAGCCCTGCGAGGCGTTCGTCTGGCAAGTCGACGCGAGATATCGTATGACACTGCGCGGATGTCAGAAAAACTTCAGACTTGCATTTCAGCGCATTGATTGATTGATTGATTTTTTCGTGTTTCCGGGCTCGTAAACAGCTTTGGTCATTAGTCCCGTTAGTGTAGTGCATGCTTTTTCTCGGGATATGCGCGGTGATCTTTCCCCGCTGGATGGCGAGATCCGGCGCCGACCTACCGTCGGCTAGTGGGGTTTCCCCCTAACCAGGACTCTCCCACCAGCGGGGCACCGCCCGAGCCGGGACAAAGTCTAAGCTCCCGACCGGTCTCCCGGAATATGTGGTAGTGTAGAGCATGTTAGTGTAAGTGTGTGTGTGTAAGTGAAAAGGATAGAACAAGGAAGAGGAAGGAAAGATCGCGCGCGGTCCGTGGCCCGTTTGGTAGGGTACTGCTCCGGCATTCGCCTAGTGTTTATCGGAGAAACCACGGAAAACCACCGATCAGAGCAGCCGGCCTCTACAATTCTCTTCCAGACAGCGACTGAATTCGACCTATCTGAAAAGATAGTGTCAAAAATCCTGCCGCCGTCAGGACTCGAACCTAGGACCTCCCGGTCAGAGGCGCATTTCAGCGCACTGGACACAGTTTCCCTTATTAGATACCCACGCCCCCCCATCTCGCATCTGCCTTCGCCAGGAGAAGAGAGCCGTGGCAGCGATTAAAGGAGGATGGATGTGGAATTTCGCATTTCCGACTTTTAACGCATTCCTCCTAATGTAACTGGGAAGTTCTTGAACAGCGCCCATCTCATAATTCAACCTCCTTTTTAGACTCGGTGTGTTTGAATAAAGTAGTAGAAGAATGCGTTCTTTATGCTCTAACGCTTTCAGTCTTTTTACGGCTTCTGAAGCAAAGCGAGTTTGTGAAACTGTTTGCATCATTTCTGAATATTGTCAGCGACTTTATTTCTGAATTTAGTTAGCTTCTGTAAAACAAACAGCGAGTTAATTCATTTTCTGTGACAACACCTGTGAAAAGTAAATATGCGTATAGAATATCGCAATACTTGGTCGTTTATTGCCTGTGCCAACATCACAAACGCAATCTTCGTTTCTTGCTATCAGAGCCTCGCCTTTCTTGCTTTGCCCGTGCGACGCGCAGCTTCTCTCGCAAATGAAACATTGTGGCGAGCGGTGCCGGTTAATCCGTGTATCAGAGTCAGTGTGCCCTGTGCAAAAAGATGTTGCGTGAGGCGCAAGTACTTTGTTTTTGTTCGTTTCTGCTTCAGCCGAAGTAAGATATCGCTGTTCGGATGCTATTCTCTCAGGAGAGCATTACAAATCTGCAAAGATGGTCATTAGTTACTGTAAATACGGCGTGGTCGTGGCTACGTGGTAATTTGACTGAAGGTTCCAGTTGGGTACGGTCATGGTGAGCCAGTGAGATTTAAATACGTTTTACTTTCCAAAACACTTTTTCTTCCCAATACTGTATTTTTAAAAGTCCTTCTCCAAGCTATTTTCTTGATTCAACACTTTCACATGAAATTTATCATTTATATGGGTTTTCCTTTTTGTTATAAAATAACTTTTCCAAAATATAATGATCTTGTTATCTCAATAATGATTATATGTATGTATTACTTGGCGTCATTGGGTCGGCAGTCCTACTTCGCCAAGCAGCTACAGGTGTGCCCCATGCCTGAGCCTATTTAAATTCCCGCATGATTATACAACACAAATTCAGACTTTATTACAAAACCTCCTTCCCCCACTTTTAAATGGTTATTAGTAACAATAGAAATCTAAATATAACACTAGTAAACTGGAACTAATGGTGTCAAGTGACAAAATAATTTTATTAACTTTTTATCATTTCATAATATTCACACAGAAACTCTTTGAAATTAACATTGAAACTCATCTAACCCTTAAAGAAAAGATGTCTGTAAAATGTTATAAAATGTATAGAAATGATAGAATTTCTCATCATGCTTCTAATTAATTTAATATAACTAAAAAAAATTTGCCACTCACATTTACCTCATTTTACAATAGTCTAATCCAATTATTCTCATGGGAGATTTCAACACCAAAACCACTTTCTCGGGTTGCAACGCATCAAATCTATAGAGTATTCGTCTACAACAATATATACTTCAAAATTATTTAGAAATATATGCTCCCTTCGAACTATTACCCTAAATCACTACAATATAATACCACAAGTTTTGAATATAATAATTACAAAAATTGTCAATTTTTTCAATTCTTTCAAACTCCAATTCCTGAATTACATTCCGATCTTACTGGGAGGTTCTAGGTTCGAGTCCTGATGGCAGCAGGATTTTCGACACTAGCTTTTCAGATAGGTTGAGTTCAGTCGCTGTCTGGAGGAGAATTCTAGCGGCCGGCTGCTCTGATTGGTAGTTTTCCGTGGTTTCTCCGATCAACACCAGGCAAATGCCGGAGCAGTTCGAGTCCTGATGGCAGCAGGATTTTCGACACTAGCTTTTCAGATAGGTTGAGTTCGTCACGGGCCACGCGCGATTGTCCTTCCTCTTCCTTGTCCTATCCTCTCCCTTACACGCACACACTTACACTAACATGCATTACACTTCCACATATTCCGGGAGATCGGTCGGGAGCTTAGAGCTTGTCCCGTCTGGGGCGTGCCCCGCTGGTGGGAGAGTCATGGTTAGGGGGAAACCCCACTAGCTGACGGTAGGTCGGCGCCGGATCTCGCCATCCAACGGGTGAAGGTCACCACCATATCCTGAGAAAGAACATGCACTACACTGACGGGTCTAATGACCTACGCAGTTGACGCACCCGGCAACATGAAAAAATCAATCAACCAAATTAAGTTGACTTCTAAGCAGTGAATGAAGACGCAGCCTGTTTTGCTTTGGGCGGTATGACCCTGACAATCGGAAGTAGGCGGGTGAAAGGAAGTGGGTGGTGAGTGAAGTGACTGTCGCAGAAAAAACTATCAAAGGAGCTGTTTCAGAAACGTTGTTGCAATTCTTTCACTTTCTTTCAGTCCCTCGAACAGTATATGTATGTATATATATATATATATATATATATATATATATATATATATATAGAGAGAGAGAGAGAGAGAGGAGAGAGAGACCCACCTCAGGAATGACTCATGGGCAGCATAGTAGCTTCCTATGCAGTGGTCCCTGGTTCGATTCCCGGTCAAGGCAAAATATATTTGCAGCTTTCCTTTAAAATCGTCCCAGTTTTTGTAGCTGTGTGATAAAAACCTCAAGCAGGCGGATTTTGCTAGTAACGGTGAAGAGAATGCGTCATGTTCGGCTCATGTCACTCTTACCCCCCAAGCATGGGAATTTAACTAGACCCAGGCAAGCTTCGCCGTCGAGGATGGTCTGTGTGTGTGTATGTATACCTGTATACCCATATATATATATATATATATATATATATATATATATATATATATATATATATATAAATTAAAACTACACAGAAAAACCGCCCCAAAACTGTTTTCGGTTATTACCGTTAAGTTATTTCCATCCGTTCCATAAACCTCGTTAAAAGAGCTCGCTTAACCCGAGTGAAAAGAAGTCGCAAAGTTCATCGCCGCTTCAGGGCAAGAGAGAGACGAAAGCGTCCATATTTTGGCGGCGGCCGCGGCAGGTATTTTTGCGCGAGCGCACACTCCCAAACTTGGGCCGTCCCGCGTGCGTTTGCCGCGCATTAACACCTTGTTTTACACGCGAGTTCCCCCGCGCCGCCGCCTGCCGCCCTAAAAACTTTACTGCCCGCCGCAAGAGCGCACTTCATCCGCCCACGCGTAATTCCTAGAGAGTTGAACAGCGCAAGTTGCGACCGCCGACGTCGCCCCGCCGCCGCGTCTATATCGCGTAACCGCGCGCCGCCACGCCTCTCAAATTTAGTGCAAAAAAGTGCATCATTCATGCATGATGAGCCCATTTACTGGAGTGCTTCTAGAGTGTTATAAATTTTTAAATAATTCTGCTCCGCGTTTGGAAGTTCAGAGCGACTTACTTAGGTACTTATCGCAAAGTTTTGAAATTCAGGTGAAATAATACTCTGGGAATTTCAAAATTGAATTTCTTGAAATTTCCGGGTAATGTAACGTTATTCGCGGGGCGTCTTGCCGCCGCGGGGCGTTTGAGGGGAGTCATGTAATATTCAAATGAAGTAATAACCCAGCGACCGTGGCCGCGGGGAAGAGTCGCTGCAGCAGGGAAAAGAGGGGGATGGACGGATGGGGGAGGGGAGGGGGAGGGGGAGGAAAGCGCTGCCGTCTCAGTGTCGTTTTCGCCGGTCACCCCGACCGCCTCGCGTCTCCTCAATGACCTATTTCTCACCGGGGGCTGGGGGAGAGAAAATCCGAAACCCATCAGGCGCAGGAGGCGCACCTGGCATGTCTCCCGCCAAGTTGGCGCGGCGCGGCGCCCGGAGACGCCTTCTGGATTCTTGGCCCCTACTAGCTGTCGCCGAGTCCGCCCCTTCCCACCCCTTCCTGACACTGCCCGGTCACCGGGAGCGGACGCTCAGTGCATCAACTGATGTCAGTGCAGCGTCTCTGACCGGGAGGTCCTAGGTTCCCACTCCCCACGGCGGCAAGATTTTCGAATCTAGCTTTTCAGCTAGGGCTAATTCAGTCGCTGTCTGGAGGAGAATTCTAGAGTTTGGCTGCTTTGATCGGTAGTTTTCCGTGGTTTCTCTGATCAACAGTAGGCGAATGCTGGACCAGAACCCTAACAAATGGGCCACGGACCTGGCGCGATCTTTCCTTCCCCTTCCGTGTCCTATTCTTTTCACTTACACACACACACATACACGTACATACCTAACATGTACTCCACCACCATACATTCCGGGAGAATGATCGGGAGCTTAGAGCTTATCCCGGCTGGGGCGGTGCCCCATTAGTGAGAGAGTCCTGGTTAGGGCGAAATCCCGCTAGCCGAAGTCCTGGTTACGGGGACGGTAGAGCAGCGCCGGATCTCGCCATCCAGTCGGGTAAGATCACCGCCATCTTCATGGGAAAAACATGGACTACACTGACGGGACTAATGACCTAACCAGTTGATGCACCCGGAATCACTTACCGCCCAACCATCCAACCAACCTTCCCGGTTCCCTCCTCGCCTCGTCCCTGCCTCGCCCCACCCCGTCATGCTACTGTCCCATCAGTCAGACTCCAGAAATCATTCCCAGGCCCCCCCGGCCCCCCCCCCCCCCCCCCCCCCCCCCCCCTTCCCTCCCCCATTGAGCCCATCTCCTTCACCTGCCTGAGCCCTTACCCTGTACTCATCTGACCCATTCCTTTGCACCCATCTGACCACTTCCCCTCCTTGCCCTGTCCTTCGCTGTGCCATCTTGTGACCTGCCCGAGACGGATATTTCCACAGGTGCGCTGAGAAGGAATTGATAACCTCAAACGGATCACATGCGCTTTCTACACTGAAGACTTGAGAAAATCATTGACTTTAATGTTTATTAATTGTGCAATGATTTGAGGTTGTTTAAAGGGTACTTTTAGTATTAATAATTTTTATACAGCATTTTTTACTTAGAATAAATAATCACGTTAGTTTTGCTCACAAACACTTTTTCTTTTTACGAGTATGTACGAAATGAGCAAATGTTTTTGCTTTAATTTTATTTTACTTTTTCTGAACTATTATTAATGAATATCAATCTTCTTTCTTATCTTCAGAATAGTCTCGTGCTTGTTAATTGATTTTCGCTTCCACTGACGCCGACATCATCTCGCTTTGTGTTGGTAGCATTTTGTCTGCCTCGCTCTCGTTTAAGTTCGACTTCCCATTTCCCAGACCCTCCACTTCCCTGCCTCTTCCTCCGTCCCAGCCGCCTTCTTCATCGTCGTCGCCTCTTTCCTCTGTTCCTGCGAATGCCCCCTCGCCCCTCGCCCCTCGCCCTTCGCCCTTCGCCCCTCGCCCCTCGCCCCTCGCCCCTCGCCCCTCGCCCCTCGCCCCTCGCCCCTCGCGCCACTCGCCCCTCGCCCCTCGCCCCTCGCCCCTCGCCCCTCGCCCCTCGCCCCTCGCCCCTCGCCCCTCGCCCCTCGCCCCTCGCCCCTCGCCCCTCGCCCCTCGCCCCTCGCCCCTCGCCCCTCGCCCCTCGCCCCCTCGCCCCCCTCGCCCCTCGCCCCTCGCCCCTCCTCGCCCCTCGCCCCCTCGCCCCTCGCCCCTCGCCCCTCGCCCCTCGCCCCTCGCCCCTCGCCCCTTGCCCCTCGCCCCTCGCCCCTCGCCCCTCGCCCCTCGCCCCTCGCCCCTCGCCCCTCGCCCCTCGCCCCTCGCCCTCGCCCTCGCCCCTCGCCCTCGCCCTCGCCCTCCCCCCTCGCCCCTCGCCCCTTCGCCCCTCGCCCCTCGCCCCTCCGCCCCTCGCCCCCTTCGCCCTCGCCTCGCCCCTCGCCTCCCCCTCGCCCCCTCGCCTCTCCCTTCGCCCCTCGCCCCTCGCCCCTCGCCCCTCGCCCCTCGCCCTCGCCCTCGCCTCTCCCCTCTCGCCCTCGCCCCTCGCCCACTCGTCCCTCGTCCCTCGTCCCTCGTCCCTCGTCCCTCGTCCCTCGTCGCCTCGTCCCTCGCTCTCGCCCTCGCCAACTCACCCCGCCCCTTGCCCCTCGCCGCTGCGGCGGGCCGCTGCTGCGAAGGCGCCGCTCGCGAGCCGATTTGGGTGCGGCGTCACGTGCGGAGGTAACAAGTCTCTCGATCGCCCCGGAGCCTCCGCCTTCGCCTCCGAGAAGGCGCGGCGCGGCGTGAGGCACGCGCTAAACAGCTCCTCAAAGCGAGCGGCCTGGGACGGGGCGGGGGCGGGGCGAAATGAGACGGAGAGAGGTCGAGGTGGGGATGAAAGGGCAGGCGATGACGAGGTGGGGGCGGGGTGGCATGAGACCGCAGCAGGGTGTTGTGATGGCGAGGATGGTTGGCGGCGGGAGCTGGTTGGAGACGAGGCGGGGGCGAGAAGAGAAGGAGCGGGTCATGGGGATGTTGATGCGTGGCGGAAACTGGTAGGAGACGTGAGGACGGCCGGGGTTGGCGCCGGACGGGAGCGGGGAGGATCAGAGCGACGGCGGGGCAGGGGCGCGGGCGGGAGTGAGGTGGAGACGGAGTGGGGTCAGAGTGGATACGGAACGCGGGCGGGGCGGGCGCTGGTGGGGGGGGGGGGCTGGATCAACGCGAGGGCGGGGCGCCTAATCCCGGACCGCTTGCGCCGCCGGCGTTTAAGAGTCCGCTTTGGCGCCCGCGTCGCACCGCGTCGCCTCCCGCGCTGCTATTGCTTCCCATTCGCCCGCCTGCTCGTCAAATTTTATCTGCGCCGCGGACCCTCTTCGCTTGGCTTCCTTTGCGCGTCCGTCGCCTGGTGCTCTGTTGGTCTGTCTTTCTCCGCGCTTCTTTGCCTTTTATTCGGTACGCTTCCCTCACTCTTGCCTCCTTTTCACGCATTGTTTCCTTATCAATTTTCTTGAATTATTATTATTATTATTATTATTATTATTATTATTATTATTATTATTATTATTATTATTATTATTATTATCCTTTCCCTTCAGTGAGAAAAATACTATTTTTTTTCACGCGTGTTTAATTATTCCGGCTCTTTGGGTGTTCGATCTTGCGTGTTGGAAATGGTAGATTGTCCTAATATTTAGTGTCGAACATTTAGTGTATTATTTAGTGTCAAAATTATTCTTAGAATTCGAAAAAACTTGTGAATTGATTGAAAGAAAATGCCAGGAGTAATGCAATGAGATAAAGTAGTCTCCAGTGTGGTTGATATTTCCAGTTATTTAAGAAGTGAAAACGTAGTTGATATGGTCAGTCTTTTACGGACCGATTGGCAACAATCTGTATTACCGGTTTTTTGTACAAGTGTTTAAACACTGCAAAGAATGTTGATATGTATAACATGAATTTCATAACTTTTTCTTCAATTGTGCAACTCTGAGTTGTTAATACCAGTTCTCAGCATGCAATGAAAAATTGATTTTCGAGATCTGTGACGTGCACGTAATAAACATAACATGCAAATAAACAGGACTCTACAGGTACAGGGAGTGGTTGCTGGATATCCACACCAAGAAATCTCGTACTGACTGGAAAGCCTTTGAAATATTTCAGCTCTTCACACTTCTTCGTTCAGATAAATCAGATTACTTAGCTTTTATGATCCAACTATGCTGGAGTTGCGCACAAACAATGGGCAATTTTAATTTAATAAAAACGCGGTACTAAATCTTAAGGATGTTAGATCACTGGGTATTTAGTTAAATTTGAAACCAAGAGAAACGCAAATTGTTTTTCTTCCACTTGTATATTACGTTATTACATATTTAAGTGAACACCAGAGCTAACATTGAACAACGCACTTTCTCGAACAAATTACTTCAGGCCTTTGCTGTCAGAATCAGGGCATTCCTTAAGCAATATATAATTTTTTCATGTTTGTAAAGTTTAGGTAACCATTCAATAAATCTCAAAAATGGATAGACTAAATACTGATTATTTCCTGAATGCCCCGAGAATTGCCTAAAATTTGCCTTCTCGTATTATACAATGTACGGGCGCGCTAACATTTTTGTTTCTCATGTAAAGTTTTCGCAAATGGAATGAGCTAGTTTTGGTAGCAATCGCCTCCTGTTCACTCCGCCACCGCTTGAATCTTTTTCTGTTATGCGCGCTTCTGGCGGGAGGTTGGGAGTTCGTCGCACCCCACCTCCCACCTCACCCTCCTTTCGCCATCCCCTCTCCTCACCTTCACCTCGTCCGCCGACCCAATCAAAGCGACGTCCATCGTCGGCGCTGCGAGCGGCCGTTGGGGGTCGAAGGCGTAGGGGAAGGAGGGCGAAAAATATAAAAAGGCTCCGCACGGGAGGGCGCGAAAGTAACTTATGGAATGTTCCCCTAGGGCGCGCTCGCCGCCTCTCTCCTTGCCACTGCTCATCGTGTACTACAAATCTTTTAATAGCGGGTGGGCCTCGGCCCCACTCGCCTTCTCACACCCCTCCACCCGGATTTACGGCCTTTTCGCCAGTGCAACGGGCAAGCGGGTGGTGGAGGCAGGGGGAATGGAAAGGGTGCAGAGATGGAGGAGGGAGAGAGAGATGGAGGAGGAGGGGAAGAGAGATGGAGGAAGGGGAGAGAGATGGAGGAAGGGGAGTGAGATGGAGGAAGGGCGGAGATGGAGGAAGGGCGTGAGATGGAGGAAGGAGGAGATGGAGGAAGGAGAGATGGAGGAAGGGGAGTGAGATGGAGGAAGGGGAGAGAGATGGAGGAAGGGGAGAGAGATGGAGGAAGGGGAGAGAGATGGAGGAAGGGGAGAGAGATGGAGGAAGGGGAGAGAGATGGAGGAAGGGGAGAGAGATGGAGGAAGGGGAGAGAGACGGAGGAAGAGGGGAAGGCGGAAGGGGGGAGTCAGGTATGCGGGAGCGGCGGATAAAGCGAGGTATTGGAGGAAGTGTTGTTTCCACGTGGGCAGCAGGGAGAGTGGCTTCGACGGGAGGGTGGAGAAAGCGGGACTGGCAGAGGCGATGAAGTAGGCACCGGGTAAGGACGTTAGATCAGCAAATGGCGATCGCCTGCAGCGTCCCATTGAGTTCACCATTGACCAAGATGTCCAATGCCTTGCGATGGCGCTTGCGGGCCCAGGCGGATGGGGGAGCATTCTGTCCTCAACGAGATGTAACGAGTCTCCCTATAAGTTTAGAAATGTATTGAAATGCACATTAGATTAAAAGAGCTGTTCAGAGCAGGAGCTGTGGTCATTAAGTATTTGAAATACCCGAACACGTTCTGCCAATTCCCATCCTCGCTTCGCCTATATGTTTACCCTCAGTCGATCCACATATCCTTTCCATTTTGCAATCACTCTCATACAAAAGTATTCTTCCTCCCATCACATTTTGTTTCTCCAACCTTTCTCTCCCCAGTATTCAGAACCTACCATTGTACAGTGTGAAGTCTTCTGACCGTGCAGGTGATATCCCTCTAAACATATTATGGGATTTCAACGGTAAAGGTTCGCTTGAAATACTTGCTCTCGCATTCACCTTTGCGAACATTTAGAAGGAAGAAAATTTTGACGGGTGTCCTACTAACTATGACTTTATATTTATCAATTGTGAATTGTTCAACTATATAATGGTATACTCAATTATAATTTGAATGAATCAATAAAAGTTTTTATAATGAAGTAGTATATATTTTTGGTATTTGTATTTCGAAAGAGCGAACTGATAGAATTGTGGGTTTCGAATACACCTTGCTCGAGTCGGCTCGATTTCGAGTATCAATTTCGTGTTGTGAACACCCAATTTCAATATCTTGTACCGTTTAAAAATATTTGAAAGAGATCTAAGGGTGTTGTATTCTGAATAAACAGTTTTGTAAAACTTTGTTTCAACTCACGTCTGATCTCCACGGAAAACCTCCATCGCGATTTTTCGACCTACAAATATTCGATGCAGTCGCCCAAATGGCGTGAGAACGGTTCGGGGGCGGCGGGGTCATAGGAGGGCGGGGGGTGGGGGGAACGGGGGGAGGAGAGGGTTGGGGAGGGCGTCCCCTCCGGTGCTCCGGACAGGCGTCGTCCCCAGCCGCTCCCGCGCGGTCCCTGCGCGGCTGCCCGCGACACCTCCCCTCCCTCCCCCCCCCCACCCCGCCCCTCCTCTGGCCGCGGGCGGCGCCGGCTGCCTCTCGCTTTCGCACTCGAGCCGAATATCGATTGCGGCCTCCCGCACCGCTCACTGCGCCCGGTTCGCTCTCCAGCCGCCCGCCGAGCTCCTTTTTCAGAGTGTCATCTGCCGAAGAACTTGGTTTGGGAGTTGTGTATGAGATTGGTAGTAAGATCATTGAAGAGACTCCGGGTTGTGGAAGGAAAATGTGTAGAAAAGACGAAACTTGGGAACGTGAGCGGCAAGGGGACAATTTTTTTTTTTTTTTGTAGAATCGGAATCGCACTTCTAACTGGATGTTTTTGTGGTCCTGTTTTATTATGCATTAATTTCGAAGACTGCACCGGATCAAGACATCAAATGGTGTTACTGTTGTGCCTCTAATCGCCGGAACTAGGGTTGAGTCCCGATGGAGGCAGGATTTTCAGCACTAGCTAAAAAGCGAGATCAAAATCAGCTGCTGGAGTAGCATTATAGCGGCAATCTGGAGTAGCATTATAGCGGCTGGCTGCTTTGATCGGTAGTTTTCCGTGGTTTCTTAAATCAACACTATTAGAATGCTGGAGCAGAACCGTAAAAACGGGCAACGGACCTCGCGCGATCTTTCCTTCCTCTTCCTGGTTCTATTTCATCCCTTACACTTACAGACACTTCACTATCACGCACGTGGGGATCAGTAGGGAGGTTGGAGCTTGACCTGGCAGGGGAAATGCCCCGCTGGTGGCATATACGTGCAACCCATCAAGCAGATGTGTAGGATCGGGACAGGTAGCTCAGGGCAACAACTATTGTCACTGCAGTGCCTCTGACCGGGAGGGCCTAAATTCTCGGAGGTGGCAGGACTTTAGACACTGACTATATAAGTCGACTAGGAACTCTAGGAAACGATTTAGGTTCAAGGGTTATGAATAGGTTGAAAGCCTTTCAGACCATGCATGAACTCACTACATTTATATCGTTAATAGCATTCGCATCCTTAAATCGGATGTAACTCGTTCTTGAGCGAAAATGACTCTTCCCTCACAGCCGTTGCTGCCGGCCAGAAATAACAACAAGCAGACGGTTGGAAGGTGATGCACGGTACGTAGGAGAGCTGCATCTCGTTCCAACCTCAACAAACGTCTGTACTTGAGGTGGAATTGAACCCGCGACCTTTATAACCAAGACTGGTCATCCGCCACAGCGATTTCTGGTTTCGCAGGCGGCTGTTCTCCGTAATAAAGTTTCCATAGTGTCATCTCATTCAAGCTATTCCCACCAACATACTGTCCGGTCCCCTTTCTCTTCTTTCCCTGTGCTGAGCTGCATTCTCCTCGGCGGTGGCCCGAGGGAGAGAGGGATCGGAATTCACCGGCTTCGATTATCCCTTCTCCGTGGCCCTAGGGCACGGCCCTGCAACCCTAGCCACCGAACATATTCCTACCCTTTTATGATACTTTCCAACCGCTCCCTCGAGTTGGCTGCGGTTTGGAACTTTTTCCTTACCACGACTGTCCGTGGGAGAGCGCTAGCATTATTGCAAGATTTGTGCATTAGATAATAGTCGTGAACATTTCGAGTACAACACTGGGAAATACAAAATGTAATTGTAATGGTACCGGGTTTTCTGGAACATAGAAATTTTGTTAGAATCTCTACATTCACATATCGTCTCTGTAATAGACGAGACCTGCGCTAAAGAGGAACATGGAGAAATGCGAGTAGCATGATAGCCCGCTGAGAATTCATTTTGATTGACCTGCTATATATCCCATAGAGTCCCTGTTGGGGTGGGAAAGAGGGCAAGAATAGGGATGATCTTACGGACGAGGATGGGGACAAGGATGGGGCCGGGAGCGGTAGCTCAGTGCATCAACTGATGTCACTGCAGCGCCTCTGACCGGGAGGTCCTAGGTTCGAGTCCTGACGGCGGCAGGATTTTCGACACTAGCTTTTCACCTAAGTCGAATTCAGCCGCTGTCTGGAAGAGAATTCTAGCAGCCAGCTGCTCTGATTGGTAGTTTTCCGTGGTTTCTCCGATCAACACCAGGCGAGTGCCGGAGCAGTACCCTAACAAACGGACCTCGGTCCGCGAGCGATTCGTTCTTCCTCTTCCTTGTCCTATCCTCCCCTTACACACACTTACATGCTCTACACTAACACATGTTCCGGGAGATTGGTCGGAGCTTAGAGCTTGTCCCGGCTGGGGCGGTGCCCCGCTGGTGGGAGAGTCCTGGTTAGGGAAAACCCACGAGCCGACGGTAGGTCGGCGCCGGATCTCGCCATCCATCTGGGGAAGGCCACCGCTATTTGCCGAGAAACAAACATGCAGTACACTAACGGGACTAATGATCAAAGCAGTTGACGCGCCCGGAAACACGAAAAAACCAATCCAAACGAGGATGGGGACGAGGACTGGGTGACGGGAGACGGGGACCGGGGACGAGGAAAGGGGCGAGGTCGAGGACGAGAGGGAGGTTGGGGACGAGGCTGGGGACGAGGTTACTGCCGATTCCGGATTTCAAAATATTATTTTAAAGAACTATATAGTGTAAATGCGTCAAGTAAAATGTAGATTTTATAAATTTCACTCCAAGTTGTTGGAAATAATCGAGAGATTAGTCAATAATTTCGAAACTGTAATGTTCCAGTTAATCTTCGTACCCTGTTGATTTTTAATTCGAACGCACTCATATTTTTGTGATGTGAAAACAATTAAAAGATTAATTTTCAGTTGCACTTGATTATTTTAAAAAAAAAAGTATAATTTGTTAATTTTCTCCGGGTAAACCAATTAAATGGATTAAACAATTTCAATTTTTTTGTTTTCTTTGCATGGGTCGAAGTTATTGAAGCTTCTGACCATGAAGTCTGTCCATTCATTGAAGTCCCCTTGTACCTCTTGCAACCATAGATCTGATAATGAGCTGTAAATAAATTTACTTTTACATGCTATATGTGTTCGTACTTCCAGAAATACGTTATGAGCTTGTTTTATGGAGGCCCATTCGCGATAACGTTCTTTCACTGTTGAATTTAACAGACTTTTATCTCCGTCCATGAAGAATTAATATCGGTATGCACCTTCCGTGATCCGCGTACGTTTCCTACGCATAGGGCAGGGTGCGATCGAACAGACACCTGCGTTGCCTTGTGTTATTAGATCTCGCGTTAGCACGTAGCAACACACACACACACACGAGCATTGCGATAGCGCATGCGTAAGTGGCTGCGTACACGCATGCGAGATCCTCGTTCCACTCGTGTGCGGTGTATCGATCCTCTTGTTAGCGATGTGTGAGTCGATAACGTTTGTGGGGGTAGAGGACATTAAAACATTACCTTTTCGGGCTTTTAAAACTGTTGAATGCTAACAATCTTGGTTTGCAACAAATACAATATATTTAAAGTAAAACCAACTATTAGTAAAAATGTAGTGAAAGTCAAGTATATAATTTTATGCATGATAGTAAAATCAGAATGGACGAAGGAGAAAAAATTGCACTAAAGGTTTATGATCATCGTGAAACTATTACATGAGTAAGATATTGAGAACTGAGAATGGAATGTTGTTCTGTTCTTTAAAATTTTTTTTTTAATTTAGAATTTTTGTAATCGGTAGTTAGAGGAAAAAAATTATAATTGTTATTAGTTTTGGATTTGTATTATTACACGATAATTTATTCTCAGGCATACTTATAAGAAATAATAAAGCGAGAACTTAAAAAGCAACAAATATTATAAGGCAAACTAGCAAATTTTTAATGCCAGATAAATGGCGAAAATATAGAGAAATCAGTAAATACGGCTATTTTCACGAATTACGCCTCCCTTGTTAGTTGAAAAACGAGTCCCTGTAAGCGAGTCCCTGTAAGCGAGTCCCTGTAAGCGAGTCCCTGTAAGCGAGTCCCTGTAGGCGAGTCCCCTGTAAGCGAGTCCCTGTAAGCGAGTCCCTGTAAGCGAGTCCCTGGCAGCGAGTCCCTGGAAGCGAGTCCCTGTAAGCGAGTCCTGGCAGCGAGTCCTGGCAGCGAGTCCTGGCAGCGAGTCCATGTAAAGAGTCCTGGCAGCGAGTCCATGTAAACGAGTCCATGTAAACAAGTCCCTGTAAGCGAGTCCCTGTAAGCGAGTCCCCGTAAGCGAGTCCCTGTAAGCGAGTCCCTGTAAGCGAGTCCCTGTAAGCGAGTCCCTGTAAGCGAGTCCCCGTAAGCGAGTCCTGGCAGCGAGTCCCTGTAAGCGAGTTCCCTGGCAGCGAGTCCCTGGCAGCGAGTCCCTGGCAGCGAGTCCCTGGCAGCGAGTCCCTGGCAGCGAGTCCCTGTAAGCGAGTCCTGTAAGCGAGTCCTGTAAGCGAGTCCTGTAAGCGAGTCCTGTAAGCGAGTCCTGTAAGCGAGTCCCTGTAAGCAGGACCGAATACCGAATAATAGCGGTAAGGTATTTATACCGGTATACAAATACCTTTACCTCTATTATACCTTTATTCAAAATACCTTTAAAAATACCGGTATAAGACGTCAAATACCGGTATTCTTAGAGTATTTTACCTTTATCCGACGTCTATACCGGTAAAATACCTCTATTTAAAGGTATTATACCGGTATTCTCTCATCAAAATACCGGTATTTTCTTATGAAAATACCGGTATTTCAGTAGAATCATACAGGTATTTGGGGGAAATTCATTGTGATATTTCCGCTGAGATGACTCAGAGGAAACAACTACACACGGCTGAGTTTCTGACCGGGAGGTCCTAGGGTTCGAGTCCGAGTCCCGATTTTCGACACTTATTATAGCTAGGTCGAGTTCTGCCGTTGACTGGGAAGTCGAGTTATGTCGTCAGACGGAGGACCAGCCAACGGTCTTTCGCAGACGTCAACACGAGCTCGTTCGCTGACCTTGGACCTCACGTCCGGGCGCAGAGCTTGGCGACACGTGATAGAGTGTTGAAAATTTATCGAATTTCTCCGTATAAATCTTGTCCTTTCTAGTAGCGATAAAAAATGGAGAAACATGTCTTCTTATCCATAAATGAGTCTTCCACGCATACCAAACTTCCTTCTTGCATGACTGTGTTTATCACTAAATACGATTATTTGCTTAAATTTGATCGTATCACTAACATTCCCGAAAATAATTTTTTCAGTTGGCCCAGTTTCCTTATTCTGCACCATAATTATAACTAAAACAATATTAAAATTGACATTGAACGCTAATAGACATATTAACTATTCTTACGCGAGGAAACAGATGCGTTATGTTTAATTCAAAATTAATGATTGAAGGATGTTTAATTTACACCCATGTATTATTTAAGAAAATTCATTAAGAAAAAATATTAATAGTACTATATAATATTAATTAATTTTAATAAATATTTTAAAATGTTAATATTAATAAACTCTTTTTTATTAATTAATAATGTTAGTATATATTTCTTATTATTAAGGAAGAAACACTCTTCTCGAAGTGGGCTCCTCCAGATGCATTTTACAATGTAAGCTACCCGCGTAGAAGGGAACCCTTTCCCACATGCAATGTTAATAGCTAATAATAATAGTAATAAAAGTAATAATAATAGTAATAAAAGTAATAATAATAATAATAATAATAATAATAATAATAATAGTAATAATAACATAATTTACTTTTATTACAAATTTCTCAATATCTGCAGTTAATGTCAAAATATATTAAACCCTTAATATAAACTAGGAAAATAACATTTTATTTTAGCCCTATTTATTAATGTATAATTAAGATTTAATTGTAAATAATGCAGTTAATGTCAAAATATATTAAACCCTTAATATAAACTAGGAAAATAACATTTTATATCAACGCTTCCTCAGTTCGCCGAAGGAGGGGTCGGGAGGGAAGAAACGGTCCTACGCCTACGGCACGGCGCATACGTTGACAGCCTCTCCATGTGCGAAATACAAAGACAGACTTAGGTCATCTCTCAGGTCAGATGGGAGATAGCTCGATGAAGGACACTAAGAAAAGGTTCTCTTCAATGGAACCAATAATTATTATTTCATATTTCAACTTTTCCGAAGTTTAAATTAAGGGAGGTTTTCAATACATACAACGTATGCAAAACGTAAACGCCCGAACACAAAACATTTACAATAATAAGAATAGAATTTAATAGTTGTTTAATATATATATATATATATATATATATATATATATATATATATATATACACAAAATAATAATTTAAACAATAAATATCAGTTATGAAATGATATTTGATTAATAAACATTTTGTGAGATATTATTAACTAAAGCAATCTATTTTGTCAACATGTATGGATGGAAAGCTATATTTCTTCATTGAAAATACCGGTATAAATGAATAAAGGTATTTGAAAAGGTATGGAAAAATACCGGTATTATACCGGTATTTTTACCGGTATTCAATACCTTTCGGTCCCTGCCTGTAAGCGAGTCCCTGTAAGCGAGTCCCTGTAAACGAGTCCCTGTAAACGAGTCCCTGTAAGCGAGTCCCTGTAAGCGAGTCCCTGGCAGCGAGTCCCTGGCAGCGAGTCCCTGTAAGCGAGTCCCTGTAAACGAGTCCATGTAAACGAGTCCATGTAAACGAGTCCATGTAAACGAGTCCCTGCAAACGAGTCCCTGGAACACTCCAGAACGCTGTGAGGGCGTCTCATTGCATCCTCGTTCGGTATAAGAGCGCTTCCCCTTCTCGCTCCCTGGCAAATCCCTCATTATGAGCGCCATCGTCACACAGGGGTGGGGGTTGGCGCTGATTTATTCGCAAATTGGCTCTTTCGCGCCCCGGCCCCCGCTGCAGGTGGCGCGCTGATCTTCACGCGCGTGCATCGTTTGAGGGCGGCCGGGCGGTCTATTAGCGGCGCGCCGCGTGACGCCCCCCCACGCCCGCCCGCCCGCCCGCACGCGCGGCCGGCCCGAATTTTGATCACGTCACCAAATTAGCGCGGCCACTTTGCTTTGCGGCGCAAATGAGCGTTCGGGTTCGATTCAATGCATATTCATTAAATGGAACCGCGTTTTTCGAGTGGAAGGTAAGCCAAAGTAGTGCAAACATTATATGCAATGTAAATAATTTTAATTCTGAATGATTCGCAGTGAGCTTAAATGAGAACGTCCCCGTTTGAAATATGTCCTCGTGCTCTTAGTATTCACGTGTCACGTGAACTATTCACTGCGTAGAACACGCTACAAACGTTCGCGTAATAGGGGAATTTGAATTCTTTTGAAAAAAAAAAAAAAAAAAAGCTTGTTGCCAGCTGAACAGTTCATGTAATGTTTTTTGTATGAGGTGTTTTATTTATTTGGAGCCGACCGATGCACACTAGTAGTCATAGAATTCCCTTTTCATAATTTACATTTCTAGAATGTTTTATTTGTTTGACGATAATCTGGCTGCAGAAATAAAATAGAATTCCGCAATTACGGACTGCGTCGGAATAACAATAGTTGTAATACAATTATTATTGCTACGTTAACTTATTTTTAACGTTTATTATAATAATATCTGCAATTCCAATATTATATCTAATAATATTAAGTTTTTAGACTTGCTTATTATTCATATTTTATCGGCAAGTCACTAAAGCTTGTTTTGAAAAATTAAATAATATATTTAAATTTAGAAATTTTATTTCGTGTTATTTACGGAATATGTGGCTAACGTTTGTTCATTTTTACTTTCTCGTATACGTACGTATACGGAGTAACATGGGTAGTATAGAAAAAGTAATGTAATGCTGGACGTGAAAACGGCGGATTGCCGCGCCCTGATAACGAAAAAGTGGATAAATCCAGTTGATAAATTAAGAAACAAATATCATCCAACACGTGGTGTAGCCAGAATCTGTTTTGTGGGACCTTGATGCCGAAAAAACAATTGAAAGCAAAACGTCCGTCCCTCCGTCCGTCCGGTACATGTCAATAAACCTAGCGCCTAAGCCGTGCGTTGGATTTTTTCCAAATTGAGGAAACCCCTGACGTTTTTGCGTGAGCAAAACCTCTGCGATTTTGAAAAAACATTCAGTAATGTTTAGGGGTACATGACGCCCTCAAAACATTTTCAAAATTTTCCTAAAAGCGGCTTCAATTTTTTTAAAATTTCTTGTAAGAATGTAGTTAAATACACCTCTAGAGGTGGCAGAGGTACAATTTTTAGGATTAACTCTGATTTTCGGAAATAGAAAAAGTATGATTTTTTTTCAGCAACTTCTTACAACCACAATATTGAAGATATAGACTTTTCCTTCAAATAAAATTTGTTGTCTATAAATAGTCCTGTCATTAAGGTTATGTAGAATGTTTTGTAAATTTGAGTACTTTTAGTGCAAATTTTCCTTTAAACTTTTGGTACAGTTAGTGCCAAACAAACTCTCTACGATGACATAAACGTCATATTCCTCTATTCTTTTGTTTTTCAAAATTAAAAAAACATTTTTTTGACTTGTCTCTCACGTCAGTAATACTTACTCTTAAGGTAATTAATCTTCACAGTATTATATTTATGAGTACATGTGCTTTAAATAATATCAAATAAAGTTTCTGGAAAACACTACAGTTTTCTGTGAAAATGAGCTCAAAATTCCGATTTTCAGAAAAAATTTTAAAAAGGCTCCAAATTGTTTGAATAGATAGTGCTTCTGTACTGTTTAATATGACGTAAAGTTCATTTTGGTGTATCATTTTGTTGTTGTTGTTGTTGTTGTTGTTTTTCAAAAATACACATATGTACATTTTTTCAATCTCTCACGCCGTTAATATGGACATTCCATCGATTTGAACACATTATTGCATTTGTGAGTGGAAGTGCTTCAAATGATTTCCGATGAAAGTTTCCGAGAACTCAAGAGATTCCTGTGAAAATAGCTTCAAATTTCCCATTTACAGAAATGCTTAATCGCGATTTTCTTAAAAACGGCTTCAAATTTTTCAATAAAAATTTCTATTTAGGGCGAGGTTGTATATCTCTTTAATATTCTTGAAGTAAAAGTTCGGTTTCACTATTAAGAAAGCGAAAAATTGAAAATACCTAAAAAAAATATGTGCTTTGGGTGACGATAGAGGCAGCTGAAATGAGGATAGGGCAAGACCGAACCCGGGAAATTAGAAAACTTTACTATGAGAAAATCTGTGCCATGTTGTAACACCTCTAGCTCATCTCAAAATTTTCATGGTTCAAAATTATTTTTTCAACAGCAGTCTGAAAAGAGAATCAAACGAGTAGTCAGTTCCTGACAATGAATCTTTTATCCGTATGTATACGTTCTGTTTTCGAAAAAAAATATTACTAGCTACGTCTTTATATTGAATTGTTTGTAGTTAATCGTAATGTCCGTGTAGTGCAGCCATTCCTTCCTGTTACAGTATTCACATTCTTTTGGACCTTCATTCGGTAAAAGCTAGGTGTCATTTGCCACGTCTCTGTCTACTGATGGAACGGTCTACTTTGGGAACTGGCAATTTCTTTCGGATTATTGCAAAACATTTAAGATTTTTTTAAAAAAATGATTTGGGGGTTTATGGCGCTCTCAAAGGTGTTGATAGTTTATTTTATTCCTCTCGATATGATAAATGGTGAGAACAATTTTATTTTTGTATAGTATTCTAAAAGAATTCTAAAAATTCTTTTTTTAAGGTGTTTCAATGTATCTGCAATGGTGAAGCACTATGAATTACTATCCTACTTTACCGGTACATTTATTCTGACTTAAATAATTGAAATATATGAAAATATATTTCAAATATATTTCAAATATATGAAAATATATTTCAAATATATGAAAATATATTTCAATAATAATTGAAATAATAAATTTACTTCTGTAAAACGTTTCCGGAGCTAATTGCAACAATAGCATGAAAATATTATTACACGAGGTAATAATTATTTCTTAATCTTAAGAGTGGAAATATTTCTTCGCAAGCAATGACAAAAGGATTGAGGTGTCTTCCTGTAAGTGATAAAAATATTATCGTTGTGCATAATATTTTCTTATTTTTTCCATTTGTTTATGTAAAATACATTTTTAATGGTCATACTACGTTACCTCTACTTAGTTTCCTGCCTTTCCGCTTTAAGCTGCTGCAAGTGTAGATAGTTGAACATCACCGGAAGATGTTAAAATATAATATAAGAATTTATTACTGACCACTAAGTGTATTTTACCTTCTGAATAAAATAAATAAATTTTTGGTAATACTTTACCGTTATTATCAACTTACCCTGGGTTGATGAACCTTTTTAACGTTAATTCTTAACGGATGAAAGTGTTGCAAGAACGTTCTTTAAGTTCATCGATTCGTTAAAGAACTCTTTAAATTTTAGACTGAAAATTGGACCTGTAAACCACTCGTTAACCTCTCGTTAACGTACGTTCTGCTATACTACTGCCTATGCTACTACGAAAAAGTTGTTTTCCTATAAATGTCCAAGCTGTGTGAACAACATACGTAAGGATAATACTTTTCAACTATTCTACCTTGCGCTTTTTTCTTGAGTATTAAAGCTGTAGGAAACTTTTTCCCAGCATTCGTGTTTTTCTAGTTAGTATATTTATTTTTAATTGTATTTGAATACGTGCTAATAATATCCAAAAGAAATAATTGTTTGTTTTCAAAAAATTTCTCCCTCTATTTTCCCTGCCATTGTGAAGTAGTCACCAACCCACGCAGTACACAAGACAGAAGACACTCGCCCGACAACGAACGAGAGCGTTTGAAGGTATTTTGTAGTCAGAGACAGTCCTGTGGAAGGAGTAGGAGACTTTGGACTTCGTCAAAGAACTTCTTCGAACCTTGAAAACTATAGTCTATTTCGTGTATTTCTTTTTAAAGAAGGATTAGTAAACGGGTCGTAAATATAACTCTTGCAACGACCTATTCTTTGAAGGATCAAGTAGTTTTAAAGAATCGTTTGCTAACGACTGAATAAAATTTTACAGGACACTTTTCTTGCAACCCGCCGTTCGGAATTAGATGCCTTAATAACCTCTCTTACAGCCGGCTTCCGATACAGATTTAACAATCCGCTGTCCGTTAAGAAGAATGGACACAAATGAGGTGTAGCAAAATACGGCTTAGGGGTGCATTTTTTCAAGAAATGGGATTTCTTGTTTATATTTTTGATAAGAAGATAGTATAACGAAAATTATTTAAAAGGCACACGATCGATTACAAAAATAACAGACCTCGTTCATTTTTGCTATTTAAAGAGTCAATGACATAACTACTATTTCACGGGTTTGTTGTGTACGAGCTACACATGATACCGTTTATAAACGTTTGACAAGTTTGTAAATGAATACGTCATGTATTCAATCGTCATCTTCTTCTTGCAAGCGGTAGAGAAATTGGCTACGCTTCGTGCTATGGTACTGAAAAGATTTAAACATTAATGTAGCTTGGTGGCGGAAAAACACATTACATTTATCATGGCGTATTGGTCTACTAATAATGAAGGTACCAGTTTTATAGAGATATACTATAATGATGAAAAAATTGAATTATGAATTTACCAATGACTGGAGAGAAGATGAACTTAAAAATAAAAACGTTGTAAAAGGAAAATATTTGTTATATTTGAGTTTCGCTAGTTAAAGGAAGCGATTATATAGCGCATGCATGACAAAATAGAAAAATCTTAGGATTTGTGTGTAATCAGATTCCAAACATTTATAATCAGTGTATCCTAGTACGTTTCTTTTTTATCTGTTATAAAAATGTGATTCTTCTCCTAATTAATAACAATTAAATAATTTGTTTTCTCATGTTCATAATTTGTGTTTTTGTATTTGCTTTCAGGTAAGTCACTCGAGGATAACAAACAGGAGTGACCTCTGAATTCTTTGCTAATTTCAATATTTGATGCAAATAACGTAAGTACTAAATTACATTTCTACAAAAGCGTGATTAAGTTTTCTGTTAGTTCTAGAGATATTATATTCGGGTTCTTTGAATACTAATAATTTTTTTCAAATCATCCAGTCTTTTTACTTTCTGGTATACGTGCCCGTTCCCTCACAAAAATTGGCCGGCAAAATTCTATCTACCCAACAGCCCCGACAAACTTGGGCACCCCTTGGCCAGGGGGAGGGTAAGGGGAGGGACGTGTTGGCCAGTCGCTAGAACGTAGAACCACAGTTGTCTGCGATTGGTGCAACAACCCAAGGGGTAGAAAGAACTGTCTCAGGGGGAGGGGGTTATTTCGTTTACGCACGAGGCGGAAATATCGTCATATTTCCCTGCCGAAAGAGAGATTTTGCCTGCGCGTACGCCACGACGAAAAAATATTTATGAGCGAGGTTTTCCGTCCAGAATTATTGTCCATAGACCAATAAATATTTATCATTTTAGCAACTATTATTCTAACTTGTAGTCATTGATTTGTAACTCCTGTCAAACTGCTATTTTGAGATGTTCATTTCAAGCACAATTTGCGGAGCCTTCCCGGCCGTTCTAACGCATATTTCGAATTTGTTTATTAAGTTATAAATTGTTGAAAAATTGTTGATTCGCTGTTTTCGTGTCTAGGAAATCGGAGAATCTTCCTTTCAACCCCACAAATATCGTCAGTTTGAAGTTGGTTTGTTGAACGCCACTCTCCGCTCTATGAAACTCCCGAAACCTTGAATTTCGCACGATCATCTGTACTGGAAGGACGTAGCGGTTTATCAAAAGAAAACGGGACATTCAAGGTATTTAATGTTCAATTTTTGAAAACGTTTAAACACTAAAACCTACCTCTAAGGAACATATCAAGTCATCAATGTTAATGGTCACCGCTTAACATTGTGTTTACTATTTCGATGTTTTCAACATCCCAATTACCTACAGAAAACGCATGTTTTTCCATTTTATTATAAAACAAATTCAATTTATTCATGTTATTATTTCTAAAACACTGAAAAAATCCAAGATGTTATTTGATTCATGTCTATGTTGCTGTGTGACGACGAGAAAACCCTCTTCTCAGTTTGAGAAGACCAGAATATGGCGTGGGGATGTGTTCGTGCTAACCACACGTACTACCCCATAAACATATGGCCGCGAGGCCGGGACGCGTTTTATGGGCCATGGCCCATCGCGAGCTGTCAGCCAAGTACAGACAGAAGTCAGGTAATAGATCTTGAGCTTGGTTTATGAACTTCACTGAACCAATTGCGAAGCTAAATTCATATACCAGACAGGCAGAATCTTCAATACCAAGAGTTAAAGAACGTTTACATACATGGAAACACAATACAAAGAAATCGAACATTGCTACACATCTTATAAACAAAGGCCACACTTTTCACTCCGACTCAGATATTAAAATTCTGGAAATAGAAAATAGATTCTGGAAAGGAAGCGCTTTAGAAATCTTTCACATTTTTCAAGCCGAGAAGAAATCTGAAGCTCTCCTAAACGGAAAAACTAATTTCCCTCTGTCCCCTCTGCTAATAATTTTACACACCCCACAAACTGACCCCCCACCTCCTGAGACATTTCCAAGAACACCCAAAACAGATCTCCTCCCACTCCGCGTCGCAGCAGCTCCAGAAAGCAATAAAAACCCTGTGTCATATTTCCTCTGGGCACAGTGTTCCGACTTTTGCCACAGGCTGCGAAGTAAGGAAAGCAACGTATTCCACTTTTTGTAATATAATATTGCTATTGGTTTTAATTATTATTACTATTCCCACTTTTTCTGTATCTTTTGCAATCTCAATTTTCCTTACTTGTATTTAATAGTTTGTAATTTGAATTGCTATTGGTCTGTATCAATTATAAAATTATCTATATTAATCCCCCCGTTACATTTCATATTTTGTAATTTTTTTTATTATTATAATTTTAAATGTAACTATTATTTATATTAATCTCCCAATTTGTCTTATTTTTATTTAGTTGGTTTTATATTTTATTTTATTTTGTTTATATTTGTAGACTGGTGATGACGGCCAAGCCGTCTCTCTAAATAAATGTATTAAGTTGTCGGAGAAAACATATTTTATGTCTGCATGTAATTACGCAACACCGCATGAATTATAGAATATGCAACACCGCATGAATAGAATTGCCACAACCTAAAGGAACTTCCACAATTAGTCTCACGTGGCATTATGTACCTACTGCGCAATGTGGGAGACAGTTCTTTTGCGGAGAACTACAGAGCAGTCACTTGTTTGCCAGTCATGTATAAATTATAACTGTAACCATAGCTAATAAGATGTTCAAACGCCCAGAGAAGAACCATATGTTCCCAGTTGAACAGAAAGGATACCGTTAAGGGTCCTATGGCTGTAAGGAAGTCTTGCTACCAAATAAGTTATCTTGAATGATATAAGAAAATTAAAACGTAATTTGAGCGTGGCTTGCATTGATTGTCAGGCCTTTCACATTGTACCACATGATAGGGTTTTGAAGACCCTGTAGATCTATTGATTGATTGATTGATTTTTTCGTGTTTCCGGGCGCGTCAACTGCTTCGGTCATTAGTCCCGTTAGTATGTCATGTTATAACCAGGACTCTCCCACCAGCGGGCAAGGCCCCCAGCCGAGACAATCTCTAAGCTCCCGACCGGTCTCCCGGAATATGTGGTAGTGTAGTGCATGTTAGTGTAACTGTGTGTGTGTAAGGGGAGAGGATAGGACAAGGAAGGACAAATCGCGCGCGGTCCGTAGCCCGTTTGGTAGGGTACGGCTCCGGCCTGGTGTTAAGAGAAGAAACCACGGAAAACTACCGATCAGAGCAGCCGGGCGCTAGAATTCTCCTCCAGACAGCGACTGAATTCGACCTAGCTGAAAAGATAGTGTCGGAAATCCTGCGGCCGTCAGGACTCGAACCTAGGACCTCGCGGTCAGAGGCGCTACAGTGACATCAGTTGATGCACTGAGCTACCGCTACCGGTCTGGGTATCTATCGATTTCATCTTATTGACATTGATTTTTGAAAGACTAGTATGAAGTCGTGTAATTCCAGGTTACTGATACACATCGAAAAGGAAAAGGAAGTAGTAGAATCAAGAACATTCAGATTAACAGGTCAATTTTTCGCTATATATCTTGCAAACTGTTTCGCTATCTTCTCTGCCCTTTGAATTATTTTGATTTCACTATCTATACTGTTCTCGCACACTGACTTTGGTTTCAAGATTAATCGTGATAGAAGATCAAAATCACATTTGTTTCACATGGATAGTCTTAAAGTGCTTGCTAAGGATGAATTGATTCTCTTCCAAATGCTGTCTCTCGTCAATGACATCTGAATGATATTTAATCTTGACAATTGTGCAATAGTTAATATAAAAGATAAGTGACAATGGCAGAAAGCATTAAAGTTAATATCCATATTGTGATCCAATATTTTGAGCCAGGTAAAACTTACGAATATCTGGAGATTGAAGAATGTGGGAAAATCTCGAATGACACAGTGAAAGAGAAAATTCGCAGTAAGTATTACATAAGAATGAGACTTGTCCTGGAGTTTGATCTGAACTTTAAGAATAAAATAGGTAAATGTAGTATGGCGGTGCTTGTAGCCGAATATAGTTTCGAACTAGTGAACTAGACAAATTGAAACCTCCCGGCACAATACAATAGTCGAGACAGGAAAGTATGTAGTCTGTCATCAAGATAATCCACTATGAGGCTGGTCATTAAATATGACCGAAGAATGAGGGACAGAAGCTTTGTATGTGTAGTAAGGATCATTGCGAAGAAAACGATGCAAGACACTCAGAATAACTCAGACACTTTACTTCTGATGCTACTTAACATGAAATATGAAACCCACAAATTGTCAAATAAATAATGGAGAGACAAACTATTACCTGTACAATATCTAAAAAGAATGGACAAGTTGCATATCAATAAAGATCACTCATTTTTGCGGCTTAAAGGGGGGAAATGAGACCAAATACTTGAAGAGATACAATGTGAAGGCACACTACACAGGCTGTGTAGTTACCTCCACTAACAGGTCTGGAACGCCTTCAATGTTCATATTCCGAACATATTCTCCAAGCCCAAATACTAACTAAAGCTGGCGATGTCTGCTGGACTGTGTAAAATATTGTACCACCAACAAATTGAAACTGATCGCTCGATTGTGGCAAACAAACTGTATATTGTTATCAGAGATTTGGAGAAAAAAATCGAGTCTACTTGTAGATATTGCTGTGCCGTGCGAACAGCTTGTCTTTACCAAGGAGGAAGAGAAACTTCTTAAATCTAAGTCTGGAAATCGAGATCAGCCGAATGTGGGGCGTTAAAACGCAAGTCATCCCGATAGTTATCGAACCTCAGAAATACGTTCCGCAAACGTTTTGTAAGAACTTATCTAAACTCCCAGGTCATTAAAAAACTGGGAAGTGCAAGCATTGCTTTATTATTGATTCTCGCAATAATTATCTGTCGTAATGGCCTTATTGAAAAACACTTCAGAGAAAAGCTTCGAAAACTTGATATCCCTCCAAGGCTTTTAAAATCAATACAGATGTCTGTTATCTTAAATACTTGCTGCATGTTTGGAACTATCTAAATTCAGTTTCTTAAATAAATAGCAAATAATACATTTGGCGAAAAGCCGTTTTTATTTGAAAATCCGGTCTTTCTGTGAACCATCAATGCGTAAAAATGAATAATAATCATTATTAATAAATATTATTATTATTATTATTATTATTATTATTATTATTATTATTATTATTATTTACGCAACTTATGCTCTTTGATTAGAGGCAATTTGAGGAAGACCGTATGAGGAGAAGCATGTTTATTCACAATAAATATGTACACAACAACAGAAGTTTGCTAAAAGAGAGGGTGTTCCAGCTGCTCTGCCTTAGTAAAACGTTCTCCCGAAATCACAGTCCTTCTTTGTATTGAAGAGTCCTGGGCCCTTCATCAAGTTATTGAGTCCTGCAAAGAGAAAACTTGTGTAAATTCGGTTGTTCTAAATCAAAGAAAAACATCAGATATGTGTGTTTTTATACGTTACCAAAAATTTATCAAAACTTGGCCGTTTGGGATTCGCGCCTCCTCGTCCTTGTGGCCCAACTGGATCCTGCGACATAAACAAGGAATGAAGCCATATAGAAGGCATAACCAGTAGTGCTTCACAATGGCACAGAGTTTCTCGTACTACTTGGTTTCTCTGTTTCTTTAGTCTGGGACAACTTAACAGTTTTACCTTGACCCTATTCCTAGTTGCTACCGTTGAAAATATATTTTTCCATACCATATTTTAGGCAGCAATAGATAGCAGCTGAGAAGAAAAAGGGAGATTACGGCAACGCTAGGCCAGACTAAACCGATTAGAGAAGAGACAAATACGAGAAAATCTATGCCATTTTGTAACCCTATTAGTTTCACTATTATTCGGAAATTCTCTATGTTTACGCTCTCCTCGCCCACTTGCATTCAAGTGCATCCTGTCCCCACTGGGCCTCGCCATGCCTAGGCCTGACCACGCCCCCTAATCACCGGTCTACGTCATAGACAGTATAAACTAGTAATAGATATTTAGGCGCATTATTACAAAATGTTGCTATTTTCGAAGATTCAAGAACGAAATTCACACCTGCGCCAATTTTTAAAGCTACTACTTGGCCCTTACCATGAAAAAAATAAAATTAAGAGTGCTTCAGAATGGAACAGGCAATATCCAACCAATTAGTTTCTTTATCTCTGTAGTGTTGGCCTCATCTTGTTCCCAGCTTCCATCTATACGCGCCTAAAGTTGACGATTTCTCTATTATTCTATTCCCTAATAATAAATTGAAATACTGTATACCATCATACACGCAGTTTTTCGTTTTAATTATTGGAACCATATTTGAGAAAATGTCGTTCGAACCTTGTTTTAAATAGCAATTTTGAGATAATTTTCACAAAAACATGTCTGTTTTCGAGAGACTTCATATCAAATCATTTAAAGTACTTGTACTTACAAATTCAATAATGTATAATAATCAGCCGGCCGCCGGAATTCTCCTCCAGACAGGAGCTGAGTTCAACCTTGCTACGTAGTCAGTACCGAAACTCTTCCACCGTCGTGACTTTAAATATGACTTTCTCTAAACAAGAGGAAGCCATGCTCTAAACCTAAGACCTCCCGGTTAGAGTCGCTGCTAAGGTTGCCAACAATTCAAGTGAAAACATTAGGTCACAAAATATAGATGAAGATGGTCTGAGCGTCTTTTTTTAGTCACTAGACAGACACACGTCCATGCATGCGTGTGTCATATGTGAGTGTCTGCGTTCAGAAAAACGACAGTCATGTTTTGTATTGTAAATGAAACAATAAACGAAACAACGTAGCAGATGTTAGTCATGTGATAAAATAAATGACAACAAATGCTTACAAAACTTTACAAAACAAAAAAAATTACTAAATGGAGGACGTTTGAAATACAAAGGACAAGAGACCAGTTGACATCAATGATGGACTGTTCTCCCAAATGGAGGACTGTTGGAAACCCTAGTCACTGCAGTCGGCAGCAATGCTGACCCTGAGCTAAACTAAGCCAATAAAAGTTTATTCAAGTAACCGTGATGATTTTTCATCATTTGAATTTGAATTTTCCTTGCTTCACAAACTGACTATTGGGTATCTTAGGCATAAATAATATATAAATATTATATATGTTAACCGACATCCAAATTTTAAAATTTTAATAAATTTGAATGTTTAACAATTGATATATGTAGTTTAGAAAGCTGTGTCGGTAATAAATGGTTCGGCATGTCCCAGCCTGCGGGCTGTGCACGATTTAATTCAGACTATTCTGGTAAGGTGTTCTGAAACATTTATGACACTATTCTCCGAAGACAATTCAGTCATCTGAGAGATCGTCCGCATGTGATGCAGAATTAAAAACTTACCACTGAATTGTATTGATCATACTTCTATTTAAGTACAGTTACTCAAATTAGACAGTCAGACTTAATGCTACTAATTTCTTACCGGCAAGAAGACACAGCTTTGTGATCGTCTTGCCATCTCCAGGACCACCAGCACGAGGAACACAACACAGACTGCGAGGCGTGACATACTGCTATCCCCTGTAGTATGTACTGCAAAGATAGGACTGTACTGAAAGTATAATTTCATTGCCGGTTTATTTCAATTTATATACTCCACATTCATAATCGCATTCCTCAAGTTAGTAAACGTAATCATTAAGTTAAAAAGAAATTCACAGAACATGGCCTTGCAAAGGTAGTTAATCCATTGTGTTCTTTCATTGAATTAACGCACGTGTGCAAATGCGTCAGACACCTCTTATTTAATTATTGTCGTTTCAATACTTTTTCCTCCTTATACAAAAGAATTTTTGTTGAATATACGTGATCATGAAGTTAAAAAGAAATTCACAGAATATGGCATTGGAAAGGTAGTTAATCTATTGTGTTCTTTTATTGCAGTAACACACGTGTGCCAATACATAATCCCCTTTTATTTTAATACCGTCTGCTTTAAGAGTTTATCCTCATAATACAAAAGATTTTATTGTTATCTTCATACCGATTGTAGATGTAAAAGTCTACTTAAGAAATGTCGTAAAACATCTTTAGAAAATTTAATTGTTCTGCAAAGCCGCGAAATCAGCGCTTCGAACTAATCAAGGTCAGCGACGCCAATGTAAAAAGAAATTCACAGGACATGACATTAGGACGGTAATTAATCTATACTTATTATGTTCGTTTATTGCATTAACGCACGTGTGCAATTGTGTCATACACCTTTTATTTCAATATTGTCTATTTAAATAATTATTTATCGTTATACAAAATATTTTTTGTTGATATCTTCTTACCAATTGTGGATGTAGAATTCTACTTGAAAAGTTTCGCCGTTTTCTGGCGCACGATTACATAATATTCTCTTCTTTCGAAGTATTCTTTAGGTGAGAAAGTAAAAAGTTATAAAAATATTATTAGAAAATTTTATTGTTCTGCAAAGACGCGAGAACTAATCACGACTAGCGATGCTGATGTAAGATGACCTTGCTCTTACTCTATAAGTCCACCTGCTGAGTTCTCATTATTCATGTGGCAAGCAACGCTTTATCGTTGCTCCACTGTCAAAGCATTACAAAATGTTATCTTGTTGCACTTCACTTGCGCATCGTTTAAAATTCAAAACAAAATTGATTCTCAACAACTATTATTTCTTTTTACTATGAAAAATTTACTACACAAGGATAAACAACAGCAATTGTAAAGAACAAATATTGTTAGCGTATTCGCTTTATGATCTTTACAGGCTAGCTTGCCGTAAATTGACATGGAAGATTTAAATTAGTACTCTTTATATTAGAAGTAGAGCTGGTGGTGCTACAGAATGGAATGTACTTTTTAGTTACAGTATTCCAATCTCTTTACTCTGGACAAGCTTTTCTGTTTTGGCCGACTCTATTCCCCGATGCACTATTGCTGCCTAAAGATCAGTATTTTTTAAATTTACTGGATTTTTCGGTCTTCTAAAGGTAGAACTGATATATGACTTTAATAATATTACAGAAGAATAAAACATGTACCTAGACGCAAATTTTTGTTGAAAAGTTAGGAGTTTGTTTTTGAGAAAATATCGTTGAACATTTCTGAATATGCGCAATTTCAACTCATTTTCACAGGAAACTTTTCAGTTTTTGGAAACCTTCATAGGAAATCATTTGAATCTCTTCTATTCTCAAATGGAATAATGTATGAAAATTTCCTAACTTAAATTTTAACGACATTAGTGTATTAAAAAATATATTAGTGTCATTCTGAAAAAATTGAAATAACAAATCAAAATAGTAATTAATGCCAGGTTATTCAGTATATTTGGCACTATCCTTACAAAAATGTTAAAAGAAAACGGAGTAATATATGTAGTATCGACTGAGTTATGTAATTAAGGAGAAATTGATTTTTATGATTTTAACAGAAACACATGTTTTGGGGTCCCCTGATAATATCGTAAAAGTGTTGTTCTTTTTCAAAATATCCTTCGAAAAACTTTACCAAACCTTATTTGAAGAACATATACTCACACATGCAATAATGTACATACATCGACGTCAATGTAAACATTAGAGACATGAGCAAGGTATAAAAAACCCTTCATTTGTGTAATTATTTAAAAAAACTAAAGAATACAGCGAATAGGGTTTTTCTACTCCCATTGTATAATTCTGTCATTTGATGTCTCCAACCCGTTGCATAATGATACTCACTACAATACAGATTTCATTATGATACAGGTTCTTGACCAATCACAGAGAAGCTTACAAACTAAGTACTGAGATTTCATTAATCTTTGAGAATCTTTCTAATAAATGTTTTGTTCGATTGTGTACAGTAAAATGGCATTATATGCATTAAGAATTATATTGTGAATAACGATGCATTATATTATGAGTAACATGGTAAAAGTAAACTTGCTAAATGCATTATATTAAAAGTTTATGGTCGGGGAAAAGAACTTGAAATATTAATTGATACAGAAAGCGTGATTTATGCAATGTCGTTGAATGTATGTAATGATTTTAAGAAGAGTAGAGTAAATCATGCTGAATTACCAGCTCGCAAAATTAAATTTTTTATAGAAAAACAAGTTTTGGGTAAGAATAATATGACACATTAAAGAAATGTAAGACAATTATATGAATTGAGGAAGGTACAGTAAACTTAAATAATTCTGTGAATGTCATTTCTAGTGTTGAGATACTTGAAGAATTAAGAAACGGGAACAAGTTAATGCAATTAAAGAAATATGTAAAAAAAGGGAAAATGTTATTAAATTGAAAGAATGGTTATTGTTATGAAGATATATTCATGGTATCACAAGAACCGATCAAGGATTACGAGTTTAGCTTAGAGTTGATAGATCTGACGAAATTTAAAGGAAATCTATATCCAATATCTCAATTTTAACATGAAGTAAGGAGGTTAATTCAAGAAATGGTGGAAAATAACCATTGTTAAATCTGTAACTGCATTTACTAATTCGATAGTAATTGTAAACAAGAAAAATGGTAAAATACGATTGTATGGATGCTAGAAGATTGAATCAGGTAACTACCATATGAGATACTCTGTTAAATTTGGGGTGCTCAAACATTTACTGGTTACGGCTAGTTATTGGCAATTACCAATTGAAAAGGAATCACCAAAATAGGTAAGTTTTATTTTTGAAGGAGTTACATATTCATTTCAAAGAGTCCCTTTTGGTTTGAAGAACGCTGTAGCAGCTCTGATTCAGTATATAAATACGATAATTGATGATAACTTAGAGAAATTACTGTAGTTTATATAGATGACATTATTCTATTTTCAAAATTGAAACAAGAACACTTCAACAATTTGGAAGAATTATTCTTGACAACTTAGAAGAAGGAGCAAGAAAAGGACAGAAGAACAAAAACTTCGTAAATATTACTTACATGGCTGGTGACTAAGTATGGTTAAAGTCTGGTTACTAGATCTTCCGATGTATCTAATAAACTGTTGAAGTTTTTCATATGATACAAGGGTCCTTACTTTATAAAAAAGATGATTGGCAATAAAGCATATCAATTAAGGATTCAAATGATAAAGGTTTTGGAATACATAATGTGACAAATATGAAGGAAGTAATAGAATAAGATGGAAAGTTCCGAGTTGATAATTAACCTCACGAAAAACCGCCCAAGCGATCCGCTCACCACCACAAGACGACTCAGAATGCCCTAATTCCCAATCTGATCCCCCCTTCAAAGCTCGCTGCGAGTTTTTTCTCTCTTGTTTTTTTTCGCATTGCTATGACCCTTTATGTACCTTCTGTGTATTTGCATCATAGAAACCCACGTCTTTTGCAATATCTACAACATTTTGACCTTTATTTTCCTAAATAAAATGTTCTTCATTTTTGGTATGTCATAATATTGACCTCCACTTCTAAATGTTTGCTCTGTTTACTTTCTCGTATACATACGTATACACGGAGTAATATACGTAATATAGAGAAAGTTATGTAATGCTGTGGAACATCGATTTCGAGATTTCAACGGAAATACACGTTTTGAGGCCCCCTGATACTGAAAAAGTGTTATTTTCAAAACGTCCGTCTGTCTGTCCGCCCGTCCGTCCGTCTGTGAACACTACAACACTACAACACTACAAACTACTAGCGCCAAAACCATACGTACGATCTCTTCCCAATTGAAGAATCCCTTTACGATCTGGGTCTAGTTGAAGCTTTTAAATTCTGAAAATCATTACTCAAAATTTGGGGGTATTTTACATAAAGCCCCCCGGACGTTTTCAAAATTTTCTCAAAAACAGCTTCGAATCTTTTCTTTAAATTTATTTTAAGATAAGAGCAAAATACACTTGTAAAGGTGGCATATGTCAGATTTTCACGGTTAACTCTGAATTTTGGAAAATTGCAAAAGATTGATTTTTTTCGGGCGTCTTCCTACAACTACAAAATCGGAGACAGATTTTTCCTTCAAATGAAAGTAGTTCTTTCAATTAGGGCATGTAGACTTTTTGGAAATTTGAGTAGTTTTCATGAAATAGTGCATGCCATATTTGCAATTTTAAAAACTAACATAAACAAGATTTTCTCAAAAATGGCTCCAAAGTTTTTCTTTAAATTTTTGGTAAAGTTAGTGCCAATCGAACCGTAGCCGTCACATAAACGCCATGTTGCTGTGTCTTTTTGGGTTTCAAAAATTTCGAATATGAAAGTTTTTTGACTTGTCTGTCACGTCTGTACCCTTTTCCTCACAATAATTGACCGGCCAATTTTTGTGAGGTAAAGGGTACGTATACAGGGAGTAATATACGTAGCTAAAGAAAGTTATATAATGCTGTGCGAAAAAAGGGGATTTTCAGCGGAAAAATTCATTGCTGTGCTCTGATAACAAAAAATGCATAAAACCAATTGCTGAATTAAGAGAAAAAATCTATAACACGTAGTGCAGCCAGAGCTGCTGTTTTGTGGGTCCTTGATGCTGAAAAATTAATTGGAAGCAAAACGTCCGTCCGTCTGTCCGTCCTCCTATCGCCTAAACCATTTGTACGATCTCCTCCAAATTGAAAAATCCATGATGTATCTGGATCTAGTTGAAGCTTTGAAATTTTGAAAAACATTCTTTAAAATTTGGGGGTACTTTACTTGAAGCTCCCAGTCATTTTTCAGATATTCTCAAAAACGGCTCCAAATTTTTAGATGTGTTGCCTTACTTGCGGCATTCGGTGAGTATTCAGCACACCCACCTACATTCGTGGATGTCCTCGCTTCCTTTGATTTGACACTAGTAAGACCGACTCGCCCTGCGGGATGACTGCAAAATTAGTTATCAACAATGTACCTGCAACCCATCCTCACTACTCAGGATTCGGTGAGTACTCTTTTGGGACTCACCAAATGTCGCATGTGTGATGTCGCGTTGATATTCTGGTAAAGGAGGTGAACAAATGGTACTTCCGAAGTTACTAATCTGTAAACTCGATTATATGTCCTATCGTGGTATGGCAAAAATTTTGTTTAAAAGTGGTGATATATCAAATTTACGTTACGCGATTTGCTATTTTCACTTTCTCAGTAAACGTTAAGAAAATAAGAACGACACATTTGTTATTTGTTAAACACTTCTGGCAGGCCTTTTCCTAAATTTGTCTACTACATCGCTTAAACAAACCTATATTTTGACCAGTGGTCTTTGAAGAATTTTGTTTACAGCTTCTTTGTTTATTTTACATTCACACTTCTTCTCAGAACTACAAACATTTATATTTATCCTGTGTGTTGTATATAGACCTGTATGGAGTTATATTTGAAATCAGAAGTGCTTTTAGACAGAAAATAGTTAAGTGATTTTTTCAGACAAAATACTAGGATGAATCACTGGGATGAGTCACTGGGAAGGATCATCATTGATGTGTTTATTACCTCAAAATAAAGTTCAAAGATGGCGTGTCCACTTGAAAATTCCACATTGGTTGAACAACGTTGTATGATTCTTTTTTAACTTGCTGCAGGTGCAACTAATATGACTCTAGAATGACTAAAATGTATGATAAAAACTGTGTGAACCGCGGGAGTTTTTGCAAGTGGGTAGAATAATTCTAAAGTGGTCGATATTCGGTTAGTGACGAACAACGTTCTGGCCGCAACAGCAAGAAATGTCCTGTTGACGGTGGTTTTGAACGCTGCAGGTGCGTTTTTTGTAATTATCTCGAAGAACATCGTACAATAAATAGCCAATAATACTCAGATATGCTTTTGAAAAATGTGAAGCCAGCCATAAGAAAGAAACGTCGTGAATATCAGAGGAAATGTGTGATTCTCCAGCAAGACAATGTACACCCAGACGCTGCTCAACAGACACGTGAAATCATCGACAAAATGGGATTGGGAGGTACTGTCTCATCCCCTTACATCCCGGATTTACCACCATCTGATTTCCATTGGTTTGGTTCTCTGAAGAAAGTATTAAGTGAAAAGAAGTTTCAGGATAAAGAGAATATCAAACATATTGTGGGAAATTTGTTCAAACACCAAGATAAAAAGTTATTTGTAGCAGGTATAAAAAAGCTGGTAACACGCTGGGGCAAGGGAATAAATGTTGATGAGAATTATATATTTTTTTATTTATTTTGAAACTGTATAACAGGCTTTACCTACTACAGTTGCCGACAGTAGGTGCGACCATTTACATAGTAAAACTTACAATTTTTGGTTACAATGGTTGATAGACAAGGTCATTTAAATAATGTCAGTCTCTTGTTTACTTTCATTTGAAGGAACATTTTTACTTTCATTTGAACGAGACCAATTTATATCTTTAATTATTGAATGCCGCTCGTATGTTACTCCAATAATCAAGCATATAACTACATTGTAGTTACAATAAAGAGTCTTTTATTATTCTACAAATAATTATTTTGATTAGTTACAAACTTAGCAACTTCAACAAAACCCTCCCTTTCGGTCCAATTGTCCTAAATTACCTCCGTAACCTAATTTTGGCTGTTATCTAAGTAAAACGTGTCAACTTCGTCCAGGAGTAAATAAATTGAGAAATAGTTGTTAAAGTTCTTAGAAATTTTGAAACTTTTCGAAGTTTTATTGACATCTTAACGATAAAACTGTGTAAAGAACGTATATGTAAGTAACTTACTAAATTATGAGAGTTTTAAGCCTTCGAAAACCACCACTTTATTAATTAAAAAATGGAAAGTCAACGTTGCCGTGTCTCTTTACAAAATTAATGAAATAGTTTCTAGACACGGAAAAGACTAGAGATGGGATGAAATATTCTTCTGACAAAATGGTATCCTACTTGTCACGAGGAAGACTGAACTTCGTATGTTACATTTGAAGAATATATCGCTCTATGATCAGTTTTCAGTAACCGAACACATTGAAGGAGCCCTGTACAGCCTCCTGCCCCACGAAAGGGGTGAATGGTTCAGTCACATATCCAGAACATATCTCGAAAAACAATGAAAGTGTTTCGATTGTGGCAGACATTGGCTAATGTAAAAAATAAATAATGCTGCACATATCATTCTCGTGCTTAGTCATCGCTGCTTACAATACAGCTGATATCATGCAACAGCATGGCTGCAAGGAAGAGTTCACGAACCATTAAAGTCACGTGTTGCATGAGGGAACAGCAATTTCTGTTCTTGGTGCTCTGGGTAATTCGTGAAAACGCGTTTTGTTATAGCTTTTAACATACCTAGAAATGTTATGAGTGTTATTACTGCCAAGGCTAAAAGTTAAAATAAAGGCGTAGCGTAGCGGAGCAGAGATTCTTAATTTGGACGAGGCAATAATGGCCCTGTAACATTTTGCGGTATGTTCAGCATTTTATCGGTCACCATAAAATCTCACGAATTATGCGAAAATGTACGACATTATTGCGACAGTAAACACATGCATTCTGTTGCTGCGGCACGTTAGTAGGATATTGTTCCTTGCGATATATCTATATTGTGACCATTCGAATGATCAACAAACGAATTTGGCGCCGCCGCCGCTATGACGACACCAGTTTATTCCAAGAAGGAGGGGTGTATCGGAGGTAGGGAGGGGGTTCTCTCCACCCGTCCGTTGAGACGTCACTAGGCAAGAGGGCGAGAGGAAAACGTTCTTGTTGTATTCCAGACGGCACAAAATGAGGTTATCTTAAGAAAAAAGGTATTAGTACTCTACATTTTTGTTAATTGAATAGAAATTGTGATCAGTGCTTCGGTTGATAGAATGCATTGTGTTAGAAAAATACAGTTTCTGTTAAATTGAATCATAAACATTCAATAGACAGGTTCTACGAAGAAGACGGATTGCAAGGTATTTGTACTGTACATTTTGTTAATTCAATAGAGATTGTGATCAGTGCTTCGGTTATAGAATGCATTGTGTTAGAAAATACATTTCTGTTAAATAGAATCATAAACCTTCAATAGACTCGTTTAAAAGAAGACAGATTGCAAGAAGTTTTGTAAATAGAGGCTAACATTTACAAACTGTTTCCGCTAATAGTTAAAAAAAGGTTTACAAAATGTTATTGTATTTACTATGTGACTATTAAGTATTGCAAATTAGACATTGAGTAAAATTCAGAGTATTATGGAATGAGACATTCATATTTATGCTTCACCTTTGCTTGTATAATTCTCTTTAAGAGTGCAAGACTAGATTATTTATCCCATTATAGTGATTCTGTAAAGGTTTAATATGACAAAAGTGTCATAAAGAGGGTACATTTCTATATGTATCTAACATTTTAACACTTGTAAATTTTCAAGAATGTGTTCATTTTGATCTCAGAGAGGATTACACGTGTTTGTCATGAGGAGTTTATTTTCTGGTTTAAAAGTCGTTGTAGTGTTAACATTAAAACAGAACAGTATTCTGAAGAGGCATTCACTTGTTCCATTTAGGTCTTCAAGGCGGGATGTATTTTAAGAGTCATTTAAGAAAAATAACCTGCAATCAATTCTGCACCTAAAGAAAATAATAATTCAGTTAGTGTTTTTATACTTATACACCAGTTTGATAGAGCAATTAGGGATGTGATAATATTGAGTGAATATCATTTTACTATCATATCACTTTATTTTCTTTTGAAATCTGATTAGTGCTAGTGTTCAATTCTTGCTTTAGTCATAAAAAAACTAGCAAATGGACAAATGATTGTCTCCAGAAGCAAACAAAGCTTTGTTTAAATTTGAGTGAAACTCGTTTGTGTTGTTTTGGGGATATGTTTTTTTATTGTGTAATGTTTGTGTTTTTTATCATTGTTTGTGGATTGACATTCTGTATGTTGGTAAATGTAAAAGAAAACGTCCTATTATAAATGTTCTGTGACTATGACTTTGTGTTTGTTTGTTTGTTTTTTCAAAATCTTCATTGATAAAGAGCCCCGAATCCATGAATATTTAATAGACAACCTGAGAAGAGGTTACAATATAAACAATATTCGTATACAGTGGTTCGAGAAAATTGTATGCAAATGATTTTCCTGAACCTAAAGATACCTAAAGAAATGACGGTAGGTTAGAAAATTGGCGCGTTGACTTTCAGTGGCGACACCTTCAAATTGTCAGTAAATATGATTACCGCAGTATTTTCATTTGATGAAATATGAGGAAAATGAGGTTAATTTACATTTACGTGAGTAATACACATTTTCCAATTGTACTATTAATAATACTATGATTACGAATTCCCCAAACCATTGTAAATTACTTCTGAATTGTTTGAATCTGATGTTTTGTACATTGCGATGTGTTTTCCTTAACAAACATTTGACTTGCGATGAATCCATGATTGTTTACGTTGGTAAGGATGTTAAAACCCGTTGCTAAGAATGTTAAATTTTTTTAACGTGCACTTAACAAACCTGCAGGGTTGCATGTTAACAGTGAAAAATATTTACTTGTTATAGTGTTGTACGAAAGTGTTTCATTTGTTCTTTTTGACCAGTGGGCCCGTTACGTTTTGGAAAACTACTAGTGGGATTTATTCAACGGCGTTCTCGCTGCTGCAGGTCACTTGTATTATAGGCATATTACCACACATAAAACGAAGTTCTGCGTCTCAATTCTCTAACGATAAGTGGTATGATGATGCTTGCAAGATGCATCATCCGTCAATTCATTGCAATTCAGAAAAATAAATTACTTAATACAAAATGAATGTTGAGCGGTATAGGAGTTACAAATGTAGCTATTACCTTGACTTATACATTAAGTTTTGAGATTGTGACCACCGGCTTATTCGAAATAAAGATGTTAGCAGCAAAAGCGGATTGATGTAAAATGTAATTCATTAGTTGTTTTTTTTCAAAAATGTTTCGCAGAAGAGTAGGCCAATATTGAAGGTAAACACTAGTTTAAACCACATGAAATAGGTACGATGTACGAGTTGCTGTAGGATCACATTTATGGCTGCCCATTTTTAACGCTGTGCACCTGAAGGTGAAGGAAGAATTTGGAAGTGTTCGCCGCTGGGCGCAGGTGGGGCGGGGCGTGGGGCGTGATTTACGTGGCGGCGGCGCTGTAAAGATGCCCCGCCCCTCCCCGCCCACCCCCTGCGACTCGTATCGACCTTCATTCTCGGGCCGGCCCACGGCGCGTGGCACCAAGGTTCGCTGGTGCTCTGCCTCCCCAAATCCCTACACCTTCATCTCCTTGCCCTGCCATTTCTTCACCCTCATCCGCTCTCCATCCCCCGCCAACCGTTCCCCGCCTCTCCGTTCCCTCCGCCCGCTCTCCGTTCCCCGCCTTCCGTTCCCGCCTCTCCGTTCCCGCCTCTCGTTCCCGCTCTCCGTTCCGCCTTCCTCCGTTCCCCGCCTCCGTTCCCCGCCTCTCCGTTCCCCGCCTCCGTTCCCCTCCGTTCCCCGCCTCTCCGTTCCCCGCCTCTCGTTCCCGCCTCTCCGTTCCGCTCCGTTCGCCTCTCCGTTCCCGCCTCTCCGTTCCCGCCTCCGTTCCCGCCTCTCCGTTACCCGCCTCTCCGTTACCCGCGCTCTCCGTTACCCGCTCCGTTACCGCCTCCGTTACCCGCCTCTCCGTTACCCGCCTCTCCGTTACCCGCCTCTCCGTTACCCGCCTCTCCGTTACCCGCCTCTCCGTTACCCGCCTCTCCGTTACCCGCCTCTCCGTTACCCGCCTCTCCGTTACCCGCCTCTCCGTTACCCGCCTCTCCGTTACCCGCCTCTCCGTTCCCCGCCTCTCCGTTCCCCGCCTCTCCGTTCCCCGCCTCTCCGTTACCCGCCTCTCCGTTACCCGCCTCCCGTTACCCGCCTCTCCGTTACCCGCCTCTCCGTTACCCGCCTCTCCGTTACCCGCCTCTCCGTTACCCGCCTCTCCCCTCCGTTACCCGCCTCTCCGTTACCCGCCTCTCCGTTACCCGCCTCTCCGTTACCCGCCTCTCCGTTACCCGCCTCTCCGTTACCCGCCTCTCCGTTCCCCGCCGTTCGTTGCCCGCCTCTCCGTTCACCTCCCCTCCATTCTCCGCCCTTCTCTCTCTCCGCCTCTCCAGTCCATGACTATCTATTCCCAGTCTCTCCATTCCCCGCCTCTCCTTTCCTCACGTTGCCATTTCACTGTCCTGCCATCTCCCCGCCTTTCTAGATCCCCACTTGTCTATCTTTCCCAGCGTCTCCAGTTCCTCGCCGCCTCCCAGTGAAGACCGAAAGATCTCACTGAGGGGGTATGTGTTCAGTAAAACTTCACGTACTGAAACAAATTGAATCTGAAAGTGAAAGTTTATTCTCTATGTGTTCATCAGTGTGTTGTTTCGGTAGAAAGCGCGTGAAATATTTGCTACATTACACATGCTATGATTTATAGAAGAATGGAACGCTGGCGAGGTGTAATATATTTGTTACAATAATAATACTTCACTTGCAAAAATGTAAGTTTTGTTTTATCTGTAGTATTCAAAATATATTCTCTCTAAATATGATACGCGAACAATTTTTAAAATTTAGTACAATCTATCACCCAAACCCTTTAAATGTGTTTTTGCTGGATTGGTGAAAACCTCCTACGAGTAAGTTAAATACATTTAAGGCCGAGAATCTAGACAGAGAATAGTTCAGTTCGAGAGTTGTAGTTCATTAAATAAAGAAGTTAGATGGTGCAAATACAATATGTAACAAGCGTTGTTATGGCGTAAATTCAGAAACGGAAACGATGTGTCCTGGACCCTTAATCCTAGATTTTCGTGCTCCTCAAGGGCCACAGATTATATTTTTAATAAATAATTTTAGATGTTCTGTTATAGTTTATATGATACCCAGACGATGTAGTTTACGTTGTCGGAAAGATTGTGTCGCATTCAATGTCGTGTGAAGCTATTTAAATTTTTACATAGTATGTAAAGTGATACATAGTATTTACGTTATGTACGTTTTTTACAAACTATCCGTTAATGTAGCCGGTTTTGGTAGACTGCACTTTCTTTAATTCTGATCCACAATCGTTATTCCATTGCTGGATGAATTAGTACGAGGAATTTTCTTTGGTGAAAATGTTATCATACCCCAAATAAATCTTTTGTAATAAAGTCAGATAATAATTTTTATTTTCTGATTTCCTGAAAGTTTTTATCCTAGCCAATAGACAAGGATGAAAACGCGACACTTGAAAAGATTGTGAAGAAGTTGCAGGCCAAGAAGAAGGTCGAAAGAAGAAGGTCGAAAGAAGAAGGTCGAAAGAAGAAGGTATTTAAGAACATTAAGAATCAAGCTGCCTCAGGGAAAGTTGGCACGTGATAATTTAATGAATTTCCAGAAACAAGCAAAGATCGTCTCAAGGATGATAAATGCATTATTGATGTCGAGGACTACTCTAAAAGTCAGATTGTGGCAGAGGATACTGCGCCTAAGCGCTCTGAGAGTTGCAGAGAGGTCTGTGTGCAGAGACAGTAAAAGCGCCAAAAGTATAAAAATGGCAATGAAAATGCACAAAAAAATATTGATAAATGAATGATTTGTTTTTAATACTAAAATGCTAGACATCGAAAACGACACATTGCTTTGCAACTACAGTGCTAGTTTTGTAGTGCCACGATTCAAGTTCTGTCAATCATGAGGAGTTTGTACCGAACAAAGCAGGTGGCGGTGGCAAATTTCCTTGGGTGATTCCTCGTTTTTTTGTCTCTTGTTTATATGCTCTACTTTGATTCTTATTATTAAAACCATTCTAAATAATAATAATAATAATAATAATAATAATAATAATAATAATAATAATGATAATAATAAATAAAAAGAAGTTGATATCATGGTGAATGTCATCGTCATTGTTAACACTTCAGAGAATCTGCGTACTTTTGGCTATGGAACTGCAGTCTTTAAGAATCAAAATCCCCTGACAAATAAAAATAAAATTTAGTAAATTTTCTTCAAGTTCCATCATTAGTTACTATTGAAATAAACTGCAATTTATTCAAACAAACTCGGTCGATGGGTTTTATAGAAATAATCACTATTGTATTCTAATAGATTATCCGATCTACCATCTATACAGAGTGGTCGAGGAACCTGAAAAGCAAATATCTTTCTATCTTGCTACTTCATTGATAGAATTGGCTCAATGAAAAATCATATATTCATTTCACAAAAACATGGAAATTTATTAAACAATTTAAAACAATTTTGGTATTGTATAACTTTACCCAATGTAAAATTAAACGTTTGTCATGACCGTTCCAACCTTATGTCTTCGCGCGCTTCTGGACCATCTTTATCCATCTCCGACGCCGCTGTCCTCAGGTCCAGACACCATCTTCTCTCTTCTTTTCTCGGAAGCACCCTTCAATCACCGTTCATCCGATCAATTAACTATTTGCTGCTAACATTCCAGTCCAATCACTGACAACTTCGCCCAAGCCCTCAATGTCCCTCCAACTCGTTCACATGAAATATTTTAAGCTCCACTGTCACACTTAATGTTCAAAGTTTGATGTTCTCTCAATATCCATTCCCTAGTAGATACATACAAGTCCCCAAAGAAAAAAAACTCCTAACATTAATTGGAGCACGATCCGTTCATGAGCACGGCATCAGTCGGAGTGCATGCCTCTCGTGTTCTTTCAGCCCTGTAAAGCTCGGTCCATTTTTCGATTGTTTATTTGCAGATAACACTTCGTACCTAGCCAATCCCTAAATTTCTTGCAAAACGAACTAGCCATCTTCACGACTGTCACTGCTTTTTCGGCCAATCCCTGAATTCTATACAAAATGAACTAGCCGTCTCCGCGATTGTCACTGCATGAAGATGTTGACCTTGACGACGGCTCGCTTACCGTTGCTATGCTAGCATATTCACATAATTTATCCCCTTTAATTGACGCCATTTATAATAAATATTGTACAATATTCAGTGACATATTGGTATGTCATTGGGCATTGAAGGAGACAGGAAGGAGAGAGAGGTATGAGAGAAGGAGAATGTAGAAGAGGGGAGGAGGAGGAGGGGGGGGGAAAGAGAAGATGAGGTGAGGGGAAGTGAATAGACGAGAGGGTGGGGGGAGATGTAAAGAGAGGAAACTTTGAGAGATGAAGGAGAGGGGAGATGGCGGAAAAGGGGAATAAAAGAGAACAAGAGACGGAAGAGAATAATGGAGAGGCGTGTGAGAGAGAGAAGATACGAAAATGAGAACTGTTCCAATGGCACTAGGCGATGCTTGGGCGGCGTCTTCGGTTGGGGCGAGCCAGGCAGCGAATTCATCCATGTCAAAAAGCAGCGAATACCTCCGCGTCGCCCTCCCCCTCCCCGACGCGAAGGGCGCGCCCGAATGTGCGTTTTGGGAGGGCTCGGGCGAGGCCCTCGGCCGAAGGGCCCTCGAAGGGCGCGGGCGCACGGGATGTGCGGCGCTGATTGTGCGAGTTGCCTTCGGCCGCGAGGGCGCGCCCGCCGCGGCGCCCGTTGCCCGGCGACTGCGTGAGCGCTTCTCGTCGGTCCAAGGCCCACGAATCGGCCGCGAAAGCGAAAGTTGTGGATACAATGGCCTCGCGGCGCAAAATAAGGCATCACTGAATTGAATCGAGCTGAAGGTGGAAAATAAGGTGGAAGGTGGTGAGAACTGTTTAGGAAAAGACAAACTGAAACGTTTGTAATGATTAAACTTATTTTATTTCAGTAATACATACTTACTATTAATATTTAAAAAGCATTAAGTACTTTGTACCAAACCCAATGCGTGTGACATTTCCCGGAGTAAACCCATATGCGCTAAAGGATTGGGTATCAATTTCACAATTTCGCAGTTCAGTTATCCGTATTTGTTGAGTTTCTGCTAAGGAAGAAATGCAAGAGGCGGGGCGATGTGGCGGGGGCGATGTGGCGGGGCGATGTGGCGGGGCGATGTGGCGGGCGATGTGGCGGGGCGATGTGGCGGGGCGATGTGGCGGGGCGATGTGGCGGGGCGATGTGGCGGGGCGATGTGGCGGGGCGATGTGGCGGGGCGATGTGGCGGGGCGATGTGGCGGGGCGATGTGGCGGGGCGATGTGGCGGGGCGATGTGGCGGGGCGATGTGGCGGGGGGGATGTGGCGGGGATGGTAGGCGGTGCCTCGCTCAGAATGCAGGGCGCGCGCACGTTTTTGTCCGCGTCCTCATCCCTTCTGGCTCAGGGCTGAGCTGGGAAGCGAGGCGACAAAGGGCCGAAGGGTTTCTGGAGTATTCTCCGAACGGAGCTCTTCACCTGGCCGACCGGAGAAAGGGGCGCTGGCTCACTGCCAACCCAAAAGAGGGGAGTTCCTCTTATTAATATTGCCTTGTATATCTTACATAATAAAGATGAAAGTGTGTGTGTGTGTATGTGTGTGTGTGTGTGTGTGCGCGTGCGCGCGCGCACCAAAAAACACAATGTTTAAACCATGCAAATAATATTTTCAAATTAAGTCCTAATACTTTTGAACTCCCCCCCCCAAGACCTAAAGTGAGTTCACGATTTCGGGAAACCATACTACCCGCAATACACTTATGCGTGGTTGTTGCCGGGTGTAGCGTGAGGACGGGGGAGTTGGACAAGGGAGGAAGGAAATGGAGCGAACGGAGATTGCAGAATGTGCAGGATGCGTGAGGTAGAAGGGGCGGTCATGGCGTGCGAAGGCACAGCTCATGCATTGGGCGAGGTTTGCGGAGCGAGCTGATTAAGAGATGCTCGTGTTAAATACGCGGTAACGTCGGGTTCTTTCAACTAGTAATATTTGCAGTAGATGCGTTAGCATCTGGAGTATGGCAAATGTCGGGGAATTTTCTATGTTCACGTTTCGATAACGGAGGATTTTTTTACCTTGTTTGAATACTCGTAGTAACGTCAGATAATACTAACAAGATTTATTTGGGTTTTTTGGCTGGTCAATATTTTCTGTGATTTTATACAATCAACTTCAAACGGATATTGCGGCAGTCCGTAAACGAAAAAACACATGTTTACCTCCTTGTCACAAGTTGTTCCCTCCCACATTTCTGAAATATGGAGATGGGCTGATGCTCAAGCCATGTGAAAGAATGAAAAGGATCCTCGGTTTTAGATAACAAAGAAAACCCTTCTGTGAATTCTCGAATATCAGGTGAAAGTTGAGATGAAAATGTAGCAAAATAACATTAAAAATAGATGATATAAATAAAATGCACCGTGAATTAGTACAATTTGTGTTGATTAAACGTTCTAATAACGTCATGCCAAAGCCTTCATCTTTCGACATGCATATTTTAGTAGTACAAAATGGCCAAATGATGCACAGTAAATTACGCAGACCGAAACGTTTTTGTATTAGAAATCTGGTGTTGATAATGGGAGGTAATTGTAGGAGAGGTCTCAAATGTACACCCTAATTACACCTCTGAACACGAGATAGGAAGTACGGAAGGTACCTATGGAACGGGGGAGAGGAGAGAGAGGAGGTGACTGAGGGAGTAGGATGACCGGAGGGAGAGGAGGTGGGAGAGGGGTAGGATGACGAAGAGAGAGGGGTGGGAGGGGAGTGACTGAGAGCGTGGGGAGGTGGGAGGAGGTGACCGAGAGCATGGGAGGTGGGAGGAGGGGTGACCGAGAGCGTGGGGAGGTGGGAGGAGGGTGACCGAGAGCGTGGGGAGGTGGGAGGTGGGTGACCGAGAGCGTGGGGAGGTGGGAGGAGGGTGACTGAGAGCATGGGGAGGTGGGAGGAGGGTGACCGAGAGCGTGGGGAGGTGGGAGGAGGGTGACTGAGAGGGTAGGGAGGTGGGAGGAGGGTGACTGAGAAGGTGGAGAGGTGGGAGGAGGGTGACCGAGAGGAGTTGGAGGCGGGTAGGATGACCAAGAGGGAGGGGGTGGGAGGAAAGTGAAGTGACCGAGAGGGTAGGGAGAAGGAAGGGTGACTGAGAGGGTGGAGAAGTGAGAGAGGGAGTGACTGAGAGGTAGGGTGGTGGGGTCGAGGGTGATCGAGAGGGAGGGAGGAGGACAAGTGGAGGGCGCGTGTCTTCTCGGGCGATCGACCCGCGAGGACAATGACGCAGCGGCGGGCGCAGGGGAAGAATTATTAAAGCGCCTTCGCCCGGGGGCGGCCGAGGGACAAACAGGCGGACACGTGTCCCGGCCGTGTCCCCCGCGGACGGCGCTGGCCGAACAAAGGGCGCGTGGGAGGAGATGGGGAGGGGAAAAAGGCGAAATGAACGCTCGTCCTAGGCATATTGGCGCGGCGATCGCCCCGGCTGGATTGAGCGCTTCGAGTGGCGCCTGCGGAGTGGGAATAGACAGAATGCGGAGTCAGTGAGAGCGGGCGGCATGTTGTTGTGGTCGCTGTACACGCACGAGAGCGGTAGTACGACGGACTTCAGTTAAGTGATTGAACGCAGTATTTACACTACGATTAAGGAGCACTCATCAAGATTATCGTTCAGTTTCTAAAACAAAAAGAATTTTGTTTTTGAAAGATTTGATTTTTTCGTCTTTCCGGGCGCGTCTACTGCTTTGGTCATTAGTCCCGTGAGTGTAGTGGATTTTTTTCTCGGGATATCCGCGGTGATCTTTCCCCGCTGGATGGCGAGATCCGGCGCCGACCTACCGTCGGCTAGTGGGGTTTCCCCCTAATCAGGACTCTCCCACCAGCGGGACACCGCCCCAGCCGGGACAAATTCTAAGCTCCCGACCGGTCTTCCGGAATATGTGGTAGTGTAGTGCATGTTAGTGAAAGTGTGTGTGTAAGGGGGAAAGGATAAGACAAGGAAGAGGAAGGACAGATCGCGCGCGGTCCGTGGCCCGTTTGTAGGGTACTGCTCTGGCATTCGTCTGGTGTTGATCGGAGAAACCACGGAAAACTACCGATCAGAGCACCCAACCGCTCGAATTCTCCTCCAGACAGCGACTAAATTCCACCTAACTGAAAAGCTAGTGTCGAAAATCCTGCCATCATCAGGAATCGAACCTAGGACCTCCCGGTCTGAGGCGCTGCAGTGACATCAATTGATGCACTGAGCTACCGCTCCCGGCTCCTGCGTCTCGTTACGTAACTTTTTCTTTTTATGAAGAACTTCGTAGGATGAGAAATTAAGAAAAAACTCGTTCTAAAGATGCTATCCACTGTGGTTCATCTAAGTTTGTTTCTCAAAAATCTTTAGTCATTAGAATTATAATGTTAAGTCACCAAAAACCTTGTTGATTGACCGTACACTTTTCCTTGTCTGATGCACTATTATTTTGTTATTTACGACTTTACTAGAAAACTAATATAAAATGCAATAATTGTTACGATTTCTATCCTTCCGAAGGTTTTTTCAGACAAACGCAGTAGCAATGCGTGTATTTTGAATATCTTAAATAGAAACAGTTATTCAGAGTATTTCACTCAAAAACTGTAACTTTACGACCCAACGAACCGAAGGAGATCGTGAATGTTGGCTGGAAGCTTCTTCATATAATTGAAACACGTGCATTCCCAAATCGATAACACTGAATAACCAGAGTCAGCTACAACATTAAAGAAGGCGACTTACAAGGTCACCAAGTCAAACGTTGCGTGCCAGCAGATGGACGACCCGGCAACCGCAGCGAGGTCAACTGTTGATGGCATCACAGCACGACACGTCCGTCACGGCTCGCCATCCCTCTGCCACCCTCCGCTACCGAGAAAGGTGACTCAGGGCATCAGCTGATGTCACCGCAGTGCTTCTGACCGGGGTCGAGTCCCGAACGTGGCAAGATTTTCGACACTAGCTAGACAGCTCGGTTGATTTCAGCCGCTGATGACTAGAGAAAAATTCTAGCAAACGACTGCTAGACTGATCGGCAGTTTTCCATGGTTTCTCCGATCAATAATGCAATGCAAATTGCAGAGCAGTACCGTAATAAACAATCATTGGACCGTGCGCGATCTTTCTTTCCTCTTCTTTGTCCTATCCTAACTCTTGCTTGTACACACGTACACTCACATGTACTAAACTGACACACATGTTGAGAGACATTTCGGAAGCTTAGTGCAGGTTCCGGCTGGAGCAGTGCCACGCAGCTGGCAGAAAACTAGTTGGGGAAATTCCCGCAAGCCGATGTAAGATGGTGTTGGATCTCGCAATTGAACGGGGAATTATCACCGTCACCTCCCAAGATAAAACACGCACTACACTTACGGAAGTAATTACCTTAGCAACTGAACTGCAGCGCCTCTAACCGGGAGGTCCTAGGTTCGAGTCCTGACGGCGGCAGGATTTTCGACACTAGCTTTTCAGGTCGAATTCAGCTGCTGTCTGGAGGAGAATTCTAGCGGCCGGCTGCTCTGATCGGTAGTTTTCCGTGGTTTCTCCGATCAACACCAGGCGAATGCCGGAACCCTACCAAACGGGAACAGGCGAACCCTACCAAACGGGACACGGACCACGCGCGATCTGTCCTTCCTATTCCATGTCCTATCCTCTTCCCTTACACACACACACACTTACACTAACATGCATTACACTACCACATACTCCGGGACACCGGTCTGGAGCGTAGAGCTTGTCCCGTCTGGGGCTATGCCCAGCTGGTGGGAGATTCCTAGTTAGGGGGAAACACGACTAGCCGAAGGTAGGTCGGCGCCGGATATCGCCATCCAGCGGGGGAAGATCACGGCCATCTCCCGAAAAAACATGCACTACACTAACGGGACAACTGACCGAAGCAGTTGACACTCCCGGTAACACGAAAAAATCAATCAATCAAAACCTTAGCAACTGACGCCCTCGGAATCAATAATCAATCAATCCGTCGCCCTCTGGCTCCTCTGCAATCCCTTCTCCCCACCAGCCCTCCGCCCACTCCTTGTCCCTCCGCCTCCTCTGTGCCCCGCTCCTTGCGCAGGTTCTGCTCCTCCGTGCGGGGTTTTTGCTCCGCCGCGTGCGTCCGTCCGTCCAGCGCCCGCGGCTTTTTGCCTCCTGAAGGAGGAGGGGGGGGGGGGAGGGGGAGGAGGTCGAGGGTCGTTACGCGCCCTGCGGCGCCCTTGGCCGTGTCGGACAGCGGTTCCCTCTCCGGCCGGGCATCGATCCGCGCCTCTCGGCTTCTGACGCCGCCACTCAGGCGGCGCTGCCAGGGGGGGGAGGTGTCGAGAGGGGGCGCGGCGGGCCCTTCAATTGTTCGTGACTGCTCCGGCTGTTTGCGTGCGGGAAGCGGAGGGCCGGGGCAGGGCGAGGTATGATAATAGTTTTCTGGAGTTTGCTTGTCGCGCGCGGCGTGCGAGGCGGGGTGGAGGGGGAGGGGGGGCGAAGCGGGCGATTACGCAAGTCAAAGGGCGGGGCGGCGCGGCGCGGCGAGGGGCTAATGAGCTGCTGATAGTCGCGCTGTCGCCCCCATTAATTGAAGGCGGGGTGCGGCTCGGACAGGTGAGGCGCCCGATAAGGAACTTCCTCTCGCGGCGGCTCGCGTCACCTGCAGCGGACCAGTCAATGGCCCCATGCACGTTTCCAACTTTACAATTTCCCGTTCGTAGACCAGCGGTACTTTAAGTAATATTAACGTTTATTTTATTTTTAAATTTAGTCGTCTCTGATTGATGATTCCGGACAGTGTCGACCGCTTAAATTATTAGTTCCGTAAGTATAGTGCAAGCTTTATTGCGAGAGGTGGCCGTGATCTTTCCCCGCTGGATGGTGAGATATGGCACCGGCCTACGCCGGCTTGCGGGCATTTTCTGCAACAATGTATCTCCCATCAGCGGTACACTGCCCCAACCGGGACAAGCTTTAAGCTCCAGACCGGCATGTGTGGTAGAGTAGTGCATATGGCTGCAAGTGTGCTAGTAACGGGTGAGGAAAGGACAAGGAAGATGAACGAAAGATTGTGTGCGATCCGTGGTTCGTTTGTTAGAGTACTGTTCCGGCATTCGCGTGATGTTGATCAGACAATCCACGGAAAACTACATAGTGGAGCAGACGGTCGCTAGAATTCTCCTTCAGACCGCTGTGGAATTTGGCATAGCTTTGAAGCTAGAAAATGCCGTCACTGTCGAGACTCGAACCTAGGACCTCCCAGTCAGAGGTTCTTCAGTGACATCAGTTAATGCCCTAAGCCCCCTTTTGCCGGTTTTTGTCGTTTATGATTCCTCTAGAAACAAAAACTTTCATAACAATATGAAAGGTTGTGTCTACTTCTATGTTGTTGTCTTATCTGTGAAATTGTTGAATCTTGAACAAATCCAAAAATAAAGTTTGAGACGGCTCCTTATTATTCCGTTCATTTTAATTATACATCTACACCATCGTTTGTATAATGTGAAAAATCGTATGTGTATAATGTAGTATGGATTTTATAAGATTTTTTGAAATGTTTGTATTGAGAAGTTATATCCCATTTGTTGCTATCAATGCCAATGCTGTACCCTGAGATAACCAATGGTTGAGGGGGAGGGGTAACGCCGGGTTCTAGAACAAATTGCAAAACAATTGAAGAAAAAATGAAGGTTCAATGGAGGCTATTATACTACAGAAATGTAAACTTTTCACCTTATCTCCTATACCTTTTGTAGAAACCGCATTTAAAAAATACTGAACATATGGATTGTTGCTAAAGACGTGTACGAAGGGAAAAATAACATAACACTTACCACAACTTTAAAAAATTCAAAACTGTGTATCAAATTATCCCCGCGTTATGGGACTAATATAATACATTGGAGGTGCTAAAGTGATACAGCATGATATCTCATTGAATTTTGATTGGGGATCAAGGAGCGGGATATAGTGATACTCAAGGGTAAAATACTTAAACAGTCCTTTTTTGTCTTGTTTGAGGTCGGGGGTTGGGGTTGGATTGTTGAATGACGTTGGTTCATCGGCATTCAACATTTCCTCGCCAACACTTCCCACGGCGGTTTCTTCTCTCCCCCATATTCACTGGAGTTGGTTCGTCTGTTACACTTCATTGCATCAGAAAAGTTTGTTTGACTTTGAATGTAGAACTACTAACGACTATTGAAGCGTCATATCATTCTGACGATCGGTGATAGGTTGAGTGATTGTGATTGATTATTTCAGCCTCTTCAAATATTGTGTCAGTACGGAATATGCCCAATAAATATTATTCCAATGAGTGCGTGTAATATACTAAAATGAATTATAAACCATACAGTCAGGTCATCATCAAGCCTATCGATTTTGGTTGAAGTGTATCTGATCTTCTCACTGCCCTCAACGCATTCACAAATATAAATAATAATATATAGTAACAAGATAAGCCACACTTTTGATACAATCAAAACGTTAACGTTTAGAAATAGCAAGTGGATTACAGTGGATGGTGTAGCTTATCTTGTTACGTCTCCATACCCTTCTATTATATTATTCCTCCATGAACAGGAGCAGTCTAGAAATCGTGCCAGCCATGGTGACTCGGAAGCATACAGCAAATAAGCAAGCGAATTCTGCAGTTTTGAATACCGCTTAAGTCTTCGATGTTTTCACGATGCGGTTGTGGCGTAGTTGGCTTGTCCCATCCCATTTACAATCACCCCATTCATAATCATGCATCTCTCATCAGTTATCCCTCGTTTTCATCCTTCAGAAATTGGAAAGCAAACGCAAAGTGCCGCAGTGATTGCATTTGAGGAAAAACCATTACGTAATTGTCATCCATCGTCTGCGGTCAAAAACTAATGACGCAATCGTCAAAAATTTCTAACTATTTCTGTGTCGAAGCAGGGAGAAACTTAACCTGCACTATTTCACATTCCTTACCAATATACTAAAATGGTATTATTCAAAATTCCCTAAAAATGATCATTCCTAAGAAAATTTTAAATCCAAGCATAGAGGTCTTGGTAAGAACAGATTAATTAGAAATTATCAACATCGAGTTAATGATTCCAGCAAATCTTCTGTTAACTTTTGTTAATGCTTGTTAACTCCTGGAGTTCAGTTATTCATTTCTGAAAACAACATATTTAAACGCTCTTTATCTACCTTTATCCATCAGGCATTTTAGAACGTTATAACGTTCTGTTCTTTAACTAATAGAGCGTTAGTTAACACGATGTTACTGTGAGCATTGGAAGTGCGTTGACGTATTTAGAAAGAGGTGCCTTACGAGATCGTCGCAAGCCGCAACGTTGTTTCTCATTTCCGCACAGAGATTTCAGCGATTGCAGTGTCGCCTGGCATATGGGCGCTCTGTGCTTCGCCCTCGCGCGCAGGGGTAGGGGTGGACGGGGAGGCGAGGGGGAGGGGAGGGAAGGGGGAGGGGAGGCGTGTACCGGGGCGCGCACGCCGGAAGGGCCAGTTAGCAAATGTTCGCAGCGCCGCCCCCCTTCACCCGATGCCCAACTTTCTGGAACTCGGGCAATAAACTGAGTTTAAAACCCGCGCGGCCGCCCGGCTCTGAGTGGCTGCCGAGCGCCGGGCAGGCAACGCGGGGCAGCGGGCGTGGGGGGGGAGTGGGCGGGGGGGGCCGGGGGGGGGAGGGGGCGTGGTGGGGCGTAGGAGCGTTGGAGGGCTATGAAGGAGGAGGGGACATAATGGGCGGAGAGGGGTGAGGCGGACGTTGAGGGACGGGGATTGGCGGACAGAGAAAGGAAGGCTGAGTGGGAGAAGACGGGACGAGAAGAGGGTGAGGCGGGGCGTGGAGAAACGGGGTGGCGGTACAGGGAATGGAGCTGGGCCACAGTAAAAGGGAGAGAACGTGCGAGTGACCGAGCAACGAGCGAGCGTAGGACCCAATGGAGAACCCTCTTTACTCCTTTCTTTACATTCTCTATGCCCAACCCTTTTTGCCGAGAATGGCCTCACTTGGGACCCCCTCCGCTTCGTCTCCGAGCACTGCAATTGAACCAGTTGCGCTCGTTTGAACCGTCCCGTGCTGTTTGACAGAGTGCGCTAGTGCACTCGCTACTGTGAACAACGAAAACGTTCCTGGGTTTGTACAGTCCGACAAGACAGAATAATGACTTCATTGCAGTACGTGAGTCACGTAATCCTGCCGAAAAGTATACAAGGAAGTACTGAAGCCTGTAATTTTCATACGGCTCTGCACCGGCTACTGCTCAACCACTAGTTGCTACATGTATAACATCAATATGTTTGTAAAACCTTACACTGAAGAATCTGTATCAATATGTTATTCCTGGAAATATTCTGTAACATATTTTCAACGTTTGTATTGTTATCCGTAAGATCCTTGTTCTGGATACTTTCGATATCTTGTAAACATGTAGAGTACTAGGGAGCATGACTATAGCATCCGCTCAAGAGCTTTTGGTCGCTTTAAAGATTTTGTCTGAATTAAACTTATTTTAATTTATAATAACTTATATAAATCACGCGGATCAGACGGCATCTCGACAGAATTCATTAAACTGGGTGGGGAGGCAGTATTGCCGTATTTGTTAAGATTATTCATTGTTTCTATTAGTAATGCAAGTTTACCAGACGATTGGAAGACAGCTACAGTGGTCCCAATTTTCAAAAATGGTGATAAAACGGAAGTTTGTAAATATAGACCAGTATCTCTCACATCAGTAGTATGCAAAATAATGGAGTATTTAATAGCCGGGTACATTCGTCGCCAATGGGAAAAAGCGATCTGGATTTTTCACGGACAGCAAGGGTTTAGAAGTAAATATTCGTACGAAAGCCAAATCGTTTCTCTTTTTCAAGATCCTGCTGAGGAAGTTGACGCGGGTGGGAGGGTGGATGCAATCGTAACCGACTTTGCGAAAGCATTCGACGTAGTACCGCATAATCTACTTATCAGGAAATTATTAACTTCAGGGATTGACGCTAGAGTTGTGAAGTGGGTAAACGAATTTCTTAGAGACAGGAAACAAAAAGTTCGAATTGGCATTCAGTTTTCGACTACGGGTATTGTTACTTCAGGGGTTCCACAGGGAAGTGTTTTAGGGTCATTACGTTTCTTAGCGTACGCAAATAATCTCCATGTTAACATACAATCAAAGGTGCGTTTATTTTCAGACGATTATGTTATATACCGAAAAATCGAAAGTAGCGCTGACGAACAAATATTACAGCAGGATTTAGAACATTTACGTGATTGGGCTGGAAAAAAATGACATGGGAATTAACGAATCGAAAAGAAAAACAATAACGTTCGGGCGGGACCTAAGGACATCTTGTTGTACTTATAGTCTAATACGCCTATCAACTACACCAGCTTCACTACCAATTTCACTCGTGTGCAGGTGGAGGGAAAGAATTGACTACCTCTTTCGTTTTCCCCTCGTTGCACGCAGATTGCACTGAGCATTGTGACACAACGTGTGTGAATAATAGCGCCATCAAACTAACAAAACACGTTGTTTCAAACACATTGTACGTAGCCAGATTCATATGGAGGTAATATATGAATGATCACAATGGGTAATTTGAGAACACATATTTGGAATGGACGTCTCTTAAACCTGATTATCAGCAATAAATCCTCTACCGTTGCATTAAAATGAACTCTTTGTAGTAGTCGATTTAGTATTTGTACCTCGAACGAGAAGAAATGTTTGAATGCAATGGATTACTTCCCGGGCCTTGCCTTTCCCTTCCCTTCTGTCCTGCGTGTCGAGACCGCGCTCTGCCGGCCGCAGCTCATTCTCGACTGCCGCCCAGCCACACTCGGACCTTCCCTGTCTTTCCCCACCTCCCGTCACCGGCTCCGCCTTGCCCTGCGCCCGTGGGGCGAGATGAGGGCGAGTGCGAGGGTGGCGGCGGGCGTGCGCGCTCAAATTGAATAATGCGCGTGGGGCGGGGCCGCTAATGAAGAATGCCCAGGCGAAGGATGGGCGCTGGGCGCGGCGCAACGCGACGCGACGACCGCACTGGCTCCGCGTGGGGCGCGCTGAGGCGGCGCCGGCGGTTGGTAGTGGTGGCAGCGGAGGCGGTGAAGGGTGGCCGTTCTGGTGGAGGTAGGGGCTGAGGCACGGGAGTGGAAGTTGATGGTAGGGAGGATGGGTATAGTGATGAGGAGGATGATGGAGGTGGTTGTGGCGCGTTGGGCCGAGGAGGAGCGCAGAGCGAAGGAAGGGGCAAGGTGGTTGTGGAGGCGCCTGAATGAGATGAGAGAGGTGACAACTGAAGCGGTTGTGCTGGGGGTTCCGTCGAGTTGGAGATGGTGTAGCAAATGGCGTTTGTGGGGATGGGGGTGAGAAGTGTCAACGTCTTTTGGAAGAGGACGACGTCGAGAAAGAGAGGGCTGTGGATAGCAGAGCTTGCGCAATGGGCGTATCGGAGCGGGTGGGGACGTCAATGGGTTGAGAAAGTGAATTGTGGTGGCCACAGTAGTGCCGGTGGCAAGGGCGGTGACATCGGTCAAGATGTCTGGTGTTCACAAAATGGCAATGCAAGAGAAGGCGGCCGCGCAAGTTAGAGGCGAAGAGGTTGTGGTGAGGGACCTGGGTTATGGGGAAAGCATATATGAGCTCTGACGTGGGATGTGACAACTGAGTCCAGGTCATACGGGAGGGAACCGGGGCGTTATAGTTACAAACATTGGGCAGGGAAACGTTTTGGGGCAAACGTTGGGCGGGTAAAGTGGCGGAGGGTGTGCCGGCGAAGGCGCCTGGATCGGGGATTGCAAAGGGAGTTTCTAACGACATCGGAGGAAGTGGAGTTTGAGTGGCGGGGAGGGCGATGGTTCTGGAGGCGGGGTTGTTCGCGGCGGCAGGCGGTCCGCGGCCGGCCGGAGGACGGTCGTATTTTACGGCGGACGGGATTTCTCGTATTTTCGCGGGCTGCTTTGCATTGTGCGAGCCTCCGAGCGAGCATTCAGATTCGGACTTTGGAAGTTTGTAATTTTGTGATTGCGGGATTTAGGGGCGTGTTCTGTTTTCTCGCCGCCCGGGGCGCGCGAGTGGGAATAAAGCGGACGCGACGCCTCTGCCGGTCCGGGACGCGCGCGCGGCGATCGCCTCTTTTGTTTTGCCGCCCTTAGTCGGGCGCGTTGGTAGACGCTTCGTGGGCGCAACCTCTGACAAATTCTGGAGCTTTTGTTACTAATTTTTGTTTTCGGAGGGGGTAGAACCTCCAATAAAAGATAAGTAGTGTGAATTCAAATTTTTTCATGGTGTGTTGGTAATATGAATTTGCTCATTGCGATTTCTAAGTGGGCCAAGAGAGCTACGTGAACTCTGAAGAGGCGAGTTAACAGACGGCCTCTATAAAGGTATTTTTGGCGGAACGTATTTTTCGTTGTTCAGTGAATATGAGACGTTCTAAAATTATAACGAAGGTAACAATGCACAACGCTATTTATTCTTATACTGGAAGGATATGTTTATAATACTCTAATCGACATTTTGTAAAAAAGGAACTACTACATATATTAGAAGTATTACGTAAAAATATTGACTGCAGGTGTTTCTCGAAAACTCTCCTTGTCAACTCTCTTGTAGAATCGTAAACTCCGCTATTGAATTGTAATCACTGAAATAATCCCAAGAAGTTTGACTAATAATAGAGTTAGAACCGCGGCAAGATTGTCACAAGAGTATCCGTTGCCCAACTGCTTTTGGTTTGAAATATGTAACTAACCACGGACAAACTTTACATAAAAATTTTCAAACCCGAGAAAACGAGGGTGGGCTTCCCCATGTGAGATCGCCTGAGGTATCTCAGTATCAGCATTAATATCTGCAGGGACTCCAACTGGAACGTTCTAGCGTTCGAATCCCAACGGCGGTACATTTTCGATAGGAATATTTTAGTGGCTAGGTGCTTTGATCAGTATATTCCGTGATTGCAACAATTGCTTCATTGCTTCTAAAAAAGAACCTTGGATCGCGCGCGATCGTTCCTTCCTTTTCCATGTCCTATCCTCTCGCCTTTTACACACGCGCGTACTATTACAAGACTACAATAGTTGGAAACTTACAGATTGTCTGGACTGAGACGCTACTCCGCGGGGAAATATCTTGAGGGAGAAATCCCGGGAGTGGACATGTAGACCGACACCAGATCTCTCAATCCAGTCGGGGAACAACACCGCCACCATCACACATAGAAAAACCCTTCACTTCAGCAACGGGGCTAATGACCATAACAGTTGACGTCCCCGGAAACAATCGAGCTGTTTTTTACGTGGAGAGATGTTGGTTGATTGATTGATTTTTTCGTGTTTCCGGGCGCGTCAACTGCTTCGGTCATTAGTCCCGTTAGTGTAGGGCACGTTTGTTTCTCGGGAGATGGCGGTGGTCTTCCCCCGCTGGATGGCGAGATCTGGCGCCGACCTACCGTCGGCTACTGGGGTTACCCCCTAACCAAGACTCTCCCACCAGCGGGGCACCGCCCCAGTCGGAACAAGCTCTAAGCTTCCGACAGGTCTCCCGGAATATGTGGTAGTGTAGTGCATGTTAGTGTAAGTGTGTGTGTAAGAGGAGAGGAAGGATAGATCGCGCACGGTCGGTGGCCCGTTTGGTAGAGTACTGCTCCGGCATTCGCCTGGTGTTGATCGGAGAAACCACGGAAAACTACCGATCAGAGCAACCGGCCGCTAGAATTCTCCTCCAGACAGCGACTGAATTCGACCTAGCTGAAAAGCTAGTGTCGAAAATCCTGCTGCCGTCAGGACTCGAACCTAGGACCTCCCGGTCAGAGGCGCTGCAGTGACATCAGTTGATGCACTGAGCTACCGTTACCGGTGGAGAGATGTTGGCCTTCCGTGTGCTTCCGCCCCGTGCCTTACTCGCGAGACTGCTATCGCGACCGGTGGCCTTTCCGCGCGCGCGGAGAATTCGCCCTCCGCCGCTGGGCGCGCTCCGCTCCGCTTTGCGGCGCCGTGGAGCGAACCCTCCAGATAGCGCTGACGCGGGGGCGGCCATCGGCGTCTTCCTCCGCGCCACCGCCCGCCCTCCTCCGCTGGCAGCGGCGGTGGTCGACGGCTGAGAGCGGAGAGCGGCCGCTGCTTCCGCCGGCCCATTGTGCGTCCAACGCCCCCGCTCTCGACGGCCTCTCCCTCGCCTCCAAGGCCCCCGTCAACCACACTGCTGCGCAGAGGGCCGAGGAAAGGACTTGGGGCCAAAATCGCTTTAACGCGTCTTTAATCTTTTTCGGAACAGTTTACTGTTGTCTCGACTCAAGGGAACCAAACAGAGAAACTAAAATACTTCCTTAACGATCTATTAAAGATTGGAACAGTTTACCCGCAGCAATTTTCGAAGCTTTTCCTCTAAGTGTCCGAAGCTTTAGAAATAAGTTAGAACAATATGAGAGTAATAGACATTAAATGAGTAAGTGCGGTGAAGTGCGGTGAAGTGCGGTGACCAATGTCTGTAAATTACTTTATCGTCCTTCGTTCGTTGAGAGCAATCAAAGCAAACGGGGTTGTAAACAAAGATGGTACATGAGTCCCCACATTCAAAAATTATATATTTCTTATTTACGGGTTATTGTGGTATTACTAAAAGCAGAACTAAGAACAAAAGTAACGGACTCGATTGGTTATAAACCTCGACAATATCCGTGGTTCAGATACCTCTAACTAAAATGTGTTTCTTTTCTACAACTGCAGAAGCTTTTGTATTTGAAGATAGCTGTGTGTAATTCAATATACCCACATTCTTCTTTTATCATTAAAATCAAAACACCATTAGCATTAAGTTGTTATATATTCGTTTTGTTACAAATTATTGAAGAAAATCTTTATTAAACATTGATTTTATACACATGTTGCAGGAATAACTGCAACGTGATATGACAGAGAAAAACGGAATTATTGACTTGACTGCACAATATGAATTCCGTCAAATATTGAACAAGTTACAAAAAGTCGACACTTCACGTGAACATGTTGCATCTTGTCAGAAATATTTATTTTTCCACTCAATACATATTATAATATACAATGCATTGCATAAATTAATATTAGTGGCACACAAAAGTAAATAGAAAGTACACTATAAAGTAACAAGAAACGCATAACTTCGGTTTAACAAAGGCAACTATCAGAAATAAAACGTGATTTGAGTTGGATGAAATTCTATAATTTGAAACTGTGCCTCTTGATATTGAATCTGGGAGCACTGTGCACCATGGGATGTCGGTCCTTCCGCTGCCGGTCGTTCAGCAGCCTCCTCGCTGCCGCCGTCGTCTTAAGACGTCGGCTCCCTTCGGAATCTCCATCGCGCCCTTCCGCCCTCTCTCCCTCACTCGGAGCTTTGCTAGCTCAACCCCCTCCCTCTCAACGCTCGTCCACATCTCAGTTCCTGACCATTTCTGCTCGCTATTATTCCTGCTTCCCTTGATTTCTTCTTACAGCACCACTTCTCCTTTCAGCACTTCCCAAAACTCTATTGCTATCACCCACCCCATATCTTGATTTCTTGTATACGTCCGTGGTTATTAGTGATACCACGCCCTTCCCACACCATTACAAAACAGCCTGTCACGTAATATACCGCATAACGGAATTATTTCGTAACGCACCACGTAACGTGACATAACGTAACATGCCATCATATCACACGACATCGCTTGCATCTATTTCCACTCAAGCCTCAGCTCATCCCTCTCATTCTTTCAGTGAAGTCGTAGGCTTCCGCAGCCGGAGTCATGTGGATGATCTTGGCTGTCCGATTGACGCCGCGTCGAAGGCTGTGTTGCCAACGTTTCGACCATCTTCGTGGTCTTCCTCAGGGCTGGTTGCGGCCTCAGGGCTGGTGAGCAGACCAGCCTTGAGGAAGACCACGAAATGATGGTCGAAACGTTGGCAACACAGCCTTCGACGCGGCGTCACCCGGACAGCCAAGATCATCAACTCTCATTCTTTCGTTTCTTTCCCATGTCCTGCTCTATAACCTCATTGTTCTTCTACTTCTTCATGCCGGTCATTGTCTTCCTCCGTCCCCTACCTTCCTCCACATTTCTCCATTCCCCCTCCCTCATTCCGTCCCTACGTCTTTGGGTGGCCGGAGATTACACGAGAGGTTCTCTCCTTCCTTCCTCTCCCCCCCTCCGGAAGCGGCACAATGGCCGCGCAGTTTTACGCGCAGCTAACGGCGCCTCCTTCCCCTGCGCGCGGAGACGGGGCTGCGCGGCGTGGCGCAGGGCCTCCGCCCCTGGCGGCGACCGCGCGCTCGCCCACGCGCTCGTCCACGCCAGACTACAAAAGGCGCTAGCCGAATGTTCGCTTGATTGATTCATTGATTGTTATACATTCCGGGCGCGTCAACTGCTAATTCCCTTAAAATTTGGTTGTTTTATTGATTGTTGTATTCCGGCGCGTCAATTGCTAAGCTCATTAGTCCCTTAAGTAAAATTCATGTTTCTCTCGGGTTGATTGGTTCATTGATTGATTGTTAGTGATTCCTGGCGCGTCAACTGCTAAGCTCATTAGTCCCTTAAGTATAATGCATGTTTCTCTCGGGTTGATTGGTTCATTGATTGATTGTTAGTGATTCCTGGCGCGTCAACTGCAAATCATGTTTCTCTCGGGTTGATTGGTTCATTGATTGATTGTTAGTGATTCCTGGCGCGTCAACTGCTAAGCTCATTAGTCCCTTAAGTATAATGCATGTTTCTCTCGGGTTGATTGGTTCATTGATTGATTGTTAGTGATTCCTGGCGCGTCAATTGCTAAACTCATTAGTCCCTTAAGTAAAATTCATGTTTCTCTCGGGTTGATTGGTTCATTGATTGATTGTTAGTGATTCCGGGCGCGTCAACTGCTAAGCTCATTAGTCCCTTAAGTATAATGCATGTTTCTCTCGGGTTGATTGGTTCATTGATTGATTGTTAGTGATTCCTGGCGCGTCAATTGCTAAGCTCATTAGTCCCATAAGTATAATGCATGTTTCTCTCGGGTTGATTAATTCATTGATTGATTGTGATTCCGGGCGCGTCAATTGCTAAACTCATTAGTCCCTTAAGTAAAATTCATGTTTCTCTCGGGTTGATTGGTTCATTGATTGATTGTTAGTGATTCCGGGCGCGTCAACTGCTAAGCTCATTAGTCCCATAAGTATAATGCATGTTTCTCTCGGTTGATTAATTCATTGATTGATTGTGATTCCGGCGCGTCAATTGCTAAGCTCATTAGTTCCTTAAGTATAGTGCATGTTTCTCTCGGTTGATTAATTCATTGGTTGATTGTGATTCCGGGCGCGTCAATTGCTAAACTCATTAGTCCCTTAAGTATAATGCATGTTTCTCTCGGGTTGATTGGTTCATTGATTGATTGTTAGTGATTCCTGGCGCGTCAACTGCTAAGCTCATTAGTCCCTTAAGTATAATGCATGTTTCTCTCGGGTTGATTTTATTGATTGATTGGTTTTCCGGCGTCCTGCTAACATTACCCTTATGACTTGTTGGGGGTTGGTACTTTCACACTGGATAGCGAGATCCGACGCCCACCTAACATCGACTAGCGGCGGTTTCCCAACCAGGTCTCTCCCACCAGCAGGGCATCGCCCCAGCCGGGGTAAGTTCTAAATCTCCGACCGATCTCCGGGCATGTGTTGTAGTGTAGTGTATGTTAGTGTAAGGGTGTGCAAGGGGTGATAATTGGATAAGGAAGAGCAAGGAAAGATCGCGCGTAGTCCGTGGCCTGTTTGTTAGGGTGCTGCTCCGGCTTTCGCCTGGTATTGATCAGAAAAATCACGGAAAACTGCCGATCAGAGCAACCGGCCGCTAGAATTCTCCTCCAGACAGCGACTTAATTAAAACTAGCTAGAAAGGTAGTGTCCAAAATCCTGCTGCCGTTGGAACTCAAACCTAAAATCTCCCAGTCAGAAGCATTACAATGACATCAGTTGATGACACCCAGTTTATCTCTTCGAAAGATGCCGTTGATCTTCCCCGTTGGACGGTGAGATCTGGTGCCGACCTACCATCGGCTAGCGGAGTGTTCCTCAACCAGGGATCTCCCAGCTGCGAGGAATCGCTTCGGTCGGGACAAGTTTAAGATCCCGACCTGCCTCTCGGCATGTGTGGCAATGATATTCGTATTACTGTAAATGTGTGGAAGTGAGCGGTGAGGGTAGGACAAAGGTGAGGAAGGAAAGGTAGCTCGCGGTCTATGCTCCTTTTGTTAATAATAATAATAATAATAATAATAATAATAATAATAATAATAATAATTTATTACTGGTGAGGCTCAGGCCGTAATGCCTGATCTTCCGCCTAATCACTTAAATATTTACATTTACATAATTACAATTGAGGCATTACATTTACATTTACATAATTACAATTAAGGTACTGCTCTGCCATTCCTCTCTATTGATTGGAGAACTGCCGATCAGAGCAACCGGCCGCTAGAATTCTCCTCCAGACAGCGACTTAATTCGACCTTTAGGTTTTGTTGAAAATGCTGCCACCACCGCGCCGTAACCCTAGGACCTCCCGGTCAGAGGCACTGCAGTCACATCTGTTGATGCGATGAGCCACATTAATGACGTAGTGTGCTTGCCACGAAGTACGTAAGGGCTATGTGGGATGGTGCGAATGAGGGAATTGGATCCGTTATTTCGTTTGAAGTTTTAAGCATGGAAATGTATCCACGGGCTACTTCAGCCAATGTAAGAACAAAGACAGATTTGTAGCTTAGAGTTATATCGGCGTGAAGTTCAGAGGCTAAACAAGGAGCTTTAGGTTGGACATGAACCCGCAAGCTGCTCTTAAAGAGTTCCTTAGGAACATGAACTTGAGTGAGTCGGGTAAAACTCGTCGAAAATGTGAAAAGGAAGTGTTTTTGTATATTCGCAAACCTTTTCCGTTTCAAAAACCGAGATTATGCGTCATCGACATTTGTTTCGTCATTGACATAAATTGCCAATTTTATGCTAATGATGAGTCAGAGCTATTGGCAGTTTCACCAAAGTTATACTAGTAATGGAGAAAAGGTGAAAAACGTTGAAATCTCGGCCCGGTTATGGGAAACGGGAGCATCAGTTTTATACAAGTGCAGTTACTTCTCCGCAAATGTCAAGATACGATCAGCGGAAATAGTCAGTAGATCAGTCGGGCTTTAGAACTTCCATCCGGAAGTGAGGTTGTCAATTCAACTGATGGGGATTATCAGCTAAGAAATGATCCTGAACCGTGTGCGTCATGGTGTAACCAACCACATGACTTCTTTCCTTACACATCCACTTCACATTCAGATTGCATGCTATTTTCAGGGAAGAGTTATTGAAGAACATAATTCGTAAAGTACAAATATATTAGTAGTCCGTGCTTCCATATGCACTGAAATAAAATAGTATTTAATTGAGCCAGAATATGATAGACGATGCCTTCTTTCCGGTTGAAGTTAAGACTTCCTACTCAACAGTATATTTTAAAAACAACGTGCTGAAAATTACATATTAGATTTGCAACTTCTAACCTCTTTTTCTTTAACTTTGCGATCGAACACACTCAATTACTGCAAGCAATCGACCGTTTCGGAAAAAATCGGGAGATTTTGCGAGGAATATTACGATAATGAATACGGCCGTTATTAAACTTTCCCCATAAGAACTCGAGCCATTATTAATTTCGCGATTTCCCCCCAGGGTCTCATCACCTGACTTACGGCGCATCCCCTCGCGCACAAGCCCCTTCACGACGCCGCCCCGCCCCCGCACCGCCCCTCGCCGCCGCCCGCCGCCCTCCGCCCCCCGCCCGCCCCCTCCCCCCTCGCCCTCCGCCCTCCGCCCTCACCCCCGCCCGCTCCGCCCCCCGCCCTCACTCCCCCAGCTCCGCCCCGCACCCCCCGCTCCCCCACTCCGCCCACTCCGCCCTCCCACGCCCGCCCGCTCCGCCCTCGCTCCGCCCCACTCCCCCGCTCGCCCTCCCCGCTCCCCTCCCCCTCGCCCCCGCCCCACTCTCCCTCGCCCGCTCCGCCCCTCGCCCTCCGCCCCTCCGCCGCTCCGCCCTGCTCCCCCTCCGCCCGCTCCGCCCCTCCGCCCGCTCCGCCCGCTCCGCCCGCTCCGCCCGCTCCGCCCTCCGCCCCGCTCCGCCCCTTGCCATCCGCCCTCTCCGCCCACGTCCGCCCCTCCCGCCCCTCGCCCCACTCCGCCCCGCTCCCGCCCACTCACCCCTCCCCACTACCGCGCCCCTCCCCACCCCGCCCCTCCGCACCCCTCTCCGCTCCCTCCGCCCTCCCTCCCCCGCTCACCCCGCTCCGCCCCCTCCGCCCCCTCCCCTCCCCTCCGCCCCGCTCCGCCCCGCTCCGCCTCCTCCGCCCTCTCTCAGCCGCCGCTCCTCCTCCGCTCCGCCCTACGTCCCCACCCTCCCACCCGCCCCGCTCGCCCCCTCCCCCTCGCGCGCCCCTCACCCACCCCGCCCTACCTGCACCCCCTCCGCCTCCACTCCGCTCACCAGCTCGCACCTCCGCCCTTCATTCTCCACTCCATTCTTCACTGCATTTCCCTCCGTTTCATTCTACCCACGCATTCCTTTCTGCCCCACTTCCCTTACCCTCCGTTATTCTCCACCTTTCATTCGCCTACCCCTAGCATCCCCTGTCACCCGTAACCCACTGCTTTGAGCCCGATTTCTGGCCCAGCCACGTGCCCGTCTTTTGTTCCCGTCTACCCTCTCCATCGTATTCCCTCCCTAATACGGACCTTCCCCGCCCCTATAAACAGCCCCGCCATCCGACCCGCACTCCGCGGCAGTGCAATTGAGGGCAGCTACATAATTTAACACTTTTACCTTTTTTAAATTACATTTTCGACGTGAAACTTTGTAAAAAAAATTGGAATTTGAAATTTTCTTGTAAAGACATAGATAAGTCCGTGTTTAACTGAAAATTCTTACACAATATCATTGACCAATTAAGGAACTAAACCCACGATTAACGATATGACGACACGAGTATCTGCTAATTTCCATTTAATATACTCGCGAGGATGTTTTTATAACATTTATTAAAACACATGTGTTTTAACGAGTTCTTTATAACAATTCATCTGGTCGGAAAACATTTCGACAACTACATTATTATCTTGGCGTATGCGGTAATTTCTTATTGCTCTGTTTGATCATCTTAGTCTCTGCCATATGGATTTGTAACGAACCACATCTTGTTTCACGCCCATCCTTAAAACAGATAATTTTTTTTCGACGTAAAGAAGAACGAAAGAACCAGAACGAAGGAAGGAAACGAACAGAAGGATGGCATAAAGAAACAGACGAAGTCCATCGACGAAAACATTGTCCTTCTTTCTGCGCGCGATGGGGTGCTCATAAAAGCCACTTGCAGTGGCCACTGTGCAGTTGGATTACAAGATCCGTGCCGGAGCGAGCGAAGCGGGGGCGGGCGTGGGCGTGGGCGTGGTCGTGGGCGTGGGCGGTTGAGGACGGAACCTCTTCATCCCCTCGCAGTTGCTGCGCTTCTAATTGATCGTGTAATGGCGCTTAATGGAGCCTTCGGCGCGGAGTTTGTCGCGAGGAGCTTGTAACGACCTCGTGGGATTTCCAGGGCCGCGGGAATTGAAAATGTTGCCCTCCGGGGATTCCCCGAGTTACTCTAATGGCGAATGTGCAAATTCTTGCTCGAGTGATCGATCATATTTAAGGGTGAGCGGTATTGAGAAGTATGTAGAGTAATACTCCGGCTTTAATGTGGCATTTGGAGTGTTTAGATCTCACTGTTTAAATTGTGTTGATGCATTGATCCTACAAATCATTTTACTCTAATGCGCCCATTAGGGCTAAAGAGATCGGTGCAGTAAAGCAAGTTATCTGAACATACGAAATTGTCGTAAATCACGTAATTGAAAAAAAACGCTCTTCAGGGAAAATTAAACAATAATTAGGCATGTTTTTAAAAATAATGAACATACAAGCACGTTAAAAAAGTGGATTTTCTACAACTGTCGCAAATATTAATATCATACACCAATAATGCCCCGTATTTATATCGATTAAAACGAAAGTTGTGTTATATTCGCATAAAACGTTCTTCACGTATAGATAGTAAATAGACATAACCCTTCCATGCTATATCAAACACCTTATTCCAATATATAAATACAAACTTTTAAAAATGCAAATATTATAATTTTATAGAAAATGCTGTTCATTTTTTGTAATTGAACTGGATATTTTTTCATGACTTGAGATTATTTTTTTACTTTGCTTCCCGTATTCTTTCACTATTCACTAATCTCCTCTGCCGGATTGACAGTTATATTCAACAGTTCTTTTCGTTTTATTTATCACTTTGATTTCCTGTTAGAAAAAAAGCTAAACGCATTTCGTGGCGTGGAGTTGTTTCTATGTTGATTCAGTTATATCTTTCCTTCCGAGGGATGTTTTCCAAACTGGTAGAAATTATATTTTAGGTAGCCCCAAGTAAAAGCGGTCACTTTTAAGACATGCTCAGTGCGCTAAATGTTCAATTTTTAACGCTAGTGCTAATAGTGAAACGATGCTCAAATGTTGAGGTAAAAGTAAAATACAACCAAGAAACAAAACCTTTTGTCTTGTCGGAACAGCTACTACTAATTTTAATGTAACATAATTATTTGTGTTCTTGAGTTAAAATGAATATAAAACAATGTATGGCGCACGTGATAAAACTGGTTTTATTTAACTTGTAGGTTTGCGTCACACAACGTGTCGACCTCGAGTCGAGTCGCATCCTTTCCTACTTGCAAAATAAAATGCCACTTTTATCACTCGAAACATAAATAACTATTATTACGTAGGCGAGTTTCTAAAATGTGCATGGGAGATATACTGTGGGTTTTGGTTAAGATATATTAGTTCTGATACGGTGTCTCGGTTTCTGAACCTTCTGAAGAAATATCTGAAGCTTCATTCTGAAGAAATATGAATGTTTCTTCAGAAGGATCTGAAGAAAACAGAAAGATGTAGGTGAAACAATATGAAATGCTGACAGGTTCGACGTTCCGTACAAAGTGCTCACTTATAATTAATTTAACTTTACACGTTTCGATACTACGTAAATAAAATTTTCTCGTTAGTACACATGAGAACTTTTGTGTTTTTGAACATAAAAAAATTGAATTTGACGCCTTAAATTTTATTTTTAATTATGAATTATTATAAGTAAAAAATAAGATGTTTAATGTTACAGAAATCAGTAACACCGTAAAAATTCAGGTTCTATCTCGCATCTAGGTGAAAAAAAGGAAAATTGTACACTTGGAAGGGGAATTGGTTTTGATATATAAAAATTTTTTATACTTTTTCAATTGGTCTCCAATGATATGAATTACCTAAGTGTTGATTTTCCTCTTTAAATGAAATCAAAAATCACGCTTTAGTTCAGCAGTATATAGTTAATTTCAGAAAGAACACGCAACACAATACATATATCAGAAAAACACGCACATAAAACATACTCATCAATTTTGTTGTTTGAAGGATAAGTTTGATACATTAAAAATTAAAATTTGTATTGTTTCATGCAATCATGCAATATTTCCTTAGTTAATGCTCGATAGTTATGGACTTCCCGCAAAATGGTTTTAAAGTGCACATACGAACAAAGGTTATGCTATTTTAAGTGTGTAAAGAGTGATAAAATATTTTAGATTGAAAAGACAGGTAGCATTGATAGATGATATGTTATTTCCAAAATAAACTTGCTAATTATACGTGTATGTAGATGATGTGAAAAAAACTTGTATGCAATTGTTAGGATCTAGAAACATTTATTCCTGTATAATGTGTATTTTGAGATGGTTTTACTAAACTCTTCTGAACGGTTTGGTATTTTTACCGTAATGACCGGAAATTGATCTTTGCAGAATGAAAAAAGTCGAGTGGAAGCAGAAATGGGTCGACATATAGTACATTGTCAAAGCGTAACAACAAAGCTGACAGCAGCAACTTAAAGATACTGTTTTGCTCTCACAAAAATACGTGCACTAAAAAAATAATCGATTAAAATTGATTCATCCATTAATCCAACTACAAAAGAATACGAAAATAATTATGCTTATTTTAGGCTCATATTATCCTAATCTTTCTAAAGCATTAAAATTAAATGAATCACAGAAGTAACTATCCTTACCAAGGAAAAATCCCAGTAGGGTAGCAACTTACGATTGCTTAGCTGTAATCTCAGATTTGCCATATGGAGAGTCTATATTCGTAATAGAATATGAAGGTCGAAGCTTGACCTCAGAATTTCTCATGAAATATATCCTCATTTACTTATAGGAACCAAGAACGTTTCAAGAGTTGCAATAAGTGAAGTTTGGTTGCGAGCGACAGTAGTTAACAATTACCCCAAGATCATCTCTGCCCGTGACATCATCCTGGAGAGTTGTCTATCGTGCTGCAGCCGTTTCTGTAATTCCACGCGCCACCACCAGGCAGCGCCGCCAGCGCCCACGTTATTCCTGGGGGTTTACGTTATATTTCCGCTGCGAGCAGTTGTTTTATGTGTTTCCCATAAAGCTCCCCGATTTATGTCCTCTTCTGGTCTCCAAATGAAACGACCGGAAGCGACAGGCAGACGCGGAATCCTGTTTTCGTCACTTCCGCCTCTGAAAACGGTCGCAGCGTTTCGTAACTTGCACTTTACGCTGTCGCCCCAGATAGCAGCAGCAGATTAAATCGGAGAACTTGATTTACTGTCTGTGCTTTGTCTTCTAGCAAAAATTTGATATCTTCCCGGTGAGTTAGAAGTCCCGCTTCGGAGAGAGGAAACTTACTGCGATGTTCTCTGACTGAAGCTTTGGAGATTGCATGTCCTTGGCAACTGATGACATACTTGCCATAGAGAACTGTGCGAAAACGAAATACTGAGATTTCTTGACCCATCCTAATAATTAAGAGAATTTAATAAGCTGACAGAACTTAGTATTGCAAGGAATTGCTGCAACACGTAAATATGGGAAGTGGATATCAGTGTGTTTCTGTAAAGTGGAAAATTTGGATGATTTCATCATCCGGTTGTATTGTAGTTTTCTCATACCACCAAAACTACCATTATAACATTATATCACTCATAATAATATCTCGGTCATCATCATTGATCCTTGATTAACTTTCCATCTTTAATATATTATAAGGCAAAGGAAAACCACTACTGCGATCCTGTGCCCACAAAGAGTAGAATACAAATTTCTAAGAAATATTTACGCCTAAATCAGAAATAAGTGTGGCACTTAACGCACACCAACAATTATAAAGGAATATCATGTGATTATTAATTTAAATTATTAGTATTTACAACGAAATCACCAAATGTATATATTTATTTATTTTCAAGATTTAAAACGAATTGAAATTATGCCACCTATGGTTAAGATGTTCTATTTTCTAAAGAATTTGAATGAATAACGGATAACCACTAGAGATGCATACGTCACGATGAACAAATATATGCTACGTTTTTGGAGACCGCGAATATCCCAGGCTGGGGGAACACCCAAGTTAAATAAAATATTTTCAAATTACCTAATTAATATAATAATATATTATCTGATCACAGTAGTCGGTGAAATCTATCTATAATATCGTTTACGATTTGTTTGCCGTTGCATGTTTTATAAGCATTGCATTAATTCGTTAAAACTAATATTAGTATATACGAATAATTCAGAATTAAATGAACGTAAGTGCATTAGATAGATGAGATGTGAGAATATGTGTAGTTAAATTAAGCGACACGGTTATTGCTTTGACAAACAACTAAAACATAACTGAAAAGAATGCGTGAAATGTTCTATATATTTCGTGGAGATACAAAACTTACGTATTAAAGCAGGAACATTACATTAGCTTACCAAAAAGTATCCCATTTCATACGGATAATTTGACTTGCTCATTTTGAAGTAAATGGGTTCCAATGTTTGTGATTATTTTAAAATAATTTTCCATGTACTCAATACCTGTGGCGTTTCCTTTGAGTGTGCAAGTCGTGTGTCAACGCCCAAAGAAATAAAATAAATATTTAGATTTTTTGCCTTTATTCGGACTTCTGTGCGATCGGCATCATAGATCGACACGAGCGCGTCAATGCAATGGCGGCAGTGCGCGAGTGCAGCTCAGGCCGTTGGCGAATGCCTCCAACGTCTTCAGGCCGGATCGGGAGGCGGCAGCGCATGCTCGCGACGTCCCCCCCACTCTAGGACAAAACGTGCCAATGCATTGGATCTGGATTCAACGGCCTGCTGGAGAGCGAACGTCCGTGATTGTGATATTCTCCGTTGCGCGTGCAGCCTTTACCGATACTCATGAAATTATTGTTATTTTTTTATAAGCATAATGAAAAGTAGAACAATAACTTTAAATAATTGCTTTCTTTTCCTTTTGTGTGAAGAAAAGCAACAAGTAGATAATTAATAATAAGTGTCCTAACCTGAACATATTTTAGAATTTAATTTTTAGGACCGAATAATGGGAAAAGCGTCGATAATGTCTTTTTAAATACTTTAATAGTTATTTATGTATCAAGGGCGTTAGGAAGATGGTTTTCTCCGAAAGCGAAAACCCGAGGGTCTCTGGCCTGAGGGGTTGGAAGTCGCCTGAGGGGTAAAAACATCTAGTAACGCCCGTGGTGCATACAAAACTTTGTGGTTTACTAGTTCGTTGCTTAATCAAACGAGAATTCGAAACATTTTATAACTTTTCTTGTGTCTAAAGTGAAAAGACGCATTGCAATAGTCATTTATCAATATGACGTCAGATAAACAAAACAGTGTGCATATAATTACTATTGTATAATTGTTGCTGCAGTGATTTATTTCGTAGAAAATGAAAGAATATTGTGATTGTTGTTCTCGCAAAAGCTAATATAACTACAAATAGTGGTTTCAAGTAAAATTTCGAGAAATATATGAAAATGTTTATGGTGTATTTGAGAGTTATATAAGTGTGAATAAGAGTGCAAATTGAGTTGATGAAACACTAATTTTGAGTTATTTGCTTCTATTGTGAAAAGTTATTTAGATTATGTCATAATACCAAAAACATAACATTTCGATGATATTAGCCGATGTTCCTTATACATCTTATTACTATGAGTAGTACTGCTACTCAAGAAACACATACTATGTCTCTAAAAATTGGTGACACGAAACAGTGACGTATGAGTGACAGGTGGCAGTTGTATATTCACGGAAACATTCCAAAATTACAATTTTGTCAGTGAAGAAAAATAATGTTTGTGGCGAATTATTTTACTGATTTGAGCATTATGCCATTTATTTATTGTAATTCCTTGCATTGCAACTTTAATAAATCGAATTTATAAAAATGTATGTGTTGTGTTGGTATTAGAGCGGGCCATAAAGTATTGAAAAGGCCCGAGGACATAAAGAAACAGAAAGGCCCACAAGGGTATTAACAATACCTTTACGTGTTTTGTTTGAGGTCCGTAAACAGACAGCAATGAACAAGTAAACAAAATATATTTTTGCAATAGAAAATAGAACATTCTCATGGTTGTTATTTTTCCATTATCTTTCACTCATTTTTCTAATATTATAATTTAAAATAAATCATGATTTTATTTATATAATTTAATTTTACTCTAGACCTGTAAGCAAAAAGCGTAGTGTGAGGGTTAACACGCTCCTTCTTTGCCAACGCCCGTAGGTTCAGAGTGAGGAGACGCCACTGCTCAATACCCATACCCGATACTACCAAAATCCTTTTATACTTCTCTTGTTTTCCCATATATTCTCAAAGATTCTCTTACATAAGCTCCATTCATCTCATCACAACAGTGTTCCAGTTTTCTTTCTCCACATCACAAATTCTTCGAAATCTATCTTATTCTTCCCACCAATATAATTTAAGACTCTACTTATTGCTTTGTATATACCTAGGTAAAGTATTTTTCCCTTCTTTCTTTCTTACTCGGGTAACTAAAGCTGTTGAATCATTTGTATTCTACGAAATGCTCATATTTAAAAGTTCGTGTGAAACGAGGAAAGGGCCTTGGGTCTGTTCTGAAAATTCCCGGTGTATTGGACGTTGTCAGCGCCTGGCCAAGACAACGGTTGGCCCCTGCTCCGACAAAGTAGCAACGACGCGCGTTCTGCGGCGTTAATTAATCGGGGAAGCACCTCTTCCTCATCACCCCCCACCCTTTCTCCTCACCCTCTACTTTTACCCCAACACTATAACGTCCCAACACTTGCTATCCTTCCTCTCTCTTCCCTTGCAATTTATTTTTATCCCTCTCCCCTTCCACTCCTCCCTCCTCTCTCTCCTTTGCCCTTTTCAATACTCCACTCCCTAGTCCTCACTACTCCGTCTCAAACACCACCTCTCATGCCTGGCCTCCCCTTCCCTTCCCCATCTCTTTTCTCCTCTTCTCTCTGACTCCCTCTCCGTCCATCACTCCTGTCTCTCCTTTCCCACCTACCTTTCCTTTCCTTCGCGCCCCTCTCCTCCTCTCCGCTGCTTCCTTCATCGCTCGACTGCTGCACCAGCGGCGCTGTCAGCAGCGTGGGCCTCGTCGCCATTCCGCGCGCTGCCGCCGCCGCCCCATCTACCCCGTCACTAGCACTTCATGCGAGTCGCCATTAAACTTCAAGAAGACCGTCGCGTAAATGGCAATGTTAGTGTCCGCCGTTGCTTACGCAAAGTGGGACAGTCTCAGAACATCCGTAAATGCATGAACAGGTTTTATATTTTCTGGCGTTTTCTTGGAACACCAAAGGGCGTTCGTTGTTACTATACATTCCAGAAGAAACGTACTTGTAAGCAGGATTTGCAGGCAGATGGTCGAGGAAATTTTTCAAAGCTCTATGGTCTACTTGTTTATTTATACTTGTAACAATATTTCATTGCAGTAGAATTTCTAGTTCGGCCTCCTGAGACAAATGTTTCTTATCATACCCATTAAAACTAAAGGCATATTAAGTCCTGTTGTTTTCATTTCAATAAGTGATGCATTATCCATACGTCAACATGTCAATTTTCGTCAATGTGTTCACTAAATATAGTACTGAAAATGAACTCACGCTAATTATAATTTGCCCATTTTATTTTACTTCCTATTTTGAAAAAAATGTTTTATGATTACCTTCTGGTAAAAAAATCGAAACGAAAGTAAATTGGAATAACATTTTTACATTTACTTAAAGAAGTATTTACTAGCATGGGACGTCACCAAGAGGCTTCATTCCGCACGCCCACTGCTGCACTCTCACCAACATCACTGAAAACAGCGTGTTACTCGTACATACGTATCTCGCAGTATTTGATGGGACTTCAGCTTTCTTAGACGTTGCACGATACTCAATGACGCCGCAGCCCGCGCTCTCGCCCACGACGTCCCTGCCCGCAACCCCCCGCAGATGCCAAACCGCCGCCCTCGCCGCTTCCTCGCCCCGCTCTCGCCCGCCCTCGCCCCGTTCCCCCACACCGCCTCCTTCGTCGCCGCCCACACCGCCTCCTTCGCCGCCGCCCTCGCCGCCACTCTCGCCGCTATCCTTGCCCCGCCCTCGCCGCCGCCGCGCTCGCCGCCGCCGCCCTCGCCGCCGTCCTCGCCACCGCCCTCGCCCCAACCTCGCCCCACCCGCCGCATCTTCGCCCCGTCCTCACCGCCGCCCTCGACGCCGCCCTCGCAGTGCCCTCCTCCACCACCAACTCCTCCTCTCCCGCCCTCGCCCCACGCGCCGGTTTCGCCCCCGCGTCGGTGGCCGGTAACTCAATTTCCGCGGCGGACGTCGGCGCGGGCGGTCGCGGATCGAACCCGGACGCCCTCCCCGTCACCCCCTCCCCCCTCTTGACAGCCTCCGCCGCCTCCCGCCCCGCGCAAAGAGGCGGAACAGGAGCAACTTTTAACAACTTCCAATTTTTTCCGTCTCCGCGCCTCGTCGCCTTGGCGACGCACGAGCTGCCTCGTCACGTGGAAGAGCCGCGCCCCCTTCTCCCTCCTCCCCCCTTGTGCAACAGCCACAAGAGGAGACGCGACGCGCTGCGGCGGCGAGGGCAGCGAGCGATGCCTTGCTTACGCAACTCTCTGACGCACTGCCTGCCCTTCACTCCGGCGGATATTCGCGTCGGTCACTTCAGCTCCTCGCCGTAGAAAACACTGGAAAATATATTTGTTTTAACCCCAGACCTGCTGTGTTGACGAAAAAACTCGAAAACTTATTCATCGAGATGTCGTGTGAACAAGCGGCTCATGACGTTTTCGAGTTCGTGATGGAACGCAACACTGAAGAATTTGTTGAACTAAGGGAGATAAGTAGATGAAAATAGGAATACCGACACCACCACTAGCATCAACCTACTAGTATAAACAATAGACTGCGCCTCAATCACTTGTTCTAGGTGGTACATGAATGTGCTTTCCAAATTGCAATACAAAAGTATTTATGTTTATAATTATTATATATTAATAAGTAAGCGAATGAAAATCAATTTTTTCAAATTCAGTCTTTAAACGATTTACGCAAGTACCGCGAAAAATAACCAGATTGCTAGTCATTGTCAACATCAGTACGTTCATCATACACGTTGCTAAGTTGCCGGTTTCACAATACCACTTTACTGCAGAATCAGAAAATTCAGTTTATCACTCTTTATATGAATCATTCAAATTTCAAAATATTTTATAATCGCTACTAGTATTTGAAATAATTTTAATAAATTTGTTCATTTTCATTCAAAGAAGCATTTTCAGTATAATGACTGATATTCGTATTTGGAATTTCCGTTCTCAATATATTTCTACCATTCTCGCGTTTATGACTAGTGAATGCAGGTGCCACTTCTTGGTTATCTATCAGTCTCTTCATTCTTCGCGCCGACTGTGACTAGGGAGCCCCAATCTGTTGTAGTGCCAACTTTTCTCAAGGACAAGCTTAGCACGTTAGCACGTGTGCCCATCGCTCTACGTCTGATTGAGAGTAAGGAAGCTGGGTTTCAACTAGATGCCATTGAACGTTTTCTACTGTAGTCGCACTGCATCACGCAGATCTGATAATCCAACACTTAAAGATATTACTGAGGAGGGGAAGATATAGGGGAATGATTCGGGATCTTGGATGATAGATAGTGTAGTGGGTCGTATACTATTCCACTACACACTCTTACGTGTGATTTGAACCCAAAGTCTTGGTTTGAAGAGTACCAGGGCACTCATACCTCAAGACCAGTTCTTGCAAGTAAGCACGTATTAAGAAAACTTGCATTCTTTTTAAGGAATCTTATGTTTTTTAATTTCATTTTAATAAAATCTGTTCTTTTGGTTGTTTATTCTCTGAATAATGTTCTAATTTCCGTTGTGCGAGATAAAACTACGTTATTTATGAGACAGATTCAACGCCACAAATTGAATCACCTTGTTCGCATAATGCACCGACTGCGTTTCTGCCCATTCTCGCTTTCACAACTGGCTCCGCAAAGCTGAGGTGCGTTCGCGGGTATCTCTAGCAAATCCACTTTCTTGGGGAGGCCCGCTTTCTTGGCAGCAGGATATCCCGAAGCATTCGGCCTCGCATAAGTACCCAGGGCAGCTGAGTTTACAGGGCACCGAGAGCGCGGAGATCCCCTCGGGCGCCGGGACTGTCCACAGGTGGACCGCGTGCGACCTCTCCGCTACGTGGACCGTGCGCCGCCTGTGTATGCAGCGGCCGGGGCGGGGAGGCAAGGCGGGTGTGGCGGAGGGGGCGGGGCGATGCAGGACCGGGCAGGAAAGGGGGGCGGGCCACATGGACCACGCGTCGCCTGTGATCGGCGGGCCCGGGGGTCGGCGGGCGTCCGGGGGCGGCGGCCGGGGGGGCAGAGCGGGGAGTGGGCGGGAGAGTGAAGGGCGGGGGCGGGGTGGGGTGGCTCGGGATGTATTCCGCAGCACGCGCCGCCCTTAGGGCGATGCGCTCGCAGAATATCAAGCAGGCGGCTCAAAGTGTCCCGCTAACATCACTCGCCCCCGCCCTCCCCCCACCCCTACCCCGCCCCGCCCCGCTCGCCAGACGCTGCCCTCGCCGTTTCGGCAAACCGCGACCGCCGTACCCCACTCCGCCCCCCCCCAGCTAATAGCTCAAAGCTTGCCAGCAATAACCGTATTAAAACTACGGCAACGATTTTTAACAGCGTGTCCCGGGCCACGTGAATTATACGCGATTCCGTCCGCCGCATTTATTCAACAAACAAAAAACGTTTTATCTCAGTTAAACGTGTACCACAATTCTCTGTATAAAACGTTTGCCATGAATATACACACGCATACAGAGAACGCAAAATTAAAAATATAACGGAATCATTTGTATATGAAATTATCTCCAAATAAAAGCTGAATATCCAGCAATTAATTCAGAGAAAAAAACAATTAAACATGGCGGGAGGAAGGGGTTGTTGGAAGCAATTTACTACGAAGGGGTTGTGTGAGGGGACAGGGCTGCAGTAGGGGAGAGAACAAACGGCAGCATCGACTGCCAGTGGATTTTGGAATTCCATGTGACAGGCAAAGAGCTTACTCGTCGTCTGTCAGCAGGCAATGTTCCCAAGACGTTAAATTAACTATGTGCTCTGAGTAACTAGATCTGTGACATTTTCAACTCATTGAATCTGTAATGCATGATTCTCAAAACTTGGTTTTGAAAAGTTTCGTGAAGTTGTTTTCCGTTTTAATTTCGCTAATCTCAGAGTGAATCGTTCCTCTTTCATTCCGCCATTGTTTTGATTAATCACTTGTCCTGTAAGGTTACTCATGCTCTTGCACCCTTTGTTTGTGTAGACAGAGTCGACAGTCATTAAAGAAATATTTCTTAGGTGAGACGAAAACTATTTATAAACATTGTCTATACAGAAAAAGTTCATAAGAAACCATGTGAAGATATTTTACTTTCCGAAAGTTTTTGTTGTGCTGGTGCATTTCACTCTCAAAATTGATTATTTTCTTGAACATAAATCTGTCTAGTAAATAAAAAAGAATAATAGTATTTTGTCGTTACATTAATTGTAAATAGTCTGTAGACTAAGTGCATTCTATTGTTATGAATGAATATATTATGAAATAAAATGTATTTCAGGGTGTGATTTTGCAGCAAGGCCAATTAAATTATTTTTTTAGCTGAAACATACCTGGTGCTTGAAAAATGATAATTTTGCTTAGATAAATCCATCTTTCACAACATTCATATCGGGAGCGGTATCTCAGTGCATCAACTGATGTCACTGCAGCGCCTCTGACCGGGAGGTCCTAGGTTCGAGTCCGAACGGTGGCAGGATTTTCCACACTAGCTGTTCAGCTAGATCGAATCCAGAGGCTGTCTGGAGGAGAATTCTAGTGGCTGGCTGGTTTGATCGGTAGTTTTCCATGGTTTCTCCGATCAACACCAGGTGAATACCGGAGCAGTACCCTACCAAACGGGCCACGGACCGCGCGCGATATTTCCTTCCTCTTCCTTGTCCTATCCTCGCCCCTTACACACACACACACACACACACACTTACACTAACATGCTCTACACTACCACAAATTCCGTGAGACCGCTCGGGAGCTTAGAGCTTGTCCCGGCTGGGGTAGTGCCCCGCTGGTGGGAGAGTCCTGGTTAGGGGGAAACTCCACTAGCCGACGGTAGTTCGTCGCTGGATATCTCCATCCAGCGGGGGAAGATCACTGCCATCTCCCGAGAAAAATCATTCACTACACTAACGGGACTAATTACCAAAGCAGTTGACGCGCCCAGAAACACGAAAAAAACAGCAATGAATCAATCAACAATAGTTTTTTTAATGTTTTGTTCGTTGTTACAAGGTTTGAAAAAGGTGAAGTGTAGGCACATTGCAACGGCTCCATGTGGTCATGGAAGAAGGGGTAATGAAAGTAGGGGTCATAGTTAGCTGACACGGGGATCGCGAGTCTTGCGTTTTGCGGCCCTTCTTTGCTTGCCAGGAGCCTCTGAAACTCTCGTTGATAGACCAGGGTCTCTCTAGATAGCCCGCTAAAGAAACGACTCGGCCGTCACACTGGCGCTGCGGAGGAAGCAATTTCGTCAAGTTATTCCACTTAACTCCTCTGGAGCTTCTCTGCCCTGGAGGAAGCAAGTGACAAGAGCGGCCCTCAATCCCTCCTTCCCCTACACACTCACACACACACACACACACACACACACACACACACATACACACACACATACGGAAACTAAAGCGCAAACGGACGAGCGTGAATATGCTGACGTGTTTCCGTAATGCTTTCTGTCTCTTGTGCAGGTTTCATTTCCCTCATCTAAATATTTGCCCACGCGTTCCTTCTTCAGAATTTTAATTTTTTAGGAGATGGTTTGAGTAAGTTTAATGAAAAATTTAAATATACAAATATTTTATCATTGATTATGTGCACAAACGTTTGCTCGCATTCTAAATTATGTCGCACTTTCATAATAAGTAATAACGTAAATTCACTAAGTATTGTATTTAGAGAGTATTCCTTCAAGACGAGAAAGAATAGATGACCTTGGAAATAAGGCAAAACTGGTTGGGAGAAAGTAAGGAAGTGATGTTGGTAACTGTATCTAGGACGCCGCGTATCCCAGACAGTCTATTGACTCCGTTGCGAAAAACCTAGGCTTTCAAATGAAGTGTATTGAATTTCGAGCTCGGCGAATCACAAGCACAAACTGGTGCTTCTTCAAGCACATGGAGAAAATGTGCCTGCTTGGATAAAAAGATTGATCAGATTCTTCTCAAACGTGGTTACACAGGTGTCTTCATATAGTGGTGACATTTGTTTCATATTGACCGATTATATTCACAATTATAATTAATGGACCATACTGTGTTACACTAACATTAAAAATCAATTGAAATCGAAATAATTTTTAGTAACAGCTTTGCGGCAGGTCTGTATTTACTTACTTAATATCAAAATTTACTTAACAGGTTTAGAATCCTATTATTTTATCCACTCTTTCTGCTCACGTTGAAAATATTCAGTTGTAAAGACAATTATGTACATATTAATGTAAAGAATATTGTTGTAAACATATCTTTTTTAAAACAGACAATGCTTAGGGGTAAATTTCTTAACAACTCTTTTGCGTGTCTCACTTATCTTGTTCAGCCGCACGACAGCACCATACGCGTGACTGCCTCGGCTTTCGAGTGACTGGGGAGTGAGAGACGCTTTCCGTTCAACCCCAACTGGCTTTCGGCGATTCTCAATCCCCCGGGTGATTTAGGCCCCGCATACGGGCGTTGCGTTGACGCGCGTTAATTAACGTGCGAAGTAGAATAGCAAAGTATCTAACAAAAACGGCACAAGAGCGCTTTGACCGTTCCGCATAACATACAGTGTAAAGCTACGACGAGCGTTGCTTATCGCGCGGTAAACGCGCGACAAGGCAATGCTCGTGTGACACAGGCCTGAGGAAGGGTTTGTGACACAAGTCAGAACGCTCCACAATCGGCCTCTTGACGCAAATTAAAGTAGGTCGGTTGAAATGGCATAAAACGTTTTAACAAACATGTAAATAATAACAAATAATAACATAACATAATAATTATAACAAACATATAATGTGGAAATACGTGATATCTCTAGATCATTGTGTATGAAGATAAAATAGTTTTACTGATTCAATTATGATAATGAATTTTTTAGAGCAAAATAAGAGTAAAAATTAAAATTATCATTTTAAATAAAATAAATTTTCTTTCTTAAGTCCTTCTGATGAGTGGTAGAATAAACTAAATTAATCAAAAGTGCATGTAGTAAGTATTGACCTCCAATCCGGCGATTGAATTCATTAGTTTGATGAGTTAGGATCAATTAAGTGGAGGAAACATTAGTGAATTAAATGACGAGCATTATTTCAAATGGATTTATTACTTTTACATCACTCGTGACATTTACGACCGGCTTTTCGCCTCACTAAACATGTCATAAACCAATGTCCAATTTGGAAGTCCAGATGTCTTGAATATTTGTGTAACATTTTGTTTTCATTTCTTTCCCTTCATTATTTAATTTTATATTTTATTACGACCCAAGTGTATTTCAACTACTTTATGTTATCACGAGAATACCACATTATTTTGACATCCTCAGTAGTTACTTATGTAAGAGCAAATTGCTTTTGCCATCACAAATTGTCATTCAGATTATTTATTTATTTTCACGTTTAAACGCCATTTTCTCAAAAATGGCTCAACATTTTTTCTTCTAACGTTTCCAATGGATAGGTTTGCACCGTTTAATATGACGTAAAGTTTATTTTGGTGTATTCTTTTATTTTTTCCAATTACACAAATGTATTTTTTTGAATTATCTCTCTCGCCGTTAATAAATATTTTCATCGATTTGTATACTTTATTACATTTGTGGGTGGAAGTGCTTCAAATGTCTTCAAATTAGGTTTTTTGAAAAATTCAATAGATGCCAGTGAAAAGGAGCAGCAAATTTCGAATTTCGAGTAAAGCTTAATCGACATTTTATGAAATGCGGCTTCAAATTGTTTAATGATAATTTCTACTTAGGACGAGGTTTTACTCTTATTTAATATTCTTGAAGTAACGTTTTGGTTGTACTATTAGGAAACCAAATAGATGAGAAAATGTCAAAACAATTACTTTGGGCGACAATAGATGGCAGCTGGTCAGAAAATGGGGCAAGACCTTGAAGCCAGCTCACACCAAGGAAAGTGAAAACTTTACTACAAGAAATTCGGTGCCAATCTGTAGTACCTCTAGTTATATTTATGGTGGCCGGGCAAGGGATTAAACAATCTAATGTAGTTTTGAGGATCTGTAGGGAAACATAAATCTTTAATGCTGGAGGTACGATGTCATGGAATCTTTTAGATATTTTGACAATCGAAGCTAACATATTAAGAACACAGGCGTAGAAAGGAGACGGTGAGAATTTCTCTCTTTGGTCAATTTAATATCAACAACGCTCCGTTTCCCTAGAATCACGTTCACTGCCAAGAGTATTATCGCTTTACTGGTACCATAAAGGATTTCGCGTACGTCTCCTTGCCAACAGTAATTGATGCACTTCTATACATGCTAGAACATTGTAACTTATAGACTTTACATTATTATACTAATAATTTTAAAATATTATATAGATTTAAATTTATTTACAAAAACGTAAGAGTTCATACAAACGCAGCTGTTTGCTCTACAGAGACAAGCCAACGCACGAGACCAAATAGTCTCGTAGTAAAAAAAGATAAATCTCCCTATGAGATCCCATTTATGCCATATAGTCTCGCATGACAGCCAACGTGTTACTTACCAAATGAGCGCCAACCAACCAATACTGAACCGTTGACAATATAATTAAATTTGAAAGCTATTATAGAGTCGTAGTGTTGGGATTCTCGCTCCAAAGAAGCCCTTGCAAAGTATGGGGATGCGGGTAGCTCAAAATAGGCACCCAAACAATGAACGCCACCGCACATGACCAGAAGGATTTCCAATAGGGGTATACTTGGGTTTTCTTAACGTGGGGTCTCAAGGTCACGCGCGAAAGAGGGAGAGGGACGGCAAAATCCAATGGGGAGCTGCAACGTCACTACAGCTCCGATTTTTACGACTCTCTATTGGAGTCTGCCTTTCCTTTCCCTTTTTCGCACGTGACCTTGAGACGCCACGTTAAAAAACGGAAAGTATAAGCAAACTATAGGCTAGCGTCGCTAGCCTAGTGCCGCAGAGTTGGGCGTGGGGTAGATGGCGTAAGAAGTCACGTGGTTCGGCCCTTTATGAGGGGGAACCGTGAAGCCACTCGCAGGTAATGCATTTGGGTTTCCTGGCAATAATACAGCTAAAAGCTTTCCGCCCAGTCTGGGGCGGATGTGCTGTGTACGAGGTGTTCGGATGAGTTCAGACAAGTCTGAATGGTATTGACCACTGTAGAGTTTCGGGTAGAGAATGTATCCGCCAAGGTACGGCAGATGTAGAGTCGCAGGTAGGCCGAGCTGGCTATTCGATGCCGTCGCCTCAAGGCGGGTGTACCGGGAGCGGTAGCTCAGTGCCTCAACTGATGTCACTGCAGCGCCTCTGACCGGGAGGTCCTAGGTTCCCACTTCCCACGGCGGCAGGATTTTCGACACTAGCTTTTCAGCTAGGTCCAATTCAGTCTCTGTCTGGAGGAGAATTATAGCGGCCGACTGCTCTGATCGGTAGTTTTCCCTGGTTTCTCCGATCAACACCAGGCGAATGCCGGAGCACTACCCTACCAAACGGGCCACGGGTCGCGCGCGATCTTTCCTTCCTATTATTCCTTGTTCTATTCTCTTCCCTTTCACACAGACACACACTTACACTAGCATGCACTATACTACCACATATTCCGGTAGACCAATCGGGAGCTTAGAGCTTGTCCCGGCTGGGGTGGTGCCCCGCTGGTGGAAGAGCTCTGGCGAGGGGGAAACCCCACTAGCCGACGGTAGGTCGGCGCCGGATCTCGCCATGCTGCGAGGGAAGAACACCGCCATCTCCCGAGAAAAACATGCACTACACTAACGGGACTAATGACCAAAGCAGTTGACGCGCCCGAAAACACGAAAAAAACAATCAATCAATCAATCAATCAAGGCGTGTGTGGAGAGGGGGGCGAAAGCGAGTTAGCCCAACAAACGCCTCAGTGAGAGAAATTAATACCTACCCACCTCATCTGCGACTTCGTGGGTAGGGATGGATGTTCACCACAAGTACACAAACCCGAGTGAGCTATATGCAGTTTATTTAGCTAACTATTTACTATACACAAAGTTCTCAATCTGAGGCTCTGGAAATCCTTCTGGTCCGGTGTGGCGTTTAGTGTTCGGGTGCCTATTTTTAGCTACCCTCATCCGCATACCGTGCAAGGTCTTTTCTGGTGCAGGAAGCCCAATCCTACGACGCTATACACGGCTCACATCAAGTTTCATAGAATTTTAACTTAATTTGACGTTAAATAAAGAGGAAACTAAATTAGTAAATAAATAAGTATAATAATAATAAACATAAGTTAGTGTAAGTAGTTAATTCTGTCATCCAGCGAAATTATCCCGTAAAAGAAAGAAAAAAAATCAGTTTTATAGAACAGACGTTACAAACATGCAATTATATTTGAAAAGCGAATTTCCAACTTGGGCTTCTAGCGGATGCATAGTAGAACATATGTGGACAAACTTTAGGAACACAGTTTTAGAATGCTTAGCAAAATTTGTGCCTACCATGAAACTACGGTGCCATTCGGACCCGGTGTATTTCAACAAAGAAATGAGGCGACTGAAAAGAAAGGTTAGGAAAGCGTATAGTAAACGTAATGTAAACAAAGAACAGAAAAATAATTTTCTACAGTTATCTAAAGACTTACTAGCATTAAAGTTACGTACCCCAAAAAATTACCTGAAATCAATTCTAAACGATCGATTGAACTGCAAAATTTCTTCAAGTATGTAAGACATAATAAAGGGAACAAAGAAAGTAGTTCAGCGATCTGCAGAGCTGACGGTTCGTTAATTACAAATGACAGTGAAAAGGCGGCTTGTTTAAATAGATATTACGCATCGGTTTTTAAGCCGAAGGATCAGATCTCAGTCAATGAAACAACACCCGTAATAGAAACCCTTAGAGTCGATTCAGGAAATATTAGAAAAAGGATCGCAAAAATTAGAAGAAATAAATCTGTAGGTCCTGACGGAATACCAGGAGAAACATTGAAATTGAGAGGGGAATCCATGATTCCTTACCTTGCTCGGTTAATGGACGTCACTATAAATAATAATACGATTCCTCAAAATTGTAAAGAGGCAATTGTAGTGCCGATTCACAAGGGTGGAGACAAAAGGATTGTTAATAATTAAAGGCCTATAAGTTTGACATCAGTTGTATGCAAGCAGATGGAACACATGATTGCGGAATATATTAGGCGGGTCTGGAATAAAACTGACTGGCTTTTTCAAAATCAACACAGTTTTCGTCCTAGCTATTCGTGCGACAGCCAGACTATTTCTTTATGTCAGAACAAAGCAGATTCATTAGACGAAGGTAGTAGGGTCGATGCAGTAATATTAGACTTTTCTAAAGCATTTGATCTGGTTCCACATGGCCTTTTAATTGAAAAACTGTCAAAAACTGGATTATATCATCGAATAATCTAGTGGATAAAGAATTTCTTACGGGCCGAACTCAAGCAGTCAGAATAGGTGACAAACACTCATCGAAAGCCGATGTAACCTCTGGGGTCTACCAGGGGAGTGTGTTAGGGCCATTGCTATTCTTAGCGTTTATTAATGATATTGCAACTGGAATAAAATCGAAAGCTAGACTTTTCGCCGATGATTGCATAATATATAGGAGTATTGACGCGTCTTCGGATGAAAATGTTTTACAGAACGATCATAACTTTTTATGGAACTGGGCGTGCAGAAATAAGATGGAATTAAATCCGGAAAAGAGTAAATTCATTTATTTTACCAAATCTCGCTCGAATGTACACTCGAATTACAAGTTAGGAACTAACGATATACCGCTTGTAAAAAAACTGTAAGTATTTGGGTTTGGTCCTGCGTAGTGACTTGGGTTGGTCGGACCATATTAACAATACGGTCAAAAAATCATGGAGGGCGCTGCACTTTGTAATGCGCATTTTAAAAAACAGTAGTTCGAATGCCCGATCCTTGGCATATACTACACTTGTTCGTCCTATTTTAGAGTACGGAGCGGCCTGCTGGGACCCGTACAGAAAAGGGCAAATCGAGGCGTTAGATAAAATTCAAAAACGGGCCGGAAAGTTTGTAAATCACGGACGCGTTGATGGACGAGATGAATGGGAACCCTTATCTAAGAGACGGGAACGGGCGCGTTTATGCGTAATGTACAAGACATACAAAGGGGACTCAGCATGGGCAAATCTCAGTAAAAGATTACAGAAACCTGATTATAAAAGCAGAGGAGACCATCCCTGGAAAATACGATGTAGAAAGCAAAGAACTGATGTAGGCAAGTTATCCTTTGTGAATAGTACTATAGTAGATTGGAACAAACAACCTGCAAAAACACTAGAGACTCTTCCTTCTAATGTAGTGAAATTTAAAAATATACTTAACTGGAAGTGGAGTGAAGTGTTAGAAAAGCTGTAAGTCAACTTACAGATAACTCAAAATTAATTATAACTAGGATATCAATCTCTATTTCTAATTGTAATTATATTTGTAAATATTCGTAATAGTTTTGTAATTGCCGTATATCTAGTTGTAATAATGTTTGCCACCGAGCATTAGCTCAAAGCGAACTTTAATAAATCTATCTATCTATGAATAACATCTAAAAGTCATTTTGTGTACTATCTTTCAAAGTAGGTGGAAATGGTTATTAAGGCTAAATTACGCTGAATAAAGATGAATTAACCACATTGTCTAGCGATTATCAATATGAGATAGTCAAAGTATTCATTATCTTTTCTTTTCGAAAGAATTTGGAGGAATGTTGGGGAAACTACTCCGACGAACTAGACGTTAGCCTAAGCCATCAACTGCGGAGGTAGTGCCAACGCCAAACCGGTAAACTATTTGCAAGCGGATAGGCGTCTTGTATAATCTAACTCGTTAGGGACCCAGTTGTCACTTCACTACGTACTTCCAAGTGGGTGACGGGTATCTGCCGTTGCTTCTACACGTTTATGCCATTTTGTGCCCAAACGTTTGCTAGAAAAAAAGTAATGCACCAGACAATAATGTATGATGATGTTGTGTGTAAAGGAAATTGCTTGCAGTATAAAGTATAATGCTGCATAGAATATTTTAAATTCCTGTTGGACACGAAAAAATTGAAAACTTATGCCACAAGGCAAATAATGACCATCATAATCATTATCGTCGTGGATTAGGCTTCTCAATACTGCTCGGTTAAAGTGGCCTAGCAGAGTCCGCCTCTTACTTGATAATCCTACTCCTCCTTTCCCAAGTGATCTATAGTTACAGGTCTGTATGTGAAATCCTCAGTCTCCATCCTATGTAAAGGATAGTTATTTTTGTTCGCAGACTTGTGTACAGTGATTACTGCTAGTTCCGGATCATTTTCATTTCTAATTTCATCCAATATAGCTTTTGACATACTCGTACCTCAGGAATCGCACTTCGATTGTGTTCATTCTTTTTTTCTGAATATTGTTGTCTAGATTACAAACCCACTTAGGACAGTAGCATTGACTATTATTTTGTGCACCTTAAGCTAGGTTTATAATTATGTTTTACTTCCAATCGTTGTTTTAACACTTCAGACAATAGATTGAAGCTTTTCTTTATTATGACGTCAATTTCTCCTAGACCTTACAATCATGCATGGAAGGGTCGATTAATTTTCATGGACTTGACTTTATAATTAATGACTACAACGTAGTGGTGTAACGTGAGGTATGTGAAGACAGAGAAATCCGAGAAAATTTGTTCGTTTTGCTCACAGATCAATTGAAAATTTGAAGAACCTACCCCAAGGTGGATGGCGTGCCATCTCACAGCAGCATCACGAGTCCTGTGAAGTAGAAAGGGTGCAGCAAAAAATATAAGCGAGAAGAGGGCGAATTTTTTTTAAAAAATATCATACGGGGGAATGTTTGGGCACCCGGCTGGGGGGTCCTTTCGGAGTCCGGGAGGGCCGCCGAAGACAAAGGCGCCGATGGAGGCGGGCGCAAATGAAGGCAGGGGCGTGCGTGGCTCGCGTAATGTGCGTGTGAGTATGTGATGAGTTTTTCGACGCACAATTAGTGCGCGGGGGCTGCGGACACATACGCGCTTTATTAAATTCTTCCGCCCACCGATGTCCACTCGCATGCGCCCCAGTGTCACCGACCCCCCGCTCACCCCACGGCTGACGTGTGCGCTGATGACGTAATTATATTCATGGCGAGCGAGCGGTACGGGAATTCTTTCCTCTTCCCGGCATGCAAATCCTCGGGGTGCCGAAGGAGTGGAAGTGACGTTGGGGGTGGGGTTGGGGGTGAATTAAGCAGCGCACTCACTTCGTCCTCACCCTGTCGTGAATTTGAATACAAACTGCGCGAATTTTACGGGAAGTTGATTGCGAGCCGCTAAATAAAGACAGCACGGCCGCGCTTTGGATAGGCCGAGAGGGGCACCTCGTGGAAGTCCGTTTGCGCTGTCCGTGCTCTCGCAGGTTCCAGTGTTGTATTGTCGCCGGTCAAACGAGCACGTTGATGCAGTGCCTCGGACCCGGAAGTCCTATGTTCGAGTCCTGACGGCGGTAGGATTTTCGACACTAGCTTTTCAGCTAGGTCGAATTCAGTCGCTGTCTGGAAGAGAATTCTAGCGGCCGGCTGCTTTGATCGGTAGTTTTCCGTGATTTCTCCGATCAACACCAGGCGAATGCCGGAGCAGTACCCTACCAAACGGGCCACGGACAGCGCGAGATCTGTCCTTCCTCTTCCTTGTCCTATCATCTCCCCTTACACACACACTTACACTAACATGCACTACACTACCACATATTTCGGGAGACCGTCTGGAGTTTAGAGCTTGTCCCGACTGGGGCGGTGCCCCGCTAGTGGGAGAGTCCGATGGGAGAGTGGGTAAGATCACTGCCATTTCCCGAAGAAAAAAACATGCACTACACTTACTGGACTAATTACCTAAGCGGTTGACGCGCCCGGAATCACTATCCAACCAATTAACACATTGAATATTTAAAATAATGACTTTGGGAAAAGCCAGAGAGTTAAAAGAATTATCTGAATATTTCGAAAAAAGTAGCATTATTTTTTAATTAAAATTGCATTGACTTCATCTATTTATAAAATTTTGCACAGATATTATGAAAATTTCCATCGTTGGACATTAAAGTATAATGGCAACGAAACACTCAGCATTGTTACTAACAGTCGCAAAGCAATGAGCGGGAAATCAACACTGATTCTAGCGTAGTCTGTTTTCTCTGTGCCTTTTTACCTCTTTATCACTTAGTGTAGGAAAGAAATGACGGATTCATCGTGTGGGATTTTTATTATTAGAATATTTAAAAACCCTAAGTATTGTTTCGTTTTTAACTCTTACAGAATGTTAACAAAAATTTTCGAATCCGTCGACGGCAGCAGGAGAGACGACAGCAGCATTCTTCTATTTACAGTTGTGTACGTACGTTCTAAAAATTAAATTAAAATATTGAAAAAGTTAAAAAGTGATTAAACAATGACCTCGAAACTGAAAATATACAAATAATGCATTTTTAACCAAAAAATGACAAACATTGCTCTAACATACGTGTCAAACGTCTTAAAACCCTGTGATATATGTTAGAATCAAAGAAGCAGTGTTTTTTGAGAACGAAAAAAAAAAGATTCAAAATCATCAATATCCTAGCCCAACTTATTAGAATTCATTTGTATAGCTTGACGCCTAAAGCGCATTAATGGTTAATATATTTATGAATGTAAGGTGCGTCTTCTCTCTTTCACTCACTGCTTATTCTCTCACGCCTTTCCCCACGTAGGCGAGGTCTTAAGACAGCTCCACACATTCTGCATTCGCCGAGCAGCTGACGTGTTCGGCGAACGTTCGCTCCCTTTGATGTGTTCAAAAGACCGACACGCGGTGGGTAGAGTGAACCACGAAGGTTCATCACTCGGCAAATAGCAAGCAACTCATCGATCTACTCGGGATTCGGCGAGCGGTTGCTCAGTTTTCGCCGAATAACGAGTGTGTGAAGCCGCCCTTACGCTCTGCCGAGTGAACGTCGCTGCGAGAGAGGAGAGGTCGAGCGGTCCTCGAGGCGTGGTGGAGGGGGGGCGAGGGGGAGGGACGAGGAGAGCGTCCAGCGCGCCGAAAGAGCGAGGCCGGAGCCACAAGTCAGCCGTCGGTAGATTGAATTACGACTCCTAGGGGAGCTCCGATCCTTCGGTTGGCTATCAAGGGAGAGAAGGATCTGCCAGTTCTTGTTCTAGACTCGATGCGAACCTTAATAAGAACTGTAAGTGTACTAGCCGCGATAAACTTCTATTAAAGTGGATTTCTTCTCTACGTCAAGTTTATCGACTGAGTCAGGAAGGAATACTATTGTTTACTTAAGATCATCGCCATCTAGATAACCGTAACCCGTACATGGCCGCACATAGATTAGGAATCAACTTAGGATGAATTGTTTGCGAGGAAAACACCTTTCGTATGGTTGTTAAAAAGTACAAAAAGTAATTAATAGAATATTATCTTACATTTGCTATGTAATTTTACACAGAACTGAAAAAAGTAATTGTTTAAAATGTGTAACAGGTATTCTCCTATTGTAAAACATGCACTTTTATTTCATGATATCAATTCGATCCAATAAAAGTACTCGTGTTCTCTAATTCAGAGCGTCACAAGTACAGTCAGTGGCGCTGCCTTTGCCAGAGAAAGAGGCATTAAAAGGAGCTTTGACGTCGTTACTCCTGGAGGCGGCGTCTGACGGAACAATTAGGGCGAGAGAGAGAGAGGGAGCGAGCGGGCCAAGTCGCGCCGCCCGCGGGCGTCTTACGGTCAGCCCCCTCGACCCCCGCCCCGCTCCCACCTCCGACACCGCCAAGCCAGCCGACACCGCCGCCGCGCGAGCAAAAACTGCGTGGTGGTCGGCGAGGCGCAAAAACAGCGCGAGCGGCGTGTATTGTGCACGGCCGCACAAAAGACGGAGGGGGATGGACGGTGGGGTATGGACGGAGGGGATGGAGGGAAGGGATGGGCGGTGGGGATGGACGGAGGGGATGGACGGAGGATGATGATGGACGGAAGGGGTTGGAGGGAGGGGGATGGACGGAGGGGTATGGACGGAGGGGATGGAGGGAAGGGGATGGGCGGTGGGGATGGACGGAGGGGGATGGAGGGAGGATGATGATGGACGGAAGGGGTTGGCGGGTGGGGATGGACGGAGGGGATGGACGGAGGGGGATGGACGAAGGGGGATGAACGGAAGGGGATGAACGGAAGGGGATGGGCGGTGGGGATGGACAGAGGGGATGGAGGGAAAGGGATGGGCGGTGGGATGGACGGAGGGGATGGACGGAGGATGATGATGGACTGGAAGGGTTGGAGGAGGGGGATGGACGGAGGGGATGAACGGAAGGGATGGCGGATGGGGATGGCGGGATGGACAGAAGGGATGGACGGTGGGGATGGACGGAGGGGATGAACGGAAGGATGGGCGTGGGGATGGACGGAAGGGAGGATGGACAGAAGGGATGGCGGTGGGATGGACGGAGGGGGATGAACGGAAGGGGATGGGCGGTGGGGATGGACGGAAGGGATGGGCAGTGGGATGGACAGAAGGATGCGTGATGGCGGGGGATGACGGAGGGGGATGAGACGGAAGGGGATGGGCGTGGGGATGGACGAAGGGATGGGCAGTGGGATGGACGGAGGGGGATGAACGGAAGGGGATGGGCGGTGGGGATGGACAGAAGGGGATGGGCGGTGGGGATGGGATGGAGGGGGGGATGGACGGAAGGGGATGGGCGTGGGGATGGACGGAGGGGGATGGACGGAGGTGATGATGGACGGAAGGGGTGGGGGATGGAGGAAGGGGGATGGACGGAGGAGAATGGAGAAAGGAGGATGGACGAAGGGGGATGGACGCAGGTGAAGGGACGGAGGCGGACCAATTGGCGCGCGTTGGCGAAACAGACGCTTCCCAAGATCTTCCCAATGCGAGATAGCAGACGGGAAGGGGCGGGCTGTGGAGAGACGAGGTGGGTCGGTAAATGGGAAGAAGGGGGGTGGGCAACGTGATATGGTGGGATGTGTGGAAGGTCGGGCGGAAGGATTTGGTAACAAGTGGTCGAGAACGACATTTGTTGGGAAGTGGGACGAATTGGGCAGGAAAAAGTCATTGTGACAATTTGTAGGTGTGCTCAGGGTGCGCAGGCTATGACGGAGAACAGTAGGAAAATAATGAGAATTGGTGAGGCATAAGCGGTGGTTCATACTTTTCCGCGCTCTTGGACATGGCCTGCCTCCCTCGTTGCGTGTCAACTCGAGCGCGGTGATTGCTCTCTGCCTGCGCGGTGCTTGATCTCTTCCACGTGCTCAGAGCTAAGAATTCCTTTCGCTGCCACTGGTAGTTCAAGGGCGACATTATCGAGAAAAGTCTTTTCTTTCAATTAATTGCATTCTGCTCTACACTTTTTGTAAACCTTTAATTTATCATTAATTATCGAACATTAACACACAGTATAAACAATTTAAAATGATGCATTTTATTCTACTATTTTGAAACTTATCAAATGATTTCACCACGTATTATCTTGATTATTTGCTGAGTGTTTTTCTGGAGTGGGGGCAGGAGTTTTGCTTGTCCGCTTGGAGAAACTCCTTCAAAGTTTCTCAATTTAGAAAATTTGCTAGATTCCTTGATGTTGCATTCTATGGGAAACATGTGTGGAAGTGTATACTAAAACAAAGTACGAGAACGGTATGCCATGGAGAACTGAGGATATTTCACACTAATTCTGAAAGGATGGTGAGAGGATTCACAAGTATTTATTAAAAGTCAATAGACGACTGCAGTAAAATATTGTAGCGGTGGACTAGTTGAATGTGTCAGAATTCAGTTGAATTATTATTTTTATTCATTTGGTGAACAAGATAATATTTAAATACATTGACAAAACAAGAATCCTCTTTTCACTTCCGCCTCCAGTCTACAGCATAAATGTATTTCACGCACTACGAAAGCTGTTCAATAGAACGAATTCGGTGAGCAAAAATTATATTAATAAGAAAATATTGCGAAGTAATTATTTCTGTAAAATGTAATAATAACAGAGAAAAATGTCAATTATTTGAGTGGTATAGTCACACAATGAAATTTACAGTTTGTTCGTTTTCATTGCTATACAAATTTTCATTGCTTTACAGATTTTTGTTTTATGTTTCCTGAGACTCAAGTAAATAGCTAAGAAAAAATCCTTACTTGTACAAACTACAATTCTTTTATACCTTTCTATTTGCTTGCTTACGTTTGAGGGGCATAAATTTGTTTCTTCCTTTAGATACGTTTGCTCAAAAAGTTTGGTTACTCCTAGTGCAGGCAATTGAAGCTACTTGTCTTTTATACGTCCTGTTTTCATCTGCCACAACGGATGAGAAATCTGCCGGAGCGCTGTTGTACTCTGCCTGCAAAGGAAGTCTCCCCGGAGAAATATTTGACGTGTTCCTTCAGCTGCGATGTTGCGTGGGAGGCGGCGCGCGGCGCGCCGGCGTCATTTTCTGCGTGGCTCCCGGGTGCTGCGCCCTCCGCCACCGGCCCCGCCCCCCCCCCGGCCCCGCCTCCCAGCCGCGACCCCCAGCCCCGCCCCCGGCCGCGTCTCCGGCTCCACCCCGCCTCCGGCCCCGCCCCGGCCCCGCCCGGCCCCGCCCCGGCCCGCCCCGCCCTCAGCTCCGCCCCAGCCCCGCCCCCGGCTCCGCCCCAGCCCCAGCCCCGCCCCGGCCGCGTCCCCGACTTCACCCCTGCCTCCAGCCCCGGCCCCGCCCCGCCCTCGGCCCCGCCCTCGGCCCCCGCCCCTCGGCCCGCCCCCACCCGCCCTCGGCCCCGCCCCCACCGCCCCTCGACCCCGCCCTCACCCTCGGCCCCGCCCCGCCCCTCGGTCCCGCCCCGCCCTCAGCTCTGCCTCCAATCCCGCCCCGGCTCCACTCCCAGCCTCAGCCCCAGCCCCGCCCCCGGCGCCCGGCCCCGTCCCCACTCCCCGGCCCCGCCCCCTGGCCTCCGCCCTCTGCCCTGCGCCTCGGGCGCGCGTCGCGACGCCGCTGTCTCAAGCTCGCGGAGTTTTCATTACCTTTGTCGACGCACTCCCTGGAGCCTCATTAGTCCTGGGCTTCCGCTCACGTCACCCGCGCTGCCTGCTCTCACCCGCCGCGCCTCCGCCACTCCTGCCCCACAGCTATCAAGAATCCGCCTCTTCAACCTGACCCCCACCCGTGCCCTGTCCCGCTTTGTTAACTCCTATTTGCTTCTCCCTAACCTCTCCACTGCCCCGTCTACTTACCTGCTTTCCAGATTTTCCGCATCCGCTTTTTCGACCACGTTCATTTTCGAGCTCATGTTCTGCCGCTTCCCGTTCATTTTCTGTCACCTACAGCTTGTAGCTCCTTGCTCTCTTTTTCTTATCCCCCTCTTCATCTCGTCCGGTCTCTAATCTCCTCGCCTTCCCATTTTCTGTGTTCCGGTGACGCGTATAGTCTCTAACCTCCTTATACATAACTTCCCGCCGTCCCATCTCCTCCACCCCGCATGCCACCAGGCTAATATCAGCAGCCACCTCTGTCGCCTTTCAGCCATTCCGCTCCTCCTCTCCCTGGCCCAGCTTTCCCATTTTCCCCTCATCCCTTCACTTCCCTGCTGCTCCACCCTCTACCACTCCGCATCGACGTCTCTCCTCTTCCTCTCACCTGGCTCCCTTCCCCCCGCCACACTTTTTCTGTCCCAATTCCCTCCTTCTTGCAATTCCACCGAGTAGCTCTTCCAACGTCCTCCCGCGTGCAATTCCTACTCGCCCGTCAGCGTTTCCTGGGCGCTGTTGCCGCGTGGCCCCCCTGCAGCCCCCGTTTCAGTGCCGCATGTGGAGGATTTTCGATACTATCTACATACCTATGTCAAATTCAACCTCTGCCTGGAGGAACATTTTAGTGGGCGGCTGCTTTGATGGAACGTTTTCTGTGCTTTTTTCCGATCAGTACTCGGCGAATGTCAAGAGACCAGTCGCAAGCTCAGAATTTGTCCCGGCGAGGGTGGTACCCCGCAGGTGGGTTGCAAGGGTGGGGCCCCGCCTTGTGAGCGAAAATTCCCATAAGCCGACATAAGTGGGCCTCCGGATCTCGCAATCTAGCGGGAAAATATCTCCGCTACCTCCCGCGATGAAACATGCCCTGCAATTACGAGACAAATGACTTCAGTCGTTGACGCGTTTAGAATCACCAATCATTCAATTTATCAAATCTCAGCCCTCGCCCAATGCCTGCCGCCCTTGTCATCACCTTAGCTCACTTCTGCTCTCTCTTTCAACTCCCAAAGTCGCCGCCCATGTCGCTGCTCGCAAAACCGTTCGCTCACGCCTTCCTCTTCGCTATTTTTCATGTCGTTGTGCCCCCTGTAAACGCCGCGAAAAGGCGCTGAAGACCCGCCGTCTCTTGTTGCAGGTGAGTGACTGCCATTGCGAAGCTAGAGGGAGGAAGTCACCTACAATCTTCGCACCTCCGACGCACACGAGCTCCATGGACCCTGGAATGCCTCACCTCCCTTGGTGAGTGTGGTCGCTATGCGCCTTCAACCTATGGAAATATCACATTTATTAATGCAAATCTAATTACTGATAAAGGTGTCGCAGTGCATCACAAGATGTCACTGCAGTGCTTCTGACCGGAAGGTCCTGGAGGCGAGTCTCGACGGTGGAAGGGTTTTAGACACTAGTTACTAGCACACTAGCTAGGTAGAATTCAGACACAGTCTTGGGGATAATTCTAGTGGTCGGCTGGTCAGATCGGTACTTTTTCATGGTTTCTCCGATCAACACGATGTGAGTACCGGAGCAGTATTATAGGAAATAGTGCGCGATCTTTCTTTCCTCTTCCTTGTCCTATCCTCACCTATTATACACACACTTACACTAACATGAACTACACTACCACACATATTGAGAGACCAGTCGGGAGCATAGAGCACGACCCGTCCAGGGCGGTGACACGCTGGTGGGAGAGACCTGGTTGGGGAAACACCCCGCAATATGACGTAGGTCGGTGTCGGCTCTCGTCATCCTGCGGGGTAAGACTGCCACCTCCCCCGATAAAAATACAATCACTACACTTACGGTAGTAATGACGTTGGCCATTGATACGCTCGTAATCACGAACTAATGAATGGATCAATTACTGATTAATGACCAATGATCTGGAATATCCATAATTAAATAGCATCATTCCAAAAAAATTTCTACACCCTTTCTTCTTTGTTAATCAAAATCAGTGGTGCCTCCAGAAACAATTTTCAGGGAGGGCACAAAATTCTTGAATGGGAATATACAAGCCAGATGCAAGCATACAGTCAATAAAGTGAAGAAATGTAATGTTTTAATAGGTCATGGTGGAAGAAACATTTTTCCATCACGGAATATATTTTGTACTCTACTGCACCCTTTACGCGAATAGGAGCACACGTATTTGAAGACGGCGTTCAAAATCTCATCAGTAGGTAGCTCTGAACATCCTGGAAGAAACCTTTCCCAAGCCACCGAGCCGGGGCAGCGCCCACAGAGATTCGCCATTTGCAAGTCCCTTATCGCAATTTTCACAACTCCAAAACCAACTCCAATTTGGTGCTGTAATAGGACACTGTTCTCGAACATCCCTAAGTGATGAAAGAAACCGCGGGGCATTAAATGCCCGTGCTGAATTCAAATTGCATTTTGAAGTCTGGAGAATAAAGTGGTGAACAAGTATTTTAACATCAAATAATATACAAAAGGTAAGGAAATATGGATGTGTGTTATTTGGGAGGACAGCGCTCCTTGAACCTTCCTGCCGCAGCTGCCACTGATCTCTATTACATTCTACGAAACTGCGTTAGGTAACTATCATCTAATTTGAAACAGAGAAAAACTGATGAGAGAGGACGGGTGACTCTCAAATGGCGGTCTTCCCAACAGACAGGCGTCTGTCTGTGCAAGTGCCTTGCTTACACACCTTCAACGGCCGAGAGTCGGCCAGCCTCACTTCCATCTTCATAGGAGCATCACAAGCGTCACTCATAATGCTCTCCATCGCATCAAAGTTCACAAGTCTACGCATGTTGGCTCCCCATCAAAGTGCTAGTGCGGCAGACATCTTCTGGTCTTGTGTTAGCTGGATTACGCAGCGTGCAGTACCCGTTGCTAGGCTCGAACCGCAAGGCTTTCGATCTGCAGTCAAACACTTTACGACCGCGGCTTCTGGTGCTGCCCTTGTGTTGCGCCAAGTAGTCCTTCATATTGAAATGCAATATGGTAAATCGAGATGTGACGTCAAATGAACCCCACAGGTGAAGCTGTGACGAAACGAGCGGTGGGCAGTGTACGTAATTGTAGTTCTAGCCAGATGAAGTGTGGCGAAAAAAAATATAGTTTATTAAATAATAGTCTTTATTAGTGAAATATTTAAAAACGTTATGTATGGAATATAAGTAACTAAGTAAACAAAAAAGGAGGTGAATTATTTTTCATTAAAATATGATTACAAGAGTTACAATGTTTTACCTGGATGTAATATTCAAGAAATGTGTTATAGGGTATGTATGTATTATATGTTATATATATATATATATATATATATATATATATATATATATATATATATATATATATTAATAGGTAATTATTACAGCCAAATTAGAAAACTTGATGCAATGTGGCTAGGCCGAAGGCCTTTAAGCCATTACAATACCTACATTCTACCGCGTTCTAACCTTTCGCCTTCTGGTATTCACCCCAAATGGTCTCTCCATCGCATCAAAGCCGCGGAAACGAGACCATAAGGTACGGCTGAGGAAACAACTCCTGAAGGGGGAAAAACCTGCCGTCAGAAGCCGAGTACATGCTACTCTATGCGGGTTTTAAACTATATATATATAATATTATTGGGCACATTCCGCTGGTCTAAGGCAACACCGTGTATTCAGGCGTTCGGCAGGCATAAATTCTCCTCTATTGTGTGACAACGTGATCTGCCCCGTAAACTGAAGGCAATCTGTACGCACTGTTCATAGTGCGTACAGATTGTCTTCAATTTAAGAGGCAAATGTCACATATACAAATGAATATAACACCACAATATTCAATTTTCCACTACGTGTTCATTGGCAGAAGTGACCATTTTTTACTTCTTTACACGCTCCAAAAGTATGTAACATATATTAAGAGTCTATATTTAATATTTGAAGGTTCTACAATTTTAAAACAAACGTGAATTCACGTGTTTTCAGATCGAGTCTTTCAAAAAGTACATTGTACGCGTATTTGCGAGATCGGGAGAGGTGGCTCAGTGCATCAACTGATGTCACTGCAGCGCCTCGGACTGGAATGTCTTAGGTTCGAGTCCTGACAGCGGCAGGATTTGTGACACTAGCTTCTCTGCTAGGTCGAATTCAGTCGCTGTCTGGAGAAGAATTCTAGCGCTCACCGGCTCTGATCGGTAGTTTTCCGTGGTTTCTCCGATCAACACCAAGCGAATGCTGGAGCAGTACCCTAACAAACGGGCCATGGACCGCGCGCCATCTTTCCTTCCTCTTCCTTGTCCTCTCCTCTCCCCTTACACACACACTTACACTAACATGCACTACACTACCACATATTCCGGGAGACCGGTCGAGAGCTTAGAGCTGGTCCCGACTGGGGCGGTGCCTCGCTGGTGGGAGAGTCCTGGTTAGGGGGAGACCCCACTAGCCGACGGTAGGTCGGTGCCGGATCTCGCCATCCAGCGGGGGAAGATCACCGCCATCTCCCGAGAAAAAAAAACATGCAAACATACGGGCTACACGTACTGGACTAATGACCTAAGCTGTTGACGCACCCGGAATCAATAACTAACCAACGTATTTGCGCCTTTTAATTTTTGCCCGGCTAGCCGTGCCGACGTGCACACTGTGCGGCGGCAGGCACGACATGGCGGGCACAGTGGCGCGCTCGTTCGGCGCGCGGGGCGGTCACCTTTGCTCGGGCGGCTTACGGCGACCGCTTCTGGCCCGCCCGCGCCCCCCCCGCGGGTTTTCCGGCGGCCGCGCCTTTGGATTTGCGTGCGGTGGCACCGCGGCCTCTGCGCCAGCCCGCGTGGCGGCGCTGCAGGCGGCGCTCACGTGCGCGCTCCAAGCGCCCAACGCCGTGGGTGCGCTGGTGGCGGTGCCCGATGTAAGGAGGTGGCGTGCGAGATAAGACTGTGTCGAGAAATAACGTTGTTATTTTGAAAGTTTTTTTATTTTTGAATTATTTTATTACTTTTCGTGAATTGAATCGTTTATTTCAAAAACCCGTCAAACGCCAAAATGTAAAAAGCGGTTTCGCGGCGGAATATTGTTCCATGAGGATAGGCACATTCTTTAGTGCATATTTAACTGAAAATTATTCATTTACCAATTGCCTTAATTTTAAAAACTATTTAGAAATCAGAAAAACTTGGATACTTTTTCTCAGTTTTCTCGAAATGAGAAATTTGGCTTTGACGAGTTTCTGAAGTAAACTATTCAATTATACTAATTTTTTGTATTGTAATACTTTTAACTTGATTTCAGCAGAAAACAATTGAGTGTTTTAGTGATTTTTTGTCGTGCCCAACTGATATAAAGAAGCGATGATTAGAGAAGGGATTATAAGACGATATTTTCTGATGCCGTATCAGGCACGTATCATGCATGTAATTTTAAACTTTCGCCTAAAAATTTCATTCACGTTCCATATGGGGGCGCCGTTTCCCTGACACTTCACCGCAGATAAGAATGCGGAGAAGGAATCGCAATATTCCTATGAATATTGGCCTCCGGGTCATGGCAAGCCACAAGATAGTGTAGCGTCGTGTCGCTAAAAACAGCGTGGGCACGTGGCGCGGTGTGCACCGGATGCGTAGACAAAGGCAGAAATGATGACGCACGGGTTTTCTGACATGGTGTGCGCATCGCTAGGGCGGAGGCAATGGAGGCGGTGGGCAGCGTCGCGAGGGCTATTTAGGGCCGTGAGAACAATAGTTCTTCCTTCTTGGTCCTGGCAGCATCGGCAGCGTAGGTCGTCTGTGAGAGGTGCGAACGTGGACGCGAGGAGCCGGCAGTTATTGTCGTGAGTAGTGAGACATGTAGTCGGTGTCAGGGCAGGCGGTACTACGCACGGCGAAACATTAGGTAGTATGTTGCGTGTGGTAGCCATTGTAAATATCTCTCCTAGCAGTGGGGTCTATTTAGTTAGTTAATTGTATACAGTGCATTGGTTATTTGTGACTACGGCCTAAATTGTAAATAAACCTGCTGTTATTACAACCCACTCTCGTCTGTGTACTGATTACACCCGTATGACGCCACAATAGCCATGGGTGTAGTCATGTGCCCCCTTATCGCAGTAACACCGGGCCGAGCCGGGAAGGGCTGGCTAGCCATGCTTGCAAAGTATAGTCAGGACACACAGTGTGTGACGTGTCTCAGGTCCCTTGATCTGATTGGGCTTATGATGTGTACGACGATGGTAGCACGAAAACTGAGCTGATCTCCGCTAGCTGGGAGAGCATCTAAAATACTAGAAGATGAATACATCACAATCTTTGCACTTTTGTTTGCAAATCCAAGATATCTGAATGTAATATGCTATCAGAGAAAGTGTAAAAGGTTGTGCGGGTGGTCATAAATTGTATTAGCAGTAGACAAGTATAATTCAGTGCATTTTTTGAGGGTGACATTTGTAAGTAAGATATATAAAAGATGAATTGTAAATTTGAATATAATGAAATTGAATCTAGAATGAATCGAATTTTCATGACAATGTCCTGTTTTCCAGAGAATCTGAAATGAATTAAAATTCTCCATTACTGCGTCTTAATTTTTCCTCCCTTTTCGAGAAGTGAATCATCACGTTGTTTCATTTCCATATCGTCTCAAACCGAGGCGTTTGAAGTGTTTGTTCAACGCTCCCATTGGTCGTGCCCCTCATTCGTGATCTCGTATGTTCTTTCCTCTTCTGCGCGCCATTACTCGCTCCGCCTCGTGCGTTTGCCCTGGGCGTTTCGGCTTCGGGGGGCTCATGGCGCTCCTTGAGCCTCTTTTCGACCTCCCCCCCCTCTTGTCCCTCGGCCGTCGGCGTCGTCGCCCCCTGCCGGACTCGCGGGGCGCTCTTTGATCCGCGGGCGCGGGCGTAATTTCATCTTAATACACAGCGCCGGTTAATTAATAGGCAGCCGGCGGAGGCTGCAGCCGCCAGCGCCACGGCTTTCTTTGACACGGCGCGCGCCCGCCCCTAACCTCCACCCCGCCCCAGTCCCCCCACCGCTCGGTTCTTCGTACCCATCCACGCCGACCCATCCAAGCGCCCGCTCTAACCCAGCCCCCATCTCGAACTAGACCGCAGCATGCCCGCGCCTTCTCGTCGCGCCTTCTTCCGTCCCGCCTCGTCCGTCCGCCCTCGTCCGTCCGCCTCGTCCGTCGCCTCGTCCGTCCGCCCTCGTCCGTCCGCCCTCGTCCGTCCGCCCTCGTCCGTCCGCCCTCGTCCGTCCGCCCTCGTCCGTCCGCCCTCGCCCGTCCGCCCTCGCCCGTCCGCCCTCGTCCGGCCGCCTCGTCCGTCCGCCCTCGTCCGTCCGCCCTCGTCCTTCCGCCCTCGTACCCTCGTCCGCCCTAACCTCCATCCCGCTAGGTCGAAACCTCACCCTCCGTCACCAACCTCTCCCACCCTTCGTCCTGTTGCCTGCCCCCACCGCCTCCTATTCTCTGCCCCTCGCTCTCCCACCTCCAACCCTGATTTTGCCTCCATCCCACTCAAACCCCCATTCACGTTGTCGGTGTCTTTATAACAACCTTTGCGATTACGAAGGGAGAAATTTTATTTGTTGTCTTTCTCTAGTCTTGTTTTGACCGTGTTCTTCTAGACTATTATTCTTTTTCTACTATTATATTTTTCTCTTACATAATGTAGCGTTGAAGATAATTTCTTTGAGACATCTGAGTCTGTACTTTCTGTTTACTAATACAGTTTTTCGTTATTGTATAATTATAGCTCGTTTTACATTTTTTATTAATTACTAATAATATAATTTCTTACAAAACTAGTATACCACCCAAATGTAGACTAGTTTAACACTAGAAATAATTCCTCAATATTATTAATATATTTATTACATACTCCATTCTTTATTATCTATTTCTCCCTAATATTTACGACATGTATTAAGTACTATTATGATATACGTCATCTATTTATTTCACGTTTAATAATAATTTTCCAACATATATTTATCTCACTTCTGATTTCTTCTCTTCTTATTTCTTCTCTTTTGTTCTTCATACTCTCACCGAATGTGTTCGTTCAAATACTGTAAAGTTTCTACATTTACTTTTCTTTTGTGCATTCCAAGTGTGTGCTTCACATTATTTTCTGTGGTGAATTGGTTTTGAAACCTCTCCACGTTCTTCATTTTCATTATGATCCTCTTCTTTACATACGACATCGAGTCTCCGCCTTCGGTTAACCTTCGAGTGATGGCAACCTATTTCAGAGTGAGCAGGTTGGTTTATTTTGAATGAACACGAGAAAAGGACGAAGTTGCCCGAGGAAGAAGCGAAAGTAGGAGTAAATTATGAGTTAAAACGCGACTGATTTTTTGTCGTTTCCGTCGTCGGGAGGAGAAAATGAATATTAAATTACGCAGCTTCTCTTGATGTGCGCCGCGGAGAAAGAGGCGCCGACGCGTGGAGGTTTCCGACCCCCCCACCCCACCCCTGCACGCCACCGTTTCCCAGAAAATCACTGCGCGACAGTGCAGTGCACAGGTGGATTCTAATGCTGCGGTGCGTTCCAGCTTTCATCCTCGTTTTAACAGTATTTCTTTCACACTCGGTGCAGTATAACGTAATTCCTTCACAACAGCATGTCTCAGAATGAAAGCCGAAAATTTCTTTTGCATTTAGAAGGATAAAATATAATCCGCGTACTCTTGTAAATTGCATAAACCTGAGTAATACGCATTGATACACATGATATTTTAGGTCTCTTGTTTCAAATTTTTCATCGTGTAATATTTCAAAACCCATCTATAGCTTCGTAGTGAGGATACAAAGTCATAGATTTGTACACTATGAACCGAACCGAATATTCAAGAACTGTAATTCATCAGTCATCGTACAAAATGCCTTGGAAACTCCTGCGCACGTACACGGTAAAACAATTCGAAACGCACCGTTATCTTCTGCAGCAACACTTGTCCCGTTACCCTTTCGTAGCCTTCGCCTTAAACTGATTATGGGCCACCCCTCACGTCCTTCACTTCGGTCCGGGGAGTAAGTTGAGCTACACCGTGTATATTAAAGCGCCCCATTATTCCGCTCGCATCATGTTATGTGGCACCGCGAACACTTGCAGGGATCGCGAGATTATCCGGGCTCGGATCGGAAGTGAAAAGTAATGTTTGAGGACGGGCGAGGACGGAGAGTGCCTCCCTAATGACGGAAACTTCTCGAGGCCACCTCCCCACCGCCGCCGCCGCTAGCGCCGAGCGAAAAGTGCGGCGCAGTGTGGAACTACAATTAGCGCTGGGGAATCCGGCGCCCGCGCAAACGCTGAGACACGACGCGCCGCGACGCTCTGTATAAATAACGCCCCGCATTTCAGACGCTAATTAGAGGCCGACTTCGATCTCGCGGGGGCGTGAGTGTGGGGTGGGGGGGTGGTTCGGGCTCACCCCTTTGACGCGCCGAGCCGCGCCGCGCCGCGCCACCCAGCCTCGTCCCAACCCTTGCGCATTAGCGCGGCTCTCTCAGAAGAAAATTGAAGTTTTCCGTAATGTGCTTAAGGCCGTTACGCAAAGAGAGCAGGAGGCGGCCGGCCCCGCCCCGCCCCGCCCCGCGCCCTCGTGTGTGCATTTGGGGTTGAAAATTTTCTGAGCTCCCCCGGGGCCTTTCCGGTTCATTAGTGCAGCGCGAAATCCGTTTTTGATCGCTCGCCTGGCGGGCGGGCGAGGACGTGGGCGGGGCGGGGCGGAGCGGGGCGGGGCGGGGCGGGGCGGGGCGGGACGTGGGCGTCGCCCCTGGCCTTTGATCGCCCGACTCGCTCGCCCGCCACCCCCCCCCCACCCGTACCGCTCTGTGCGCTGTTTTGCCAAAACAGCCCCGCCTGATGCAGGTGGAGCAGAAAGTCTGCAGGGTGCGGTATTGGCACAAGGTCGCTGTGACCACTTTGTTAATTACTCTTATGCGTCGTTAATAAATCGGGTGTTTGATCAGAAGCTTAGAGCAAATATGTAATGAACTAGTGGGAAGTTATGTTTTCATGTAATTAATCGTCCCGAACAAGATTCGTTTCCAATATAAACTTTACTATTTACCCCTGTATTACTTGCGGCAGTGCTGCTTGAGGTACTCTTTTTAGTTATGGTTTCCATTTTGTGCTTACGAATAGGGGTGCTTTGCTCTATGACTCGGGATAGGTGGACTCATCCAAAGTATAAAAACTCAAAAAAGTTTTTTTCTATGATAATTGTCGTGCTGCAGTAGCAATCCAATACTTAGACAACCTTGAGTCTTTCGGGAATGAACAACTAAGTAAACGGACAAAGACTGCATTAAAATCCTGCGTAAGTCATGAATGTTGTCAGTTGTGAATGTGACGGACTTCATTCCTTACACATTCAGAATCTTAGTAACATAATCCTTCTATAATCGTATGTCCTCATCGGTATCGCATTGTGAGGTTTGTTTGCGATCTATCTGCGTTCATGATGAGCTACAATTATAGATCAACCATGGAGTCATGGGCCACCTTGGTCTGTGTGTAGTAATGTCACAGGGCAGACATGGCGATAATGCCTACCTCGTCATGATGGTCGAGCAGTACGATGAAGTACTTCACTGTTAATTGTTCTGAGGGAAGCGTTAGTTATCGCGGAATGATCTGGTGCATCTCCCAGCAAGATCGATTGCATCCGGGAAAGGGGCGAAGAAAAATAGTACGGTTACCTAGACTTGGGAGGGAAGTAATAATCCACGATGTCACCAAAATTATGAATTTGTGTTCCTTTTTGTTGTACATGTTCATGGAAAACCGTAAAGGGTAAATTTTGGGTTTGTTGCATCCTCTTTAAACTCGCGATTCATTACGGTTTTTCATTTTCCGCACTACGTGCAAACATTCCAAAGCATATTTACTGATTGTCAAACCACCAGCTGGTTCTTCTTTAACAGTGCAGGTCTTAGTCCTTTGTTAATGCGAAAGCGCACGGAAACTCTTTGACATTATTAATACCCGTTACGATGATGACGATCTTAGAAAATTTGAATTATCCTGATTATTATAAACAGGCCTACAACTTGGTTTTGCACTTTTGCTCTGGATCAGCATGGACCTCTCAAATACATAATATACCTTTGTGCTGGTCCTGTAGGGGCACTGCCGTCGGAAGTTGTTCTCCACTTCGTTGAGGCCTGTTTCCAGAGTACCATAGCTTGCAAATAACTTAATGTATACAAGGTTTGAGGTCTAATTCTCTTGCTTCAGTGCGATTTAGGGCAGCGCCCCAGTAACATACAAATGAAAGTAATTAAAAATATACTGAACAGGAATTTATACTGCTCTTTCGAAACATGTCAATTCTAACTTTAGAATATCATGCAATACTCCCACATTACATTAACTTGTCATATTTATAATAATTTGACGGAAAGGAAATTGTTAATACTAACTGGAATATCTCATTCACGTGTGTGATGAACAAGCCTTTAGTAGTAAAAATGCTGCAGAACTAGCCCACGTGCAACATTCACACTTACGCTTTCACACTCCTCAAGAACAATAAATAAAATGCTATTGAATAACACTGCGAAAAATTAAATATTGTAAAAAATGTCTTTATAAATTCTGTAATGACGTGGATCGGGGAAAGGGTGGCTTGGAATAGAATTAATACACTACAGTAATAATTTATATGCAAAGAATATCAACACAATTACTGCCCCATTACACAGCATATGACTAGCAAATATTTGATAGTGGGCAGTTTCTTCCTCAGAGATTTTCTGTTGAATAACCTCAGCAGTGTCGTATGCTGTGACATACTGAGAGTGAGAATGTGGTTCCTACGCGCATAATGAGAACAGGTGAATTAACACAATCGAATATTTGCGATTCCAGTCAGAATTGAAACTGTTGCATTGTTTGGACATTCCCGATTTCCTGTCTCTCTAAAAAGGGCCGTGGACACTTCTCATATGCCCGCAGACAAGTTTTCATTCAATTTCTGCGCTCACTGGGAATTAGTAAGGAAGATACTTTTTGACTTTCACTGCAACTGCGGTATCGTAACAGTAGCCCAGTAAAGTGATGTTTGTTTTTAATTTTTGTTTTATTATTTAAGGTGGCATCAACATCTAGGTCATTAGCGACCGCTAGTAGAGTTAACGGTATGGTAACTATGAAAATGAAACGAAATAGTGATGATAAGGGGTGAAAGGACGAACACAAGTACAAGCAGGCTCGAGGCGGGACCCGAACCCGCGACTTCTTGGTTCGAGATTACTAAGACACTACTGCCTTAGCGATCTCGGCCACCGGGCCGACTACCTTAAAGTTTGTTTCCTCTTTGAGCGAGAGTTAAGACAGTGTCTATGTCTTGTGTGTGTCTGCTCACCTCTGGGGGAGGGGCCCTGCAGGGGAGTGGAGACAAGCGAGTAGAACCATCGTAGCGGCGGCTGGCGCTAGGGGGCATTCGGGTGGCCAGGGATGGGGATGGCAAAAAACATCGCTAGTTTTAAACCGTCGATGTTTACTACAAGAAACATCGATATACTAACATCGATATTTTGCTTTCGATGGTTTGTTTACATCGATATTTTGTTACAAAAACATGAGTGTTTTTTAATTTTTTTAAATAAAGGGGTTTAGGCACGTTGTAGAGGAGCAGAAATCCACAGCAATATAGTTTTGCGCCATACTCTTTACGTTGCACATTTACCCTGTGCAATACGAGGGAATTTTAGGTGGTTTTACTTCGATGGTGTATGAATGGAAATGACTAATGGGTAAAAAAGCCAAACACGATGTTCTTTATTGTTAATTTTATTCTTACATTCATAATAATTTTTATTAACAACTACAACAATAAAATATTACTGTAACTCTATACTTACTGTAATGGAAAATGGATAGGAAAATAGCATGTTTATTAGTCTATAATTAAAACATCGATGTTTTAAACATCGATTTTTTTCGTGGATATTTTTATTGACATCGAACACTTGTACTGTATCGAAACATCGATATATCGATATTTTGCTAAAATTTGCCATCACTAGCCAGGGAGCTTGAGGTGACTGTGGCGCGCCGCCGGCGAGCGCGCGCACTAGCCGCACCGCGTGGCGGTCCGCGGCGCTGTTAACCTGATTGGTGCGGTATGCGCTCGCCCGATATTTCAACGCAGTTTGCAGCTTCACAGAGGCCGAGGAGCCCGCTGATGGATGGCCCAGCTTCAAACCGCAGGCGCACTTTCCCGCCACAAAACGCAGCAAATACACTTTTGCTAGTGTTGCTGCGCACTATGGGGTTCCCAGGATATGGGAATGAAACGTGGGAAAGGGAATAATGAAAATGTGGTTCGACTACTTACACTACGTCTAAATTCCACTTCTGCTTTCTAGAGTTTACAATATCATTTTTGATACAATGGCGCTCTTAAATTCTCGGAGCTGTGAATTAACCCGCTGAATACGTTTAGACTGTCTTGTTCGGTACTTTTTCTAAGTAAACAAAGAACATGAAAATAATATTTGTTAATGTGAACGCACATATTTGAAATGTGTTTTTCAGCTTCTACCTAAAACTTACGAAGTAAGTGTGTGGTTTTAGAATAACTTTATTTAAAAGAAATTTAAACTGTTGCTAAGTAAATTTCTATAAATAATTTTAAGCCAATTGTCCGCAGAATATGGTGGGTTTATGTGGTACGATGAGGTGGTGTGATTGCACTGTAAATGAATTACTTGAATCCGTTGTCAGAGTAGCTTCACAAGATCGCTGAACTCCGATCATTCTGTAACAAGGGCTTTGTATTCCTACTTTCTTTTCTCGGCTAGAATATACGCCTCTCTTCGCGGATCTTTTCCTGAGCGTGTCTTCCTCCTTTGTCCCGAAATTGCTATCCTTCCATGTTATTTATAAATGTAAATATCCAATTCCATGTTTCAATATTTGAGTCTTTAGCGGTGACGGGGTGGGAGAAGGGGCCTGCGAGCATCTCTGGGGCTGGCGATGGTGGGGGTGAGGAGGGGGAGGAGAGGGACTCCGGCCTATCCGGCGCCGCAGCGGAGAGTCAATATTGTAGCTGAGCGAGCGCACGTCCCCAGGGAAGGACACCCACACCCCTCCCCCCCGCCCCCGCCCCGCCCCGCCCCGCCCCGCCGCTGCCAGCCGCCGACCCGCCGCCCGAGGAATTGCGTTTTAATAGCCGGGGGGGGGGGGCCCCCCCGCCCCCCTCATCCTCCCCCCCCAGCTCTCGCCTCTGCCCCCGCCCTCACTCGCGTCTTCGCCATACCCCGGCACTCGTCTCAGCATCGCCCCGCCCTTACCCTCGTCACTATACCCGCCCTCTTCTGCCCTCACCCCAAACCCTGCCCCGACCCGGCCCCCACATTCACTCCCGCCATCTTCCTCATCACAATCTCCCCCTGCCCCCACCGAGCCTTCGCCCTCACCCCAATCCCTGCCTCGCCGTGCTGCCTGAGTGCTCTCGAGCGAGGGACAGGGGAGCAAGAGGGCCCCGTGCTTCCCAGGTCGACCTGGGTTGCTCTGGACGCGGGGGCTTTATTTGGGGTCAAAGGCGAAGACGCCGCCACGCAGTCAGATTTGGAAGCTGAGGAAAATAAATATGAACATCGTCAGTGAGATGTACGCATGGAATGGAGACGATCTCTTGGGAGTGGTAGGAGTGAGAGAGAAGGGGAAGGGAGGGAGAGAGAGGGAGGGAGAGAAGCGTGCTGCAAACAGATAATTTTCCAAATTAGCTTAGTCTGTTTTGTACTGAAGAAGAGTATTATTACTTAACATGTTTTGTAAAGTACTTTTCAATTGAAAAATAGATTCATAAAATATCACCAAATTCAAATAATATTTTAAGAAATGGGTTAACAACAAATGCTGAAAGTATGAACGACTGAAATGAGAAAAGATAAGTGTTCACGTTTGTGCTCACATAATTGCAATGTGGTCTTATTAAATCATTCTTATGAAATCAACACGATGATCGGAAACTTAGAATGTTAGATATCTCTGTTCGATATTAAAAACTTATTTTTAAATCTCATAGATTTTCCTGATAGAAGAAACCACTGATCTTAGATCCGCTTACATTACATTAAAACACACTTAAAACTGAGCCTAGATCTGTATACTGCCCATGCGCTCATTCCACTTTGAGACTTCGTCCTTTATCACCAGACCTCGGAATTTAGACAAAAAGTGCTGATTGAAGCACCTAAAATAGGTAACAAAATTACGAAATTAAGGCATTATTAGACATGAAAAGTGATATTTAGGCACTTAAAATAGGTCACAAAATTATCAAATCAGGCGTTTAAAATCATTAGAAATGAAAAGTTATTTTCTGACATCTAAAACTGATTACAACGGATTAAACGAGTCACTTTTCGTTTTCAGGAAAGTCAAGTATATTTACATTTATGAGAGTGACTACAAGTATATTATTTTATTCGCTTTCATTTCTTTTCCTTTCATTCAGTCTTTTACACTTTTTATTCTCAATCTGTTAACAGCCCAACCGCACTGGGAATGGATGCTATTGTCTAAGAAGTGTGTTGATCGGAGACGACAGTGCAACTTATCTTTAAATTGACTTGTAGAGCTCTTTATGTTCGGTGTGTTGAATGAGAGATTTCGGTGCTTAGTCAATTGCATATTTGATCAGGAATATTCATACATATATAAACGGGCCACGGCCGCGCGCGATCTGTCCTTCCTCTTCCTTGTCCTATCCTCTCCCTTACACACACTTACACTAACATGCACCACACTATCACATATTACGGAGACCGGTCGGGAGTTTGGAGCTTGTCCCGACTGGGACGGTGCCTCGCTGGTGGAGAGTCTTGGTTAGGGGAACCCCACTAATCGACGGTAGATCGGCACCGGATCTCGCCAGCGGAGAAGATCACCGCCGTCTCTCGAGAAAAAACATGCACTACACTAACGGGACTAATGACCAAAGTAGTTGACGCGCCCGGAAACACGAAAAAATCAATCAATCCAGCCCCACCCACCCGCTCTCCCTCGTCCTCCACCCCACACCGAACTCAAGGCCCGGGCCATTGAACCTCCTGCCGCCCCCGCAGGCCTCGCTGAATGGCCTCGTCAAGCGCTGTGTCCTCAATCGCCTCCGGTCCCCCTCCTTCCCCCCCCCCCCCGCTGACACCGCGTGGGTTGGAAAAGTATGCGCGGGGGCGGTCGACGTCCGCAGTGTGTTAACGCCGCCTGCGCTATAATTTGTCGTCGCGACGTTGTTTTGTTCGAGCAGAGGCCACCCCACTCTCTGCTCAACGTTTAGCGCTGATCGTAAGATTGAGGGCCGCGCTTTCGAGCTGTATTGACCAGTGCTGGCGAATGAATGTTCTTGTCGATGTGAATTATATTCCTACCAATGGAAGTTATACTCTGCCAACTAGAAAATCTTTATTGAGTGAGGTGTGTTTTACGAAGCGTGTCCGGTAGTCGATGGCATCCCTTTGTTGACGCTCTTACCTTCCGTAATTATATCTAACCCATTTGAAAGCTATTAAATGGTAATGTTACTGTTTAGACGACGCAAACATATTAGATTTTGAATAACAGTATTGCAGTTATATTATTTATCGATTCCTTATTCTTCGTAGAATAAGTTAAGAGAATTTTGATATTTCATTTTTTTTTGGAAGTGATTTCTAATTGATTCTTGACACCCAATGAGTTTATACTTTCTTCATCTCTTAAACGCTGTTTATCCTTGAAATGATAATTCAGTTAATTATTTCGGCTCACGAAAAAATGTTAACGTTTCCATGGCATAATTAGTTATGCACCAAGCTGATGTAACGTTCTTTAACATTAAGGACGATAGTTCTGACATCATCGGCAAATAAATTGGTTAACGAACACGAGATAAAATAAGAATTTATTTACTTATAGAAAATATTTTATAATATATTACATCTCAAAGGAAATTGCCTTGAACTGTTGGCCGCAGCCCACTCTGGAGTCACGACCGCACCAGCTAACGTAGTTTCACGCCGAATCGTTTCCTTGTGCATAAAAGCAGCGTCATATTACCTGCCACTAAGAGCCAATGTGCGAAGGTATCACTCTCCACCTCTAAAACGGACGGATTCGCAGCACCCTGGGCGAATATCATACCTAGACACGGAGATTCGTGGCTCCAATGTAAGTGGAATCGGTAAGTGTATCGAACGGATATACCCAAGTTCGCCTGTTCAAATCCGATCGGGGATGTGGGTTTTTAAGAGCAAGAAATCCTTTCTACACCTTCCATCTGAAGAGAAGTAAAGACGGCTGTCCCTTGTTATAGATTTGCTCCATGTAAAACATACTGAAGCTTAAAAGAAGGCTCTTAGCTAACTGCAAATCGCATGGTTCTTTGAGAGTGATTTCCTCTCTCCATACATCTTATTTATGTGTTAGATGTTGAAAGGGCCGTAGCAAAATGTACGCAGTCAGGCAGAAGAGTAGACCTGGTGGCCTGAGCCTCGCCACATAATATAAGACAACATTGAATTGAATTTGAGATTCCATTCTTCAAGTATCTCGAGTAGCTTCAAGCCTAGTCTCCTTAAATACTCGGGGAGTCGCATATCTGCCATCTATGTCGACAATTCCCTGCTTGTCTGCGGTTATCACCACACAAACCGTATCACTCGCTTAACTATTCTTAGAATGTTTCAGTTGCACGGGATTAAACTACACTGATCACAATAGAAACGTGTCAAAAAAGTAAAGTGCACATTGTAGGGAAAAATAATTAGATTTCTGTGGACAATCTATCTAGAAATGACAAAGTCTTAAAGCAGTCTTTTGATGCGAATTCTCTCTATTTGTATTTATGTATGTTAATAATTGTATAGAATTATCAGCTATTTGTGACAATGCTACCATCCCGCACATAGAGTTAACGTAGATCACGACGGTAACTCTTTCCGTGCTCTGATTGTCCACAACAGATTTTCATTTCATTCACATTGATTTTTTTCATGAAGACAATGTTTGTTGACTTTCATTTTGCTTAAATCAATCTTTTCTTAAAGCTGAATGAAAATTTGCGTCTACAGTGTATTGTGTGTTCCTTTGGAAATCATGGTATTGTGAAGAGGAAAACAAACGCTTGGAGGCAAACTGACGCAATGCAAGTCGGTCAGCAATAAAGCGATGAGCAAATAAGCATAAAGCGATTGACGCATTCTCGGCAGCCCCTGCGGAAGCCAGTCATCACTTCGTTTGGCGCTCGCGGGGTTGGCTAAAGGCAGCGGGCGACTTGTGGCTCAAGGCAGCGAGATCGATGGCTGTGAATGGGCACCCTCTCTCTTTACCTCCTTCCCGCCCCCCTCTCTGTTTCTACTTCCTACCCTCCTTCTGTCTCTTTATTTCCTTCCCTAGATAAATGCTAAATATGATTTTTCTTCGCATATTTGAGACGTGAGTTCTATATCTCTATCTGAGCACTGATTGCTAATGCTAAGAAAGAAACAAGGTAAGAACAATATTATTAAATATGGGTTGTCTTCACAACTGCCATTAGTTAATTAAATGATATTTGGTAATCTTTCCTAATACAGAGCTCTTTTAATTTTTTCTGAATATACCGTACTTATTGGCATTAATGCTTGATTTACAGAGGCAGACAAATATGTTCTTTTGTCTGGCGTGGAAGTTACCATTGCGTCCTAGATAGCACTGCAGCGCTTCTGATCGGGAGATCCTAGGTTCGAGTCCTGACGGCGGAAGTATTTTCGACACTAGCTTTCCAGCTAGGTCGAATTCAGTCGCTGTCTGGAGGAGAATTGTAGCGGCCGGCTGCTCTGATCGGTGTTTCCGTGGTTTACACAGCTTTCCGGATAGGGGCACAAACACTCTTACATGTACATGAACTGCACTACCACACATGCCGGGAGACTGGCCGGACACTTAGAACTTGTGCCGGCTGGGGCGATGCCCCCGCTGGTGGGAGATTCCTGGTTGAGGAAAATCCCAATAGGTCGGGCCGGATCTCGCCATCCAGTGGGGGAAGACCACCGCCAACGCCCGATTAAAAGCGTGCACTACACCTACGGGACTAATGACCTCGGTAGTTGGCGCGCCCGGAACGACCAACAATGAATGAATGAATGAATGCAGGGTTCTTGCTGCCGCTGAGGCTGCCACTGCGCAGAGCAGCCTTGACCGCATTCGGGCCTTGGGCCTCCTTCCCTGGCAGCGAGTGGCGCCGCGTGGGGCGCGGCCGATAGCGGCGCAGACGCCGCGACACTCGCGTGGGAGCCGCCCAGGCGGACGCGTCGCATTTCGTCTCACCCTCCCCGCCCTCCCATCCTTCCCCGCCCTCCCGCCCTCCCGCCCTCGCCACCCTCGCCACCCTCGCCGCCCTCGCCGCCCTCCCCGCCCTCCCCGCCCTCCCCGCCCCCGCCCCGCCCACAGCCCTCCCGCCCTCACGCCCTCACCGCCCTCACAGCCCTCACCGCCCTCACCGCCCTCACAGCCCTCACCGCCCTCACAGCCCTCACAGCCCTCACAGCCCTCACAGCCCTCACAGCCCTCTCCCTTCTCCGCTCTCTCCGCTCTCTCCGTCCTCCTCGCTCTCACCGCCCTCACCGCCCTTCCCCCCTCCCACCGTCCCGCCCGTCAGTCAGCCCGCGCGCCGCCGGCCGTTCATCAAACGCGGCGCGCGGGATATTTATTGCCCGCGGCGGTATATTTTGCGCCCCCGGGGTGGCGGCCGTGCCTTTTTTAACAGAGTGCCGCGGCGATGATATACCGCCATCAGATTAGGAGGACGCGGCTGTTCCGCCCACGCCCGCGCCCCCCGCCCGCGGGCGACGGATGGCCCTCCAGGAGGCGCGGGCGGTGGACGGTCAGGGCTGGAGCGCTCCGGAATTAAATACTCGACGAATTATTATTATTATAATATAAATATGTAATAGATGACTTCAAATGTTCAGACTATTCGGCCAGTTCCTTCGATGAACCGTTTACAAGTGAATGTATATGCGAGAATATTCTGTTAAGTAAAATGAAAAGGGGGTTACAATAACAATAACCTCCCTAATGATTGTAAATCTTCATTTGAAGGAAATGGGGCTGCGTGCATCACCCTGGGGACTGGAGGGCTTCTCCGTGGCTGCTAGGGTGATCATTTTAAGACATTCCGCCGCTCAGGGGAAAATCCTTTAACATCCGGGTTTGGATATTCGCGAATAGAGCGTGTGTTGTATGTCGGCAATCTGCGTTGAAGGGTGCTATCACTTCTGTTTCTAAATTAGAAAGGATTGGCCTTCTAAAGAAAACATTTCGTGAGTTAGAAAGTAAATGCTATGCTGGAAGAGACGATAATTTGGTGCCTCTGAACTCCAATAAATTTCCTTACTTTGTTATTTCTAGAAAGAAATGGCATTCATGTTAACTCATGGATTGGCATTAAGTCTTTGCACTGTATTGTGTTATTGTTTCTGCTTACGATTAATACTACTGAACAGCGTTTCAGGAATCTGAGATAACATTTACCCAAATTACTTCAGGCAACAGAAATCTTTGTGAACATTATACCATGAGCTTTAGAAAGTAGTCATGATAATATTAAAGTACTTATTACGAGAAACTCTCCAATTGAAATCCTTAGACCTTGAAAGGGCTACAATAATCTTCAAACTGTCGAATTTTCTTCAAATGTTACTGTCATAATTATTTATAATAATAATATTATTATTAATAATAATATTTATATAATAATAATAATATTTATTCCCAACTTGTTTAGAGAGATAATGTACATTGTTGTTTATTGGAATTACTAATACTACTTTACCTGTGCAGTGTACATACATTTTTAACTTTTGTGTTTGGAATCTTCGCAAAGGTTTCTCTGAAGAAAAAAATAGAAATACCTAAATTGTTTGTCTGATACTCTCAATTAGTGATTTAAAAGATCAACAAGTAACAGTACTTAACTGTTTTCGCTTTATCATTTTCCCTATCGCGCATTTGACGCTGCTCTTGGTGACGCTTCTGTAGAGCAGTCGCGCTGCCTAGCGTCAAATCGTCGCACTACGCAGATCCGATCGCTCTTCCCCGACCGGGTCCCGAAGCCTCCGCCCCATGTTGTCCGCGCTCGCGAGGATAAAGGCGTCTTTCTCCTGTTCATAACAGTCGCATAAATTTCCAGCGAGTCTCTCTTCTTTGCCTGGGGCCCGGGGGGAAAAAAAAGCGAGGATCTTGGGAGACAATTCCGTTCTCGAAACCTGTCGCACGGCCGCTCGTAAGAACAAATGAAGGGCGCGTCGCGACGTCTGAGGCAGTGAAGGGAGAAATTGTTTCCCCGGGGACGTCCCTCCGCGTGATGCGATGCCCACCGGCGGCGCCCGAATCAGTTGCGACTGCGAGAAGCGAAATGCAGTGCTTGAGGCGCAAGCGGAATTTCTGGAGCGAACAGGTTGTACAGTCGCGGAAGAGAATGAAGAGCAACAGCTGACCTTTTATCCTTCGGAGATGAAGAACCTTGTATATTTGGCGCGCAAACAAAAAACACATGATGATTGGTTTGGTTTGGTTTTTTCGTGTTTCCGGGCGCGTCAACTGCTTTGATCATTAGTCCCGTTAGTGTAGTGCATGTTTTCTCGGGAGATGGCGGTGATCTTCCCCCGCTGGATGGCGAGATCCGGCGCCGACCTACCGTCGGATAGTGGGGTTTCCCCCTAAGCAGGACTCTCCCACCAGCGGGCCACCGCCCCAGCCGGGATAAGCTCTAAGCTCCCGATCGGTCTGCCGGAATATGTGGTAGTGTAGTGCATGTTAGTGTAAGTGTGTGTGTAAGGGGAGAGGATAGGACAAAGAAGAGGAAGGAAAGATCGCGCGCGGTCCGTGGCCCGTTTGGTAGGGTACTGCTCTAACATTCGCTTGTGGTGATCAGAGAAACCACGGAAAACTACCGATCAGAGCAGCAGGCCGCTAGAATTCTCCTCCAGGAAGCGGCTGAATTCGACCTAGCTGAAAAGCTTGTGTCGAAATTCCTGCCGCCGTCAGGACTCGAACCTAGGACCTCCCGATCAGAGGTGCTGCAGTGGCATCAGTTGATGCACTGAGCTACTGCTCCCGGTAACACATCTTGAAATAGGTATTTATGATACTAGTGATAAAAGTAACATTTTATTTTGCGCCATGAGGTCGAGTGGTGTAATTATACGACCAAATAAAATCACTATTACTAAGTGTGTCATACACTATTTTTTAGCTTTACTGAATTTCATATTATTTTAATTCAAGTACACAGTTAATGATACATTAAGGTCAGTTGTAGCTGATGCGATCACATTAAACTATTTTGTTTTCTATATTGCATTCACATATTTATTTGAATATTTGAGCATCGTCTCACTTTTAGCACTAGTGCTAAAAAGAAACTTTTGCCACACTACCCACGCTCCGAAAGATCTTCTTTTACTAGTGGTTGTCTAAAAAATATTATCAATCACAGTGAGAAGAATATTTTTGGAAAATAATAATGTTTGTAAAAGTTGTGTAATATTAATAAGGCAGCAGAAGTGCAGTTTTTTTGGCAAGAATAAACGGCTTCGCTGGGGATAAAACTATTTTCCTGCAGACGTCCACACTTAGAATGTTCGTGCACAAGTGCTTGGAATAGTTTGTGAAGAATTTTCTCGAAAACTCGACGGTTTCTGTGGAAATGTGCTCTAAATTTGCTCATTTTCTAAAATGCACAAGTGACATCCCATTTTTTTGCTTGTCTCTAATATTCGGAAAGTCGTATTAGGGGTCCGAAATATTGAAACACAACATATGAAATGGTCTTCTGGGCGCGGATATTCGCAGCGTGCAGATGCGATGACTGTAGGGCAATACCGAAAAGATGGCCCCGACTTAAGTGATTAGAAAACTAACGCGAAAAGTGTGTGCCAATAATATGCTAAATTACCATTAATTTTGAACGTAATAAGATCTTCTGCTTCATCACATACTCTAGAGAAGGAGCTCGTTTGTATGGCAACAAGTACATCTACTAGAATGTGCACGAGACGTCGCGTCGTAGGCACAAATGGCCACGTCTCTACCGTCATTTTGCATTCTTCCTCAGGTCGTGCCCAGAAAGGTCACAGCACGACAGCCAAAACGATGGCATCTGTTCCTAGGAGACGGCGTCTCTCAGACAGCCTAGTAGTTACTGACTCCGCCTGAGCAAAACCTTTCAGCAACAAGTGCAGTTCCCATGTACACATTCACCCATTCCGAGAAAGCGCATATGGAGGGGAAGGAGGAACTTGGGGAGTAGGGGCCATATATGCATAAACTTCTGCCAGGAGCCTGCCAGGCCTAGCAGGCTGCCAGTGTTCGGTTTTGCGATTTGTGAACGACCACCAGCCAATTCCAGTCACCCCTTGAGCTCCTAGCAAGCCCCCAGGTGGCAGGTCCCTAAGAGTGCTGCTGGCAGGGCTTCATAAATACGACCCTAAGTGGTGCGCGCCATGTGCTACCCTCCCCTTCCCCCGCGGATATAAAAATGTGACTTGCGGAGGCAGCGGTGAGGACAGCGAGGGGCGGGGCCGCGGGGGAACTGATTCCGTGTTCTACGTGTGCCGTTGCCGAGGCAGGTGCCACGCCCGCACGGCGTTTATCCTCAGAAGCGGTGCGCTGCGTTGGCAGTGCTTGGCGCTCACTTACCGCCTTTGTCTAGTCATGCCCTAGCTCCACAATCGCTCTGACCCTAACCTTGCCCTTGTCCTTGCCCTCACCCTGCCTTTTTTCCTTTCCTTTATGACCTTGTCGTTGTTTTCTTCCTTCCCTTTTCCTCGCGGCCCCTTTGCATTTGCCTTTGTCCTTGCCCGTGTCTGTGCCCTTACCCGTGTTCTTGCTCTGCCATTGCCTCGTTCTCGCGTCGCTCTGCCGTCGCTCTGGCCGTCGCTCTGGCCGTCGCTCGGCGTCGGCCGTCGCTCTGGCCGTCGCTCTGGCCGTCGCTCTGGCCGTCGCTCTGGCCGTCGCTCTGGCCGTCGCTCTGGCCGTCGCTCTGGCCGTCGCTCTGGCCGTCGTTCTGGCCGTCGCTCTGGCCGTCGCTCTGGCCGTCGCTCTGGCCGTCGCTCTGGCCGTCGCTCTGGCCGTCGCTCTGGCCGTCGCTCTGGCCGTCGCTCTGGCCGTCGCTCTGGCCGTCGCTCTGGCCGTCGCTCTGGCCGTCGCTCTGGCCGTCGCTCTGGCCGTCGCTCTGGCCGTCGCTCTGGCCGTCGTCCTGGCCGACGCTCTGCCGACGCTCTGGCTGTCGCTCTGGCTGTCTCTCTGGCTGTCGTTCTGGCTGTCGCTCTGGCCGTCGCTCTGGCCGTCGCTCTGGCCGTCGCTCTGGCCGTCGCTCTGGCCGTCGCTCTTGCCGTCGCCCTCGCCGTCGCCCTCTTTCTTCCTCGGCGTTTTCCTTTGCACGTCTGCTTGACCTTCGCCTCGTCTTCGCCGTCGTTCTTGCCCGTGCACGTGTCCTTGCCCTTGCTTCTGCTCTCTTGCCGCCCCTTCCATCGCCCCGCCCTCGCTCCACCCTCGCTCCCCTCACGCACTCAACGCCCTCGCCCCCGCTCCTCCTCGCCACGTGGTCCGGCCCCGCCCCTCCGCTGCGCCCCGCCAAGTCCCCTCTCTGTACTTTAGAGCAAGTGCAGGCGCCGCTGCTTTCAGCCGCACATAAGCCTTTAAAAAATCTACAGGCACGAACTGGCGGCGTCGCTTGGGGAGGGTCACTCTAGACGGCGTCTCCTCGCCGCGCTTAATCGAGCAGGATTTTCCTGTGGGGGGGGGTGACTGAAGTGAAATATCCAGACGACTTGAGATTTTTCTATCAAGAACTTTTCAGTTATGCTCATTTTAAAAGTAATTTATACTTGCTTACATTTTGTTCTTTATCACGTGCGCAACTGAGAATTTGGCTGATTTTCATTTCTATTGAAAATGTTTTTCATGTTTCAAGTTAAAGGTTAAGTTATACCATATCAAGAAGTTTTTAGAAAGAAAAATGCAATAAATTTCAGTTACTTTTAACGTATAATTGTTAGAATTGTTAAAACATTACTAATATATTTTTGGCAGTTGTTTGACGGGCAATTTAATGGAAAATTTATTTTTATTATAAATGAATAATTGTAACACTTAACTCTAAACCTTTCAGCAATGGAATGTAGTCAATTAAAATATATTCATGTTTCCATGGTAATCTATGTAATTTACGGTAATAATTGTTATTTGTGCATTTTTTATTTTCAACACTGCTAATTTACAATGTTCGCTTGGAACAATTAATAAATAGTATTCAAGATGTATGAAACGATTAATTTATGTAATTGGTTGCTAGAGTTTTAAGCCTAAGGAAACGCATCACTGTATGATGTGTCACTGTCCCGCCGACTTCAATGTCAAGTATCCCCCTAATACTATATTCTTGAAAATAAGGGACCCGTTCTGTATTAGTCATATCGTTCACCATCCAATTTGAGTTTCGGGGTTGAAATCACTTTTATCTGTGTGGACATAGGGAATCTCGACAGGTTTTTCCGGGGTTTTCCATTATCTCTCCTGATTTTCATCCACAACAACTGTAACATTTGCATCAAGATAACCATCTCTTATACTTCCAACAAGCCGTTTGTTCCTGGTATGGCCGAAAAGGCTTTGACACTGAAGTTCGTAATGAAAGTTATTCGTAAACGTATTGTCGAAAAGTTATTTTACATGTAACTGGGATGCCCCATGATTTAGGATGAAGGTGGGGCAAGCAGAGAGCTACCTCTCAAGCTAATAACTCCACAAATGACCACCACCCTTTGAATATCTGCCAATTAGCTCTCTCCTCTCCGCTTCTCCCCTTTCGATTCTTAAGTGTCCATCTTCCCTGACGCACAGCAACTCATTTACAAAATTGATATCGAATGACGTTCCCATTAACGTCCTAAGCGTATAGCCTCACAATCAATGTTATAAATAATTCATTTCAGATTTGACCTTCATAACGCAGGTCTTTAGTTTTGTTGTTATGTTTGTTCCGCTTCCTGTTTAAAAATAAATACATACGAAAAATGCCAGGGAACATTGTATTCTGGCTGGAGTTAAAGGGCATGCAGTGTCGTGTATTTTAACCAAATCTGATTTTGCTTCCTATTGGAAGTTCTACAAAGTCATTCAAGTCAATCTCAACGTATTCAAATTATAAAATATTGACGTGTTTATTATCATATATACAAAGTGTAGAAAGACAATCACTTCGTTTTTTAAGTTTTCTGAGATAGGTTATCGGTCGTATTTCTATTGTCAAGATAACGAGGTGTTTCAATATTATAGTGCTTTTCATGCTTGTAAGAAAAAAAAGACTTTTACGCAGTTCTTGCAACTGGGGTTCCCATCTCGGATAGTTGGAATAGACACACTAGCACAAAAGCAATCACACTTCCATACGAACAATCGTAGTCGCGAATTCACTTTTGTATAATAGATACACTGCATGTCAGTATTCCACAATCAGAGCATGGCACGTACTGTAGTAGGGTCGTATCGGCATTTTGAGAAGCACTGGCGTCGGCGGGGCAGCGTGCGTGGCGCGGAGGCGAGCGGGCGGGAGAGCGGGAGAGCGAGCGAGCGGGCGGGCGGGCGGGCGGGCGGGCGGGCGGGCGGCGGAGAGCGAGCGAGCGGGCGGGAGAGCGGAGAGCGGGCGGGAGAGCGAGCGAGCGGGCGGGAGAGCGAGCGGGCGGGCGAGCGAGCGGGCGAGCGAGCGAGCGAGCGAGCGAGCGAGCGAGCGAGCGGGCGGGTGGGCGAGCGGACGGAGCGAAGCTTCGCTTTCCATCAGGCGCGGCGCGGCGCGGGCGGGGTGGGCGGGGCGGGGTTCACCAGCGCAGCCTAATTGGGGAGGCGGCGCACGGGGCCACGCGGCAGGGCGCGGAGGGCGGGTTGCGCACCTCTCTTTCTCTTTCACGGCCCCATTCGCTTTCCTGTCCATTCGTTTCCCATCCGTACATCTAAAGGTGGTCCCGGGCTTCGGCACCAAAGTTGTTGGAACATTTCACTGCTGGGTTTGTTTTTACAAAATAAACTTGCTCTGAACATATTACGAACGTTGCTTCAACCAACATGGTATCTATTGCAACTATTTTCTACTGTTGTCGGTAAATTAATGAGTTATCTGCTGTTCTGTGCTTCGTTTACCCTCCCCATCATTTCATCTAACATTCATCGAAATGTCGCTCGTCCATTTTCCTGGACATCGTTTTCGCTTCTGGTCTTCCGTCATCCCCAGACACCTTCATGAGTGAGTTCACGCAGGCAAAATTATAGAGCCACAAGCTCTTCCATGCGGCAACGTCAAACGCGGTGGCTCTTGGACTGCTTATTTACCCATGATTTTCTTAAACTATAAGCAATCGCTCTATAAAATAAAAACTAGATCATTTAGAAAACGATATCTGGTATACGTGTGCAGGTGGAAACATAGTAGAACCAAAGAGGAGTGCATTTCGTAAACCGCCGAAGAGGAAAAGCTAGCGTCCTCCCGCACAGCAAAGTCCACGTGACTCAGGGCTTCTCGGAGGCGGAACTTCATTATGGCTCCTTCCGCGCCTCTCTGGCGTTGTGATTGCGCTCCAAAACGATTCCTCCGTCCCTCTCCTCCTCTATTCGTCCGCCTGCATGTTCGCGTTGCGCCCCCTTCTGCTCGTCTCGCGCGCTCTATCGCCCGGCCTGGATTCTCGCTCACTTTCCTTTCTTCCCCTCCGGAAAACAATTCCCCCGTCCGTCCAGTGCTTCGGCGTACCAACCCACTGACGTGCACACTCAGACACACACGTCCGTCCTGCACCACCATCGGACTTGCCCGCCCGCCCGCCCGCCGCCCGCCCGCCCGCCCGCCCGCCCCACCGCCCGCCCCGCCCCGCCGCCCGCCCGCCCCGCCCGCCCGCCCGCACCGCCCGCCGCCCGCCCGCCCGCCCGCCCGCCCCGCCCGCCCGCCCGCCCGCCCGCCCGCCCGCCCGCCGCCCGCCCGCCCGCCCGCCCGCCTGCCCGCCCGACCAACCACCCGCCCGCCCGCCCGACCAACCACCCGCCCTACCGACCAACCACCCACCCGCCCGCCCGCCCGACCAACCACCCGCCCGCCCGCCCGCCCGCCCGACCAACCACCCGCCCGCCCGACCAACCACCCGCCCGCCCGACCAACCACCCGCCCGCCCGACCAACCGCCCGCCCGACCAACCTCCCGACCGCCGCCCGACCGCCCGACCGACCGACCTAGGTAAAATTCAGTCGCTGTCTGGAGGAGAATTCTAGCGGCCGGCTGCTCTATTTCCATAATTTTCCATAATTTCTCCGATTAACACCAGGCGAATGCTGCAGCAGTAACTTAACAAACGGGCCACGAACCGCCCGCGATCTTTCTTTGTGCTTCCGTGCCCTCTTCTCACCTCTTCACACACAGTTTCACCACTACACTCATCATGCACTACACTATCACACATGCCGGGAGAGCGGTCAGTGACTTAGAACTTGTTCCGGCTGGGACGGTGTCTCGTTGGTAGGAGATACCTAGTTGGGGAAAACCACGCTAATCGACGGTAGATTGGCGCCGGATCTCGCCATCCAGTGGAGGAAGATCATCGCCACCTCCCGATGAAAGACATACACTACACTTACAGGACTAATGACCTCAGTAGTTGCGCCCGGAATCACTAACCAATCAATCAATGTTCACCACCTATAACCCCATTGTAAAGTTTCCTGGCAATGTCTCTAATCGTGCCTTAGCGTGTACATCAGTTGCAAGGGAAATTCGTAGACCAGAAGGGCCTAAGTTAAATTCCGATGGTGGCTTTTGACATCAGTCTAATGGTTATGAAGGCACACTCTTGATGAATTCTAAAAACTAGCTGATCTGAAGGATCATTTTCGTGGCTTATTTCGATAAATTCCATGAGAGTGCTCGAGAAGAACTTTTAACATTTGAGCATATAGCCCAATCATATATCAATGGGCATATAGCATCAAGCACAATCATGCGTTTCTCAGCGTGTTCCAACTCAACTCCATACCAAATCACGTATGTCGGAAAAACACCGGCAGTAGAAATTGGGGTGAAGCCTCTAAATGTCCGGATGTACCGTAGAAAATAAGTATTCTGAAACTTCCAATCATTCCACTTACAGAAACAGTTCATTTGTGTATCAAGCATTGTAAACTATCTAGACATTTTGGGCCTGCGTTAGGCATGTGCCTGATATCTCGCGGCTCTGGTCACCATACATCATCGGCAATCTCGGTAACAGGAGGACGTTCGATCACAGAATTTATTTAGAAGCATAGAAAAGCTTTAAAGACCATCCCATATTCTTATAACGATACCGCGATATCAAAACGTGATGTGAGATTTGAAACTGGAGATGCATGCATGGGATGTAATGACTCTTGAATCTGTCATCGATAATGAATATTGTATTGAATTGAATTTGCCTTATTTTACGTGGCGAGTCTGAGGCCATGAGGTCTGCTCTTCCGTCTGACCACGCAAATTTCGTTACACTCCTTTCACCAAATCATGGGAGAAAGAAGGTATTTCTTGGGCGACGAAACAGGCGATTTGCATTTAGCTCAGAGGCATCATTTAGGCTTGAGGATCTTTTACATGCAGTAAATGTACTAACATGGGACAGCTGGCTTTACTTCCTCTCGAAGGAAGGCGTACGAAGGATTTTTTCGCCCGTAAAATCCACGGTTTCGATCGGGTTTGAACCGGCAAATTTGGGTATTTCCGATACGCTAACCGCTACACCATCGCCACCGCACATTGTACACAAACTAGCATTTTCTCTCTATCCTACTATTATTCTTCATGTAGTTTGTTTTCCTCCGTTCTCACTGTCTTTCCCCGACTCTGTCCTCCTGTTTCGTCAGTCGCCTCAAACAAGTGAGATCCTCGGAGGCGAAGTGCGCCTGCCAGCTGGCCGTGCAGGGCGCCGATGGGAGGGGCTGGGAGATAAGGCCAGCCGCGGGCGAGCAGGCGGCTCGTGCGTTTACTGCCCCAAAACAAGCGATTCCGCACGCGTTTATGGGCGCAGGCGGGCAGTGCAGCGGCGGCGTAAAGACCCCGACCCAGCACGAGCGTACACGCTCTCCGACTGCCCCTCCCTGCGACTATCACCGGCATCCCTGTTAGGCATCCCGCTACGCGTCCCGCTACGCGTCCCTACCGTCCTGCTACGCGTCCTCCGCTACGCGTCCTCGCTACGCGTCCTCCTATGCGTCCTCGCTACGCGTCCTCCATGCGTCCCGCTAGGTCCTCGCTACGCGTCCCGCTAGCGTCCCCTAGCGTCCTCGCTCACGGTCCCTACGGTCCTCGCATGCGTCCTCCATGTCCCGCTACTAGCGTCCCTCAGCGTCCTGCTAGTGTCCTCAGCATAGTCCTCACAGCGTCCCTGCATGCGTCCCGCTATGCGTCCCGCTACGGTCCCTGCTACGTCCCATGCGTCCTCTAGCGTCCCGCTACGCGCCCCTCTACGCGCCCCTGCTATGCGCCCCGCTACGCCCTGCACATGTTCCCTCTGTTCCTCGCTATGGTCCTCAGCATGGTCCTCGCATGGTCCCTGCTATGTCCTGCTAGCGTCCGCGCTAGCGTCCGCTGCTAGCGTCCTCCTAGCTGTCTCGCAGGTCCCTACAGGTCCTCATAGCGTCCTCTGCTACGGTCCCAGCTACGCGTCCTCAGCTCACGTCCTCCTATGTCTCAGCGTCCTCTGCATGCGTCCTCAGCATGCTGTCCTCGCATGGTCCTCACATAGGTCCTCTAGCGTCCCACATAGGTCCTCGCATGTCCTCACATGTCCTCAAGTGTCCGCATGTCCTCCATGTCCCATGCTGCTATGTCCTGCTACGGTCCCGCTACGCTCCCGCTGCCCCTGCATGTTCCCTGCATGTCCCGCTATGGTCCCGCACAGCTGTCCCCGCATGGTCCCGCTATGGTCCTCACTGTCGCGTCACGCTACATGTCCTCGCTGTCCTCACTGTCGCTATGCTGTCCCGCATACGGTCCTCACATGGTCCTCAATGTCCTCACGGTCCTCCTACTGTCCTCGCTACGCGTCCCACAGCTACTGCGTCCCTGCTACGCGTCCTCGCTACGCGTCCCGCTACTGCGTCCCGCATGCGTCCTCGCATGCGTCCCACCTGTCCCGCTAGCGTCCCGCTAGCGTCCCGCTAGGTCCCGCATCCGTCCCGCTAGCGTCCCGCACGCGTCCCGCAACGCGTCCCCTTGTTCCGCTTCCAACCCACATTTCAACTCGGCGCGTTTTCTCTCAGCTGGCTGATCCCGCTTCCGCGTTTTTTACTATCAGGCCATCCATCTTCTCTTGCATATGCACAAGAGAGCTCATGCAAACTGTTCCAACAACGAAGTCATTGCTTCCACCGTGCATTGCACTCTATTCCCTTCACTGCTCTTACCATTTGTGTTTTACTATCCATATATGCAGCAACATTACATTTCCTTGTAGATAAATTACCAGGGAGCTCAAGGACAGAAATATTTAGTGTGAGAGACAGTGATTGGTTTTGGAATATCAATATGTTAAAATTAAAATTTAAGACTCGGTTTGATTTGTGGAAGTGTGTGCTACAACTTAATCTTCAAGCCATCAATAATCTGAGAAGCCAGCTGAGAAGAATATACTACCCTAGCCTTTAAGGAATAACATTGCATATAGGTTAAGCATGATAGCTTACATCGTAAGTTACATTTTTCTTTTTCTTAAAACTGGTATATCAGACGAATCAAATTGTTATCTTATGGCCATAAGAAGGTGTCCAAAAGACGGCATTTTTTATAAACATCAACTTCTGTTCTTAATTTGTCTTTGAGAAAAAATTGGTCCTACATGTCACTAAATTTAATACTTTCAAAACAGGTTTTTATTGATTCTAAGGAAATGAGCAATAGAAATGGATTGTTCTAACAAAATCTCAAATTTACATCAAATTTGTGTTTGAATGGAACCATTGTTTTACTTTTTAAAGGCTCAATTAACTATTTTAGAGCAAAATTAAAAACTATTCATCAACATGTGTTTCCATTAGCCGCTCATAGAGCGCCCTGCTTTAGATGCAACGCCTTTCAGCAGCAAGCCCGCCGAACATCCGTGTTTCGCTAGTTGCTTATTGTGCAGGCGCATTTTATTTCTTTGTACTACAATGAACTTCTAGCTCTTTTCCTTGAATCGATACCTACTCCGTCACACTTCGCTGACGTGGTAACTTCCCCTCCACCTCTGTGGAGCTCTATATAGCGCGGTGCGCCTTTGCCGCTTTGCCCTTCCATGCCATTCTGATATGTAAACGTTACTCTGCTCGAGTTCCGAGTGCCTATTCAATTATTCTGTATTTTCGTATTTTGTTGGTATTTCGTTGCAATTTCTCTTTCAGCTTTTTGTGCAGCAAGAAAAATGTTCTTTGTAAAATTTGTTATATGCATTTTGGTCGTTTGTTAATAAATGTTCAATTTTTGAGTGTACTGGATTGTCATATCTTCACTTTAGAGATTCCGTAGTTTGAAAGCTCCTGTGTGTACCCGGACCTTATGCGTGATTTCTAAAGTTTGAAAGATACGCCAGTAATCGAAGTCTTATGTTTAGGGGTTTTAGTGTTAGCCCTGACCAAATCCGATAGGTAATTGTTGCATGGTCCACCTCTATTTCCTTCTTTGGTTAGGTGTTCGTTAAATTTCTTTTGTTTTGCTGTTTAATACAGCTGGCGGCCGTAAAATAGTAATTTTTTCCACTTTTCGCCCTTTAAATACAATAAAATTATTCGACAGTCACATCTATATTTTCTCTTTGTCATATCATTACTTTTTTCACTTGAAGTTTACCATGCTGCCAGACGTTCCTACGCGATCAACATGAATTAAAATAACTGACACCAAAATACCTCTCTTTTATAATCAGAGTGATCAGTTAACACCTTTTTTACCTTTTATGCATGTCGATTTTTCTTGATAAAAGTTCATAAAATATTTGCTTTCAAGTGCACGATTCTTTGCGTGCTATGTAATCGTAGAAATATGTACCAACAAGTACAATAGTAAAATAAGAGTGAATTTGTGATAAATCACATTTAACGAAGACTCACCTGGGACATATGTCGAAATACATGTACTCCTTGCTACTTGAGAATATATTGTTTTAATTGTACTTTTTTCAGGAACTCATGATTAAGTTCCATTATATACCTCCAGATAATGCATACATATGTCATTATCTTGATAAAAAATTGCACAAAAATCAGTAACAAAATAATTTGAGCGAACATTTAAATAAAGTAGGCATTTGAAATTTCAGATTTTTCAGAATACCACTCTTCAAATATGTACAGGTTTAACCGATATCGGGGTATTCTAGAACTGAAGCAAAACATTACCTTTTTTATTAGATATAAGAAAATAATCCTTTCTAGTAGATCCACATTAAGCTGCCTGCCCAATATTCCCTTCTCTACTGTAAACTGTACTCTAAGTCAAGTGTGTAAGGGGAGCAGTACGTAATATCCGGGTCACACGCCCCTCATCTCGAAGCTAAGAGTTCAAGTTCGAGACTAGGAAAACGAAGAAATTGTTCATACGCGACTATAAACAGTAATTTATCTACAAACTTTTCAGATACGAACGATCACTATTCCATGGAATGTCATCAGCCTCTTGAAATCCCCCCCGCTTTCGTCACATTCCCTTCACTATATTTACACCTTTCTTCCCCTCTATTCCATTCCCCCCTATCCTTCCCACCCGCCCAACACCCACACATCCCTATTCCACCCCAGTCCCCCACTACCGCGTTCCCACCTCGAGCCGTGTCGGTGGGAAAGGCGCCATCAAACTCACTCCCATGTAATGGACCTGTAAATTCTGAGCGGTTACCGCTGTTGCCTGCCCCCTCTTCACATCTCCCCTCCCACCTCCCTCACACAGTTATGAGGCAAAAAAACGTAAAGATAAAGCAGCGCGAGTTTGGAAACAAGATAGCAGCGCCCGCTCGCCCCCCCCTCTCGCAGGACCTTGACGGTGACGTCATCAGGCGTCACCCGCGACGACAGTCCGGAAAAGTGGGACTGGGGGCTTCTGACTGCTCTGGAACTATGCGTCAAAAATATGTTTTGTATACGAGTTGTTTAAGTGTGCACATGCAAAAAAGCTTTAGTATATTTTATTTTAAGTGTATTAACAAGCAATGAGTAATTAAAATGTATTAACAAGCGATTAGTAATTAAAATGTATTAACAAGCAATGAGTAATTAAAATGTATTAACAAGCGATTAGTAATTAAAATGTATTAACAAGTAATGAGTACTGAATTTCAATAAAAATTGCAAATTAGAACCAATGTTCGCTTCTTGTATTCTCATCACCTCTATTAAGCGGCCATATGTGCTAACCGTAATTTTTCTCCAGGTCGTTCAATGACGGGTTTCACTATAGAAAAATGTTTCTTGCGTTATTGCACATTCAACATCTGATTTTTAAGTTTACTTCCGGCAACAATGCTCTGATGAGCAACTGAGTAAGTTCCCCCCCATTGTTGTTTTATGCCAGCGAATGTAGCGCAGGCGTGTCAGCAGGAAGAAAGGTCGTGAGTTTGAATTGCACGTACAATATGCTTTCGCACGTACAAAGTGTTTGTCTTATAATTTTGATGTGATCGGCAATGAAAAACATCCATTTCATAATATCTTCCTTATCATCCATTAACTAATTGTCTAGTGGCGCACAGCCTCTAACCAGTCTAGAGGTTGAAAACGAATGAATGAAGTATTTTCATGCCTATATTCCTCTCTGAATGACAATCAAGCAACATAACTAGAAACAAGGGAATGCGTGACATACCCAAACCTAACTTCGCCGTAGACGTATGAATCCCAGAATTTTAGAATTTTAATGATTTGGAGGAAATGTAATAATTATGGATCTAATTATTTCAAAGGTTTACAAATGGTTGGTTGGTTAGTTGTTCCGGGCGCGTCAACAGTTTAGGTCATTAGTTCTGTAAGTGCAGTGCATGTTTGCTTCCTCGGGAGATGGCGGTGATCGTCGGCGGGGTTTCACCCTAATCAGGATTCTCCTAGCCGGGATATGTGGTGGGGGTCTCCCGGAATGTGTGGTAGTGTAGTGCGTGTTAGTGTGTGTGTGTGAGTGTGTAAGGGGAGAAGATAGGAGAAGGAAGAAGAAGGAAAGATCGCGCGCGGTTCATGGTCCGTTTGTTAGGGTATTGCTCCGACATTCGCCTGGTGTTGATGGAAGAAACCACGAAAAACTACCGATCACAGCAGCCGGCCACTAGATTATCTTCCAGACTGCAACTGAGTTCGACTTAGCTGAATACTAGTTTCGAAAATCCTGCCCACCGTCAGGACTGGAACACAAATGTCAGTAATATAATAGATTCTCAAGAACAGTGGAGGAGCAAGGTCCAGGAGGCATCCAGAGCGGTATGCATGATATTAGCCCCCCCCCCCAGGTTTGTGGCAGTGTCTCCACTACCCTAGCGTTGGTAAAACGGAAGAACTTGATAGTTTTTACCCCTTTTAATATAAAAAGTTGCATCTATTTCCACGTCTATTGCACCGAAGCAACTTTGGAAGGTCTGGACTTTGCGTTTAGGAGGAGGGGTTGCGGCTGTGGGAGTGGAAGGGGAGGGACTCGGCCTATCCCGCTGCTCTCGCTACATTAGGGAGAGAAAATGCTGAAGAATTTTACGGTTTACACTAATTACACTATTCATTTAAAACGTGCTTATTGCCACTGGGATAGAATGAGTTATTACAAAATGTACGTATATGGAGGGGATGAGTAACAGGAAAACTGATATAATGACTTATTGCCCCAGCTCCTGTACTGAGGGTCTGGCACTATTTGTCACAAAACTTCGCAACTCGCACTAATCTTAAAAATAAAAATTGCACTAATTACTTGTGAGGTTTTTAACACGTTTAAACTGAATAGCGGCTAATCTGACAGACTAACGCATTCAATCACACATCATTCCATACAAACGTCATGTTAAGAAACAATTTTCATTTCAGGTACCCTCAAAACATTATTTACAACCAATATCTCGCCTTAGACTTTTCTTAATCGTATTCAATACTTGCCCTCTTTTTCATGTATAACAGGGGAAAGAAAACACCAACAATAAGACAGAAAATGTTTGTATATTGCGAATTCAGGCAACTTTAAATATGAGAGTTTGCCCATATTACGATATTATTATGCAGCTTTCAAAAGATTGTTTAGCTTCGCAACATTCCACACTAACTCTAAAAGTAGAAATATGTAAATAATTCATATAAACATTGAGCTAAAGCTGACTCTAATATTTCTTTATTATTTCAGAAATTCCAACCTCGAACGTTACTAAGTAATCTTCCGCTGCTCTATCTTCTCTTTTACGAGTACCTTGCTTGCAGATCATACGTTCTTTTTATAGCCGAGATACGAGGATCACAACTTGTGACGTATTTACATTCGGGAAATAACCGGGCGCGTTTTGCTTCCTTCAGCAGTTTAATTAAAGCGGAGAGCCCGTGTAATGGAATGGGCGGGGGCTCGCGCGCCTGCCCGCTCAGCTCCGCTCCACTCTACTCCACTCCACTCCACTCCACTCCGCGAGCGGACGGGACGTGGAAGGGGAAGAGGGAAGGGGATTCCGCGAACGAGGAAGAGGAGGAGGCGGAGGAAGAGGAGGAGGAGGAGGAGGAGGAGGAGGAAAAGAGGAGGAGGAATAGGAAGAGGGGAATAGGAAGAGGAGTAATAGGAAGATAAGGAGGAGGAATAGGAGGAGGAGGAGGAGAAAGAGGAAAAGAGGCGTTGAAAGAGGAGGAGGAAGAGGAAAAGGAGGAGAAGGAAGGGAGGAGGAATAGGAAGAGGAGGAGGAGGAATAGGAAGAGGAGGAGGAGGAATAGGAAGAGGAGGAGGAGGAATAGGAGGAGGAGGAGGAGGAATAGGAAGAGGAGGAGAGAAAGAGGAGGAGGAGGAAGAGGAAAAGGAGGAGGAGAAGAGGAGGAGAAAGAGGAAAAGGAGGAGGAGGAATAGGAAGAGGAGGAGGAGGAGGAAATGAAACGCGCGGCCAAAGCTGGAGAAACTGGATGGATACTAAGAGGAAACCGATTGAAGACGTGTAGTGGGAAATATAGAAAATACGCTCAAGTAGAGGTCGCATAACTATACATTACACCAACGTTTTTATTTTTGGCGTTTCCGTATGGTAGGTCAATTGCTAGTTCAGATTTTAGTGTTCTGTTCTCTTGTGTCTGTTATCAAGATGTCTAGGTTTGATTTACTTCACTTGAGAGCAGTATTCAAGATGGCTTTCACAGTAATGGGGAAGTTATCGTTGTAAGTTAAAGATAGAGATTGAAAGGTAGAACTTTATTTCTTCGGCCTTATATTTTTTTTTGGTTGGCACACTGTAAGGTTTATATCTTTGTTGCACAATGCACTTCTAGCTATCAATATTAGTTGGTGTTCACTTAACTATAGAATAAGAAGTGCTTGCTTAAATCCAAGTCGACCAAATGATTAAAGTCATTTAACTGAAGAAATCTCGAATATCCCAATTTTAGTAAGACTATTTACCGATTTATTAACGTGTTGATCTAGAATTAAGCTCCAGGTCGAAGTCAAACTACGGTGGGAATAAGTGAAATGTATCCATCGTATGATGTACGAGTAAGTGAGTAGGTTTATGAAGTATAACGTTGGTTCCAGATTCGGCGCAACAGGGTTGGCTCGGCCAACTGACGATACGATCAAACAATTGAAGTAACCATTATTTTTATATTTAATTTGGGTTGGTACAATCGGATTTAGAATGAGTACAATTAATTTATTCAAAAATTTCGAAAACAACCAGTTCACGCTGACTACGTTTTTCACTTATGACGTTTTAAAAATTTTCTAAAGAGTTTGGTTAATGCTTGGGGAAGGATTATTTTAAAATGTGTTTTGTTATTTACGTCGGTAAAACACACTTAGCTCCTTAGCAACCAACCAACTAAACGACTTTTTAAGGGCGCGTCCTTAACAATGGCCGTTAAAATGCTCGAGAGGCCAATAAAAATATTTTAGCGGACTCACGGGTTTTGATTTTACAAGTGTTCATACATTTTTGAATAAATTTGACCCTTTTGTCCCACTTGTCCTTTTTGTCACATTTCGTCCATTTTGTCCCCCATGACTCATTAGTCCCCTTTTCATTTTCCCCCATTATCCGTTTTGTCTCATTTGCTCCATTTTGTCTAATTGTCCCAGTGTGATCAATTATTCCATTTGACTTCTTATCTTATTTGCCCTATTGTCCCATTCTTACTCTTTCCCAATTTTCTCAATTTTGTCTGCATTGTCCCATTTTGCTTCCATGTCCTCTTCTTCCTTTCCACGCTTTATCCCACTTGTCCCCATTTGTCCCTCATTATCCTTTTGATCTTACCGCACTCTACGATTGTTATTTGAAACCGGAACACCGTTCTAACACCCCCCTTTGCTACAGAACATCGATATTAATGGCAGCTTCTTAACTCGTGAAAGTCTTAAATGTTTATTTTGAATAACTAGAATAAATAGAAATAACGAAAAGGATTATAAGTAACACGTCCTCTATTATGCTTCAAGACCTTGTTACATAAATAACTAATATAGTCTTAAGAAGGTAATTCATCTGAATCAATTGTTTATATTCAAAATTATTTGAATCTCAATAAAAATGTTATTTCACTATATTTAGACCGCACAGAGAGGGATTTGCGTCTTGATTGAAAGTTCCGTGCCGGGGCCTACCTCCGCGTGAGCGCTGGCCTTCCGGAGCCGCAGGCGCGGGGGGTCGTGCGACGGAAGCGGGGATGGAAGGCTGACCTCTGGTGCGCGATGAAAGCCGGGGGCGGCGGGATACAGGGGCGAGGCCGGAGCGGAAGAGGTAAACCGGAAGGGCTGTCTCGCAAGAAAGCGACAGCTGCCTGGCCCGCGACGGCGCCCGCCCCTCGGTTCCGCTCGCGCCTACGCCCACGCTCCGGCCTTCATCTTCGCCTTTCGCCCCGCCCTCACCCCATCCTCGCCCACGGCCTCACCCGCGTCCTCACCATGGGCCTCGCTCCGGTCGGCCGGAAATGGAAACAATTCGCGCTTGCCCCGCGCGGGGCGCGGAGGGCGTGGCGGGGAGATGGCTCCATCGTACGCACCCCTCCCGCGCCTTGGCCGGCCGCCGGGCGGTCGCGCGCGCTCTAACGAGCAATTTATAAGTCGCGCGCGGGGGCGGGCGGGGGGGGGGGGGCGGGGCGGGTCATGCGATATGAAATACGCGCGCGCGATAGCGGTCACGCCACGCGAAGGGCGGAGGGCTATTCCGGGCGCCCTCACCTGCGCCGCCCGCGTTTGTTTCCTCCCCCGGCGCGCGGGGGCCGGCGCTCGTAAAGAGGCGATTTTATTTCGCGCTCCTTGGCGTCGCGCGGGAGATTTATCCGTCGCCTCGCGGCGCGTCGCCCAGGCGGAGGCGGAGGGGGCGGGGCCGGGGAGAGGCGCCGCGCCGAATTTAGAGGGCTCCGCCGCCGCATGTGCAGGCAAGCGGGTGAGCGAGGCGGACGGGGAGAGAAGGGTGGAGATGCAGATGTGGAGGGGAATGTAAAGACAGAGGTGGAGGAAAAGTAGATGGTAAAGTTAAAGGTGGCGGTGGAGTTAAAGGTAGGTGGTTAACGGTGGGAGTTAAAGGTGGCGGTGGAGTTAGAGGTGGCGGTGGAGTTAAAGGTGGCGGTGGAGTTAGAGGTGGCGGTGGGATTAAAGGTGGCGGTGGAGTTAGAGGTGGCGGTGGAGTTAAAGGTGGCGGTGGAGTTAGAGGTGGCGGTGGGATTGAGAGGTGGCGGTGGAGTTAAAGGTGGAGATGCAGAGGATGTTGGAGTGGTAGGGCGTGAGCTACAACGGGTATAGGCGTAGAGGTTTGAGTGGGGAGAGAAAAGAAGAATATTGGAGGGTCAAGCTGCGGGAAATGGCAACACGGAAAGCCTGATGCTAGGGTAGGGTCGAAGCGCTAAGCTTAAACGTGCACGCGTGAGGCGGGGCCGGAGGGAGTCGGGAAGCGGCGTCGACGCCGAGTGGGGCGGGTCGCTTGCGTTGCTGCCGTCCAGGAGCCGAGGACCTGCGCCGTGTCACGCGCAAGGGCACGTGTCCGGAGGCCCTTACTAGAGCGTGACCCACGAGCCAATTCTTCATTGGCCTGAACCACCCTGCCTCCTCAGGAGCACCCGCAGGTGCTGCAAAAGCGCGTTTTTTTAATTAAGTCCTCCCAATACGTGCCTGGAATTAAATAAAGAGAACGACGGATTAAAAATAAAACTTGTTTACAGTACATCATTTTCCATGATTTTTGAACCATAAAAAATCTTTTGAACATTTACATCTTGAAACGAATTAGAGTTTATTTAAATGGAATTTTGATAATTGAGGTATCAATTAAAGAAACAGAACTTGACAACTGTGATTGCTTTATAATTCTTTCAGATTTACCAAGCATGAATTGTATTTCTTTTCAATTCAAAGGAAATTGAAATTATCATATATCGTCATATTACAAGTTACACTGATTAATTTCACGTATTAAAATTCTCCTCTCTTACGTTTTATACATATTTTTTTTCAATTTATTTTTAATATTGCGTTTTGCTACATTTTCTATACCAACTTTAATTGGATGGCCGTAAAATTGACGAATAGACAAATGCGATGAGTGTAGAATGCACGTCGAAACTATTCACGGTAACAGCTAATTGTCTTTGTTAGGAAGTGATGATTGCAAGATACAAAATTTGCGCGGCGGCTACGGATGCCAATTAATTGCAAAAGAAGTGGGAGTTAGTTCGTTATAGAATTGATTGGATTTGTGTCTATTTCGGTCGTTTTTATATATCTCATTAGTTTTCGGTCTAGTTAGTTTCTGCAAATACAGGTTTTATATATTCTTAATGAGGACAATCTTTTTATCCTCTGGACTGGCTGAATTAGCTCTTGGCAACACATGTTGCTACTGCAGTGATTCTGCGGTCCTAGAGTTCGAGTCCCGTCGATGAAGGGTTTTCCCGTGCCAGATAAATAGCTATGAACAATTCAATCACGATTTGGAGGAGAATTCTAGCAGCCGGCTCTGGTCGGATGTTTTACGCGGCTTCTCCGATTCATACCAGGCAAGTACCGGACCAGTAGCTCAAGAAACGGGCCAATGTCCTCGTGCGATCTTTCCTTTCTCATCCTTATCTTCCCATTTCTCATCTCTCTTTATACTCGCACATGCCCTACACTACATCACATGTTGGGAGACCTGACGGGTGCTCAGTGCTTGTCCCGTCCGAAGTGATACGCGATGGTGGACCCGATTGGCCGGCGCCAGATCTCCGCCCTGGAGGAGAAACACCGCCTCCTACAGGGACACTAATTCACTGAGCTATTGAGCATAAGAGTTGACGCTCATCGGAAACATCAATCAATCAATCAAAATCAATCAATCAATGAATCAACCAAAAATCAACCAATCAAACAATAAACAATCAATCAATCAATCTTACTTAGGGCATTTTTGGGAAGGTTACAAGACACTAGAAATGTGCTAAAAGTCTCTTGAGTCAGCAAGCTACTGCGCGAGAGTAAGAGATCGTGTGTACAATTAGGGACAGATTCCGCTTGTTATTGTCGTAACACGTTGCACGTACAGTTGAAAAGCGAATAAATATGTTCGGTTTCTGCTTGTTCGCCCGCTCCACTATTAGATCGCTCGCCGGCCATGCGTACACTGTAATTTTAATTACGTCGTTCGGGCTTCGTGACTTGACCTCTTTGCCGTCCGCCTTCCCGACCCATTCGGTGTCACGTGGAGTCCTCACCCCCTCTTCAGTACCCGGCTGCGCAGTTTCGGATTTTAATTGCCCTCTAACGTGTTCGTGATAGCAGCAATAACGATTCCAAACGATAATTTGTGAGGAAAGTGCTTTTCTTTTAACAATTTTCACGATCATTATTTCGGCCTCAGTTAAACGCTGCCGATGAAGAAATTTTATCTCCGGCCTTGTTTTAACGGTTCTGCTCTAATTCGCTGAAAAATGTCTGACGAAGTATTTAAATTAACTGTAAATAATTAACGCAATGAAGTAGATTCTCTCGTTTGGATGTCCAATCACTGAGATAACTCATTACTACAGCCGGTGCTGCAGAATCGGACGCTTGCGGCCGGTGCTGCAGAATCGGACGCTTGAGACGTTTTTATTTTCAAGGAACACTTTGAAAATATTATATATGTACTGACTACGCACCTTTCCTTCCTGGCTTTTGGTAGTTTCCATAGTGTACAGAGGCAATTATTTGTGTTTAGCTCTAACAACTAACAGAAAGTTTGTTCATATTTATAGGACGCAATGAAATATATTTTCTGGTGTATTGAAGAAGCGTTCTGTCAATTCCATTTTATTAGCCACTAGAAAAATATTTTCTTTGTCAAAATAAATATTTTGCGACAAAGAGATGAAGAGCGCGCAGCGTGTACTATTTAACCAGTCCTCGGGATGTGCAGGTTTGACGACCAAAAATGTTTTTGCTGCTACAAGCACTGAGCAACACGCATTGCAAAATTATTAGTTACAAATTCATGCGAACCAAAGCAAAAGCATCACCGACGTTTTACGGTTGCTAAAGAACTAAAATGTGTCCGACAATCGTAAATGGTAAAATGTAAATCTTAAATGAAATAAACCAAAACATTAAAACAGCAGGGAAGGAATGTGAAGAAACCAGGTACAAGTATTTTAGAGTTTGTAGTCACGCAAAGAGACCTGAATCAGACATCATTTTAATATATAATTTATTAAAACGTAACGTGATATATAGAAAAATAAAAAAAATTAGACATATTTTGAAAATCAGGTTATAAAACATGGTATCAACATTATTTGAGACACCAATTTACCCACATCATCTCGTAAGAAGTTTTATAAACTACAACATTTAAAACACATTAAGATCGTCAAAACAACCTTCACATACTAAACTGTCGAAACAAATGTTAGGGAAATATGTTTGTATTAGGTGTTATATAACTAATGTAATGTAATAAATGTAATAAATAATGAAATGTTATTGGTATTTTTCTATTATTTTTATTTTATTTTAATTTATTTATTTTAAAACTGAAGTCAGGTTTTAGTCTCTTTATAAAAGTTTGTTACAGAAAAATATTTTTTAAACAATTTCAAGATGTATATTTCACTATTGTATTTACCTGTTAAGTTTAGAAAACCATTGTTAATTGAGCAAATAAAATAATTATGCAACATTGTGTGAACATTTTTAATTTTACTTCAAATTCACATAATGAATAAATAAAAACTGTTCTTTGAAAATAATTCTAAAAAACTACAAAAATGGTCTCAAATGTTAACTTTGCCACCCAAACGTTTCAATTGATACATGGTGATTCAATGAGTATACTTGCACAATGTCAGTAATTCTGCCCCAGCCGATTTCTGGTTGAATCTGATGGTATTCCTGTAAACATACCATGAGATGAAATAATATAAGAATAATAACAATAAATTATTTTTAAAAGTGACAATACAAATAGAATTTGTTGAGAATTTAAGACGCATTGAAATTTTTTGGAATATCCGAGACAGGTATACAAAAATTTTAATGTTAAATTCTATGAAAAGAAAATCTGTACAACCCACGCACCTGAAACCTATGCTGTAAAGGTGCTCATTTCTCTTGAAGATATAATACTTTCTGATTGACTTGTGTGCAATGAAAGGCTTTGCGGTCAACTTATTTCTCGCAAGCATGTTTATTGCGGGTAGGACAACTCGCTCCCACCCCACCCCACCCCCTGCCCGACTTCGCTGCCGATTGGCGCCCCGCATGCCGCGGAGACAAACGCCGCGCGAAGGAGCGGGCAAAATAAGAAGGGAGAGAAGTAAAAAGTAAGATATAAGAGGGAAGCGGAAAGTAGTGCAGGGAATGTTTTGGGAGGGGTTTGGTGGGGATGACGAGGAGGAACGAGGGGCGGTAAAGGGATGGGGAAGAGAAGTGGAAGAGAGGGGTCAGAATATAAGGGAGGGGGAGGAGAGGGGAGGGGATGTGGGGGGGAAGAGTGGACGAGGTGTGCATAGGAGAAGATGCATGAATGTAAGAAAGGGGGGAGGGGAGTGGAGAGAAGAGGAGTGGCCTTAATACTGCTTGGAGCGAATACGAGTGGTTCGCGGGGAGTGTTAAATGTCGCTTGTTTTCCTCGGCGAGGGCGATGACCGATCTTCGGTGCCGTACAGAAATGAAGAACGAACTCTCATGAACTCTCTTTGGTTGCAAATCAGTCGCATTGTGCTGGAGAGAAGTGGCAATGGATCAATAAAGAGGGTGGAAGAATTTAGAAGGAAGTTGACGTGGTGCATACAGATCCTCGCCGTCGGTTTCATACTCTTCTCCGAACAACTGCACATTAAAATCGCGATAACTCGAGTATCAATGGGGGATATGAAATAGTTGGAGCTATCACACATTTAGACATATCCATGTTCCATTTATCTTTCGGAAGAAGAAAATATTTTTTATAAATTCGTACAATGAGGAAGAATTATCTTCTTATGCTTCCGTTGCACCAACAATCTGACGGCTCTCATCCCCGTAACTGTACAATTGTCTGGCAGGACAACTTTCCAATAATTTTTTCAATCTTAAAAAGCAATGAGGATGAGTTATATTCCTCTACACAGAAATAAATCGAATGTAAACTTTTACTAATGCAATTAATCAAAGAAAAAAGGAATATTTTTGTTTAAATTAAACGTTTTATGAATTTAGTAAATCTTAGGTTCTATCATTTTATATCTAATTGAGTTGGTTCTTACCTTATATGTGAGCTTCAGTCCATTACATGAATTATCGTTTCATTAATACTCAAAAGACACTCTTTCAGTATATCTTCCCTTAGCTCTAACGGTTTTTCTAGTCAACTGCTTCATGGATACGAAATTCTCTCTGGTTATGGGTTATGGCTCAATTGACGTAAACTTAAGTTCGTTGCACTTTCCGAGGATAACACAGAACGTTCATGCGCTACCTAATAGTTGACTGTCGGTTGTGCTTTGCGTTTTGAAATTCTGATGCACTTTTAATGCGCTACCTGCGTTTCGCAGGGCAAGGCAGGTGGATAAAATACTCACGCAAATTATATTTGTTGCGAGCGAATGTTCATTCATATTCCAGTTCCATTCGCATGTCATGACCACGTGCATTAAAAATGAACAATTTGAAAAGAACAAATGAAATCGGCTTTCTCGTTCAAAAGGTTTCAACACATTTCGTAAAAATAAGAAAGAAGAAAATAACCTTTGAAACTAAGTACTTAGTTCATAATTCACAATGTATATACTGCAAGTACTCATTAAAAAATAATTCTTTTGCTTTGAGGAAGTTATTTGCTTTCGTACTTTTATTTATGTCTTAAGAAAGAACTCTGTGAATAAAATACGTTGAACATTCTTCTCGTCAGAAAGCAATCCTCTCAGTTGCGTGATTCATTTGTCGCTATTTTTACTTTATCCTTTCTTTCTAACAGTTGACTGAAGTCAACCGTTGCAGCCATCGTCGCCTGGTAGCTTTCAATTTTTTCTGTGTTGAAGAGGTTAGATCTCATGCCCTGCCGAGTGTCGTGTTGTTTACTTTCGATATGAGATTATCGAGAATCGATAGCAGTTCCACGTTGTTCCCGATGTATTTTTCTGGTCCCTGTATCTAGTATTTTCACAAGAATATTGAAACGTCACTCCGTAGAAAGAATGAGAAAATTCCAAAATAAATCAATGGTATCTGACAAACGTAAAGAAAACATATGCCATGTAAAACCGTTTATTAATGCTTTTGTATACGAATATTGTTCATTTTGAAAGCAGATATAGAGAATTAAATTATTTATTCTGCACTCATTGTGATAGTTAATTGTCTAATATATTTCTTAGTGCATATTCAATAACGTCTTTTCAAGCATTTTTAAACTTGCAGCCCGAAATGAAAAAAAATATTATTCGAATTTTGTAAACATAACTTTAAATATAATTATAATCTTTTAAATATAATTAGACTTTGATAATACCTTATTAATTCAAAGTAATAAACAGAGGTTGTCTGTATCAAATCTTTTAATATAATTTCGAAATTTGTTCAAAGAAGTCACTACGGCCGACTTTCGAACCTGGGCTGCAGATTTAGTCGAGTTGCTCTAACCACTAAGCTATCGAGTCGCCCAGTTCTTTGAACAGTTTCACAGGCCTGTAGTATACATCTGGTAGCTTAGTGGTTAGAGCAATTGGCGAGGCTTAAAATATTTGACTTCAAATCACACTGTCTCCACAATACTGTTCCGAACTTTAATTGGCTTATTACAAGTTCCACTTTGAATGAAAAAGGAACAATCTGCTATCAGAACAGGTCACCCACATCTAACACACATACACCTTATAAACAAAACCCCCACAACCTTTATGTAAATGTGACACATCTGTGTACAATTTTTTAATGATTGTATAAACTACAACCAACAAAGACAATTTTATCTCGGGAAAGATGAATTCAATATCATTCTAGTGTCATCAACTTTCAAGTAAACATCATCTTAAATTCTATAGAATTGTTAATATTTTAAATGATATTTAAGATTATATCACAGCTTAACACTAAAATGAACTTAATTGAACGTGTATCTACGTAATATCCTATACAGTATTGCGCTCAAGCGCAAGTTGTTAATGAGACTTAAATTTTTTTTTAAATGTTCATGTTTAATATTTTAATTATAATCGGAATAAACTATCTTCAAGTTTTATATTTGGTTGACTGCGTATTTCCGATAGGATTACGATTTAGAAAAAATGAAACAAATATATACATAAGAATTGTCCACAATACATGTCAACTATGACCATGTACAGTTTGGGATCCGTTCTTGAAGAAATATACGTGTGTAAATTTGTAGTAGTTTCCCCTGCAATTCCGAGCCGGCCGTGCTCGCGAATGTATTCCCGCCAGGTTCGATTTGCATAAGCGGCTCCGTCGCCCGAAGACGTCCGCGCCGGAAGCGAAGTTCTCCGCCTAAGAGCTTCCGGGCGGCGGCGTGGGGGAGGGCGGTGCGTGCATCACCCCCCCCCGCGCAGGGGGAGGCTTCGTGTGGCCGAGCACTTCATTAGCGCCGCGCAGCGATTTTTATCTGCGCGCCCTCGCTGCGCACGGGTCTTGGGAGGGCCAGGAGGGACCGCCGACAAATGGCGATGATCTACAGGTTATAACCGAAAACAGCTTTCTTGATTTGGTTCACTGTTTTACTAATAGCACTACGGAGTAAAGACAAAGTTACGTAATGCTGCGCGGAAAAACGTCGAATTTTCGGCAGAAAACACTTATTACGAATTTTCGGCAGAAAACACTCATTACGAATTTTCGGCAGAAAACACTCATTACGAATTTGCGGCAGAAAAACACTTATTTCGTACAGGGTCATGGTAACGAAAAGTGTGTAAATCCAGTTGCTAAACTTAGAAAAAATCCTCTATCGTGTGATGTAACCAGAATCCACGTTGGGGGGCCCAATGAGTATTTGATATCGAAAAATAGAATGACGGCAAAACGTCTGTGTCCGGTTATGCGTTTGTATGTCTGTCCGTGTGAGCGTCTGTGAACAACGCTAGCGATTAACCCGTTTATCCGATTTTCTTGAAAATTGATATTCCCCAATATATTCCCCAATTCCCAAATGCCAACGTTTCGGCTGCCAGTCTGCGACCATCCTCAGGGCGAATTATCTTTCGACATCCAAGTAGCTACAAGAGAATCGAAGGCCGCGGACGGGGACGAAGGGGTGATGTGGCCGGCTCTATTGCGCATGTTATCCGCGAATTTTCTCAAACGTACGCATTCTGAGGGCACGTTCTTGAAGCTTTCCTGTCTTTCTACCCCTATTGCAGTTCACTCTCGTCCTTCCTTGTTAGCATGTCTCTTTGTACGACTCGTCCACCTGCGGTTCAAAGGGCGCGCGTCTGGCAAAGAGATACTTTTAAAATCTCCTGTAGGCAGAGCCAGAATCATAGAGTAAATTAATAATTAGAGTAAAGACCTCTTTAGCCTATGCCCGAATCCTTCGCAGGACAGAGAAAGAACTGTCAAGAGCAAGTATTCGAAATTCGATTAGCTTTTTCATGATTTTTTTAATAATTTCCTTTTATTGCAGAAGGTGTGGATGATTCTGATAGTAGCAATGAGTCCTGCTCAGCGGAATATTTATAATGGTCAGCTGTAAACGATGGTTTCGTTTCAGAAAACAGGGACGATAGCAATTCATGTTAGGGACACTGACTTCTGCCAGAAGTTTTAAAGTTAAAATTGAGGAACTGTGTGAGATGATTTCATTGTTAAGACAACCGTGTGCTTGTTTTATTTTAGACATTTTTGTAAACTTTTTGTTGGCGAATTTCTGTAGTGAACGAACGACTTTCTCCATTCGCCATCACTGTGAGGAAGTTTCTTGAGGCGTGTAAGGGGTCGTGTTCACTCGCGGTGCATGGCGTTGGAGTCTGCAACCCCTTTCATAACTTGTCGGAGCGAATCTAGGAAATGCGATGCGCGCCTCTCCGGCTGGGCCTCTCTACGCCCACACCCGCGAAACGCTCTGTCAATAGCGCTGCCGGTGACGCCCCGAGGAAACGGACCTCTGCCTTCGCGCCTGTGCGCGCCGAACGGAAAGTCCAATACACGGAGTTCTTCGCTGTTTTTCAAGTGTTAACCTTCGCCATTCCTGTAGATCATATTCTGGTAAAGATGTTGGGGTAGCAAGCCGCAGGACGTTCTCAACTTCCCGATTCTTCACGATACCAGAAAAACTCGTTCTCTCAATCCAAACAATTCTAACTGGGTAGTAGACACCTTTTTAACTTTACACAAAAATGTATCACATCTTTCCAGGTAGTACAGTAGCTAGAAACAGTCGAGCGTTGCAACATGGGACTTATCTTGCTGATCTGAGAATGGTTTGTCGTATCGTATCAAAACCTGCCTTAATTTTTTCAGTGATGAATGAGAGTAGTATATGTAGTTCATTTAAAAAAATATCGGACGAAAGTTCTGGTAGTGACTAAGAAGCAAATAAAACATACAATTTCCGCTTAGTATTGGCGAATCAGTATTGTTTGTACAGCAGTGCGCTGCCAACGGCTAATATAAGACTAGTTCTGTTCCACAGGGCAGTGGTAACAGGGGGAGACATACTGAGGGCCCTCCAATTCCTCGCAGCATGTTCCACACGAAATATTCTTAATTGATAGATTGTTTTTTGGCACATCTGCTGGAATGGGCAGTTCCGTTAGTGTAGTGCATTTTTATCCCGGGGGATGGCTGTGTTTCTGTTCAATGAATGAAAAGGTCCGGCACCGATCTAAACGTAGAACCTGAGGTAGATTTCCTCCTCCAGGAATCTCTCTTTCGGGGGTGGGATCGTCCCAGTTGGGACACGCTCAAAGCTCCAGACTGGTCTTTCAACACATGTGGTTGTCCGGCGAATGTAAATGTGTGTGTGTGCGCAAAGAGAGATAATAAAATCATGCCGAAGGAAAGATCGCCGTGGTCCATTACCTGTTTGTGGGGTACTTCTCCGACATTCACCTGGTACTGACCGGAAAAAGTCGGATAACTACCAACCAGAGCCGCCGACCGCTAGAAGTTTCCTTCCGACAGCAGATGAATTTGCACCTAAATATGTGGCTAGTGCTCGTAGAAACCAGCCACATACCGGGAATCCTGGATCTCAGCTAAACTCAGCCGGTAATGGTCTCGATATTAGAGATGTTTAGAGTAACTTACGTTTGTATCAACAGCTAACATTGTTCATTTGAATCACATGTAATATTCACTCATAGGAAAAAATACGGAAAGTTTAGACATGATATTCGCTTGTGAGTTCGTATTTAACATATTTCACACTATTGTAAATTCATTTTTATTCGTTATTTAATTCCTTGACCTGAACCCTGTTTTCTTATGCTTGCTTTTTGTTTTGCGGTGCGCCTTGCGATAACTGTCAGACGGGAAAACGTTGAGACTTCTCATTGAACATTTAATTGTTCAGAAATTTCCTTTATGAAATATTTTTTCTACGGAATGAAAGTAGTTGAATGTCACTGAATTTTTTGAAACTTTCTAATCAAGCAAACTGAGCTTGCAATAAACCTCTGTACCTGCCTGCCTGCCAGGGCGGACATGTGCTCAGCGGCGTGGCTGCAGGGCAGCGCGGAGTTATCTCGGGCCTCTCCGCTCGCCCCGTCCGCAAAGGGCACTCCAGCGGAGAGCAGCGAGGCCCTCGCCCTTCGCCCTCGGGCGTCCGCCGCGCGCGGAGCAAGTTTTACAATGGGCGCTCCTCCTGCGCGGCCTCCGTCGCGTCGCCTTTTCCGGCCCCTTCCCCGGCCTGCGGCCCCTTTACCGTCCCCACGCCCCGTCCCAGCCTTCTCCCCGCCATACTGTCTCCCACGCGCTGTCCAGCCCTACTTCTCTTCGCTTCGCACTAACCCATCCACTCGACTTCGGACCGTCCCCAGCTACCTCTCCCCACCTTTCCCTTTTCGCACACGGAGTTTCCCTACCCTCTCCCTTCCCCAACCGCTTCTTCTTTTCTCGCACCTCCCGGCCTCTTCCCGCAATCTGCTCTTCTCCATCACATCCCGCACTGCACCTTCTCGCCCTTTTTCTCACCTGCCCCTCCCCCATAGACCTTTCTGTCCCGCCCAGTTCCTTAACCCTTTTTTCTCCTCCCTTCCGTCGCCCTCTTGCCCTTAGCGCGAGATTGCGGCGCCGCCCGACCCTCGCCCTCCCTGTGGGCCGTCCCAGTGGCCCTTGCCTTCCCCGGGGCCCGCCCTTCCCCATCCCATCTGCCCCACCTGCCTCGGCCCGTGTCCCATCCCACCCAGGGCCTGTGTCGCCGCCGCGGGTATTTGCAAGGCCGGAACGGCGCCCTCGCCCCCGGAAGCTCCCAGGGTTCAAATGCGAGAGAACGGGATTAATTCAAGGCGCGGGAACGCTATTTGGAGTCCGGAGTTCGAGATGTCGAAATGCAAATTATCCATTTAACAAAAGTCCAAACCTAAAAATGTTAAAATCGAAAATAACAATTTTTACTTCATCTCAATATGTAAAACTATCCAAAATTTAAAAAATGTAAATTGAAATAAAAGTTCAGAGTAAAATATTTCCAATCCTTTAATTATCTATAAATTTTGTAACGAAATGATCCAAGCAGAAAAGAGTCCATGGTAAAGTTTTAATCGTATTTGCTCTGCTGGTTTTTATTTTTAGTTATAGTTGAACTTTTAAATATCACGTTAGTCCAAGGAGATTTGATTTTTTGTTTTTGCTTATCTTGTATCTTTTTTTTTTTTTTAAATTTAAATAAAAGTTAATATATATATATATATATATATATATATATATATATATATATATATACCCTCGAAGCATAAGGATGGTCATTGAAGTAATTATTTCTTCCTTTCAGAGAAAGAACCGCGTAATAAGGAACTTTTAAAGGGGGAGATCACTTCAGAGACGAAGAGAAATCTTCACTTACAGATCCTGTGTTATCTGACAATGATTGTTGTAGTACCGACGCTAGTCTTACTCGTATGTGATGAAACTTTCTAAATCAACTGAATGAGTACGCTAAATACCAAAAGCGCACTGCTTAAGATATAACTACTTTTGTAACAATTTATTTTCTGTATTTAACGATAATCTTGTTCTATTGTTGATATCTGAAATGTGAGAGGAAGATGAATATTTAGATTTATTGAGTATTTCTTTCAACAGGGTTAAAAGTACTTAAAGAAATGACGCACAATTGATAGTTGAAGTTTAAATTGTCTCATTGTTTCCTACTTTTGTATAATTTTCAATAAATTCAGTTTTATTTAACCCCATGATTTTTATTTCTATAGACATTTACAAAGAAAAAAAGCTTTTATTTTGCGTTTGTTGGCGGGAAACCAATTTCGGAAAGTGTTACCGTAAGCGGTGTCTTTCATGTCGGTGGCGTGCTGAGATTTCCCTCGTTTGTCGAGTCCTTCGGGACGGTCTTTCTTCGTGACTTGGCAGAAGCCTCACAGTACTGCGACTGAAACCTCTACGGGGAACTTTGCTCACGCGAGGATTCAGTTTCCCAGGATTCTGGGTATGCCAGGAATGAATTAAAGAAAAATTATTTTCCGTAAATTTTCACAGTACAAAACCAGACCTGAACAGCATACGATGCCTCTGGACTTCTGTTCTCAGGGGAAAGGAGAGATCCGCAGAAGCTCAGTGCACGGATTATATAAATGAAAGGAAATGTTTGAAATCGAGTTATCGGTGTCAGAATATTTGATTTGCCAATGTAAATTTACTTGAGGGTATGTTGATTGAGTGAGTGATTGATTGATTGATTCATGTTTCCGGGCGCGTCAACTGCTCTGGTCATTAGTCCCGTTAGTGTAGTGCATGTTTTTTATCGGGAGATGGCGGTGATCTTCCCCCTCTGGATGGCGAGATCCGGCGCCGACCTACCGCTGGCTAGTGGGGTTTTCCCCCTAACCAGGACTCTCCCACCAGCGGGGCACCGCCCCAGCCGGGACAAGCTCTAAGCTCCCGACCGGTCTCCCGGAATATGTGGTAGTGTAGTGCATGTTAGTGTAAGTGTGTGTGTAAGGGGAGAGGATAGGACAAGGAATGGGAAGGGCAGATCGCGCGCGGTCCGTGGCCCGTTTGGTAGGGTACTGCTCCGGCATTTGCCTGGTGATGATGGGAGAAACCACGGAAAACTACCGATCAGAGCAGCCGGCCGCTAGAATTCTCCTCCAGACAGCGACTGAATTCGACCCAGCTGAAAAGCTAGTGTCGAAAATCCTGCCGCCGTGGGGAGTGGGAACCTAGGACCTCCCGGTGAGAGGCGCTGCAGTGACATCAGTTGATGCACTGAGCCACCGCTCCCGGTTTGAGGATATGTTAACTCTGAATTTCTTAACTTTTAATTTTCTAAGTACGAAATTACCTTGCCTAGTCTTTATTGGGATTTTTCTTCAAGAAGTTATAATTTGACATTTTAGTACACCTGAAAGTATGCATGAAATATAATTGATAAATAATCTTTTAGTAAATGAATACCAACTTGTCTACGAAAAGAAATGAAATGAAAAATGTGTCTTGAGTTTTGTAAAGAGAGAGTATTATTTTCATCTATGTAGATTTCATACTTACACCTAAATAAAATATGCCGTTATATATGGTTTGTATCCTGAAGACAACAGAAATCCCTTTCCTACGTTTTTGCATTTACATTGCTTGTATTACTTAAATACCTTTATTTATTTAACTACTTGCATTACTTAATTTATTTATTATTTCATCTAGGTAAGTCACAACGCAGTGGTCTATTTTTTATATTAATTTTTTAACTTTAAATTTCTATCAGCTTTAAATTAATTGCAAAAATATATGTTCTCAATTCTTATACCCAAAACAAGGCAGCAATATATTCGTAGGTTTGCACGGGTAATAATGATTTTACACAGACAAATGGAAAATTCGAATTTTAAGACGGTTTGAAAAGGGAGAAACACATCCAAAGCGCTGATATTTATTAATAAATGAGGCATTAGAAGTAGTGCCGGTTCAGCTGACAGTTGATTATTGGACTGGCATCTCTTCTCCGTCGTCTTTTAATTGATAAAACACAAAAATCTCATCTTGCACATTATGCTACTTTTATAATTAATCTAGTTCGAAGATTTGGTCACCCCGACCAAGGTTTGAACCCGGGCCTTCTGGTTTACGCCCAGCTGCTCTAATCTCTTAGCTACCGAGACAACCAATTCTTCGAACAGTTTTCACGAGGATGAGTATCGCTCCTTGTATGTATTTAATTCTCACCTTTCCAGTCACCTTGTTTGGCACGCTTACGATCGGAGAATGTTATGTTCCGCAGACGTAAAACTATCCGAATTGTGACCATGTTACTGAGTAACAACGTATTTTAGTAATTAAATTAGTTTAAAGAATTAATTATTAAAATACATTGATACTCCGTAACATGGTCACAATTTGGATTGCTTTACGTCTGCGGAACATATTCTCCGATCGTAAGTGCGTCCAACAAGGTGACAGCAAAGGTGACAATTATATCCTATTTTTGTTATTAATTATGTAATCAATCAATAAAAAATAATTTGGCCAAGTACAAATTATTTTACATGTGCAGTATTAAATATGATAGTATTATAAATTGTACATTATTGTAGTATTATTCGTAAGTTTATATTTACCATTTGACGAAAATTATATTTTTCCATTTCTCCAATGTTTTGACTCCGATGTATATTGTCAAATTTCATAAAACATTAAATATAATTAATGACATTAAATGTAATAATTACGTACTTTGTTATTTAAAGAATCACCAAAATCAGATGAATATCTACGAAAAAATTAAAAATAGACTCCATCTACCTACGCGTTGGTTTCCAAATATCCTTCTTATTTGAAGTCGGTGTAAATGGCGTGCACCAGGATCCACAGTTACTTCATAGGCTAATGGATTCGTAATAGCTATCAGCTTTTCATTAGTTACTCGATCTCTAATATAGTTTACTTGTGTGCAAAATAGCAAGCGGAACGGCGGGGCAGCAAAGGGCTTTGGGACCCATCTACGAGGCCCGAGTGCCAAGCGTTGAAGCCCTACAGCTTTGGCGCCGATGGGCTTTGGCTGATGGATCTTTCTGGATTTGATGCCCCTCTCCTGCTCCGATGTGCAGAGTGTTTACGGAAGGAATTAAAAGTATCGAAATGATTAAATCTTTCATCGAAAATCCCACCGGGTGTGACGAGCGCACTGATCGACGCCTGAGCCCCCACCGGATTGGCATTTTGCGCTGAAGTTAATTTGGGACGTCACACTGTCAACCGTCCATTATGGGAATTATTTTATTAGCCTTCCAAGTTATTTTTTGACAGTTTATTCTATAATCCTTCTTTGCAAATATTATTATATTTATGTGACTATTGTTTGATAATTTGTTCTTTTTACAATTAAGTTTCTATTAAAATCCTATATGATTTTCAATTAGACTAATAACTTATTAAAATATTTAATATAAACCACCATATGAAATTGTTTATTAGTGTCCCCTCAGAAATGTTTGTTTTCAAAATGATTTTGTTGATACATTTCAGTAAGTTTTTCATATATTATTCTCTTCTGAAACTAAGTGACATTTGACCGGTGTAAAACAGTATATAGTCTAATGAAATAAAATTTCTGTTGCCGGTCTGGAGGCGCAAGTGCATAGGGTGCTTTAAGTTAATAAATCCAGTTGTTAAATTTAGAAAGAAAATCCTCTAACACGTGGTGTAGCCAGAACCCATGTTTTATAGATCCTTAATGCCAAAAAATCGAATGACGGCGTATCCACTGATCCGTCGCCCCGTCGGTCTGCCGTCGTCCGTCGCCGTCGCGTCCTCGTCCGTCCCGTCGGTCCGTCTGCCCGTCGGTCCGTCTGCCCGTCGGTCCGTCTGCCCGTCGGTCCGTCTGCCCGTCGGTCCGTCTGCCCGTCGGTCCGTCTGCCCGTCGGTCCGTCTGCCCGTCGGTCCGTCTGCCCGTCGGTCCGTCTGCCCGTCGGTCCGTCTGCCCGTCGGTCCGTCTGCTCCGTCGGCTGGCCGTCGGTCCGTCGCTCCGTCTGTCTGTCTGTCTGTCCGCGTGTTGGTCTGTCAGTCTGTCTCACAAATATACACAAGCGTAACTTAATTTTCTGTTCAATTCATTTAAATATACGTTCCATTTTAGGTTTGACTGAATTGAGAGTCCTAAATATGTTGTTAACTTAACACGAGTCAATTCTACACCGTTCATTTTCAATGGAGTATAGAATTATTTATTTGAAATGGATACCGAATTAAACCCGCTTTCTTCTCATTTACTATTAATTAGATATCACGGATCCAATTTGAAACATCTGATACTTTTGTGTTTTTACTGTTTCTTTATTGCAAAGAATGTTTTATCATCCGCAAAGAGAACTGTTCTTCCATTTCAAATCGCCGAGGGCATATTGTTTACGTATAGAGGGAAGAGAATGAGGGTATAGTATATAGAGGAACTAAAATCGATCCCTGAGGAACTCCACGTGCAATTACCTAAGAGTCGTAAAATGTGTGTACATAATCTTTTAAGGACGAACATAACCAATCTAGGGCAATACCACGGATTCCATATGAAGGTAAAAAACAAAATGTCATGATCAATGACGTCAAAAGAAAAGAAAATATGGCTGTTTCCGTAGACTTTTGATTTTATAAATCCATGATGGCAGCGCGTCATTTTTAATAAGAAAGGTTTTTATTCGTATGTAAAAATGTGTCTCTAATATTTAGGAAATTACTAACAGAGAAATAGACCGATAATATTGAATTTAATTTTTGTAGCCTTTTTTGAAGAGCGGATTAATCTCGGGTGTGACGACTAGTGCCTCCGGGATACTGCGGTGAGCGAGATCGCGTTGTGGGCAGTTTCTGTGTGTCTTCAGAGTTGCAATCTAACCCCCTATCGCTGAAATCTGCTGAAGTACTGACGAAAAGAATGACATTTATACTGTAAACAGGTGCTAGAGTGATACGGACTCATGCGTTACATTGTGGTAACAATTAATGAGACAAGATGATGAGTAGTTCTAGTGCTTTCACTAGATGTTATTTTTCACCTGAGATCAGGGCATCCAGTGAACTAGGGATGGTAGTTGGATGATAATAGTTTCAAAAAGTGAAATGGACTTCTTATTTAAATTTAAAACAACGAATTGAAAACATATTGCAAAGCCGATATAAATGTAAATAAGTTTTAAAACCATTAAAGAATCAACGATCGCAGAATCTGTGGAAACAGGGAAGACACATCAGTTCTGCCTGCCTGTCTCCGTTTTTCTTCGTTTGTCTCCCTGTTTGTCTCCCTGTTTGTCTCCCTGTTTGTCTCCCTGTTTGTCTCCCTGTTTGTCTCCCGTTTGTCTCCCTGTCTGTCTCCCTGTCTGTCTCCCTGTTTGTCTCCCTGTTTGTCTCCCTGTTTGTCTCCCATTTGTCTCCCATTTGTCTCCCATTTGTCTCCCATTTGTCTGCCTGTTTGTCTGCCTGTTTGTCTCCCCATTTGTCTCCCTGTTTGTCTGCCTGTTTGTCTCCCCATTTGTCTCCCTGTTTGTCTCCCTGTTTGTCTCCCTGTTTGTCTCCCTGTTTGTCTCCCTGTTTGTCTCTCTCTTTCCCCTCTCCCTTCCCCTCTCTCTTTTCCCCTCTCTTTATTTCATTAGGTCTATTTTACTCGATTTTTTTGACCCATACATCTTTTATCTTATTTAATTTTATGTCTTATTGTCTTTCATTTTTTTTTCCCTTTTTTTCCTTTATGTCTACATCCCCTATCCCTTTTAATCTGTTGTATCTCTTTCTCTCTCTGGATTCCTTCCTACCAATTTATCCTTATTTTCTCCCTTGTCCGTCACTGGTAGGCCCTCTCCTCCTGGGAGAAATATTTCACGAGCATTAATAAATCCAGCGAGTGCCCAAAACCTCCGGCGAAATTGAGTTCGACGAGTCCGGACCGCGCATTCAGCCCGCATTACGCCCCGACTTGCTCTAAAGAGCGACAAGAGCAGCTGCCCCGGGAGATGGATCCCGGCGAGGCTACTGCCCGCCGCCGCCTTGCGATGCAACAGCGAGGAGGGTGGCTCGGAACATCTATATTTGATTCTCTCGATGAAAAACTGGAAGACGTATCAAAGGGGTAGTTGATTCTGTGTCTTTATTTGCATACGCGCCTGCCAAGCGGGCGTTTCTCTTTTATTTCGAACCGGCCACGCCCCCTGGCGTCGTTTGTTATGCATTAAAAACCTTTCATTCGGTTAGCGCGTGCGGGGTCCCGTGAAAGACTCGTTAGGCACGGCCGGGAGAGGCGGGGAAGGGAGATGGGGCGGGGAGCGGTGCGTGGAGTGGTGGAACGAGGAGTAGGCGGCTGCGGACGTGATGCGCCAAATGGTCACCAGCAATGCGCGATTTTCTTGCGGCCAAGCGAAAGTCGGGAAGTCGGGAGGTAGTTTTACGCTTGTACTCGTACGTTATTTAGTATAGCCAGTTGATACGGACGTTGGCTTCAGATGGACTTGATATATATATATATATATATATATATATATATATATATATATATATGGTTCTAGATTCTTAATTACTGCCGGGAGTATTGAAAGTAGCTCATAATGAAGGAACTTTTAAATTGCGAACCTTTCGACTTTTATTAAGTCTTGCTTCGGGGTATAATATAAATAATTTTCGTTTAAATGATATTGTAGGCTGTAATATGATTAGATTTAAGTGATATCGTAGGCGTAAATTTTAGGTTTACTTTACGACCAATTTTGTATAACAATACACTATAATTTTGTAATATTATTCTATTCACTTTGTGGCAATATATTAGTAATAAAATAGAATGAAGGTGAGACAAAGGCATGAAGAGATGTACTTTAAATAAAAAGATGCTGTAAAGGGGCTAAGTATTTGAAATTCTATTGGTAGAACATTGGTATTAAATTATATTTACAATTATTTGTTGAATAACGACAATTAACATAATAAGTATTTTTTAATAATTGACCTAAGCACGCTATCTTCATAAGTGGTAAATACTTTGTTGAATGTTTTTCATTTTCTAGAAATAAACCGTGTAAGTTCTATGTAGTCTATAGCAATAGTTTCCCGAAAAGAAAATAATATTTTCTTGACAAATAACAGAAATTCATCTGTATCAAATAACAGAAATTCACTCACTGGCTATTTCATCTTATTATAAATAGTAACATGTGAAACACAAAATTTCTCATATTGTATTTATGTGTTTACAAAACACACAAATGCATTTATGTGTTTACAGAAACAGAATACTTTTCCAACATTTTGAAACAGCATTGACAGAAATTCATACAAGATACTATTTTCATTTCACAAAACGACTATGATGCTTGACAAGCATGCTTCACTGCTTTGTAACAATCAAATAGTTCTCTGGTCAAAATACATAAATCACAATTTCTCAAAATAACCGTTGTTATCACCAACTCAGGAAGTGCAACTCGGAAATGAAAATCTAGGATTCAAAGGCATTGAATTTTTTTCCAATCGGGCTACCTCAAAAAATGACACGTAACGAATTATAAAATTACATTTATTACTTTTGTCTTGGGTACGTAATATAGTACATGAATAAATTATTTTAGAAGCTTAAGTCTGCAATAACAATAAAAATTTGATCCACAATAAATACCCCAAAAATTGTTTTTTGTGAAGAATTTTTATCGTTATAAAATAAACGAAAGAATAAAGAAGGTACGCGAATAACAGGAACATTTTATTTTCTTTCATTCAGGATACGCAGTGATTCAACAGTTAATGCACAAAACATTCCTATTGGTTCTAAAATTGGGCAATTGCGTCATCGCCGCTGCGGGAAAGTGTCGGAAATGTGTTGGTCGCGTCCGCCTTCGGCAGAAGCTGCGCCATTCAGAGGCGGCGTCGCGTCATTTGCGCATGCGCGCAGAGCGTTCGCGGAGGCGCACGACGTCACTTGCTGAACCGCGCGGGGGGCTGCTCATGCATACTAACACCGCTCTGGAAAACACAAATGAAACGTGCGATTCGATTAAAAATATGCGCTGCAAAAAACAGCGGCGGCGGGGACTCTGCGTTTGACATGGCCGTCACGCGGGCGGGCAGGTCGCGGCGGGCGGGGCGCTGGGGGCGGTGGGAGGGTGGGGTGGTGGGGTGGTGGGTGAGTGCGGGGGCTGCGTCACAGAGGCGATGGGTGTTGGGAGCGGAGATGGATGTTGGAGTACGCGCGGCGGGAGGAGCAAGGGGGACGGGGTGTTGTTCGGTGGGGGGGGTTTGGGGGGGGTTAAGGTGTGAATGGGACATGGAGGGGCATGGACGGGGCATGGACGGGGCATGGACGGGGCATGGACGGGGCATGGACGGGCGGGCATGGACGGGGTATGGACGGGGCATGGACGGGACACGACGTGTCATTGGAGGGCGTGGATGGGGCGTGGATGGGGCGTGGATGGGGTGTGGATGGGCATGGATGGGGCGTGCATGGGGCTGGATGCATGGATGGGGCGGGGAGGGGAACGGACGGCGGGAGGGGGAGACGTTCAGGCCGGGGATGGAGCGTGGACGGGAAGGGCCGGGAGGTGGAGATGGGACGCGGAAAGGTCGAGATGTGGCGGCGGCAGTGTGTGGGCGTGGCAGGGACGGAGCCTGGAGGCGGAATGCGATGGTGCTGGACGCGGTAGAATGCGGCGAAACGGGTCGGGGACAGACTGAACGGAGCGCAGCGGGACAAGTAATTAATTTTTAACCGTAAAAACAAATGATGCACTTCGTCCGCGGGGCGGGCTGCGAGCGACCGACGACAATGCCCGGCCCAGTTCTTGCATTGTTACACCACTGCACACGACGTCATCCGTTGAGATCAACAGGGGATTCATGAAACATTTCAATGCTGCCTGCAAATCTAAAATAAGTTCTTAGGAAGAGCAAAACCTGCGTTAAATGGTGACTAAATATTTTAAAACAGATTATCGTAATGTGCGACGCTCAGTTAGGTTAGGCTCCACAAATTGAGGCTCCTTTTTAATAAATCAAGAAATCTATCTCATACGAAAAATGCTATTCAAGCGTGTGATGTTTCGAAGTAATGTTGAGTTGAGAAATGAGCTCATCGAGTCCGGCTCCCAGTACTGGCATTGGTGTTGATCAAATCCGAATGCTTATATTCAATATTTAACAAATGATTTAACCGTGAATTTATTAAGTCATCGGTCTACATTTGCTCCAGTATTGACAGCTATTGATTGCTTAAATAGTAACAGAGATACAATACACAATTTTATTGAGGAATATTTAGCTTTTCAAAAGGAAACAAATACATTTGCAACGTCCAATTATTTCGGAGTTACAAATAGTACAAATCGTGACATGCGGGCGGGTCTCCTCGCCGCTCTTTTCCCATTTTGCGAGGTGGAAGAATCGGTGCAGCTGCCATTGACTCTGTCCTTGATTCGGTCTGCGCCTTAATCCCGCACTTAATTGAGCGCCTGCAGCAGCTCTTGCAGTTGACCCGAGGGGGCGGGGCGGAGGTAGCGGCGGCGGCGTCTGGCGCCCCAGGCGAATGAGGGCGCGCTCAGCGGCATCGGGACGCCCCGGGAGTCGCCCAATCCCGCCCCGCCCCGCCCCGCCCCCCGTTCATCTCGCTACCTGCCTCGCTCTCACTCTTCTTCCCTTATCCTCCGCGCCCTACAACGATTACACCGCACTACCCACCCCGCATTTCAACCCGACTCGCCGCATCCTCCTGCCCCGCCCGCCTCCCCGCATCCCGCTCTCCCCCCTGCTCTCCCCGCCCTCACATCTCCCGCCCGCATCTCCCCTCACCGCATCTCCGCCCGATCTCCCACCCGATCTCCCGCCCGCATCTCCCGCCCCGCATCTCCCCGCCCGCATCTCCCGCCCCGCATCTCCCCGCCCGCATCTCCCGCCCTCATCTCCCGCCTCGCATCTCCCGCCCAATCTCCCGCCCGATCTCCCGCCTCGATCTCCCGCCCGCATCTCCCCGCCCCATCTCCCGCCCAGCATCTCCCGCCCAGCATCTCCCGCCCGCATCTCCCGCCCGCATCTCCCGCCCGCATTCCCGCCCGCATCTCCCCCCGCATCTCCCGCCCATCTCCCCGCCGCATCTCCCGCCCGCATCTTCCCGCCCGCATTCCCGCCCGCATCTCCCGCTCCGCTCTCCGCTCCGATCCCTCGCTTCCCGCTCCGATCTCCCGTCCATTCCCCCGCATTCCGCTCCGCTCTCCCCGCCTCACCCCGTCTCCGCTCCAGTCCTCCTCCGCGTCTCCTCGCCAGCATCTCCGCCAGCATCTCCCGCTCCGTACCATCTTGACCTGTCCCGGGTCACCACACCCCGCACCACATCACCACTCCCCATTCTCCTCTCTCCCTGGCTTATCGCTGTTTCTAACTGCCTCCCTCTTCCTTGCTCTGTTCCTCTGTCAGCCATTACTGTTCTTGTCGGGGGCTGAGTTTTAACATTTCTTCACCGTATCCACACCGCCGCATTTCCCCACTCCCCTTCATGTGCTGACATTGTTGGTTTCTTGTTAGAAATACCAATGTGTTTACAGTGGACGAACTTTGTTTGAGCTGCGCAGGGCCAGATATGTCGTCAGTGAATTCGAACGTAGCTCACACAGCGCTTGACAATTAACTAAGTCTATGGATTTAATTAGGGTTTTCTCCCATTCAATGAATTCGCGCAGAATCCGAAGTCTGAGATAATGTTCATACATGCCTAATTTTTGTTACAATCGTAGCGTATTCGAATATATTTTCTGACAGATTAAAATTTCACTAGGTATAATTGAAGACGATGACCCACCATCCGTGCTCTCGTCAAAGACAAATTGGTCCCAACATCTCTGCTGACGGCTAGCTTTTCAGCTAGGTCGGATTCAGTCGCTATCTGGAGGAGAATTCTACTGGCCGGCTGCTCGTTTTCCGTGGTTTCTCGGATCAACACTAGGCGAATGCCGGAGCAGTACCTCACAAACAGGCCACGGACCGCGCGCGATCTCTCCTTTCTCTTCCTTGTCCTATCCTCTCCCCTTACACACACTTACACTAACATGCACTACACTACCACATATTCCGGGATACCGCTCGGGAGCTTAGAGCTTGTCCCGGCTGGGGCAGTGCCCAGCTGGTGGGAGAGTTCTGGTTAGGGGGAAACCCCACTAGCCGGCAGTAAGTTAGCACCGGATCTCGCCATCCAGCAGGGGAATATCACCGCCATCTCCCTGGAAAAAACATGCACTACACTAACGGGACTAATGACCACAGCAGTTGTCGCACCCGGAAACACGAAAAAAACAATCAATCAAAAGCATTCCATTAACTGTTTATTCAATTTCTATCCATTTATTTTCCTGGAAATGCGGGAATTGGGACAGGGGAGTTTTGGCCAGGTTTCGGCGCTTCTTGGCCCAGTGTGCGGGGCTCTGTTGCGCCCGCGTGTTACTATTACTCGGAGAAGTGGTGGAGTTGGCAACACACCACGTGCCGTGCCATTATCCACTCCCCGCCACTGCCCTTATTCTCCTAAGGGATGTTCTTAACTTCTCCTGGATAGCACGTTCTTCTATTATGATACTTCTTGAAGGGACAAGCCGTTGCAAAGACTTAGAGGCGCTCCGTAGGGATGTCTAAGATAACCAGTATTTTTAATATTTTTGTACAGCTTTTTTCAAACATGCGCTGAATTTGCGTTAATACTCACATTTTTCTAGTGTGCATTCGCATTCCAAGAGAATGTCGAAGTGAACATCTCAGTTTCTCAATGGCTCATCTCAGGAGACGTCTATGGAATAATCGTTCATTGATCCGTCCGTTCTGTACTCTCCGCAGACCGGAGACAAAAACAAATTAAGTCCGCCATTTCCCTCCCTGTTCCTTTCCGCTGGGTCCCTCCCCTTCTCGACTTCCGCCGCGTCCTCCGCTGCCCCTCACACCCCCCCGCTTCTCGCCGCGAGGGAAGCCGCCGCCCGCGGGGCGAGCGTCGGGGATTTCAATTTCTGCGGGCGGAGCCGCCGCCGCTGCCGCCGGGGTGTTTAAAAATCTCTCACGTTTGCAAACATTGAAATGATCCGAGGAGTTCCCAACTTCCGTTTCTTATTATATCCGCCTCCGCCGTTCCGCCTCCGTCGCCTTCGCTGCCCTCCCCGTGCCCGCTCTCCTTTCCCGTTCCCCACCCCCACCCCCACCGCTGATCCGGGCCCGCGCTCCTGCCACCCGTCCGATCCCACCACCCCGACTCCGTCGCCAGTACTCTTGCGACCGGTTCCCTCGCGCGTTGGCAGTGAACTGATTTTCAATGAAGTGGTGATGGTTGGCGGCAATGACGGCCGGAGCAGCGGGGTTGATGAGGGTCGCCATGACGGCGGGGGCGGGAAGAGAGTGGCGGAAACGATGGGGATGGTGGGGACGGAAGTGGTGGCGGATTTGGTTTGATTGATATTTCGTGGCACGTGAGCCGCTACAGTCACGTCAGTGGAGTGAATGCTTTTAGATCTGGAGGACGCGGTGTACCCCGAAGATCGGAAGATCCGGCGCTGAACTACACACCGGCTGGCGGGAAAATCCTCCTCCAGATATATCTCCAATTGGGCATCGCTTCAGCCGGGGTGAAATCTGTGTTTCCTACTGGACTACGAACTTGTGTGTTAGTGTAATGCATGTATGTGTGTGTGTGTGTGTGTGTGTGTGTAAGGGGGAAAGGGTAGGTCAAGGAAAAAGAAGGAAAGAACGCGCGCATTCTGTAGCCCGTTAGTTAAGGTACTGTTTGATCATTCGACTACTACTAATCCGACAATATACAAAAAATACCGTCGATAAGAGCAGCAAACAGATAGAAGTCTCCTGTAGACAACGTATGAAATCCCAGCTATGTAACTAGAATAAAAAAAGTCTGTCACCGAAGGCACTCGGAAACCCGGTCAGTGTCGCTGCAAAGGCTGCTGCAATACTAGCTTTGAGGTTATCTCAGCCGGTGCAGTGGTGATGGTAGCGGTGATGGGGGATGAGGACGGTGGGGACGGCGGAGGCGACGGAGATGTCGAAGGCGGTGAGGACTGCGGCGGGGATAGGGGCGGTGAGGGAGGAGGCCGCCCGACTCCTCAGTTCGCCTTCTTTCGTAGTCGAATGAGTTCACTCCTGCGGACATTAAAGATGCTATCCATTCTTTACTCTCCCCTCGGAAATATCATAAAAATTCTACTCGGGATGGCACTTTTTGAATTTATATCGGTACTAAATGTTACATCTTGTTTGCAAAATGTTAAAGGTATCTCGGCATATTTAATGATATCTGTTCAAATAAATTTAAATAATTCATCTACTTTTATCTTCAGAAATAACCTGATAAAAATATATTACCTATATGTGTTACTTTTACAAGTAAATGCAAAAGCACCGCCAGTGCATGTAAAGATTCGAACTCTCAAGATGAATCATTGTCGATATACTTTTAGGAGAGCGCTTACCACGCGTTCCTAAACAGATATGAATTGGGACGCATTCGGCTAGCCGGCGGCGCTAGCCGAATGCGTTTACTACGCTCCGTGAAGTCACGAAGGTTAAGCGCATTCGAGACTCGCGGGTTCGTGGTTGGTGACCGGCCAGGAACCCCGGGATCTAACGGCGTCGAGCCCTGGCCGAAGGGATAAAAGGCACTGACTGACTGCGACGTGGCGAGACTGGACTAATATTAAAAAATAATAATGCCCATTAATCGAGGATTACTCCCAAGGGCAAAGCGCTCAACGCCCCTTACGGTGCTTGGAGACGCGTTGCGTCCAGGAGTGGACGCACCAAATTTAAAAAAAACAAAAAGAATAAGATTGGGTACAGATAAATACAGATTAAAACCATTTCACCTATTGCTAGTACTGAATGTCTCAAGAGATCTCAGACCCTGTGTTATGTAACATTGCTCAGGCTTTTCTGCTGATGCGCCAAATGATGCGGTTCTTACTAAACAACAATAACAACCAAACAAACACTTACAAACAATTACCAACCCAAACAATTACCAACTTAATGTTACTTTCTCATGACGAAATATCCTAAACTTACTAAGCACTTTGTTGTTTAGAAAAGTGATTGTAGAACATATTTAAATTTTTAATTACAAGATAGGAAAGAGAATGTGCTGAGAAAGAGACTTTAATATTGAGAGAATTTTAACTGTCCAGAAATATAATAAGTTTTGTGTGTTTCTTGATGTGTATTAACAGGAATTTACGTAATGTAGAAATTGCATTTGTGAGTATGTGACTCAAATATTATCCCTAAAATGAAATTAGTGAACAGAAAACTGGTATTAAAGCAAATCAAAACTTCTCAGTATGATCATATTGTATCAAATCTTTGAAATAAACGTTTTGAAAAAGATATTATAAATAATGATAAATCTTCCTTTGCTTTGAGGAAAACTGAAAGTTAACTTACCTTCGGTCTAGGCATGAGCACAGAATAAACATTCAAATTTCCCTAGAAATTAGTCGGCGTCCGTGTACTAGCAGTCTGTGGTTGCTTCCAGCTGTTATCTGACTTGTTATGATGTAAGCCCTGAGTGGTCTATTATACTCACACTTGGTCTATTATACTCACACTTGTCAATACCAGGCGGTTTTTACTTCTCAGGATGAGCACACACGAATAGCTCATTTTCCCCCCTTCCCCCTCTGCAGGAGTACAAATACACCGGCGGGCTGGTATCTGGATAAATGTTTCTCAAGCATAAGTAATTAAGTAAAAAAGTAGTGAATAAATAAATGAATTATAATCATAAATTAACCAACACGTAGAGAATATAATTAATGTACCATGCAAATCATATTTAAAGAAGTTATGGAAATGTATAGTTTTTCCGTAACAGGCATTTAAGTAACTTAATTTTGTCAGCGATACATCGACACCCCCACTCTAGGATCTGACGCGAGTAAGCTCGTCCTTACGTAGTTTAATTTATTTTGATTATGTTAAACATATTTCCTTCTCAAATCTGTCTCTAAATTCAGTTTCACCAAATTCTTCGGAAGACGTAAACCTCTGGACGACCCAGTGAGCGGCGCTCAAGCCCTGGACGATGCTGTAGAAGTGCTCCCATACTGAGTGCACTTCTTGCAGTTTTCAACCGCGTTTGCTAGCACTACACTTCATCAAAGAGGGAAACTAGTATATTTTAGTGTGTCGCCACCCTTGAACGCTCATTAATATTCTATCAACGCAACCACAAGCGGCTTCTTGAGAAGGGCGCATCTTGCGCTAGCGAGCCCTTTAGGAAGGGCTGGATGGCGCCTGAGGGCTTTTGCTACCCTTTCTCACGCCAGCCCTTCCAGCTACCCGACCAGCCGCGCTTCCCTGTCGCCCTCGCGACCCCGCAGGGCTTCCTTCCTCGCCCCTCCCTCGCTTCCCTTTGCCCTTCTCCCTGAGACGCTTGTTGTCTTCCTCTCCTGCGCTCTGTCTTCCCTTGCCACCACGCCAGATCCTAACCAGCTCAGCAATCCCCAATCCTGATTTCGAACATTTGTACCTAGGCAGGTAGCAACAGGCGTAATGGCAGCGCTTCATTGACGAGCGTGCCGGTGTTTGAAAAGGACAGAGCTCCGATGCACACATTTGTTTGATGTGGTTAATATAAACGAGTTACTGGTGTCTGCTGGAACCTAATACGCCCTCTGCCCAGTACACTAGTTATCCTGGTCAGTTTTAGGCGTATGCAGAAACAACGAGCCATGACCTGCGAGATCTCACCTTTCAATTCTCTTTGTTTCACGTCCCTTATTGAATACAGGATTTGAATCACCCTCATACCGAACTGAAATCAAAATCAATCATTTGCTTGCTCTTCCATATCAATACATATTCTCTGACATGAAAATCTTTATCACATTCGCGACGCCGTCATTTGTCAGCGTCTCTTCCGCCTGCGCCACACAACTCTTGCCCCGACGGAACCGCTTTCTGCGCGCCCTCTCCCGCCCCGCTCCGCCCGCTCCGCCCCTCGCTCCCTGCCCTCCCGCCCCGCTCCTGCCCGCTCCCGCCCCGCTCCGCCCCTGCTCCGCCCCGCTCCTGCCCGCTCCGCCCGCTCCGCCCGCTCCGCCCCGCTCCGCCCGCTCCCGCCCGCTCCCGCCCGCTCCTGCCCTGCTCCGCCCCTCCCGCCCCGCTCCGCCCGCTCCCGCCCGCTCCGCCCCTCTCCGCCCGCTCCGCCCTGCTCCGCCCGCTCCGCCCGCTCCCGCCCCGCTCCGCCCGCTCCCGCCCCGCTCCGCCCGCTCCCGCCCCGCTCCGCCCGCTCCGCCCTGCCCTGCCCCGCTCCGCCCGCTCCCGCCCGCTCCGCCCCGCTCCCGCCCCGCTCCCGCCCTGCTCCTGCCCCGCCCCGCCCTCCCGCCCCGCTCCCGCCCGCCCCGCCCCCCTCCCCCCGCTCCCTCCCCCGTTCCCCCCGCTCCCCGCCCTGCCTCCCGCTCGTCTCCCGCCCGCCTGCCTTCCCACGCCGCCGAAGACCCTCAGGGCTGCGTCGTGTTTTCGCCGCCTAATGAACTTGTCTTTAATCAGACACGAGAAGATTAAGGGGCGCCTCCGCCGTGACGTCACGCTCAGAGGTGGAGAGGGGAGGAGGAGGTTTGAGGGCGGCGGAGCGATGACAGTTATGCTCCTCATAAATGTCTCCGGAGGTTTACACCCGCCGCCGCCACCGCCGCCGCTCGTGCAATATTGAGAGGCAGTTTTATTGCAGTGCGTCAGACGCAGACAAGAGGCGCGAGCGGGGCGGGGGCGGGGGCGGGGGCGGAGGGGGCGTGACGGAGACGCATCGCCCCCCCTCCTTGGCGTCTTATGAATAACAATTCCGAACGCGGACGCGAGGATCTGCGGTGTTATTAAGAACAGAATTTATTCCTGACCTCCGTTGGAAACTTCCGCTGTGAGTCCTCTTACGGTGTTGGCCCCGCTGCCGTCTCTATGCCAGACGCGTTCCCGTCTTTGTCTATATCCTCCTGCCTTCCATGGTATTTTCCCCACTTCCAACCAGTGAACCCATGGAGCAGTCTGATGTGCCATGCAGGGTTCTCAAACGCAAGGAATGGGGCAGGGTGTGCGCGGTGGCCCGCTGCATTTTCCCGCGTACCATAGGTTTTTCGCTAGACTAGAGCCATCGCGCCCGAGCGTATCCACTTCCGTCGGTTTGGCTCGACAAAGAGCAGACCACATTGGTTGCCCACTGTTAAGCGCACGGCTACGGCGCGCTCATTGAGGCACCCCCTTGAGCTTCTCTGGTGCAGTGTCACACGGCTCGCCATTCATCTACCGTTGAGGCGCCAAATTTCCCTTGCACGTTTGTGCAGGAAGTGGGCGCCGCGCGCTCACCGCGCTCACCCACGCTTCAAGCACGCTTCAGGCACGCTTCAGGCACGCTTCAGGCACGCTTCAGGCACGCTTGAGGCACGCTTCGACACGCTTCAGACACGCTTCAGGCACGCTTCAGGCACGCTTCAGACACGCTTCAGGCACGCTTCAGGCACGCTTCAGACACGCTTCAGGCACGCTTCAGGCACGCTTCAGGCACGCTTCAGGCACGCTTCAGGCACGCGTCAGGCACGCGTCAGGCACGCTTCAGGCACGCTTCAGACACGCTTCGGCACGCTTCAGGCACGCTTCAGGCACGCTTCAGGCACGCGTCAGGCACGCGTCAGGCACGCGTCATTCAGGCACGCTTCAGACACGCTTCAGGCACGCGTCACGCACGCTTCGGAACTCGAGATTTCTTGAGGTGGAGGCGCGACGCATGTTAGGGATGTACAACTTTCGTGATCAGGAAACAGCTGCCGGAGTTGGTGTATAGGCACTGACATGTTTAACCCGGGAGTACCCGCAGTTTTTTGTGAATGCGAATGATATGAATGTACATATACTGAAATGCGTATTTTGTTCAGTTTGTTTATATCCCCCAATGCAATTACTAATGAGTCTTGCATTGCAGAATTCTCGTCTGAATAGTTTTGGCGAGAAATTTACAAAGTACAAGCAAAAGTCATTAAACATCATATTCTCCTATTAAATAATATTAAATAAAATTGCCACAAATTATTTTTGTATGTTCTAAAAAAATATATAATTTTTCTCGTTTTGGCGTTTCCGCACAGACGTCTCCTGCACATCTTTCTCTTTAGTAAGAAATTGTGGCAGTCGATTGTAAGTAAGACAAATTATTAATTTTCTGAATAGGCACTTGCCATAGACACGGCTGACAATAATTCTACTAATTCTACACGTACTGCTAAAGCCAGGAGCTCACAATGCACTGGCGCCATTGCACCCGACGTATATGACAGATATCGCAGATATCAAGTTTCAACATGCTCACAGAAATGATTCAGCTAAAGGATAAAAATAAAAGGTCAGGGGATCTCAGAAAAGTACAATGAAGAAATACATGAAATATCAGACGACTAATGTATCGCAATAATTTAGGAACATAAAATTGCCGTTGCTTGAATCTCGCAGATCAATTGAGAGCATTAACTAAATCCACTATATATTAGTAAAATAAACCGAAATGATAGATTTATTACAAAGAACACATGTGATTGAAAACAATATTTTGAAAAACAGATAAATTAGGAAATTATATAATAAACAGGCCGACCTGGATGGCCCAATTGACTATGAGCATGTACAGACTCAGCGGTCCGAAGGGTCGCGGGTTCGAGTTCCACCTGGGGCATTGTCCCTTGTCTTTCTTATGTGTTATCGAGAAGGGCCTCGCTTTCGTCTGATCCCGGATCAGAGGAGCCCGGTGTTTAGTTTATGGCCGAATATACGTTTCATCAGTTCGTGAAGAGTAATGGATAAAAGCCATGCAAAAAAGCTTGAAAGGCTGCCCCTCTGCTCTTATGACAGAGAAATAAGATGCCCTTACAGGCTGGATGCGCTCCCATAAGTGCAATTGCCCCTACGAGCAGAGATTTGCCAACCCTGATACATAGATTCCGGGTTTTGTTTCCTGGCCGATCTCTTGAATGATCGAATGAATTTTAGATACACTAATTCGGATTAAGAGTGCTTCAGTTTCACTTACCTTTAATTCCATCATAGGTTCATCGTCATTCAAATCATATCACATCACATCATTCATTTATTAATCTATTCATATCAGGTATGCTCGAAATCATTATACTTTGCTTAGTCACGTGAAATATTATTTTGATATTACTTTCTGAAAAATAATATTGGAAGGGGCGCTCAGAAACATACAGATTTATTTCGCACTCTTTTCGCAAACGTTGACCTGCATATTCTGAAGCTGGTACTTTATTTGACCTGCCCTATTTTTTAGACATGGAGATAACTGGATAATTGCATGAAACCTGTGTATTTATGTAGCTCGAATGAAAGAAAAATAAAATTAAATTCTTCTTTTTCATTCTATTTCACTCCATTATTATTTGATTGAGAGTCAGCTTTTGCAAATTTAGTTGAAAGCGGATTGAAAGTGAACATCTGAGGATCGATATTCATTAATTGTCATGTCTCCGTTTAACTTTGACCTACATGGACGCCCTTTGAACTTCTCTATAATTTCTTTAAAATAAATTCTTTGTGAAAACTATCATTGAAGGCATTACTTGAATTGAAATTTCCTAGTGTTACAAAATTAAAATCTATTTCTTTTATTTGGTGAGTAACAATGCAGCTGCAGTTGAATTTATGGGCGTTAGCAACGATTTACGTGTGCATACGCTGTAACGGGAGCGTTGAATTAAATACACTCGTAACACTTAGATAGTATTAGCTGGCGCCCTAGCGCATATGGCTGGCTGGAGCAAACATTTCGTAGAGCCTTCTGTGATAAACAATGTTACCTTAAACGATGTTGTCTTCAACGTTGCTCAAATGTTTAAGTTTCTGACTTGAGCGAATCGTACATACTGAGCCTCATAATAAACATAATGTGGATCTCCTTAACCGCCGCCGCCCATGTGGAATAATGGAATGAGTGTGGGTGTGGAGTGGAGACCGCATTGTGTCCGCTGGTGGGGTTGGAGGGGGTGCGAGGTGGAGGTGGAGCGGTGGAGGTGGATGGAGGTGGAGTGCGAGGTGGAGGTGGACGGCGGTGGAGGTGGATGGAGGTGGAGTGCGAGGTGGAGGTGGATGGGGGTGGAGTGCGAGGTGGAGGTGGACGGCGGTGGAGGTGGATGGAGGTGGAGTGCGAGGTGGAGGTGGACGGCGGTGGAGGTGGATGGAGGTGGAGTGAGGTGGAGGTGGACGGCGGTGGATGTGGATGGAGGGAGTGCAAAGGTGGAGGTGGACGGCGGTGGAGGTGGATGGAGGTGGAGGTGGACGGCGGTGGAGGTGGATGGAGGTGGAGGTGGACGGCGGTGGAGGTGGATGGAGGTGGAGTGCAGGTGGAGGTGGACGGCGGTGGAGGTGGATGGAGGTGGAGTGCGAGGTGGAGGTGGACGGCGGTGGAGGTGGATGGAGGTGGAGTGCGAGGTGGAGGTGGACGGCGGTGGAGGTGGATGGAGGTGGAGGCGAGGTGGAGGTGGACGGCGGTGGAGGTGGATGGGGTGGAGTGCGAGGTGGAGGTGGACGGCGGTGGAGGTGGATGGAGGTGAGGTGGACGGCGGTGGAGGTGGATGGAGGTGGAGTGCGAGGTGGAGGTGGACGGCGGTGGATGGATGGTGGAGTGCGAGGTGGAGGTGGACGGCGGTGGATGTGGATGGAGGAGTGCAAGGTGGAGGTGGACGGTGGAGGTGGATGGAGGTGGAGGTGGACGGCGGTGGAGGTGGATGGAGGTGGAGGTGACCCGTGGAGGTGGATGGAGGTGGAGTGCGAGGTGGAGGTGGACGGGCGTGGCGTCGTTGCTGCGAGTGGCTAAGGGCTCTTGTGGTGTGTGCGCAGGTGAGTGCTGCTGGCCGCTGGTGAGCTCGATCCGGTGGTCACTTCATCTGACGGTGAGCGGTGAGTCCAGTTTCATCACAACTGGAATTCAGGGCTCCGAATTCGGTCCGCCGAGGATCTTGTGAGTTCAGCGATGTTTGCACGGTTAGACATTGGGCAAATGTTGACATACATTTATTCTATTTGTTTCATTTTCTTACAGTTAATGCTAATAATAATAATAATAATAATAATAATAATAATAATAAGATAATGATGATGATGATGATAATCATGATGATAATAATGATGATGATAATCATTATGATGACGATGATGAACAATAGTATAATTTAGTCCAGACATACAGACATAAGTATACGCTTTCATTAGGTAAACAAATACGTCCGCTCATTTAATTGTAGTTCCAAGTGCGCCCTTTGCTTATTTAAGCGTTACTGGATTATACATCATTTATACATCAGGAACAAGAAGTCGTATAAAATGTATCTAACAATATTCTGAAAAATCGGTCAATAATAAATTTATATCCACGACTGATGCATAAACAACTCAATTTCACAATTAAATGTTTTTCCTGCTTCTGTGTTTGTTAGGATTTTCATTTGCTGTAACTTTATACTGAGGTATAATTGTTCACAAATTTCGGTGCCATTTAGTGCTTTTCCACGGAAAGTTCATCTCAATCCGTCAGCCCCTTTGATTGAGGAGGCGCGGTGGCTGACGAGAATGGCGGAAGGAAGAGAGTGGGGAGATTGCTCGTTCGAGTGCTGGAGGTCTCGGCCTGTCGCCCGACCGCCGTCAAACTACGCTGCTCCCTTTCAACTATGCGGGCAGGGTTAATTTGCTGCTCCGACCCACCCAAAACCCTACTAGATCAGGACCTCTAATGCAAAATAGGTTCTTGGCTGTAATAGTATTTTGAAAGTAAGTTATAATTTTCAATAAACATGCAATATAAATAGTTCAATTAACTTCTGTTAGGGATAAACATTCTATTCCCTGATTTGCAAGTGAGTCATCCTTTTTTAGGAGGATCTGCCGCATTATTTGAACACAATAAATTACTCTACTATGCATTCTAATTCAACACATCCATAATTATTCAACTACCTTACTGCAATTTTAATAGTGCAACAAAATATCGTGTCTGTCAAGTATATGATTTTACAAATCTCCGCATTTGGGATAGAACATATTTTGGTGGCAAATTAAATGTTTATATTCTAAATTTAAAATTTATATAGAATAAAATGTAGATTAAATCAATAACTTTGTTTGTTGGTCATACTTGTTCACTTATTTATTTGATCTCTTTGGCTTGAGATTTTTTTGTTGTAAGTAAATGTATTTTTCAAGTTACTTTCTAAATTGCATTTTAATAAGCATTACTATGATTCAAGTGCATTTTTTTATTCACATTATGTGAGTAAGAAGATGGCAGTAAGTATTATTTCAATGCATTCTGGTACTCAAGAAACGTGCTTGTTGGTCCGGTCATTTCATCTTGATATAAGACCGTAGGTTTGCGTGTTTTCAGCTAATAAAATGAAAATATAGTCTTGTGTTTCCCCCTTAACAATTGAGAGAATAAGGTGAAGTTGGGCACCATTGTAGCCACCCATGTTATTTACGAACATGTGGCTCGAAAAAAGTAATGGTTCTCTTGCAGGCAGAGACAAGTGCACCCCTAGAAATATATGTTTTCCTTTTTACGCCCTTTTTTTGATAATACATTACAATGCGTTTTACCCACCTGTCATATACGATGAAATATAAAGTTACATACAATCTAATAATTTCGTTTAGGCATTGAACCGAGGTTAAAATTGTGGTTGATACGAACTATACCCACAAAAGAGAATTACCAACATGAGACGAACAAAATTTATTCTCGACAGGTCCCAAATCGTAGGTTTTCTGAACGAATCACTCAGCCATATACTCCTTTGTATGTTCGTTATCACTACATTGATTTTAATTTTTTTTGTATTCATAATCGTATTACATATACGTTGTAACCGCCCATATGTCGGTTCCATTGATTTTTGAGAAGCACCCGAGAACGTCAAGACACGACAAGATGCAATTATAGTGTTACCGAATTGCAAGAGATCGCGCCAGTAGTAAATGGTATCCTTGCGAGAATTTATTAAAGTTTCTGAACGCACTCGCGTAGAATGGAACGACAACCAATCAAAATCACTCATGAAAATATCTTTTCAGTATTTTGTGTTTCCATGTATTATTGTCTTATGTACAGTTATTTTATTGTGTTTTTTTGTGAAGTGAAGGGTAATATAATTTTATTGCGTTTTTTGTGAAGTGAAGGGTAATATAATTTTATGTAAAGTGTTTATGCAAGTGTTAAAACGCAACTGCAGTTGTTAGGTAATCACGTAATTGCTAAAGGTAGAGCAAGTGATAGAATTTTTCAATGCAATGTGTAAATGCTAGATAAAATTGTATTCAAGTATTTAACAGAATATCAGAACAGTTTTTAGAACAGAGTTCTAAGAACTCTGTTCATAATTAAAAGATTAACTTGTCTATGTTTCTTTTATTACAAAGCAGGTTAAAGACGAACCCACTCCTGTAGGGCAGTTAGGACATAGATGACCATTCTAATTTGTGTGACATTGTCATAACAATTCAGGTCAGTAATACTACTAGATTACTTGAGTGGCCACTTAGGCGTTTAGTGAATATAGTGAAAAGGTAGATCGACCACAACGTATATCCGACGATCATACAGGAAGTTTCGTCAAAACTGGTAACATTATGTATCTCGGCAATTGACACCAAAGGATCAGCATTTTCATATGCGTCTACATAATTTTATGTGTTTTATACAATTATTAACATTCATAGAAAATGAAATATTTTTCTCCTCTGTGAAATTGTCTTTCTGTTGACACTTGTTTAGTAGTTGTTTATGAGACTCACAAAGTACATATAAAAAAATAATGTAGAGGATGGTAACAGATTGAGCCGAGTGAGGCACATTTATAGCTGAAACAGCCTCTGGAACGTTCGGTGAGGAAGCGGTACTGGTACATAAAACGAACAGATTAGAAGGCTCAGTAGCATCCCTTGACGTTGCAGATTTTCTGTCTGGTAGAATTCGAGTCTCAACGGTAGAAGGAGTTTCGACATTAGCTACTTGCTAGGAGTCTCAACGGTAGAAGGAGTTTCGACATTAGCTACTTGCTAGGTCAGGTTCAGCTGCCGTCTGCAGGAACATTCTAGCGACCGGCTCTTCAGATCGGAAGTTTTCCGTGGTTCCTCCAATAAATGGGCATTGGATAAAAGACTGAGGGATGTGCGGATTGATATTGGTAGGATCAATCCAATACTTGGAAAGATCTTACTTTGAGATTGTCAGTTTGGATGCATCTCTACGTGGCCATGGTAACGGTAGATGCTGAACCCATCATTACCTACATCAACCGTATGAGTTATCACAGCTCGGGCCTGCTTGCGTTGCCGATGGAATGTAAACAGCTGCACCGAAGGCATTATTGGGTGTCGGGTGTGGGTTGCCTAGCTCAGTGTCTTGCAATTGATTGCCTTTAAACATAAACGGTAGATTGACTTTCAATAATAATTAAGATTTTAGATAAAGGTATCTCATCGGTGAGAGGAACTTTTCATCTAGGCGAAAGAATATGCTTTGAGCAAGTATAATCAGTCAGTACCAAATCAGTCAGTAGTTGTCAGTACTAAACACAACACTTCCGAGTGATTAAAGTTTCGCATGAAATACGACACTTAACACGCTAAACACGTAACGCAAATCTGTTTATATTACCTTCGAGGTTGTAATAGAGCCAATTGTACCGTGCCATGGAAATAGTACCTCTCTTCCTTTGTGAGTGCTATCACAATTAGGTGGCACCTGCGATATGCACGTTCGTAGTATTGATACAGACAAGCTCGCGTGCAATGGTCTGAAATTTGACTTTGTATGACGCATATGTGTCTGAAAGGGAGAGCAATCTTGTTCCGATAACAATTGGGCCATCTTTCACGAGGAGCAACCTGGATATTCGGTGCAATGTGGCGTACGCCCTCCGTCGAGAGCTCATTGCCATGGGCGCGGGGTGCGGGTGGGGGGGGGAGAGGGGGGGGAGGGCGGGTCGTGTAACGCGAGCACGAGCGGAGGGTTATTGCGCCTGTGACAAATTGGGACATTAATTAAATTACCTCCGCCTCCTCGGCTTGAGGCTGCTACCACATGTGGGTCACGTGAGGCCGAGTGCTTCGCGAAGCCTGTGGAGGTTGCTAGAGGTTCCAAGATGCTAAAGGTCATCTGCTCTGTATCCTCAGGAAAAAAAAACTATTTCCCTCTTCACAGTGAACAGTTTGATACTAATTGGGGAGGGGCCATTTATAATCCTCCTTTAGTTTAGGAAAAAAGTTACTGTTTCATCGGTTCATAATCCTCACGATTTTTCAATCCTTAATTATTGTTTTGTCTTTCAACGCTGATTGAAAGTTGGACGTTTAAAAGGTAATTCGAAACTATCACTGTGGGGAATAGCTTCATGGAAATTCCAGCGATCTCGTACATTCTGCCCCGCCCATGAATACATTGCAATTTTATTTTAGTGACAATCAATGTAGAGAACAGTGGTGCTTTAGGAGCAGAATATGTAATATAAAACACACAATTTCCGTATTAGACACTTTGTTCATAGACCGAAAAAATCGTAAAAATACATGAAATACCGAACGCTCATATTTTTAAAATTATTTTGCGTACTAAATTGGAAGATTTCAGTAATTACGTTTGGAAAAATTATTTTAGATGAATATAAATGTTACGTTATCGTATCATATTCTCTCAAATTCTTCTCACCATATACAATATTTGAGTAGAGACTACTTTGATGCAGAATAAGGTCATTGCTTCATGTTTTGTCACGTTCAATCATCAATAAAGATTCCTCTTGACACACATAACAGGCTAGCGTATTTGTTGGGATGAATCCTATTTCAATTAATAACGCCCGAAATCGGGTTGAGAATGAATTTTGCATTTCAAGTATTAATAAGTATTTTATGCGATGTTATTTCACGTGTACCTCACGTAGTAGGATCATCATGTTATGGAAACGAAAAGTAGACAAAATGACAGCACCGGGAACACTCTGACTACGACATCCCAAGAGAATCAGGCAATTGCCTGATTGGTGGAAGTAATTCTATTAGTGTCTTCCATCAGCTGATTCAAAAATGTAATTTGTCCATGCAATTAAATAAATTGCATTTACGGAAGTAGAATCCGTATGCTATCAGAATAAGAGATTCATATCTTCCTGAAATGGGTTAATGATACATATATACAAATGTTTTTATATTAAAATAAATAAATTTTGTTAAGCTTTGTATATTGTGTTAAGCTGATATCCTAAATTGAGTGTTGTATAAAAAACGTTGGAAGCTAGTTTCTGAGTAGTTTAAAGATACCAAGTAAGTTCATTACAGTACCCTCCTTTTTCAATCGTGATACTGTTAAAAACATGCTAAATATTGAAAATAGTTTTAAGTCAAATATTAAAATGTCAACTTGTAGTTAATTTTTTTCCCTTTTGAGCAATGGTTAATGAAAACAAGGAATCATAGTCGCTTTGCCTCTTGTGCTTAAATTGGAAGTTTCGTTCTTCCTCTGTTTTTTCGTTATTGTTTTGATCATTCAGTTTTTCGATATGTGATACCGTTGTATAGGGGGTGAAAGTAAAATGTTTTTCGTCTCAAGACGAAATGTGTACTACACTATAGAATCACAAATGTGATGCTGTAATATAGTACAGAGAGAGAAAGTATATGAATCACCTGAACACATTCATTTCGAATATCGGTCTGTAGCGTCATGCACAAACGCAATTGTACGAACGGCCGCGTGGCATAGGCGACGCTAAGGCACCACGCGGCAGCCTTTGTTACGAGCGGATGTGACGTCGGCGGAAACCCTAGGAGGCAGCGTGGTGGGGAGAAGGGCGAGCGTCAGCCCTGGCGAGCGGCGGAACGCTCTCTTTGGTTACTGGACGCGGTGCGACACGGACGTCTGGGTGGGCGCGGGCCGCGGGCTGGGCAAGAGCCGGCAATGTGTTGCCGTACAGAGGCTGACTCGATGTTGAGTCGTAGGTGGGTTGCGGCGCTTCACGCCATCTAATGTTTGAGATTAGTGCGTAGTGGTGTGGTAGCCGAACGGAAATTACTCCGTGTAGGGATATTAGTAATTACGTTATTTTGTAATAAGGTGGTGGTCTGTTAATAAACCTCTAAATTACTAAACCCACACTCGTCTGTGTTATCATTGCAAATGCATGACGCCACAGGTCGTAAAATCCACGCCCAAAACTATTTCCAGATGTAATATTTCACACACATGTACTAAGGTCTTTTAATGCTGTACTAAAGTAGGTGAAGATTGGTAAAGGTGGAGAGGAGATAAAGAAAATTTTCTACCAGAAAAACGATTTATATATAGATGGATGTTTCACGCATAACTGTTAGCTTAGAAGCATTTGACCTGAAACTTGGAAAGTATGTCAGGAGTAAGATCAAGTTCTGCCGTTACAGAGATCTTTAACATGTTGTAAGTATGAGGAGAAAATTACACAAAGCTCCTATGATATTACTACTATGATAGACTCTATTAAAATCAATTACAATATTAAAATCAATTAGACTGTATTAAAATCAATTAGACTGTATTAAAATCAATTAGACTGTATTAAAATCAATTAGACTGTATTAAAATCAATTAGACTGTATTAAAATCAATTAGACTGTATTGAAATCAATTAGACTGTATTGAAATCAATTAGACTGTATTGAAATCAATTAGACTCTATTGAAATCAATTAGACTCTATTGAAATCAATTAGACTCTATTGAAATCAATTAGACTCTATTAAAATCAAATTAGACTCTATTAAAATCAAATTAGACTCAATTAAAATCATACAAATCAAAACTTTAACGCTATCGCAGATCTTACGTGGAGAACGTTTTTCGTTTCGCGCTAGGAAAGCGGCCAGTGCGTCTTCTCGGGAGCCTCTCCGTCTCCGCCGCCGTCGCCCTCCCTTCGCACGGTGTTGGGGCGCCCGCGGAGGTGCGGACGTTTGCCGTCCGCCCGCCGCCGCCCGCCTCCGCGCCCTCCGCTCTCGGCGAGATTAGTTTGCGTTGCGCGGAGGGGCCTCGAGGACGCGCTTTGCTTAACAGCCGCGCACACACGGGGGCGACGCGACGGGAAGTGAAGCTTGCGACGCGAGGCAGCGGAGCGGGGCGCCTGGGGGGGCGGGGACGACGGTCACGCCGATTTTTTTCCTTCACTTACTATCAAATATGTGCTGTTTAAGAGACGATATTGACAGCGTAACATATCAACTCGGACGAAAAACTAGCGAAGTTAGAAAGTGGAATTTGGAATTAAGGTTTTGTTACGATGTATGTAATTATTTACAGAAGATTTACTCAAAACTCATCTCCTGAACCGGGAGCGGTAGCTCAGTGCATCAACTGATGCCACTGCAGCGCCTCTGACTGGGAGGTCCTAGGTGCGAGTCCTGACGGCGGTAGGATTTTCGACACTAGCTTTTCAGCTAGGTCGAATTCAGTCGTTGTCTGGAGGAGAATTCTAGCGGCCGGCTGCTCTGATCGGTAGTTTTCCGCGGTTTCTCCGATCAACACCAGGCGAATGCCGGATCAGTACCTAACAAACGGGTCACGGACCGCGCGCGATATGTCCTTCCTCTTCCTTGTCCTATCCTCTCCACTTACACACTCACTTACACTAACATGCACTACACTACCACATATCCCGGGAGACCGGTCGCGAACTTAGAGTTTGTCCTGGCTGGGGTGGCGCCCGCTGGTGGGAGAGTCCTGGTGAGGAAACCCCACTAACCGACGGTAGGTCGGTGCCGGATCTTGTCATCCAGCGGGGAAAATCACCGCCATCGCCCGAGAAAAGACATGCACTACACTAACGGGACTAATGACCGAAGCAGTTGATGCGCCTGGAAACATGAAAAAATCAATCAATCATCTCCTGAAAAACGAAATGAGTAAATGAATACTGAAAGTTTTCTGGGAGAATGCAACAATGCAAATTCACGATATTGCAACGATGGTGGTAGAAACGATGATCGTAGCGAACATGAGAGAACAGGGCGGGACGGCAATTCGCTTTCTGGAAAACCAAACTTGTAACTTTTGAATAATTTAGTGCATTCCGTGAAGCATCTGAACGTAACGAAATGCGAAGAAACAGTGCGTGTGGAAGGGACATGACACCGCAGGACAAGGCGGGGCGGGGGGAGGCGGAGATGGGTGCAGGAGGATGGGGTGGGACGGGACGGGCTGGCGGTGCGGGGTGGAGTCTAAAGACAGCACCACACATTCGGCATTTGCCGAGCAGCGAGCTAATACTCACCCAATCCCGAGCAGCTGACGTCGGCGATTGTTCGCTCACTTTGATGTGTGTGAAAGAGCGACACGCGTTGGGTAGGGTGAACCCCGAATGTTCGCCAGTCGACAAACGGCAAGAAACTCATCCACACTACTCGGGATTCGGCGGGCGGTTGCTCGCTACTCGCCGAATAACGAATGTGTGGAGCCACCTTGAGAAGAAAAGGGCAGAACAAAATATATGGAATGAAAAAACAATTCCACAGGCACACAAAAAATGTGTCAGACACGAAGACTGGACACAGGTTTCTTTATGAATGTCTAAGGGCTGAATCCGATTCAGAAGCGAGAATTGCGCCACCAGCTTTCATTTTTTTTATATCGCAAAAATAGATATTTGTCACGAGTCCTCTAAACTAGTCTTTAAGGACGCATCCGGAAGGTTAACTGCGAGGCGGAGCGATAGCGAAGCCAGTGAGTTAACTCTTCCGGCTAATCCTAAAGACTAATAGAGGACGAGTTACATCAATGATTTTGTTATTTTTGTTATTTTAGTTTATCGCTTATTAAAATAAACTTTATCACTTTCGCGAGTTCAAATTGTCATTACTCTTGATTTTCTGTAGCAAGGATTGGTGGTACTGGATGCTTTGTTTGTGATCAGACAGTTGAATGTTTTTTCTACTAATGCAAGCAGAATCTAAACCCGAGAGTCCATAGTGTTCATAGCAACGGTCGCTAAAATGATCGAGAGTCCATTAAAAATATTTTAGCGGCCGTTGCTGTGGACGCGCTCTTAAAGCAGTATTTAGATGGTTGGTTGCTAAGGGGCTAAGTGCGTGTTTACTAACGTAAATAACAAAAAAGTGATTTTTGTTTTGGTTTTGGGTGTTGTTTATGGACCCAAAGTCTTGATACTGGATTCTACATGTACGTCGACGCGCTGAATCTGAAGCCACAATTTTGCCACCACCCTCTAGTTCTTTTAAATCGCGAAAAACGCCGTGAAATTGGAGATTGTAAATTTCGCGGTGTTGTTTTGCAATTTAAGAAAGACGTAAGGGTGATGGCGCAGTTCTAGCTTCAGTTTCGAATTTATACGTGTATAGAGAAACGCTTTTCAAGTCTTTGGGTCTGACATCAATCCTCGAATACATAAAAATACAATGGTTTTTTGCAAATAAAAAAAAGGAGGGCGATGGTTTTGTCGAAATACATAGAAAAACATATGTCAAGCGTTTGGGTCTGATACCTTTTTTGTGCCTGTGTTATTCGCATCGTACTATTGGAACACGTCTGTTGCAACTAACTGATTACTTCAACTTGATTGTTTCCGCTTTTGAAGATTATTCGCTAGTTTTTGAGCATACGTAAGTAATACATAAGCAGCAGAAGAAATTTTTGCTTAAGTTAACGTTTCAGAATTTGTGTTTCATTAAGGAAGTTACAGACTCCTCTGCTTTCTCGAGAAGGGCTTCCGGAGACGATCAAGATAAAACGGATGTAGTTGCATTGACAGTTTATTCTTCCAGCGAACCTAAAAATAATAGACACTTCTTGTCGAAATACATAGAAAAACATATGTCAAGCGTTTGGGTCTGATACCTTTTTTGTGCCTGTGTTATTCGCATCGTACTATTGGAACACGTCTGTTGCAACTAACTGATTACTTCAACTTGATTGTTTCCGCTTTTGAAGATTATTCGCTAGTTTTTGAGCATACGTAAGTAATACATAAGCAGCAGAAGAAATTTTTGCTTAAGTTAACGTTTCAGAATTTGTGTTTCATTAAGGAAGTTACAGACTCCTCTGCTTACCAGAAGGCTTCGGAGACGATCAAGATAAAACGGATGTAGTTGCATTGACAGTTTATTCTTCCAGCGAACCTAAAAATAATAGACACTTCTTGTAGGAAAACTTAAATGAAATGTTTGCATATACATTTTCCTACGACGAACAATTCCGATTCCACTAATACCATTTACTTTAAAAAGTTGCATTATTGCTTTCCGTGCATTATTGCGATGAATCGTTGCGTTTAATTGCGTTGTTTGCAATTAAAAAGGAGAGCGATGGACCAATTTGGCTCAGATTCGCATTCAGCGTGTCGAAATACATAGAAAAACATGTGTCAAGCGTTTGGGTCTGATACCTTTTTGTGCCTGTGTTATCCGCATCGTACAATTGGAACACGTCTGTTGCAACTAACTGATTACTTCAATTTGATTGTTTCCGCTATTGAAGATTATTCGCTAGTTTTGAGCATACGTAAGTAATACATAATCAGCAGAAGAAATTTTGCTTAAGTTAAAGTTTCAGAGTTTGTGTTCCATTAAAGAAGTTACAGACTCCTGTGCTTACCGAGAAATGCTTCGGAGACGATCAAGATAAAACGGATGTAGTTGCATTGACAGCTTATTCTTCCAGTCAACCTAAAACCAATAGACACTTCTTGTAGAAAAACTTAAATAACACGTTGACATATACATTTTCCTATGACGAACAATTCCGATTCCACTAATACCATTTACTTTAAAAGTTGCATTATTGCTTTCCGTGCAATATTGCGATGAATCGTTGCGTTTAATTGCGTTGTTTGCAATTAAAAAAGGAGGACGATGGACCAATTTGGGCTCAGATTCGCATTCAGCGTGTCGAAATACATAGAAAAACATGTGTCAAGCGTTTGGGTCTGATACCTTTTTGTGCCTGTGTTATCCGCATCGTACAATTGGAACACGTCTGTTGCAACTAACTGATTACTTCAATTTGATTGTTTCGCTTTTGAAGATTATTCGCTAGTTTTTGAGCATACGTAAGTAATACATAAGCAGCAGAAGAAATTTTTGCTTAAGTTAACGTTTCAGAATTTGTGTTTCATTAAGGAAGTTACAGACTCCTCTGCTTTCTCGAGAAGGGCTTCCGGAGACGATCAAGATAAAACGGATGTAGTTGCATTGACAGTTTATTCTTCCAGCGAACCTAAAAATAATAGACACTTCTTGTAGGAAAACTTAAATGAAATGTTTGCATATACATTTTCCTACGACGAACAATTCCGATTCCACTAATACCATTTACTTTAAAAAGTTGCATTATTGCTTTCCGTGCATTATTGCGATGAATCGTTGCGTTTAATTGCGTTGTTTGCAATTAAAAAGGAGCGATGGACCAATTTGGCTCAGATTCGCATTCAGCGTGTCGAAATACATAGAAAAACATATGTCAAGCGTTTGGGTCTGATACCTTTTTTGTGCCTGTGTTATTCGCATCGTACTATTGGAACACGTCTGTTGCAACTAACTGATTACTTCAACTTGATTGTTTCCGCTTTTGAAGATTATTCGCTAGTTTTTGAGCATACGTAAGTAATACATAAGCAGCAGAAGAAATTTTTGCTTAAGTTAACGTTTCAGAGTTTGTGTTCCATTAAAAGTTACAGACTCCTGTGCTTTCTCGAGAAGTGCTTCCGGAGACGATCAAGATAAAACGGATGTAGTTGCATTGACAGTTTATTCTTCCAGCGAACCTAAAAATAATAGACACTTCTTGTAGGAAAACTTAAATGAAATGTTTGCATATATACATTTTCCTACGACGAACAATTCCGATTCCACTAATACCATTTACTTTAAAAAGTTGCATTATTGCTTTCCGTGCATTATTGCGATGAATGCATACGGAATGGTACGGATGAATCCAACGTGCTTTTGCGCATGTAAACTATGTATACTATGCCGATCCAGTCTGATTTCTGGCATAATACGCCACAAACAGAATTTTATTCAGTGTAGTTGTGCTAAAATTCTATAACCAATGTCTTAGTTGAATATAAATGCGAATAACAGGAATAGTTTAGTCGTATGGTCGAATCTACACGCCTTGGCGTAGAGTCTATTCCCTTTGCGTTTTTCTGCATGTTGAGTATTCCGTAACACTTTCATACATCTCGTAACCCGCGAGATATATTATCTGCGATTAACAACTCTCCGCAAGCCCGCGCAACATATCGTAGTTCGTCATGGAACAATCAAGTTCAAATGTGGTGAACAGAAGATAGGTTATTAATTACAACGTCACTCGAGGTTTTACCAGACATATTCGATACGAATGTTTCATTGTTCACTCTGGCTCTCTCCAGACCCTTTCTCTACCCACCTCTCTGTCTGTCTCAGTCTCTCTCCCTTCTCTTTCCCTCCCTCTCTCTCTCTCTCTCTCTCTCTCTCTCTCTCTCTCTCTTCCTCTCTCTCTCTCTCTCTCTCTCTCTCTCTCTCTCTCTCAAGGTAAACCGTGGTGGGGTGGTCAGATCGCACATTGTTTTGCTGAGACCGGGATTGAATTCCATGTGGAAGCAGTGAAATTTGTAGTAAACAAAGCGATTTTGCGGCAGGATATCCCTGGTTTCTCGTCTCTCTTGTCCGTCAATGCTCGATTGTCTTTTCAAACGTACCAGCATTGCCATCACTCGTCCAATCAACCATCTATTCCACGTATGGCTGGAAAAGGCTGACATATTGAACATCAGAATAGGAAGTATCATTTTTGTCTCTCTATTAACACTGGTTCGAGTCCTGACGGCGGCAGAATTTTAGCTTTTCAACTAGGTCGAATTCAGTCGCTGTCTGGAGGAGAATTCTAGCGGCCGGCTGCTCTGATCGGTAGTTTTCCGTGGTTTCTCCGATCAACACCAGGGAATGCCGGAGCAGTACCCTAACAAACGGGCCACGGACCGCGCGCGATCTGTCCTTCCCATTCCTTGTCCTATCCTCTCCCCTTGCACACACACTTACACTAACAAGTACTACACTACCACATATCCCGGGAGACCGGTCTGGAGCTTAGAGCTTGTCCCGGCTGGGGCGGTGCCCCGCTGTTGGGAGAGTCCTGGTTAGGGGCAAACCCCACTAGCCGGCGGTAGGTCGGCACCGGATCTCGTCATCCAGCGGGGGAGATCACCGCCATCTTCCGAGAGAGAAAGCATGCACTAGCCTCTGTCTGGAGAAGAATTCTGCCGATCTTTACTGGTGATCAAAGTATGTCATTAACCTAAAATCTCTTAGTCTACGAACCTTAGTTGCGGAGTAATAACTCCCTAAGCGTATGTACCATTTTTTGGTGTGTAAAAGTCGTGAAGTGAGCGACCGGGATAGGTAGTTCAGTGCATCAACTGATGTCACTGCAGTGTCTCTGACTGGGAGGTTCTAGGTTCAAGTCAGGACGGTGGAAGCAGCATTTTACGCGCTAGCTTGTCAGCGAGGTCGAATTCAGTCACTGACTGGAGGAGAATTATAGAAGCTGTCTGCTCTGATCGGTAGTTTTCCGTGGTTGCTCCGTTCCCCTGGCGAGAGGGGGTGAGGACGGGAGCGGAGGCGGAAGGCACAGGAGCTGTGTAACGCTGTGATATCCATATGTTTCCGGCTGGTCATCGGAAGAGCAGTTGCTTGCCCATGATGTCCCCCCTCTCCACCCCCTCATCCATCCGAGAGACTTTTTTGAAACCCCTTCACATATGTTAGAGCGACTTTGAAGTGGAACGTGTTCACAAATAATGATCATTTTCTATTCTTTGCATATAGAAATATTTTTGGTATGTATGAATTAAAAGGCAACTTCAATGCATTATTAGGCCAGTACGTTTTCTGCTGCGCGCTGGAAGTTACATTTCAAGGTTTATCAATGCATAGTAATTCATACACAAGATGGATATATGTAGATATTCTGTTTAAGCCGGCAGGTATCACGCGGTAGAATTTGTATCCCAGGCTTTATTATTTCATGTACAGTTTGATTTGAAAATATTTTAAAAACCTGTGATGTTCGATATTTTTCTCCTAATCGTGTATCTGAAAAATCCATTACTCGTTGTTTGATAGCAGGGTGTATATCAATTCTCAGAAAAAAAATTCTTGTGGAAGTTTCTGGAATTGCTAAGCTCCAGAGTGCCCTCCTTTGTTTGACCCTTGACGAGCATTGCCGAGCAGTGCATCAATCATGGAGACTTTGCGATAACTTGCATTTCCTGTGATACAATCCAAATAAGTTATATCAACCTTCAGGAGTATATAACACTACTGATACTTCCAGTAATCGTCAGAATCAAAAGTAACAGGTGAAACTTTCTATCGTATTCGCCTTGGTTTATACCGATATCAATACTATCAGAATTACTACGAGCGTAGATCTCTAAAACAGTACAGTTTTTTGGTTCAGAACAAATACAAGAATCAGAAGTTAGGAATGAAATCAAACAAGACAAGACATGAAATTTTGTCGAAGAAACTTGAACACAGAAGCATCCTATGAATGTGAAAAGTGCAAGGAAAATGTCGTATGTAAATGACATTCCTTGTTTGTTTGTAATGATTGTAGTATTGTTTATTGAAGTTTACTTACAAATTATCAAATTAACATTTAAATTTTACTGATGTTTATGAACGTCTTTTGCATGATCTGAAAGAGAAAAAAAGTGAGTTTATCATCAAGTAAGCAAGTGTTAGAAGACAAAAGTTACTCTGGAGTCAGTTCTCTTCCAGGCAACCTCTTACGTAGATAGGCAAGATGCAATTTCTCCGGAGTTCAGATATGACGAAATATTTTTTGGGGGAACATACAGTGATACAAGCATTGCAACAGCAATATAAAAGTAAAAGCAGTGATTTGTTATTGGTAAATAAATGTTAAATATACTTAATATAAACCAAATTACGTCATTGTCATCAAAAAGAAAATGGTTTGTAGTATGTGTAAGGGAAAAGATATATATTATACTTTCAACTCAACAAATCATATTGAAACTAAGAACAACACGATTGATTTTTTTTGTGTTTCCGGACGCGTCAACTGCTTTAGTCATTAGTCACGTAAGTGAAGTGCATGTTTCTTCCAGGGAGAGTTGTGGTGATCTTTCCCCGGTGAATGGTGAGATTTGGTTCCGACCTACCGTCGGCTAGCGGGATTTCTCCCTAACCAGGACCCCAGCGGACACAGCTCCAACCGGAACAAGCTCTAAGCTCCCGAACATACACGGTAGTGTAGTGCATGTCACTGTAAGTGTGTGTGTAAGGCGAGAGGAAAAGACAAGGAAGAGGAAGGAAATATCGCGGTCCGTGGCCCGTTTGTTAGGATACTGCTCCGGCATTCGCCTGGTGTTGACCGGAGAAACCACGGAAAACTACCGAGCAGAGCAGCCGGTCGCAAGAATTTTCCTCCAGACAGCAACTGAATTCGACCTTTCTGAAAAGCTAGTGTCGAAAATCCTGCCGCCGGCAGGACTCGAATATAGGACCTCCCGGTCAGTGGTGCTGCAGTGACATCAGTTGATGCACTGAGCTACCGCTTCCCGTAAAAACAACAAGATTGACTTGTAAGTCAATTATCATTATCGTAAATCTAATGGACGTCTGATAGATCACTTGGCCGATGAAAACATTTACCGAAAGATAAAGTGCTGTCCTTAAGAGAACTCCTCGACCTTCTAAAGCAGCAGTCTAAATTCCCCGTCAGGGTGCGCGGCGGGAGTCGGGTGCCGTTGCAACTCCGCGCTCCCCGTATTTATTTTCCTGCGCCCCTCCCACCTCGGTTCTTTTCTTCTGCCGGCCTCCTCCTTCCCTGGCGGCGCGCGTAATAAATTTTATTTCCCGGCCTCGTCGCGGGCGCCCAGCGCAGTTCATTTGTCTCCGGTCGTAAGGCTGTCATCGAAGGCGCGGGTTCCTAAGTCGCTGGCGGGCAGGCGCGTGAGTAGGCGGAAGGGCTGGCGGGCAGAGCAGGGAAAGAAGAAACGGTGTGCGGGCAGGCTGGAGGGAGGGTGAGTGAGCGAATAGATAGATAGGTGGGTGATAGTCGGAAGGGCTGAGGGCAGAGCAGGGAGGGAAGAAACGGGTGAGCGGGCAGGTTGGAGGGAGGGTGAGTGAGTGAATAGGTAGGTAGGTGAGTGAGTAGGCGGAATGAGCTGGCGGGCAGAGCAGGGAGAGAAGAAACGGGTTAGTGGGCAGGTTGGAGGGAGGGTGAGTGAGTGAATAGGTAGATAGGTGAGTGAGTAGGCGGAATGGCTGGCGGGCAGAGCAGGGAGAGAAGAAACGGGTACGGGTAGGTTGGAGGGAGGGTGAGTGAGTGAATTGATAGATAGGTGGGTGATAGGCGGAAGGGCTGGCGGGCAGAGCAGGGAGAGAAGAAACGGGCGAGCGGGTGGGCAGGCGGGTGAGCGAGCGGGCGGGAGGGATAGTGAGTGAGTGAATAGATGGTTGGGGGGGGGGGGGGGAGGTGTAGTGAATGATAGGGGGGTAGGCGGAAGGGCAGAGCGGGAGAAGAAACGGGGAGCGGGGGCAGGCGGGGGGGGAGGAGAAGGCGGGAGGGGGTGAGTTGCGGAAGGGGGTGAGCGAAACAAGTGAGCGTGCGGGTGAGTGAGAGTGGACAGGTGAGTAGGCGGAGCGGGTGAGGTGCGGGTGGGGAGCGAAGAGTAAGAAAATTAGGGAACCTTGTGATTTAGAAAGAAGAGACATCTCATGCGGGTATTTGTGGGTATGTTAGCGCTGTTGCCCTTTTCGATGCTGCTCGCAGTTGCTAGTAGTCACGTCCATATCGCGGAATGCACTGTGCGGAACATATTTGGATCTAATTGCAATAAAATGAAAGGGTGGTAACAACTGATTATCAGATAACGGCCAACACAGCAGGCCCATAGAACCTTTCAAATCATTCGTCATCTCAATAGATTGGTCAGAGCAACTGAGCATAGTCCGGAAGATCAGGGTGCGATATCTCGTCGGAGTGAATAATGGTGAAGATGATACATTTTATAACAATGTAATTTATCCAATAACATATACATTTAAGAAATAATGGCATTATAAAACAATAACACATAGAAGTATAAATTTGAATATTTTACAACTCATTAACGGATATCGCCTTTGCACTACTCAATACTCCCAGAGTCTTTAGAAATATGCAGAAATGGATCCATAAAACTAAGAACCGGATTTTTAGGTGATACACCTACAGACAAAGGGGAGATTTCATTTTTTACTTCTAAAATTTTATATAAACCTATGAAAAGCATTCCACAAACTTGTCGTGCAGCTAAACCACCCCACTGCAACTAAATAGACGTTCTGTTCCTTTTTTTCTATTTACCAAAAACACTTATTTTGAATGTACACATTACATGAAATATATTGTTTACAGTTAAATCAAAGAGTGTGCAAATTGTGCACTTTGATATACTTTGCTCCAAAATAACCTGCCTCAAATTTTTACATCAAGAGAAGAAAAGCGAAGGAGGTCCATTGTCGTCCATTACCGGTTATCGCAAAGGAAGTCTTTTTGACCGGAAAACTTGCCAATATCAAAGGTGCTTTAAAACGAACGCCTTTTAAGTTCTGATGTATTTAGTATATTACTATTTCACGTCTAGAATTTGTGCACTTCTGATTGCAAAACTGAAATTATCTCAACCGTTGCGTTAACTAAGAACTCGATCGCATTTATCCCATCGTTAACTCAAGGACATCTTTCAAGCAAACCCTGTAGTACGTCGCACTCCATAGAGTTGTTGTGTTGTGTTGCACATAGTAGCAGAAGAAATACGTGAAGAATAAAACGTCGCTTATGAATTCATATTTATTGATGAAGAATGTGCTAACTATATGTCCTCCAAATCTTCTTGTATACAAAGAAAGAAAGCACTGTCGATCTCTGTTTACCACCTCGTGACTCACTGAGGAAAGTGGAGAAATCATGTGTTGTTTTATTCTGAAAACTTTTCTAGAAAAATAATGAAATTTGTTAGAACATTGACGAAGATGAATCTGTTGCGTCGAAAAACCTGAAAAAATGTTTGCGCAATATCATTTTAGAAAGAGATGCCTGTGACATTGGCACCCCGAAGAGAAAGAAGATATTTTTTAATATAACGGATTACGATACTGTAATTCTGTGGTAGAAGTATTTATAACTAGAGTTAAAACAATAAGTAAAAATAATATATTATAGAGAGAGTGTGTTTTTGTGTGTGAGGGGAGAGAGAGGTGAGTGAGAGAGTGAGTGAGAGTGAGTGAGAGAGGAGTGAGTGAGTGAGGAGTGAGAGAGAGTGAGTGAGTGAGTGAGAGAGAGAGAGAGAGGAGAGAGAGAGAGAGAGAGAGAGAGAGAGAGAGAGATTAATTTGTAAGGAAGTAGAACAATCGGTAGAAAACCTGTGAAAAATTGAACATTGTAGACAGAGCAAATGTTATAACTTAGAGTAAATATTAGTGCTAACTCGTCTGTAGTTGTAAAATGGCAGAGTGCTCGTATGCACTTGCCAGATCGTCGTTCAAGCATGCAGGAAACAGCACTAAAAGAGAGAAATTAAAACGAGCTCATAAATTTGTACAAGGAAAAGTTATAGTGTAATTGGGTTTGTATGAATCAAATGAATGTGTTATATCAATTGAAAATAAAAGTTTGTACATATATGAGTGATATTGTTGTTGATATTTATATTTCCACAGGCATAATGAATTTTTGTGTGTAATATGGTCGATTTCGTATCGGAATTCTTGTGCTCTTTTGTTTCACTAAATGTAATGAAATCCACTATGCTCCACTTCTATTTGTTAAGAAAATAGCATTTAATGCTTGTTGTACAGAAACTGGAGCCAGAGTGTCAGAGACTCGACGGAAGCAATTAAACTGAGTAAATATCGGAAATCATCTGATGTATGGTCGTGTTATTTCTTTCAATCATGAATTAACCAAGATCCATTTTCCGTTTGGAGACACCTTGTATCATTTTAGCTCGACCCTTAGGAAAATAAATTATCTTACTCCCCGATTGTTTTGTAAACGTAGTATATCATAGCCGGGTAGTTGTGTACTAAGTCATCCAGGTAAGGAAATAAATAAGAGGTGCTTAATAGAATTGCTCTTCAATAATGTTAACCTCTAAAAGTACAATTCTTGTTATTTACAAATTTTTCATCGCCTTTCACGTGTCATTTGCACGTATACTAGCGTCAGAATACATCTAAAACTTAATAACAGAATATTATCTAAAAATTCAATTTGTAACTCGATGTAAATACCATTGAGAATTACAGGTTTTGGTTCTGAAAAATGAAATAAGAATCGATGAGATAAGATAGGAATGGACTTCATATTAACACATTAGCACAGTGTAAATATTCGTTGAAAACAGTTACAAATTACATTTTTACTCTAAGCCCAGGGCCAAATTATTCAATCACGAGTTCAAAATTGCATTGAAAAATGTGGGAATATTTCATTTATCACAGGACGTAATCAAGAATACGAATGAAATATTCATTAAAAAATACTTGAGACGGCACATCGACGTAAAAGGGATAAAACTATAAACAGCCAAATATTCATTTTTACCGACTAATGTGCTGTAGTCTTCTCGATGGCTTTGAGTGGTCATAAAAGATTCCAATATCGGGTAATAAATTATAATTCTCATCGTTCGGGATCTTCGTAGGGGAAATCTATTGAATAATTCAATGGGAGAGAAGGCTGCTCCGAAGAATTTGATCGAGAATTTGATTCCGAGCATCCGACCCCGCATTCCGTTCTTTCTTCGCGAGAACTTCTCCTTCCCTCCATCGCTTACCCCTTCACCCCCTTCCCCCTCCAGTCGTAATAAAACAAGCTAATGAAATATATCGAAAAAATAAGAACGGATGAAGGTAATGATTTTTTTTTGTTTATAAGTATCGTCATTTGGAAGATCGGATTTGAAGAGGGAGGCACTTCTTATGTTTGTGTCATGTGAACAATTCTTTGGTAAATTTTAAAAACATTTACTAAATCACGAGCTGCTAATATGTAAATAGTCAAGAAAATAAATTTTCCAAAACACTTCGCCTAAAATAAATTTTCCAAACAACTTCGCGATTCGAAGAATAGGGCATTATATGTATTTACTTAGTGAAGCTCTGCAGATAATAGGTAAGCTATTACAAACAGTGCATAGCGAAAAACATTTTGAGAACAAATTCTAGCTTTGCATGTGTTGCTCCGCCACAACATGTACAGCTGTGTTCATTAATTGAAAGAGTACTGGCATCCATAAGCAATAAACGTTAAAGATGCCGCTCCGAATATTTCGATGGTTAATTAAATAAGATCTATTACTGGTGCAGCCTAACTTATTTTGGATGAGAAATTCTCTTTTTGTTTTCACTAAAGTCATAAAACAGTGATGAAGTGCCATTTACAAAACGCTTTAGAATTGATTTATTCAATATTATGTTATATCAGTGACACTGCATTTTACAAAGTCAAAAATAATGAACATAAGTCATTTTTAGGCTGTCATTTGTTTTTTTCACGAGTATGTCCATTCACTTACGTATCTCTTGTATTATTAATTATTTAAAAAAACTTACCTACCATCATGAAATACCAATTGAGCGTTTACTCTTATGTACCCATATAAAAAGCAAAAAATATCATTATTCTTATTGATGAAATTAAATGTTAATATGTGTTGCCTGTTTTACATTATCGCATTTCTAGGTTGCCTCCCCTTCCGATTAACTGATAATGCAATACTAGCATCATGAAATTGTTCTGGAGATTCTCAGTGTCATGAATGAGATTCTAATATCACGCCACTAGTCGAGAATATTGTACAACTAGTTCATACAGCAGTTGCTCACTAAATATTTTTTTTAAAGGGACATTTTCTGAATCGTATTAGTTATTGAGAGTGAATATATATTTTGAAGAGTTACTCTAGTGAAAAAGAAGATATCATGTCCTATGAATAGTTTTAACTCGAATCTGCAGATTTGGTCAAATCGATAGAAATAGTTAAATCGTATTAAATGTACATTTATAACCAGTACACGATTATTTCGTATAAAACGGATTTTCCGCAAACTCATAAAATGCGGGCTCTCCAGTAGCTCTGTGCCACTTTGAAGCTAAGCGTGCGCGACAAATACGCAAACGACCGACAGCAGAAAGCGAAGCGCCGTCGCTCGGCGCTATTTATGAGAGCACATCAGCGGCCGCGATTTCAAACATTCACAGCGGCGCCTGCGCCCACGCGCCGTAATAGGCGTGCTCCGCAAGTTCTTCGCCGCCGCCCCGCCCACGCCGCCCGCCCTGCGCCCCCGCCTTTCGGCCGCTCGCCCGCCCGCCCTTGGCCCGCCCTCCACTCGCTCAAGTCTTCCCTCCGCTCGCCCTGCGCCACCTCGCCTGCCCACTTCCCGCCACTTCCGCCCACTGCCCCACTTCGCGCCCACTTCGCGCCCACTTCGCGCCACTTCGCGCCCACTTCGCGCCCACTCGCGACTCGCCCCGCCCACTTCGCGCCCACTTCGCGCCCACTTCGCGCCCACTTCGCGCCCACTTCGCCGCCCACCACCGGCGCACTGCCCACCCACTGCCCACTCACTGCCACCCACCACCTGCCCTCCATCCGCCTACACCCACCACCCTTCACCCCCTCCCTTCGCTTCTTCTCATTTAGCTGCCCACTCTTCACCAACCCTCCCCGCCACCTACGCAGCTCACGCCACCTGCAATAACTCTAACGCCCTCTCCGGCCCTTGCAGCTCCCACGCCTTCACCGCCCGGCTCGACTCCTTCGCCGGCCCCGTCATCTTTCCCCAATCCCGTCTCCTCCACCACCATCTCCACTGACTGCGCCCTTACACCCCCTCGATTGCCATACCCCCCAGCAGCCCTAGGCGACTCGCGTTATTTATTGCGCGCCGTAAAAATGTCTCGCTGCAACTTCCCCCTCCACCTCACCTCCGCCTCCACGATCGCTTCTAAGGCGGCGCGCCCAGCGCGTGGAGGATGGCGGGTGGGGAGAGCATGAAAATGCGGAAGGGATGAGAGGGTTGAATAACGGTGCACGAAGCAAGGGTAGTCTAATATGCTGCTGGAAGCTTTGCTTGGTTTCCGCAGAACAACACACAAGCCATCTACGGTTTGATTAGAATGTCTGTGCTCTTTGTTACGTGCAGCAATATTTGTAGTTTTTGCTTGACGTTAGACGGTTTTTGCTTTGGACTGAAGCAGGGAGGAGAATCATCTTTGCAGATGTGACTGAGGACTGCAAAATCGTGTCTTGCGTGTGGCATAAAGCAAGAGGATTCTCGTAGTTGTTGGAGGGTCTAAATACCACGTCCATTGCAATTCATTTATTATCATTCGCCACTCGCAATATCTCAACAATCGTTAATTGGGCGGGGAGCTATAGCAAAGAGCTATGATGATCGCCTGCCTACGAAAGAATAGAAAACAGAAGAATACCTCCTGCTTCGTCTATGATTAGGAATTAGATAGCATTCAACACACTCGAAAAACATACATGCATATTTGAAAAGGGTTTTTAAATAAGATTCGTATGAACAATTCCATTTTAAACCATGGGTTTACACAAACTTAACGAAAGTCAATATTTTTTGTAAATACATTTTATTTAAGAATCTATTTTAATTCATAAAAAAATCTAAGCCAAAGGAGGTCACTTCAAGAAGAAAGAACCTCTCAAGCAAAAATATTAAACTTTTCTGCTTCAGAGGTATTTGCTCTTATTTTTATCTTCGTGTCATGGTATAATATCATGTATGATTCGGTTTACAATTTGAGGAAGAAAATTTTCTAGTCACACTTGGGTTTTTCTTCTGATTGGTTGCACTTTCAAGAATTCAAAGTGCAGTACTTTAGTGCTTTGTAAGGCAAATCAAAACGAGGCAAATTTGTTTTGAAACATATTTTCAATTCGTAATTTTTAATATATTTTCGCGTTTGTTGATAGACTAACTACAAAATATTGGTGCTAAATCGGTACGTTTCTCAAGTAACTAATTAACAAATAATCGCAAGTGTCATTATATAGGTAACCATGGTGTTTTACTCAGGTCGTACACCTTTCATATCTAAGTAATAGAATCCCTATCGTATCATGTAGAAATTATGATAAACATAACGGGTTTGCTGCAGTATATCTAGGGTCCTCCCCTTTCTTCAAATCTAATTCTACCATTATATTACGTTAACATATCACCATCACGTATTTCTCATTTAAGTTCATTCGTCTCACATTTGCCCAAAATGACTTGGTACAAAAGATCAGTGCTTCACAAAGCAGTATCTCTGAGTCAATTTTTTTAAAGTATTGCCTCTCAATAAGGTGTCATGATAGTTACAATTGAGTATATCATAGCTTCAACAATTTTTCACAAGATTAGCATTTGAAACAAAAGTCAGGAATCTGGTTTGTTTATAGGACGAGACTAAGCATATACTCTTATGAATTCAAACATTTTTTGCAAGACACAATAAAAATTGAATTGTCTGTCGAATAATGATCCAGAATTGAGAACAATATGTTAGCTACGCCCGCCTTATTTTTTTTGTGGTCGTGAATATAACAATCTCACTTAACTTCACTAAACAAATTACAAAATATTCATGGATAATTTCGTAATGTCTCATATCGGATCACATCTTTGGGATATCATCTTTGGCATCTTATTATAAGCGCGCAATAAGTGAAAATTCTGTAAGGTGGAAAGTCTTGCCAGATTTCGTACAAGAGTTAATATGTCAGCCTCTCGGGTGAAGTTAAGAGGTTTAGTTGATTTTCCATAAAGAATATAAAAAACAATTTAAAAAGCACCCTTCAGTATAATATTTTTTCTTAGAATTAAAGTACGTTATTTTAAAATCAAACAATTTATTTTTATGAGTATTAAACATTTTCCTTAATTGCTACTACATATTTCCGTTTGTAGTACCGATATTCATACATAATTGTCTTCCCCTTTTTTATAATTCCTACTCCGTCTCTACAACACGTCTCCCATATCGACGATTTTCCCGTTATGATCTCTTTCCAATACCATTTCTCTCACAAGGCCTATACCATATGAGCCTTGACCGCAAAGGTTTCCGGCATTACTTTCGAGAACCGGATATTTCCCGACGTTCGAAAGGGCATCACATTTGATTCCGCGATCTTTGAAGCTCATCGTCGCTCGAAACCACCCTCCCGACGCATCATTCGAGCTCTGCCTCTGGCCGCGTCGATTCCGTTGCTTGCTCGTTGCCTTCTGCTCCAAGCACCCGGCCTCGCTCTGCCTCTCCTTACCGCTCTCCCGCTATGCCCTGCTACACTCAACTTTCCCTGCTACATCCCGCTCTGCCACGCTATACTCTGCATTCCTTGCTACACTCCACTCTGCCCCGCTGTAGTCTCGCTCTGTGTCGCTTTGCCTCGCTCTGCCCTGCTCTTCTCCACCCTCGATATATGTCACGTTCAGCCCCACTCTTTCGCAATGCCCGCTCTACCACCGCTCTTGCCACGCTCTTGCCACGCTCTTGCCCGCCTTGCCACGCTCTTCCACGCTCTTGCCACGCTCTTGCCACGCTCTTGCCACGCTCTTGCCACGCTCTTGTTCCGCTCTTGTTCCGCTCTTGTTCCGCTCTTGTTCCGCTCTTGTTCCGCTCTTTGGCAGATTTTGGCCGATCTTGCTCCGCTCTTTCCCGCTCGTGTACAGCTTTACCCTCCCTCTTACCCCGTCCCCTACTATTCCATCCCGCTCCAGTCCGATCGGCCCTTCCACCACTGTCCCCCCATATGTTTCCATTCTCTCCACCCTTCACGCTCAACTCCAGCAAAACTGCGTCGGTCGGACTGCTAGTCCCGCTCCTCTACAGTCCTCGCTTCACAGTAGCGTGCTCTCTGGACCTCCACACAGCTTCCGCTCCCCGCCCAGCGCCTTCCGCTCCCGCTACTCAAGCGCTAAAGCGGCCAAATCTGCGGATGATCGGCGCCGCGGGCAACGCCTGCCGACTGGTAGCCCGGAGTGCGGTGATGCGCAGCGGGTTGCGTCAGCGAACGCCCGCGGGGGCAGGGGCGGGGAGGTCTGTTCGGTTCCGCGCCGTGCGGCGTGCGCCCAGGCGAAAGTTTGATGCGTGCTGACCTATTTCGACAGCAGGGGCACGCTGCGCCTCCACCCGACGGCCGCAGCCACACCCGTCACCCCGCCCCGCCACCTCTTCGTCCATTCGGTCCCCCCCCCGCCGCCCCGCCACTCGCCGCTCCGCCGTCCCCGCTACCCGACGCCCTCCAACCGCCGTCCCCGCCACCCGACGCCCCGCTACCCGACGCCCCGCTACCCGACGCCCCCGCTACCCGACGCCCCCGCTACCCGACGCCCCCGCCACCCGACGCCCCGCCACCCGACGCCCCGCCACCCGACGCCCCGCCACCCGACGCCCGCCACCCGACGCCCCGCCACCCGACGCCCCGCCACCCGACGCCCCGCCACCCGACGCCCCGCCACCCGACGCCCCGCCACCCGACGCCCCGCCACCCGACGCCCCCGCCACCCGACGCCCCGCCACCCGACGCCCCGCCACCCGACGCCCCGCCACCCGACGCCCCGCCACCCGACGCCCCCGCCACCCGACGCCCCGCCACCCTTGCCTCCGCTGCGCCCCCCTCCCCGCCACACCAATCGCCGCCGCCATCCCCACCGCCAATCCAGCCAACACCGCCACACCATCAACGCCACTACCGCCGCCACCCCCGCCTCCGCCGCTGCCGCTGCTGAACTGCCGCTGACGTTTATCCGGGCGTTTCCGACGGGGCGGAACGCGCGCTGCTGGCTGTGTGCTGGCGGCGGCCAGCGGCGCTAGCGGGCGCGGATTTGCCCTCGCGCTGTGCAAATGTTTCCTGCGCGAGAAGAGTCGCTCTCAACATTTCAAGACGCTTCCAGTCCAGAGGAAGTTGTTGCAAGGTGTTTTATCCCATTGTTGCCTTTGTCGTGGAAGAAAGTTCATAGATGTGCTTCTTTGTGTTATTTGACGTCATATTTTCGAGAGCTTTACTAAGTTCAATTGTCGAGAATGTGCTCCTAGACTGTTCGAACTGAACTTAGAGCTTTACTACATACCACGGGTTGGTTTTACTCGAAATATTAATTTATATATCTCTGAAAGAATGTATTTTTTGCAAAGGGAACGGTTTCTCAAACGTAAAAATCTCATACAAAGCACGCGAGTAATTATAATTGTTTTAGAAAAATAAAACAGACATAGTTGTTTTCCTTTTGTTGGAGATGTTACAGTCTTTCCACCGGCATCTGGAATTTAATTTGTAAAACTGTACATCTTGTTGTGAGCTACCTGGTCATTCTGACGGTAACTACGTATCTCCTAGAAAAGAACAATACGTGTGAACTAATCTGATGTTGATAGATTTAGTCCATTACGTTTAATATTAAATGCATTTATAATATACTAAGTAGTTGCGTTTATAAATATTTATTGTATTTATAATGTGTATCTGCATATTTATATATTTGATGTCATATTGATTTAGACGCACTCAGCTACGCGTGCGGTCTGAATGTTCGCGTGACCGGCGATATATTGCTAGGCGTGGATTCACTGCAGACTTCATTATTGACAACGCCAGTTCGCCTTTTCGTCTGCATGGGGACAGAGAAACGGGCGATCAACATACTTGTGATCAGGATGCGTCTGACAGATGACGCTCGTATGGACGGAGACGTTCACGCTTCTACATGCCTCGCTGCTTTCGCTGTTCTTTGTACTGAAGGCGAACATCGCACAGTATCGACGAGAGTTTTGACATTGAGTAGCTTTTAGTGTGAAACTCTACCCTAAAGAAGAGCATATTATATTTGAACCCTCCGTCCGACGCGCTTTATATATGAGATACATCCGCTTTATATTGTTCGATTTCTTAGAAGTGAAGAGCTTCACAGATTTATGCGTACTAATAGCAGTCTATATTTAGCCTGGTAATGCGTCGCCAGGTTAAACTTCCTGCTCGCTCGTCTACTTTTGCCTCAGGGAACACTCTGTGTCTGTGAGACACAGTGCGCGCAATCGTGTCAAATTGTTGCTTTCTCAATCGGTGTGCAGATTGATGAGCCTAAATCCGGACAGGGAAGACGATGCAGAGGAAATTCGTTTCCTGTTGTGGCATAGTGATAGTGACTAAGACGCTGTCAGCGATGAAGAGGCAATCAGTAACGTGATAGTTCTTATGTTGTGGAGAGAAGTAGTGACTCGGAGAGTGAGTTGGATGGCAACGATTCCCACAATGAAGAAGGAAGTGAGTTTTTTAGGTAGACATCTAAATATAAGTGGTATTATTGCCCAAGTTATTTTGCTGAGAAACCAAAAAGAAGTAAAAACACGTAGACTGTTTTTGAAGAGTCTCTCTGCTGCCATCATCTTGAGAGAAGAAGGGAACTTCCACAGAATTTGTCTTTTACATCAAAATCTATTTTTTATGTTAATGCCGAAATGAATGTCGTAGAACCAAATACAAAGCGAAAGCAATGTAACAGGTGTCAACAACAATCAAAGAAAACAAGACTGACCAAGTATTCATGCTTAAGATGCTCAAAATATTTGTTTTTAACATGCGTCAACAATTTGCTTACCTTGTGCTACGGAAGTAAAGCGCCCGATTTTGTTCGTATTACAGGCGCGCCCCATAGGGGGTTTATATAGTTTGTTTCGTATTATAGCTGTAGAAAAAATATCATCGTGTTTGCTTTTAGAGATTAATGCGATTCGGATATCATATGTACCCCAAAATCAATATTTTCTTATTATTGCTATTTTCCATACGGGTAAGTAGGACAACAATTATATTTTATGGGCTTTAGAGACAAAGGTAATGGTTTTTACCTATTCATAAAACCAGGTAAAAGCGAGGTAAAATGCGTTATATTATATGAAAAATCAATATTAATGTAAATCATGACAAACAACTTATTAGCGTGTATTGCCACGCTATTGAAAAATGAGCTCGATTTAAAGCGCATAGAGATCTCGAACAGAAGCGCACGTAGGAAGTGTCAGTAAGCACCCCTCCCTCCAAGAAAAACATCTTCTGACATGTCATTAATATATTTTGTTTCACCTGTAACCATTAAGAATGCTAGAAAGTTCTTAAAACCGCAAGTCAGGTGTTCTCTTTCTAGTTCATTGACACCAAAAAACTCAATTTGGTAATTTGCGTACTCACTCTCAGGCACGAGTACTGAAGTTAACTTGTTTATTGAAACGTGGTATTATTTTGTGAGTCATGGGGTCGTTAGCGAGTAAGCTATATTACACAATTGTGTATTAGTGGTGAAAATAACTATTCACTTGTCATTGAAGGGTGTTTGTATAAGCCTTTTTACGCAAATTTGTCGGTCGGTATCTGAAATTATTTGTAGACTCTGCAGCTCGGTATCTTCGGATTCTTACTTGTTCTGCTATTAAAATTCTTGTTCGACAGATTTTACGGGCTTTGATATTGAATCTTTGATAACACACGCTCTGTCAAGAGTTTGGCAAATTCCGATGGGGGTTCGTCCCCATCGCCCCTCCCAAACCTAAAATTAAAGCGCTGGCATCCGCGCCTTTCACGTCTCGCGCGTAAGTCGCGGCGAGAGCTCTGCCTCTGTATTCAGCCCTCGAACTCCGCCCTCTCATTTATAAGGATATGTCCCCGGCCAGGTCCCTTTGTGCCCCAGATTTGTGGGGGCCTACATCATGACAAAGTTTGCGTGTAAGAAAGGAATTTTTTATATCTATCCATCCTCCCTCTTATGATATTCACAAGGTGTTGAAAGCTGCTCCTGCGAGGGGGCTGTGGGGGTGGGGGGTCCCCAGGAAAGTTCTCGGACGGGGTGTTGCCTCCCTCAAACAAGCCCCCTTCTTGCCGCGCACGTTCTGTGGTCCCCGCGCGGATGTCTCGCCCCGCCCTTGCCACGCCCCCTCCCCTCTCCGGCGCCCCTCATCCCTCCACGCCCGCGATGGCGTGCTAGGGGGTTCCCCGCGCCAACTTCTCGCGCGCCCCTGGCGGCTGAACTTGCAAGTTGTGGCTTTACAGGAGGGTGCCATGGGGAAGGACCTTGGGGAACACCTCTTCTGTACCTATTTCCTCCTCTCGTCACCTTTGTCGCGACCTCGGCCTAGGTGTCATTTGTGTTGTGTTTAGTCGGAGCGCATTTGAAATGTAAACATTCAGAGTATGGTGTCGGGAGAGGGCGTGGTGCAGGGGACGTTCTGTATTTTTGTCGATTTATGCGCAAACGTAGAAGTGCGCAGCGCGTTGTCCTGAATATAAATTACATTAGGAACTTTTCTCGCAAGTTTCTTTGCCCGCACTAGGCCACTGGGCCAGCAGCTTAAAGGGAGCTTGTGGGGATCGGCGGCTGAGTTGACCGCGAGCCCCGTCTTCGTGGAACAGGGGCTGGTGGGAGAGAGAGGGGGGATGGGGGCAAGGGCGGAGAGAAGATAGGAAACACAGGGGAGGGACATTGTCGAATCGAACACATGCTTCAACAGTTTGTAAGGCTCGTCAGAACCCCAAATAAAATGTAGTACATGCATCACATTTCTAGGTGATGTCAGAAAAAACCTTCTACCTTTCGAAATAACGAATTATTTCGATGCCTTGTCATTGTAAAACGTGAATCGGCGACTAAAATAATAGAAATTAGGTATACAGATGTAGAAATAATTGATATCATATTACATAAGTGAAAAATAGATTAAAAGTGATTACATTACTTTAAATAAAATGTTTATTGTAACTTCCATAAAAAAATCGGAAAACTCTATTGTATTACTGTTTTTTCAGTTTTTTCTTGGAATTCTTCATTTCATTACACACGCTTTTGACCAATTTTTTAAATTTGTAACAACAAAATATCTCTTATGTCTGAATATTTTTAGTGAAGACGAATAAGCATTTAGGATTTACAAAGATTCGTTTTCTGCCCGACTGTCGATTTTCAAGGTAATTTAAAAGAATTGCACTATGAGGTTTTAAACATTATGAAATGTGACTTTTTAAACATTTTTTAATGGCTAAGTTTTACCTTACTGCATGGAGGAATGTTGCCTCCGCTGAATTACTGAATTTATTTCCCAGCTTTTAACTTAAGGAATAATCTATAGATAATAGTGATCGGAAAACCTACAAATTAACATTATTGTTGTGTCAGTACTCATAGCGATGAATATTCAAAAGCCTTCATTTCCAAGTTGAATATCAGTGAAATAATATTCAGACGAAGAACACAAAAAGATAGGGTCTGCCCAGAATTTTTTTTTCGATTGTTTGACCAATGAAACTGTTCCAAAACAATTCTTATCGTAACCACTAGCACACTAAATTTCTAAATATATACTTGAAATTTGAGGCAATTGCTATTTAGTTAAGTCAGGTGTTGCCTGAACTCTTTCTTCGGTGTTGCCTAAACAAATGAATTAGTTGAAATGATGAATTCATTAGAAATTGTGAAAAAGAGATTTTACCTACAGGAGGTGAAAATGCGAAATAAATTGTAAAAAAAGGAAGGAATACCTTTATAGATGTCGGCGTTATCGAGTTCCAGCGCACCTCGTTTCCTATGAGTCCTCCACAAGAGAGTTCTGAGATTTCGCGTCGTCGCTCGTGTCAAGCAGGTGGCGCGCAGGTGGCGTCACCTGCGGATCTGAAAAATTCGCTGACGGCGCTGCTTCATCGCGCAAACGACAAATCGTCCTCCTCGTCGACATCCTCCTCTTCCTTCTCTCCTTCCTCCGCATCCGCTTCCTCCGCCGCCACGTCTGTCACTACCGCCGCCGCCGCCTCCGCTACCTCCGCTGTTGCCGCCGCCACCACCACCGTCGCTACCATCGCCAACGCCACCATCACCGTCTCCGCCTTCACACCCGCACTCTCTATGCCGACACCTGCACCGCCATCACCCCCGCTTCCGTTTCTACTACTCCTTCTGGGATGGCGTCCCAATTCGCCAGGTGCATTCGACGCACAGTGAGCCCAAACGTATTCGCAAAATTGCCAAAAGATAGTATTCATTTGTTGAAGTGATGCTGACTCGGCACCAAACACAGAAATTAACATTTTTTCTTGACTGTGCATATAAATTCAAACACATTCACTTTTATATAATAAGAATGCAGGCGATTGCCGGAGCAGTACCTCTAAGAAACGGTTCCAGGGCAGTACGCAATCTTCCTTCGTCTTCCATGACATATTCTCCCCCCTTACTAACACACACTAAAACTTACATGGGACTACATTAACACACATGACGGAAGACGGCGGCGGCGCCGGCGACGCTAGCCGAATTCGTTTACCACGCTCTGTGAAGTCACGACGTTTAAGCGAATTCGAGACTCGCGGGTTCCTGGTTGGGTGACCGGCCAGGAACCCTGCGATCTAACGGCGTCGAGCCCCTGGCCGAAGGTATAAAAGGCACTGACTGACTGCGACGTGACGAGACTTGACTAGTATAGTAATTACACGACAGTAAAGTAATGATAGTAATTACTTGGTAACGGAGGATTACTCCAACAAAAGCGCCCAACGCCCAACAAGGGTTTAGAGACGCGTTGCGTCAACGACGCAACAAATTTTAAGACTACTAAGGAGCTTAGAACTTGTTCAGGGTGGGGGGTCCTAGATACCTGAATGAGAAAAATCCACAAACCAACGTCCAAATCGGCACCGAAACTCACCACCCAGTCGGGGAGTAACACTGCCAACTCCCGGAATATAACATTCACTACACTAAAGGGACTAATAACCGTTGCAGTAGACGTGCCCGAAAACATCTATTAAGCTATAAGACGTATTATGGAGCTTCAAACTGGACATGACGGACCATAATAGGGGATCTCGGGGACGCCGTGAAAGAGGGCGCTGAGGCGGTGGACGTCACGACCTGTGATGGCGCCTAGCACAGGAAATCACTCGAGCGCTATGGATGGCGAGTGGCGGTGGACGTCACGACCTGTGATGGCGCCGAGCACAGGAACACTCGAGCGCTATGGATGGGAGTGGCGGTGGACGTCCGACGTGGCGGTGGACGTCACGACCTGTGATGGCGCCGAGCACAGGAAATCACTCGAGCGCTATGGATGGCGAGTGGCGGTGTAGGTCACGACCTGTGATGGCGCCGAGCACAGGAAATCACTCGAGCGCTATGGATGGGGAGTGGCGGTGGACGTCACGACCTGTGATGGCGCCGAGCACAGGAAATCACTCGAGCGCTATGGATGGCGAGTGGCGGTGGACGTCACGACCTGTGATGGCGCCGAGCACAGGAAATCACTCGAGCGCTATGGATGGGGAGTGGCGGTCGGCGAACGGACGGAAGGTAGTTGCATAGGCTCTCCGTCCGGTCCATTCCCCACTCTCTTGTCATTCTCTGCGTGGAACTCTACCGGCTGGCCGTGCGTTCACTCTCTTCCAAGAGTAGTTGTTCTACAGAAACAGAGGGTTGACGAAAACACAAAGTATACTACAGTTTTTATTAAAATAAAATGTCTGGTCTGACGTTCGAAGTATTTTACTCGTAATGACCTGTCTCAGTTTGTCGTGACGTTTGTTTTCAGAGCATTAATTGCAGGTCTTTACAATTTCACTTCGTTTGACGTGAAGTACACGTAGTGAAATTGAAACTGGATTGCTGGCGTTTCGGAGTAGCGTCGTCACGGACAAAGGGAAATAACACGGGCGTTGGGAATCTCTGGCGACATTCCTCGCTCCGATGCGCGGATGGCACGTAGCCTCGAGAAGGGGAATAAAGATAATGGCGTCAAGAGGGGTGAGCGAGGGCTGGAAGGAGGAGGGGTCGAGGTTCCTTGTGTGAAAGTGGACTCCCCGTTGAAGATGCAGCTCTTGGGACATGACATCTTTGAGATCGACATCTTTGACTCTTTCAAATACCTTTTTCTTTTTCTACATAATTTTATGACCAGTACTGAAATTGAAAAGTTAGGATAGTATAAAAATTTACATTTTTTAGACATCCTACTTGGGAGTTAACTTTATAGCGCCTTAGGTTTCTTTCATACCATTGCTTTGCAAAATCATATAGGTCATAGTTCGTGAAGTGTGAGAAATTTAAATTCTGGCAAAGTCCTTTAGTGCCAGTACTCCTGGCAGTCTCAAATGCCATCCTTTTGTTGCGCAAATTATGTGGAGAATATTTTGCTCCGTCAGCCTCGTCTGGTGCTTGAAACGGCGAGAAAGAACTGGTTCTCCTCGTCCGCCCCGGGGGTTGAGGGATAAAGTAACCCCGCGAGGGAAAATTCTGCTGATGCAAATATGAAGGACAGAGCGGAGGACGTCCTGGCAGCTTAGGTCTGCCCTTTTCCGCTCGCCCCCTCTCCCGCGCCCTCGCTGCCCGATCCCCCCCCCCCCCGCCGCCCCCCCCCCCCGCCGCCCCCGCCGCCCCCGCTTCTTTTCCCGACCTCTTTTGCCGTCGGTCGCGGTATTAGCTGGAGTCGCCGGTCTATAAATCCTTTACAAAGGAGGAGCAGCCTTATTGGATTTGGGTAAAGGGGTTTGAATGCTGTGGCGGAGGGGGCCGGGGTGGGGGGAGAGTGAAGGGGTGGGGAGTGTCGTGCGGGAAAAGCGCGCGGTCTGCCCGTGATCGCTTCTCAGCTGCCGACTGAGCGATTCATGTGCGTTGAGGCTCACTGACTGAAATTCGCGGGAAGAAGACACCTTAAAGGTTCACTCTCATAAACGCAAATCACGCTATTTACATTGAAGAATTAACACAAAAACATTCATACATATATTAATAGGTTTTATGAGTACACAAACGCATCACTATAAAAGTGATTGGTGTAATGAACACTAACAAATCAAGAGGTTTGATTTGATATATTTGGTCATAAAAACAGTAAAAACTGCATATGACGTATGGGAAAGAATATTAGGTCAAATATATATTCATTAACTCATAACAGCTTAGTTCTGTAAAACCTCGAACTATCCGCATTGTCTGAGGAGTAATGAATTTAGTGAAATAAATTGGACCCTAAATAATTAAAGTAATTATAAATACTGAGAGAACGTCTCGAAAATTAGTATACTTGTTGTTCATTATTAACGTTAGGTAATGAGTGCATGCTTGTCGACATAATTCAGCGATATTGCAACACGTGGAAAGAAGCAGCAAGATTTACAGCCCGGAGCGCGGGTTGGTAGAATTCATTACTGGAGCGACTTGGAATCGAAGCGTAATTTATTGCTGCGCGTTTCCTAATTAATATCGCCGCCGGGGTCCGCGCGTCCACGCTCGTGACTCGGCGCGCCAGTCGACTGTTCCGGTGGCGGGGGTTCATCGAAAATTCAACAGGTGTCGCGAGCAGTTAATGGTCTATTAATTAGTCACTTCCGCTCCCGTCTATTGGGCTGTCCGCTCGCATCCAGTGCGTCTCATTGGACGATGTGGAGGCCCGCCGCGTCACTTTTCGCAGAAGCGACGGCGGGCGATGCAACTTTTATTGGATGGCCATCACCGAATAAATAAATAGTCCTCGCGACGATTTTCCGTTTCTGCGTGCGAATCGCTGGGCCGGTAAATGACAGATGGAATAGGTCTTCCCGGAAATGGCATTGGAGTTGGTCCAAGAGTTGGTGGTCTGGCTGAGCGACAAAAGTCCCTAATGGGTTGACACTATTTTCGTAATTAGTTTTCAATTATATAGTTGAGGTGTTTATTTCGATGGCCCACTACATAATATATTTACATTAACGGAGATTAGCTCTAAATACGGCTGATTAAATACAAAAAGATTTATCACTTTACTAATAATACATCAACAAGAATATCGATTCTAATGAACATTTATGATATCTCGATTACATAATACTATGAAAATGAAATACTTTATCCATGCAATTATTAATAAAATTGATAATGCATTGTACATTTTAACCTCTCTTACCTACGTTCATTATTATTTATCTCGTCTAATTATGTAACGTTAGTTGTGTATTTGAGAGCGGTAAAAAGAGATGAGAGGAGCGTTAAGGAGACACGAGCGTAACGCTAAGAAGACAGGAGCGTTGCGGTAAGGAGACGGGAGCGTGGCGGTAGAGACAGGAGCGTGCGGTAAGGAGACAGGAGCGTGTCGGTAAGGAGACAGGAGCGTGTCGGTAAGAGACAGAGTGGCGGTAGAGACGGAGCGTGTCGGTAAGGAGACAGGAGCGTGCGCAGGGACAGGAGCGGGCGGCAGGAGACAGGAGCGTGTCGGCAAGGAGACAGGAGCGTGTCGGCAAGGAGACAGGAGCGTGGCGGCAAGGAGACAGGAGCGTGGCGGCAAGGAGACAGGAGCGTGGCGGCAAGGAGACAGGAGCGTGGCGGCAAGGAGACAGGAGCGTGCGGCAAGGAGACAGGAGCGTGGCGGGAAGGGGGGGGAGGGGCGGGGGCGGGGGCGTGGAATTGGATCGGGCGCGCCGCGGACGGAGGCCATTCGGCCTGATAAGCCTAGTTAGGCCCCGGCGCCGCCGCCGCACGCAACGGAGACCACTCCACTCCCAAGACCATTCGCCCCGCCCCCTCCGCCCCTCTTTGTTGCACGCGCCGCTCCTTCCGCTGACCGGAAGTTAACGGCGACCTCGTTTGGGCTGCTTCCGGCCGCCCTCGCTTCTAATCTAACGTGAATTTCCTTGCCTTCCCGTTTCATAAGGCCTCCTCGGAACCGGCAGCAAAATGGACCAGTATCGTCCTTTACGAAACTCAAACTACAGACATTAGAACTCTGAATGAAGTCTGGTATGATAGGGATGGAATCGGAATATCTTGTTATTTATTCGATTAGACGCAATATCGATTGCATAACCTAAAGTAAGTAGAGCAATCGGAGATAAAGATTATCGCAGAGTGGTCTGAAGTCTTGAAAAATGGTATGTTTCCATGAGTTTGCAGTTGCAGATATTTGGAGAAAGAATACACGACAAATACAAATAATGATAACTGCCCATATAGTATTCCGTATTTAAATTTTACTCACGAGCTTTCTAATGTAATGTTAGGTTAATAGATCTTCATATTTGAATCCGGCTATAGACTTGGATGAACCTGGTTGGTTTTCTTTTATTTCTTTAATATTTCTGTGGCGTCAAATTGCAGTGATGGCATCCAAATATATGTTAAATGATGTACACCGTGTACTTAACATCCACTTTGCATTGATTAAGAAGTCCACGTTTTGTAGAGTCTAACCTTTTTTCATCTTCTTCTTAGAACTTTAGAGAAATAGATACGTTTGGTTCGTGTGACAAGTTACATCTCTACGTACCCATACTCGGTAGACTGGGTTCTTTCATTGTCATATGTATCATAAGGGTAGCATTTAAGCCGAACGTTTACAACGCATTCATGTTTTCATTTTTCAGTATCAAATATTAATACAGTACTACATTGTTACCTAATAATGTACTAGTCTAATTATTTAACTTTTGCACGTGCTCTCATGAATGTAACAAAATTACAAATAAAATTTTATTCTGCGTCTAGAACGCAGCGTCTTTGAGTTAGCGAAGTAAATGGAATTTAATGCTATCTCAAGATAGATGGCAGGTTATTTTTATGCTCACAATGAGTTAAGTGTTAGTTCATGATAATTGTCTCAAATCTATTACGAAGTTTCAATGGGGAAGTGTAATGTATAGAAGGTAAGTTTTAAGTCGGTAAATAATTGCCATGAATGGAAAAAAAACGTGTGAAAATACATATATTCACTACAATCGCACCAAATGCCTACTCCCAATAGTATAACTAACACATATGGATTATTGTTTAAATATTGTTTTCGTTCTGGCTAATTATGTGAGAGTGTATTATGGAGAGTGAACGGAATCCCATTGTTTTTTTAAATTTTTTTGTGTGTTTTTTTACGTCAAAGAAAACAGTTAAAAACTACGTATGACGTGCTATGGGGAAAAGTGAATTGTGTGCACATTTTCAAAATTCTGTGATCCCTACACTAAGTCATATACTACTTAAATTTTGGGAAAAAAAGAAAAAAAGAGCTCCCATGCAATAAAATCTATTTTCAAGGATAAAAAGGCAATAAATTTTGGCTCTTATCCATGTTGTCCATTATTGGTATAAACTTACATTGTTTCCATCATTGGTATAAAATTTAATAAAAAATGTATACTACGTTATAGTTAATATGAAATTATATAATAAGCATATATCAGGTGGGAAGTGCATCAATTCCCCATACCCCGAAAAAATCACTGGTAGGTTAAAAAGCAATCTCAATTGTTTTTCTGCATGTCGGCGTTGTATTACGCTTTGTTATTTATGTCGCTCCACGTTAATTGAAAGAACTCAAATTAGTCCTGTGGGCGTTGAGAACAATGGGCCACTAAAATAATGTGAGAGAAACGTAATAATCTAAATAAATAATTTAATTAAATGTTTTCAAAGTATCGTATGTTTAATAATTGAGAGCAAAGCGCTTTGAAATGTACGTTGTGGTAATCTCTCTGAACAGTTAGATTGTTCCTGTTGTAAAATCATGGTAATATCATATACATTGATTACGGAACACCCAATGAGCAGTAGGAATACATTTTTTAAATTTTGTTCTTATAATGAGAATAAATATTAGTTTAAATAAAATAATAGCAAACGTTTTTAATCTTTTATTATAATTCATATAAAGTATATAAAAAACTTTTTTCTAGAGAAGAAACAAAAAAAGTTAAATGAGATCTTAAATCACTTTTTTTAAACACAAGAACCTTGCCAATACGAAAATTCCTTAATATAATTAAAAATAGGAATATCAATTTCCCTAACAATATACTGTTTTTTAAATTTTAATTTCAAGATCCATTTAAATCAGCTGTGTGTCAGGGAAATTCAGTACACGAATTACTTAGTATTTAACAATGGAATGAAAATTAAATGAGACGATTGAGTATTGAATAAATACATTTACGTGAATGTCGTTTTAGGAAAGCAATTGTCATGAACGTACACATCAGTATCTCATATTCTTTACATTGTAAAATATAATATTCAAGCACAGTATGTACGAAAAACGTGTAACCATTGTTTTTCTCTTAAAAAGTACATCGTATCCTTTTATTTCTTTTTCATTGTTTTCATATTAATCGACATACGTTGTCTCTTTTACCCCCAAACAAGTTTCATTCATAAGTTAGTTATATATACATCGAAATGTTTTTGAATCTTACTCTCCATTTCCTTTGCAGACATTTTTCTGATAACGCAATGTTTCTAGGTTACGATTGTTCGTCCTTCGGGTCCGTCTGTACAACACATATAGCTTTCTACTTTGATCGACCGGCTTTTGTACGTACGTTTTCAAAGCACATACGCGCACGAAAGCTCTCTGGGCCTACATATATCGAATCCTTTGTAATTAAGTTTGCAAAACGCATCCCAGAATGGTGCGCTTTATTCCTACTCCTCTTCGCCGGTCTTTCGGCCGACGGCTGTCCTCGCCCACGTGCTTTGAGTCGCAATGGAAACACATGAGCGTCATTTCCTCGTGGACGGCGACGTACTCCGCCGACGCGTTTTCAATGAAAATAATAAAAGTGCTGCTCTTTGTGGCAGGGCGCGTATTTCTCCCGGCGCTTTCTACCCTGCAGATGTTCGTTCGCAGAGTAATGCGTTTATGTGTTGTAAAGTCTCCGCTCTCGCCAAGCCGTCGGCTGAGCGGAGCAGTTGCGAAGTTGGTGACCCTGTGCGTGTGTTTGTGTGTGTGTGTGTGTGTATGGCTAGACAAAGTGTGCTCATGGAAGAGGATGTTCCTTTGAGGAGCGTTCGAGTTATGTCCCTTTCATTTTGCTTCCTAATTTCATTGTTCCACGACACCGGATGCTTTTGTTGTTTCCTTCCACGTTCTTATCTCGTCTCGATTGTGGTCATATCTCCTGCGCTGGAGGGATGATGTTATTAGTGGCAATTTAGCTGTAGTACATCGCTAGGTGCGTAATTGGCTGTGAAAGAGAGTAATGGATGTTCTCGGCGCACCATAAAGCGGAAACGGATTCTGAACTTCGTTACTATATTAAATGAAGTCACTAGTTCGTGTAACTTGTAATTGTCGTGCAGTGTTTTTGTAAGACACATTTCTCCGCAATACGTTTTCTTACATCAAAGAGCAAAGAAATTAAACACAATGTGTGGTGTATACTGTAGTTTTCCTGATGATTTTTTTATAAAGTAATACACATTCCAAAGAGTAACGTGAATAAAGTATTTTTCATTTTTCTGGGATTTAATATCAGCTCCTATTTTCTAGTTACTTTTAACCATTGTAGATTTCAATATCTATAGCATTTAAAGCGTTTCATGAAAATGAATGTGAATTAATAACTGAATCAATTGTTCATTTTATCATTTGTTTCACTTATTAATTTATAACAAAACTAAGATAAATTACTTTTTCTGTCAATTGTTCAAATCAATCTTTTTCATTACGACCATTGCTTCTTACATATTAATATACAGAATGAAAATATCTTCCACGTGCTTGGTAAATTGAGTTGTGATAAGTCACAATGTTGGGTACCATTTTAGTAGTTTCTATAATAATGCAATATTTTATTGAAAATTGTTTTTTTTTCTTTTTTCAGGTTAGTGAAATTAAGACTCTTCTTCATCGTCTACAGAAGTCATGATTGTTACCGAATCATACCAACTGTGAGTAATTTTAAGGTATCTGCTTGTATATATGAACTGAAAATAACTGTATTTAATGTTAACTTTGAGGCATTGAGGCTGAAAAGCAAGCAAAAACGCACGAGTTTGGACGCATGTGATCTTTAGAAGACTGACATTTCCAAGGCAATAAAAAGTTTATATTACTAACTAGCAAATATTTACATAATGACGTAGGGGGGTTTAAAAACAACTGTACGACGTAGGTATTTTATTACTGGCAAAAAAGGTGTGCTGTATCAACATATATGAAACGTATGCCCGTTAAATAGACGTATCGCTTGTTCCTCTCATATTCAGTTCGCTCTTTACAATGTTTTCTGTGAACATATTTATCTAATATTAAATCCATCGAATAGTATGCCGTGTACAGCCGATTATTATGTTTGCTAGTAAAATTTAAAGACTGTAATAAAAGGATTGCCAATTTCTCTAGACGTTTACGACATTGAAAATTAAAAATAGTTTCTCATTTGAAAATATACTGCGTTGTTGGAGTGTTTGCTGACCATGATGATAATATATGTCTTTCAAAGTGTCAAAGGCAATAAATCTAAGCACTTTTATTATGCAACGCAAATTTTTAATAGATTTTGGGCGGCATGTATTGTTACAATATAGAATTTACAGAGAAGTGTATTAGAATATTTTTATTACTCAGTATGCCCGTATATTTGTATTTTTGGTACGTTTTGGACACTGGTAATATCAGTTAACATTGCTTTGAAGTTTGCAAAGAAGTACTCTAAAATTTTCCTCAAACTTCCCGATCATAAATATTGCACTTCAAAGCACAGAATTAAATATCTGAAAAACAACCAGGAATTCCATGCTTTTTTTTCTTAACTGGTTTCTCAAATATAAAATGAAGTCTTTTGAAGTATGAAACAAATCCATGGCACACAAAACAAATTGTTAGTAAATCCAATAAACTATTACAGTAAACTCTCGTTAGCACAAACTCACTTAACACGAATTTGGCCGTAACATGAACAAAACTTTGGTCCTGGTAAGGAATTACGGTAATACGCACATTTATACTACTCGGATAACGAATTTTTATAACACGAACTGCGATAATTTCAGTCCCTTGGAATTCGTGTTAATAAGGATTTACTGTATAGTTTAAAGTTTATATCAGTTCATCTTTAAGTTGATCGAGCACTTTATTCCTTGTGCTAGAATCAGTTTGCTTATGGTGGGATTGTTTACCATCTCTGCAACATGAAAACTTCTCAATAGTCAAAGTTTAAATGTCTCCCATTTGCCCGAATCAGAACCGTACAAACACTAGTGTACATTTAAAGCAACAATTCACTATAATTTATGTGTGAAATAAATGGTGAATGTTTGTACCCTGATAGCATTCTCCAATGAAGATTTTCGAAGCTTCTTCCCTCCTCTCCAAAGAGGCTTACACCGGTCGCATTCTACATGTTAGCACACTTTCGCGAGGGGATCTCCCGATTGCATCGCTTTTTGGGAAGAGGAAAAAAGGTAAAAACCGAGGCTTCTGTCTTCTAACATCATCCTTTCTCTTTGGTTTTGGTGAATAAAAAACAAGAAAAGACGAACATAATGAAATGGTCCATTAACGTTGTTTGTCTTATGTTTGAATTGAAATGACCGGGTAGGAATGGTATAGAAAATTACTATACTCTACAATTGAATCAAGCCGTACTTTGTCTTGTGAGGTTCAGGGAAATCCATGTCTGCTCTTTCGCCTGACGAAGCAAATTTCGTTAAACTCCTTTCACTCTAGCAGCAACAGTAGGCGGGCCCGAGATTAGAATTTAATTCAGAGGCTTATTTTAGCTTTGTGTGTCTTCTCATGAAATAAATCTACAACATGGGATAGTCCGCTTTACTTCCCATCCGAAGTAAGGCGTACGAATTATTTGTTCTCTCTTAAAAATCCTCAGCATCGGTCAGATTTGGACCACAGAACTTTGAAATAACAGTTCGATACGCTAGGTCGTTACTCCATGTCGATAGGTCGTGTGTCGGCCCACTGTGGGCGCCAAAGGGCGTCGCGACGCCGGGCGCCGGCGCCCGCGCGGCAGTCGCGACGCCCTTACGACGAGCGTGGCGCCGCCGTGGCGGAGGCGGTCGGTAGACGCGCAGCCGAATAAAAGCAGCCATGACAACTGGAAGTTATTTGCACGAATTTTCAAGGTCTGCTTTCTTGGACCTCAGTACCCAAAGAAAGAGCTTTGACCTGAGACATTTGCGTGTTGGAAGTGCTGTCGGAGGCAAAAGTAGGGCAGTCCTGGGTGCGAACGAATATTTTTCTCTGAGTGGGATATTCAAAACTACTGGAGGGAACGAATCGTCGCTTACGAGTGGAACGTACGTAATCTTTTCTTTTGCTTCACAATCTCCGTGCATTCAGAATACTCTGGGAATGATTTCTTGTTTAAATTTCTTCATTTGAATTTTTTTACTTGAACATTATTTTTAGTGTGTGTGAATCGTGGAGGAAAACTTGAAATGGATGAACTGAATCTCTCTCAACAAAATTACGACTTTTCCAGTAGAGAACATCCGATTCGCCAATGAATTTCGGTATCCCCCAGCCGATATCTCGCACCGTGGGGCAATCTGACCTTAACATTCCAGTACTCGTGCTGACGTTTGGGATATGCGAATAACTAAGATATTATTGTTGTTCATGTTCATTCTCGGAGATGTGCAAGTCACTATTTCGTGTTTCAATCCCAAATACTTTGGACATTGGTCCCGTGAATGTTCTGAATATTATATCGGCTGGTAATGGTGTGCCTATCAAGCAAGAAAATGCGACCCGGCGACAACCTAAACGTTGGCATGTAGTGTTTTCTCTCTTCAAGTTATTTTTCCCTGCAGCGCACTACCCCAGCCACACAAAATGTAAGGTATCGAGTGCTTTCCCGATATGTGTGGTAATGCAGCGCATGCAAGAGTGCGAGTGCATGTGTGTATGGGGAGAGAAGTCGACAAAGACAAAAGACTGCGCGGGGTCGGTTCGTGGTTCGTTTGTAAGGAAATTGCACCGGAATTCGTCTGGTATTTGTGGCAGAACTCACGGAAAACTACTGATCAGAGCGCCCGGCCAATGGAACTTTCCTTCAAGCATAACTTATCCCTTAGTTACTTGCGCTATGTTTTTTCACACAAGTTCTCACACGGTGTACTTTGTACGCCAAGCCAATTTTGTTAGAAAAATGAACGCTCTAAGGCCTGAATAATATTTGGATATAATTTTTATGTAGTTTTATTTGAAATGTACACATTTTACCATTTAAAAATTAAATAATAATAGTAATAATAATAAAATAGTAATAATAATAATATAGTAATAATAATAATAGTAATAATAATAATAATAATAATAATAATATAAAATTTAGTACATTTGCCCTCAGGACAATGTTTGCATTTGATGACTTCAAGAATATGTTCGTTGCTTGAAAAATTGAAGCACCAGTTAGTAATAAGTGTAGAAATAATTGTAGTAGAGCAGACTTTTGCTCTTCCGCAAATGTGACAGTAATTTCTTAATTTTGTTGTGTTTTTTGTTGATCATCACGACTTCCAGTTTTTGTAAATTTGCTTACAAGCGCTGTTTTATTCCACATTGTAACCTAGCATTTGCCAATTAAATCCTCTCTTCACTCTAAATCGATGCTTGAATAATCACCAGCATAATCAAACTTAAGACATGTGTCATGTTCACTCTAGGCCAATACAACTTCTTTCTCAGAATCATTTGCAGCATCGCAAATTTCGTCTTTTGACGATTCCTCGTGAAATAATTCACATAATATCTGATTAATTATTCATCTATAGATTGTTCCTTACGTAAAACAAAATAAATCGGTTTAATTACATCAATAAATTTTTTAACCTAGTATGGAGGAGAATGCAGCTGAATGCCTTCTGCGAGGTTAGGTCCAATGTCAGAACGCGGGTTGATGTTATCTGACACATAGTGTGATAAGAGTTCCAATGGTACAAGTAGTTACAGTGTCTAAAATCTGCCATCGATGGAGCTGAAACTCGACTATCTATTGGTCAACAACGCTGCAGAGGCAACATTGTCTTTTTTGCAGAGCTATCGCATGCGGAGACGAGAGAACGACAGGAAATGTTTTGTCCACCGGGAAATTCAAATGGAATGGTCCAGATTTGAAAAGCGCACAGCAAGCGCGTTAGGCTTTGCATTGTCCCGACGTGGCCTCCTGAGCTGCGTGGGCTGCGGGTGTGCGCTACAACAGGGGTCGCTGTGCTTTATTCGAGTTCGCAAGAGTCGTTGCGCTGAGGCGCCGCTCCCGACCGCTGTTGATCGCAGAGATGCGTGAACGCGCATGAAACGCCGGAGAGAATACAGACTACCGGCATTCACCTGCTTCCGTTTCTTCGCGAAGGTTGACAACACTGCAAAATGCAGCAAAATTGCGCGTAAGAATATTCACTACTAAATGGTTGATTGATTGATTAGTTCTTTTGATTGATTGATTTTTTTTCGTGTTTCCGGGCGCGTCAACTGCTTTGGTCATTAGTCCCGTTAGTGTAGTGCATGCCTTTTCTCTGGAGATGGCGGTGATCTTCCCCCGCTGGATGGTGAGATCCGGCGCCGACCTACCGTCGGCTAGTGGGTTTCCCCTAACCAGGACTCTTCCATCAGCGGGGCACCGCCCCAGCCGGATAAACTCTACGCTCCCGACCGGTCTCTCGGAATATGTGGTAGTGTAGTGCATGTTAATGTAAGTGTGTGTGTGTGTAAGAGCAGAGGATAGGACAAGGAAGACGAAGGACAGATTTCGCGCGGTCTGTGGCCCGTTTGGTAGGGTACTGCTCCGACATTCGCCTGACGTTGATCGGAGAAACCACGGAAAACTACCGATCAGGGCAACCGGCCGCTAGAATTCTCCTCCAGACAGCGACTGAATTCGACCTAGCTGGGAAGCTAGTGTCGAAAATCCTGCCGCTGTCCGGACTCGAACCTAGGACCTCCCGGCAGAGGCGCTACCTACTTGAAAGTTCATTATCCCGTAAGTTTTGAGTATGTTTTGGTGATGAACCTCCCCCGCTGGCTGGCAAGATCCGGCGCGAACCTACGTCGGCTTGCGAGGTTTTCCCGAACTAGATATTACCTCCCACCCCAGGCGGGACGAGCTGCAAGCTACCGACTGGTCTTCCGACAACTGTGATAGTGTGTGCATGTGAGTGTCTGCAAGTAAGGGGTTAGGTTAACGTAGGACAAGGAAGAGGGAATAAAGATCGTACGCGGTTCGTTGCCCGTCTGTTCCGGTACGGCCCCTGGCTTTCATCTGGTATTGATCAGAGAAACCACAGAAAACTACCGAACACCCGGCCGCTAGAATCCCCCTCTAGACAGCGGATGAATTGGAACTATATGACTGGGTAGCGTCAAAAGCCCTTCCACAGTCGGGAATGAAACTCTAGGATCTCCTGGCCAGAGGCACTGCACTAACGTAAGTTGATGTCCTGAGCTCTATTTGCTAGTCTACTAAAGATAGGCACTCATGATGATAGAGACGCGTTCATTACCTTCTTCTTCTTTGCGAAGGACATTGAAAAAGGGCAACATTAACTAAGGCGATTCATTTTTAAATAGGACCACTCATGTTGGTAAATAGATCTTTTACTTTTCACCTGAATTCCAACTTGATATACCAGTCTTTTCAAGTACAGTTTTTGGGGAGACAGTGAATTCGTATCAGATTTTCTGAAAGTTATCCTGCTTCCCCGTTATTTCACTATTCCTATATCATCATGTAGATTAAATCATCTTCCATCATTCAAAACTATTTATCATGTGTAATGCCACGCGAAGTGCTATGATAGCTGGTAAATTCTCGACTCGCGTAGCGAGGAGTGAATTTACTGTGTAGCTCAGCACTGTTAGTGATATTTAGTGGGACTATTTCACGAAATAAAACATTATACGAATAGAATGGATAATTAAAATCACAGGAATTAAGAAAAATAGAAATATTACTCAAAATTCGTACAGGAATACGTGAAACTCTCATTCATGTGATCTAAAATACTAATTTGTCTCCCGGATCGCCGTTTTTTCCCTGCAAAATTACCTAACTTTCTCTATACCATGTATGTAGTTTACGATAAAATAAAAATAAAAGAAAAATAATACGAGCAAAAACATAAATACGACATGGTAACGTGCTCATTCCATTCTCTTCTTTTTGTTCTTATAAATTTTACTATGGTTGTCGGTTATGTCGCATTCTTTTGTTATATCTTGGTTTTTCAGTCTATCTCATCTTGTTACACCCAATATTGATCTTAATGTTCTCATCTCTGATGTTCTAAGTAGAGTCTTAGTTCTTCTATTATAGGTACTTGTTCCTGCTTCATATGTCTTATTATTGATTTCCTTAATTTTTTACTTTGCTTTCTACATTAAACAATTTTTTTCTTCATGTCATATCTTTCAAATATCCTGATATTCTTGTTCCTTTCATTACTTGTGTATTCCGAATGCTTGAAATTCCAACTCCTAAATAAGTGAATTTCATTACTTGCTCTATTATTTTATTCTTTATCATGAGTTTACACCGTATAGACTCTTTTGAAATCACCATTGATTTCGTTTTGTCAGTTGAGATAGCCATGTTGTAACATTATGCACTTCTCGAACTTTTTTTTTCTGCAAGTTATCTTCTTAATCTTCCAATAGTACTTCATCATCTGTATTACACAATATAGATTTTCTCTCACCACCCTTCTATATCCTGACATTTCTTTTACACTATCAATGGGCTTGTCTCTAATTAGATTAAAAAAATATAGGGCTTAGAGATTTCTCTGGTCTATTGCCAGATGCACATGTAATTTCATCTGTTAACATATTTCTAATTTACATTTTTGTGACTACGTTTGTATTCATATCCTCTATTACTTTTATTAATGCCATTGGTATATTGTTCTCTATAAGTATTATTATTATGTCTTGTAATCTTACACGATCGAATGCCTTCTTTAGATCTACAAAATATAAAAAGGCTGGATTGTTAAATTCAATCGCCTTTTCGACTACTTGGCAGATCACAAATATGGCGTCGGTTTTAATCTAGTCTAAATCTGGTTTTGATCGATTCAAACAAAATTCTTGGTGTTCTTCATTTATGTGTATAAATGGCTTTTTTAATACCATTTTTAGAGTATTCTTGTGTCGTATTTAATAGAGTGATGCCTCTATAATTTTCAGGATTATTCTTGTCTCCTTTTTTGAAAACGGGTATGGTTATGCAGGGCTTCTATTTTAATGGTATTCTTTCTTCTATGGTTATAATATTAAATAATGCAGTCATTTCATCTACTGAATTCTTTCCACCATATTTTAATCGCTTTTGGCCTTTTGGTATTTTTGGGTATCACTAGTACGTGATTATTTATTCGACATGTACCTTTACTCTTTTTATTTGTTTCAAATTATTTAACGTTCCACGTTTCAAGTCGTAATATCTCGTTCTTTCATCGATTAGTCCTTTTTCGTTGCCGTATCGTCTACTTGTTTCGTCCAAATCCCAGGCTATGTGTGGTTCTATAAACAGTGGTATGTTTTACGGTAGGTAGATTGCTAGTCTGTCTCACTAACCTTCCTCCTTTCTCCGAGTTTGGGACCGGAAAGGCATGAGCTTGGCTACTCGATCCACCAAGCATCCGTCCCAGGTGGAGTTTCTTTATTTTTCACTTCACAAATTCAAAAGTGAAACTATCTTGTTTTTATGTAGGTTTCTAACTCTGCTCAGAGCAATTGTCACTGCTGTTTCATTTATACGACAGCGATAGTCAGATTGAAAATAAAATTCCGAGAAATTGTTCATATTCGAATCACTATTGTACTCTTTTAGGAAGAATTTTAATCATATCCGAGTTTTGCTTCAGATGAATTTCAGACTGTCTATAGTGAATGACATTCCGCTAAATACGTGACCCTCACTACCGCGGAGTACATATTGCACGGGCAAGTGCAAGTTATAACGAAAAATATCATTATCCACACACATGAGAGGAGAGAGTGTTCGTCATCCGGCACGCCCTGATTGAGCCTGTCAAGAGGCTCCGCGAGCATGGCGGCGAGGGGAGGGAAAGGGAAGGGAGGGGAGAGGAGAGAGGAGGGGAAGGGAGGCTGCAAATGGGGGGGGGAAGGAAGAGGAGGGGCCGCCGCTCGGAGGCAGTTGCACCCTGAACACTCCCCGCCGCCACTGCCCCTCTCCACAACCCCTCCCCGCCCCCGCTGCTTCCATTCCCCATCCCCCATCCGCTCCCTTGCCAGGCCATCGACACCGACAGCCTCCAGGCCCTCTGCCACCACTGACCCTCCAAACCACGGCCCCCCTGCACCCCCCCTCCACTCCCCCTCCCCGCCCTCTCACCTTCACCGAACCCGCATCCGCTTCCGTCCCCCCCCGCCCCGCCCACCCCGCCCTGCGCCGCCGCAAACAGGCGCGGTTACACGGCGGGAATTGATCGAGCCCTCCGCCCCACCGCCCTCCACCGCCGCCTTTTTTGCGCCCCGACATTCTCTTTCAACGAGAAAATGGAAAACGATTTAAGGAGAGGGTTGAAAATGCATTGATGTTTTTCTTTCGCCTTCCGTTAAAAGAGCTCCGTTTGGCTTCGGCGCTAAGAAGCCCGCCGCTCTGCCACTCCCCGCCCCGCTGACGTCACTTCGCTGCCCCGGAGGAGCCCGGGGGCGAGGGCTGGCCCGCAGGTGAAAGCTTTCTAGACAACTGTGGCTTCCCTCCTTCGAGGTGCGTGGATCCTCGCTTTCTTGTTGCATTTCAATGTTATTTATTTTTCGTAATGGAGAACCGTTATTATGGACTTCACGCCACCAAACAAGCGAGCCACAAGACACTTCTAACGGTCGGTGTCCGTTAAGGATTTAAGCCTGTCGTCCGTTGAGAATAATCGAATTATATGAATTGTAAACTAAATATGACGCATGACTACAACTTATGTCAAGAAATGATGTTTCTTGTTTCGATGATTTTTCTTGTAAGATAGTATTACGAAAAGTATTAGAGACACACCGCAAATAACACAAATAGCAGATCTGGTTGGTTATAAACCTTGGTTATTTCCTCGGTTGATATGTTTCAAGCACGGGTTTTTCTTGTCCTTTTCAGGCGTAATAAAGTCAACAACTATTTTTCACATTTGAAACGAACTTGAAAGTAGACGGTGTGATTTAAATGCGTACATTAGAAGTCATTTATAGATTTCTTCCTCTTCATTTACAATTAATTTATGCAATATATTGTATTTTGTATTTTCATTCGTCTGACAATTTTGGTAATGGTGACATAGTGTGGTAGATTCATAACTTCAATAATTTGCATTTACCATACGGATAGAAAGCGTCTCTCAAAATGATAAAAAAGAAGGAAAACACAAATTTCTTAATATTATGACTAAAATATTACTAAAAATTACGAAATTCATAGTTCAGTGATTGATCAAAATGGAGTCATAATTGAGATATAAAATTAACTTTGTTTCAATATTTTTTATCATTAACTTTTTCAGTTGAAAGAAAATTTTTAAGTTTATTCATTTGTATGTTTCTTTCTTTAAAATACAAAAAAAATTTCGTGCACTTTTCAAAATTTATTATTTCAGAATGGACAATTACATGATATTTTATATCTTGCTCACACATAATGACATGAATTTCAAGAGGATATGGCCATAAAACACGAGTAGCACATTTTTTATGTAGAATTGCTGAATGACAAAATCCACGATCGAGCAGTTCTTAGCCAGGACCATTCTATTAGACAATATCACTTCTTTCCCATGGCCATTGATTTTCCTACAAACTAGGTGTCCTTATTTCTGTAGTGTGATACCAGGAAACAACTGGAAGTGTATAAAGGAAGTTAGCGGGATTTATTTGGTCATGAGTGACGGGGTATTTAGACAGGCTGCTCAGCCTGTGTGGCAGGGAGATGACGTATGGCATCCTGCTACGACTCAGTTGAGAAAGAGCTTGACGCGGAGAAGTATAAATATCTTCTGCAGATGCGGAAGAAGCCGTCTCTAAATATTACATCTTCCTCAAATTGACGACGTTAATATAATTCAGAATCACATTGTTTGTTGTGTCTTCGTATGTATTTTTTATATAAATAATGTGAAAGATGATAACGCAAAAATACAAATTATAATATAATCAGAACATACAATAAGTCCTGACAGAGCTTAAATTAAAAACGTAGTGTATGAATGAGTTCTAATGACAGAAGAGTAATAGTCGAGCTATTTAGCATGTCTTCAAGCACAATGGTTCTTTTCGACTCACCGTATACATACCTATACGTTTTCATAACATCTCTTGTTCCTGTGTGAGCGTTTTTGGTTTAATGACATACGATATCGGTAACGGGAAACATTTCATGAATATTAATTTGGAGTGATCGTAAATGGAATATGATCTGTAGTTTAAAGTATGACAAGTAATAAACTCATACATTTATAATAAATATGTAAAATGGAGATCTTCAATTTATATTTGATGATCAATCTGTGATAATCAAACCTACTTACTGAATGCCTTTAATGCACATACTAAGATTATTTTTTTTTGAGAAATATAGGACTACTAAATTTTTACTACATGCAAAAAGTAAGTTGATATATAAGACATAATTCTTTATGAAAAATGTATTTTATTAGTCTCAAATTCCGAAAACTGTTTTTCAAAACATCTTATTTCTGGCGATCTTTCAATGTCCTCTTTCCTCTTTCCGTTCTTTCCTTCTTTCATCATACAGTCCGTCTTTCTCCAGTAGACCTCCTGGCTAATGGACAGTATGCGCTAAAAGTAGGGGTAGAGATTATGGACCTCAAGAAAACGTTCGTAGATTACATGTCTTCCCCATACATCAATACCCTTTTTTTGTTGTTTTTAATGATTAAAAAAACACTAGCTGAATTCCACTTCTTAACTTAGACAAAGAAGAGTGGTAGGAACAGTACAACAGAAGAGTACTGCATACACACTATAAGGAAATCGAAAAACCCAAAAATGTTGATTTATGTCAAAACTCCTAATTAAAACTCCTAAATTAAACTCCTTATTAATAGAGGCATATTTACAAATTGTGGCGTATTCAGAAACTGTGTTGAAACTGAATAATGATTGAATAAATCATTATTCAGTTTCAACGCAGTTTCTGAAAATAAAATATATATTTATCAATATATTAACATAAATGTTGTAGAGAACTTGATAGTGATAGGATATCCTGCTATCCACAAATTAAAAACGTAATACACCACATTTAATTACACCCATTCAATTTTTTCGTAAAGTGGCATGTGCCCCACGATTACTAGCGATTACTTTTATGAGTAGTCAGTAATATTTTCACTTAAAAACTCTTAATCTTCGAATGACAAAAACTTTCTCTTTTCGCTTCCCCTAGTACAACCTCGTGTTGCAAATATATGCTGACATCATGTATTACCACACACTCCCTCGCGCTAATAAGAAATGTCGACTGGTATCAATTGTAACTCGCAAAACAAAACAACCAAGACATACTACAATTGTTAAATAGTTGCAATTAAAAATGTGATGAACAAATGATAGCATATAAGCGTCACTTCTATTAATTTCATTAAGTTATGAAAATTTTATGTTTTTGCTATACAACTAGTTAATGAGTGCCAGTGGTGACACATCTAGGGCCCACTACATATCATTGAAAGAAAAAAAGACGAAATTTGGTTGAATAGAAAATTATTTTTTAATAAAATCATTCCTTCTAAACCATTTAACCAACATACTGTGACGGTTCATTCAGATGCGTCCCAGTAATATATAAATAAATTGGACAAAAGTTTATGGAATTGGCATATACAAAAACGAAATAAACAGTGGAAGGTTCTAAGGTGAAGGTATAAAGTGATATTTATTTCTAAAAAAAGTGTAAAGAACTGCACTGTTGAGACTGAAATGAGTGAGAAATAAAAATAGGGAGCATTTACTGAATAGATAAACAGTCGCAAAATTTCTATATTATTTTGGAGTAACGAAAAATTTAATTAAAGAAAATGTTCCCATATTAGACAATGACAATTGAATATGTTTGACATGTTATTAATGTTATTATTTGGATTTTATTTAGAAATGAATGCATGCATATGTAAGTGATATGTTGATTTTTTTCTTGTTAAGATAATTTGTTTTATATCAAATGGGTTTCTACGCGTATCGCTGTTGTGTTCTGTTTTAGGCTGAGAAGTGGACTCGCTGAGCATTAAAACGGCGAGAAAGGAATCGGAATTGCTGCCAACATTGCGTTTCGGCAACATTGTGAAATATGTGTTATTTTCTTTCTTGTAGGTAGTAGAAATCAAACGACAGGGAAAAGAATAGGAGAGAGAGTCAAGCTTCCAAAATAAACTATAATATTATTTCGTTACTTGTATAGGGACGACTTCGCGGACCCACACGAAACTTAAATCTTTACTGTAATGCGACACAGACCAATTCAATACAGGCACTATTGTGTATCTGTGATCAAAATTTAGATTTAAAGTAATAGATTATTATCTATTACTTTAAATCTAAATTTTGATCTCAGACACACAATGGCGCCTGTATTGAATTGTATTGAATTGAATAGCTCGAAATTCGTATGTAAACAGATTTTGTTATTAATACGAAGATAGGGTGTGCAGATCACACGTACTTGATATTCCAGGAACTCACCGAATAAAGTAGCCTTGTAAATTTGTCAGCCATTGTGCTAAAATAAATATCTGCATATTTACGTGAATTTATAAGCACGAATAGGTCTAACTCATCCACGTTGGGGAGAAATAATTAATTGCATCAATTATTACCTCTATTAATTAGTGTAAAGGTTTATGAACCGTTACAATACGGTGGTTAAATACACCTTGATATCTGTCTATAATAACACCAGCTAATAAACCGGTAGCGGTAGCTCAGTGCTTCAACTGATGTCACTGCAGCGCCTCTGACCGGGAGGTCCTAGGTTCCCACTCCCCACGGTGGCAGGATTTTCGACACTAGCTTTTCAGCTAGGTCGAATTCAGTCGCTGTCTGGAGAAGAATTCTAGCGGCCGGCTGCTCTGATCGGTAGTTTTCCTTGGTTTCTCCGATCAACACCAGGCGAATGCCGGAGCAGTACCCTAACAAACGGGCCACGGACCGCGCGCGATGTGTCTTCCTCTTCCTTGTCCTATCCTCTCCCCTTTCACACACACTTACACTAACATGCACTACACTACCACATATTCCGGGAGACCGGTCGGGAGGTTAGAGCTTGTTTCGGCTGGGGCGGCGCCTCGCTGTACTGGTAGGAGAGTCCTGATTTGGGGGAAACCCCTGTAGCCGACGGAAGTTCAGCGCCGGATCTCGCCATCCAGATGGGGAAGATCACCACCATTTCCCAAGAGAGAGAGAGAGAGAGAGAGAGAGACGTGCACTTCACTTACGGGACTAATGACCAAAGCCGTTGACGCGACACGAAAAATGAAAAAATCAACCGGAAACACGAAAAAATCAATCAACTAGCTAGACAAATAAATATCCAATTTATTTGTCTAGAAATAGTGAAACATTATGAGAGTTGGAGTTGTGATCTAAGTAGATAGGATAGAAGGTAGTGTAACGCGTTTTAAGGGTTTTTGCCGTCCTGGGGGTTCCTCAAGGTCCTAGCGAAAAGAGCGTTGGGCGAGTATTGAGCGCCCCGTTCGCTCGCCGCCCAGCGCTGCGGTGCGGAGTGAGAAGTTGCACTGTGGTGTACGTAGCCCCCGGGGAGGGGCAGGGAGACGGGTTGCGTTGGGTGGCTGCGGGCCATGTCCCCTCCCCCATCGTTTCCTCCCCTCCCTGCCAAGCCGCGCGCCTAATTACCCGCTTCGGTGTCCATCCGGCCTCGGCCTGAGTTTCCGGGGAAGTTGGCGAAGTGAAGGGGCGCTCGACTCACCCGGCTTCTCCGCGCTTCCGCGCGCCTACCTTGGCACTGCGTTATCACTCTCTTCTCTCTCTCTCTCTCTCTCTCTCTCTCTCTCTCTCTCCGTTTGCCGGAGTGCTCGTTCGCTTCGCTCCACGCCATCTCCGTGACGCCTGCGTCTCTTGTACCGGCTGAAATAACTCTGGGCATTTCCAGTGGAGTGTCTCTGAACCGGAAGTCTTAGCATTCGGGACCCTACGTTGGCGGATTGTCGACACCGGGAAGAATTCAGCCGCAGTGCAGTCTGGAGGAGTATTCTAGCGGCTGACAGCACTTACTGGTAGCTTTCTGTGATTTCTCCAATCAGCAGCAGGTGAATGCTGGAGCAGTACCTTAACAGACGGGCGACTTATTGCTCCCAATCTTTATCTTCTCATCCTTGATCCATCCTCTCTTTATTTTCTTTCTTTTTCTCTCTTTCTAGCGGCTGACAGCACTTACTGGTAGCTTTCTGTCGTACATGCACACACACACACACACACACACACACACACACACGTACATACACACACTTGCCTACACCAACTTACCACGCATGTCGAGAGACCAGTCTCGAGCATTGAGCTTGCCCCGGTTAGGATATAACTTGCACAACACGATGTAGCATCCACTACCCTTACAGAACTAAAGAATACAGCAACTGACGCTCCAGAAATTCTAAATATTCTATCAAACTCATGCTATCAGTGCTGAACGATTCACCGACGTCAGCTTATTACATTGTGGGTGTTTCTGTCTGAATATTTTCGCCGATAATCTGTCGCCTTTGTGTTCCATCTTCTTTCAATGGGGCCCCGTTCTCCCAAGATCATGGACTTGCCCCGTTGGAATATCGACAGTTTCATTCAGTATCCCAGTATATCTGTATGGAAGGTTACAATGTTACTCGCATGGTACCTCGGGAAAGTGTTGTTAGCCGGATGCAAGTTCCCTTGGCCAATGTCCCCTTTTGTCGATCTCTCAACTCTTATTCCCGCACACACACACACACACACACACCCACGCGCGCGCGCATCCGCACACACACATACAGTCACTCACTAGCTCTCTCAATTTCACGGCGTTTCTTGTAACCTTTGTGGCTCTAGCCGCGTCTGCCGATGCTTGACGCTTCTCCGACAGACTGCCTGTTTTCGCTTAGAACCGATCGCCTCTCCGCTCTTTCTCCGAATGTCCTGTCCTGCCGAGGTCATTATCCTGGACCGGCCCGTTTGCATACCGCACACCGTTTTCAACTAAGATTTCCCGATTCGAATCGTTCGTCTGCTCCGTGAATTGTTCTGCTAAATGGAGATAACGTGCCTTCGTTTGCAGATTATCGCGGGGCATTCATCACGCGTACCTTTGTCTCTAGATTGGCGCTGCGCCGGGGCTCCCTCTTGACCCTCGACCACCGCGGCCCTTCCTCAGGCGCTGAGCGGCCGACGACGACGCCCTCGAGCGCTACCGGGCCTCCCCCGCGGCGGAACGAGGCGGGAGACGAGGCGGAGGGACGAGGCGGGGGACCGAGGCGGGGGACCGAGGCGGGGACCGAGGCGGGGACCGAGGCGGGGACGGAGGCGGGGGATCGAGGCGGGGACCGAGGCGGGGAACGAGGTGGGGAACGAGGTGGGGACCGAGGCGGGAACCGAGGCGGGGACCGAGGCGGGGACCGAGGCGGGGACCGAGGCGGGGACCGAGGCGGGGACCGAGGCGGGGATCGAGGCGGGGATCGAGGCGGGGGCCGAGGCGGGGACCGAGGCGGGGGACCGAGGCGGGGACCGAGGCGGGGACCGAGGCGGGGACCGAGGCGGGGAACCGAGGCGGGGAACCGAGGCGGGGGACCGAGGCGGGGGACCGAGGCGGGGACCGAGGCGGGGACCGAGGCGGGGGACCGAGGCGGGGGACCGAGACGGGGGACCGAGACGGGGGACCGAGACGGGGGACCGAGACGGGGGACCGAGGCGGGGGACCGAGACGGGGGACCGAGGCGGGGACCGAGGCGGGGACCGAGGCGGGGACCGAGGCGGGGGACCGAGGCGGGGACCGAGGCGGGGATCGAGGCGGGGACCGAGGCGGGGACCGAGGCGGGGACCGAGGCGGGGGACCGAGGCGGGGACCGAGGCGGGGGATCGAGGCGGGGACCGAGGCGGGGACCGAGGCGGGGACCGAGGCGGGGACCGAGGCGGGGGACCGAGGCGGGGACCGAGGCGGGGATCGAGGCGGGGACCGAGGCGGGGACCGAGGCGGGGACCGGGGCGGGGACCGAGGCGGGGGACCGAGGCGGGGGACCGAGGGGGACCGAGGCGGGGGACCGAGGCGGGGACCGAGGGGAACCGAGGTGAGGGAAACGAGGTGGGGAAACGAAATGGGGAACGAGGTGGGGACCGAGGCGGGGACCGAGGCGGGGACCGAGGGGAACCGAGGTGAGGGAAACGAGGTGGGAAACGAAATGGGGAACGAGGTGGGGAACGAGGTGGGGAACGAGGTGGGGAACGAGGTGGGGAACGAGGTGGGGAACGAGGTGGGGAACGAGGTGGGGAACGAGGTGGGGAACGAGGTGGGGAATGAGGTGGGGAATGAGGTGGGAGGATGAGGTGGGAGGATGAGGTGGGAGGATGAGGTGGGAGGATGAGGTGGGAGGATGAGGTGGGAGGATGAGGTGGGAGGATGAGGTGGGGAGACGGGCAGGGGACGAGGTGGGAAACGAAGGCTGGAACAGGGCGGGACAGGGCGGGTTATGGAAGCGCGGCGGGCCGTCGGAAGGTGCCCAGGAGGAGCGCGAGAGGGAGAGGGCGGAATCGGCGCCTTGACGCTTGGCCGCTTTTGTGCTTTCTGCGACCTAATGACGCCATCTTTGTCTGAAAGAGGAGAGGTCTTTGCAGTGGTGAATTAGTTAAAACACAGGCAGAGCCAACGTCAGTTTTCCAGCTAGTTGATGGCATATAGGTACGTTTCCTAGTGATAGAGAGAAACGTTTAAGCACAGACCTCGTCGTAAGGAGCTTCCTGGAAAAGAAAGTCCTCCAATTTTTGTTGAGATTTGATAATGAGAAAAATGCAACCGAAAAATCTTTCCGACAATTTTGTCTACATTTTTTCCTTTCATGGACGTCTTCTTGTTTGTTTTTCTGAAATGTTTGGAATGATATACTCCAATAAAATTGCAACTTATACATTCTATTTTATTCTTGATCGTTTTTTTAATAATCCCGTCAAAACTTTGTTAGGCCTAGCAATATTCACCGAAACGCATAAACAGTTTTTAAACACGAGCTACGCTCTTGAATGTCATGCTACAAGGTCTCATGGATGCGCTATTTTCCACGCGTTTGCACATTCTAAGTATTCCTTCACTGCTTCAATTTACATTCTGCGAAAGCTGCGTTAGGAATTAAATAAAACTTATTTCATGATTGCCACAGTGCCTCATATTCCCTGTCGCTGGAGGAATAAAACTGCTGCACGGCTGTGGAGGCAAATGTGATTAATCCGCAGTAAAAGATCACGCGGAGAGGGAGGTGAGGACGAGGAGTAAAAGGGTGAGGTTGAGATAGTGAATGAGGACGCCAGGGAGGAAACGTGGTAAAACGCATAACGATAGGGCGACAGGTGTAGCCGGTAGAGGGGTTAAAAGGTCGCGGTACCGAGTACCCTTCCTTTCCCCTCCCACTTCTTCCTACACTCCCGCGCATTCACTGCCCACTGAGCACGTCCATTCCCACCTCTCTCTCTCTCCTTTTTCTCTTCTCGTTCTCTCTCTTCTCTCTCTCTCTCTTCTCTCTCTCTTTCTGTCTCTCTCACACACACACTTCAGATAATTCCGCCCACTTCCCTAGCCCACTTCCCCCACCCCCTAGTCCGCCCACTTGCCCCGCCCACTTCCCTTGCTTACTTCCCCCACTCCCAGGTCCCGCGCATTTCCACCCTTCCCCCCCACACTTACTCTGTCAATTTGCTTACCCCTTGCCCACTTACTTGCCCTGCGTACTCTATACCACTTGCCCTTCCATCAACTATCTTCGCTCAGTCTTCACCGCCACACCCTTCTGCTCTCTTACCGTCTCGCCCCTCTCACCCAGTCATCTTCCCGTAGCCGCCAGGAAGGCCTCAATCACGTGCCCGCCACTGCTACCACCTCTCCACATCTGCTCCACTCTGTTTGACGCGTCGTCCTCCACATGTCCTCGCAAGCACCCCTCCTTCACCTCTGCCCTGGCCTCGCCTCCACCGCCCCATCCCTAACTGGCGCTCTCATCCCATCCCACCTCCCGCCTCCCCCAAACATTTGCCTCGCGCCGCGCGTAATTCGGTTAGCGGCGCTGCGGCGGCGGTGGTAACTCGGTTAGCCCGGGCCGCCTGCTCCCCGCCCCGCGGGGGAGCGGGGAGGGACGGCGGGGAAAGAAGGCGCGTCAGCAAGCCCAGAGCGACGCTCCCGCACGCTCAGATGGCGGTCCCACGCTCTGCGCCGCGCCCCCCCCCCCCCCGCCCCACCCTCCCCGCCTTACCCCTCCGCGCCCCACCCCTCCCTGCCTACCCCTCCCGCCCCACCCTCGCGCCCCGCCCCTTCCCGCCCCCCCCTCCCTGCCCCACCCTCCCCGCCCCACCCTCCCCCCCACCCTCCCCCCCCACCCCCCCTCCCACCCCTCCCCGCCCCACCTCCCCGCCCCACCCTCCCCGCCCACCTCCCCCTCCCCCCCTCCCCCTGCCCTCACCCCCCCGCCCACTCCCTCCCCTCCTCCCGCCCCTCCCCCCCCCCCCTCCCCCCCCCCGCCTCCTCCCTCCCCCCTCCTCCGCCCCTCGCGGTGACACTCCGCCGAGACGCACTCGCAATCACCTCCGAGAGCGAAAGCCGGGAGGCGCTGCCAGCGGAGGTAAAAAACCAAACATGAAATAAGCTGCCGATGTGGATGAGCGAAGAGGGTAAGCGACCACCAGTGGTTGTTGTGAAGGTGTGTGGTTCACATTCCGCCCTGAGTGTTGTGTTCCGCTCTTTCAATTTCGGGTGTTGGGTTGCGGATTGCTTCGGCCTGATTACAGCTGTCCGTTGATCAAAGATGTATGTGTTATTGATTGTATGAGGTGTGTGCTCCCAAAAAATACGATTTGAACTGCTCAGAGTTATTAAATAAAATTAATTGTGTAATAGTTCGAGGAAAATGCATATATTTATGTTTTAAATGTGCTAACCCTTTTCGAAAGTGCTAACCAAAAAATAGATATGAAATAATTATTGTTTTTAAATATATGGAATAAAGTGCTACAAAATGTTGAAGTTAAATTGAGAGCACGTGGAGACACTGTATGTAATCGTGCACCTATCTCAATTTAAAATATCTAATTATGACAAATAATGAAGTTAGCACATAATTCAAACTTTACTGCCAAATCAGTTTTAACGCCATTACTTTGGTATAAAGAAAATAACAGATTGAGTAGATAGGTGAAGTACTCGTATATTACCACAAATGTCCCTTATTTGTCATGTCGACCGTGGGTCATCGAATATGTTTTGTAATTCCTACTATTTAAAAGCAAAAAAGGTGCTAAAAATATTTATTCATAGAACAGTAGTACAGCTACGTCCTTTACGCAAACCTACATTAGATAAAACTCATGGTTTCGTTGTTCTTAGAGCAGGCGGCCGTTAAAGCGGATGCCGGTCGTTAAAAGCATCCTTTTATCCCAGTGTTTGACATCTTCATATAACGGTACATAAATTTTCTATTGTCAAAAAATATTCATTTTTTAATGAACAGCTGGGAACATCGACGGGCTACATTTTACCAGTCCACTACCTCTGCTCCTCTAAGACGCAGAGATAGCACATGCATTTGCGGTTCAGTTCAACTAATATAGCGCGCGCCCAGCCTCGTCTCCGCATCCGCATTCGAACCCTCCCTCACTCCTACTCTTGCCTCACTTTCCCCTCCACTGGCCGGCCCAGGCCCCGCCACGTCGCTACGTTCCACCTCACCACGATGTTAAAAGCCAGAAGCCTTGGTTTATCCCTTTTCTCCTCCCCCCCCAAAAAAAGCGATGCAATCGGAAGATCCCCTCGCGAAAGTGCGCTAACATGTGGGATGCTCCCGGTTGGTTATGATTATGTACTCCCACTGCAGTAGCCTTTCATGAACGTAATCAATTTGTTCGTTATACTGTAAAAAATGTATATTTAGGAAAACTCCAACACCGGCTTTGGCCTTTTGGTCTTTTCGGGTTCCTCTGTACATCAGTGCATGCTTATTTATTCCACATGTACCTTTATTCTTTATCTTAGTTTCAGAGATACAACAAATATCGATATTTTTTTTTTTGTTCCTTATTCTACAATGTTTTTTCATTGCACGTTCCAAGTCGTCATATCTCCTTTTCTTTCATCGAGTAGTGCTATTTCGTTGCCGTGTCGCCAACTTGTTGGTTTCAAATACGGGGCGACGCATAGCAGCGTCGTGAATCGTGATAAAGTTTTTATTTCTAAAACAGGTTCTGTTAACATTTCTTTTCCGGATGAACTACTCAGGAAATGACAGCAAATAAGGTGTTTTTTGAAAGCCGGATATCTCCGATATCTGTACGCGTAGTTTACATTTTTGTGAATCATATAAATAACACAGGCACACAAAATAAAAGTTGCCAGACCCAAAGTCTTGACACGTGTTTTTCTACGTATTTCAACGCGCTGAATCCGAAACTGAATGCCAGAATTTCGCCACCATCTTCCGGTTTAATTTAAACGCAAAAAAACACCCGCAAATTTGCCAACTACAATTTCTTAGTGGAGAACACACAGAGAAGTATGTTTTAAGTCTTTAGATTTTACAACAACCTCGAAAACAAGCAATATAATTTCACGATGGATTTCGCTATATAAAAGATGTGGCGATTGGTGGCAGAATTCTGACTTAAGTTTCGGATTCAGCTCGTCGACATACATAGTGAAACATGTGTCAAATCTTTGGGTCTGACAACAACCCGGAAAATGTACAATTTCTCAGTGTTTTTTCGCGATTAAAAAAAATTGGAGGATGATGGCACAATTATGGCTTCAGATTTGGATCCAGCGCGTCCACATACATAAAGAAACATGTGTCAAGTCTTTGGGTTTGACAACTTTTTTGTGTGTGTCAGTGTAATATGGAAAAAAAAATGAAAGAAAAAAAGAAAAAGAAGCAGAAGGATGAAAGGAAATGTCGGAACCACGCGCAACTTGGTGGTAAATCGGGTTGCATCTGACAGGCAAGGCAGCACAGCGGACGCTGGCAAAGCGCGAAATGGATTGAGTAGGCCAGGGCAGGACAGAGTAGGGCAGAGTAGAGCTGGCCGAAGTAAGCTCTGCCAGACCACGGTAGGCCTGACTACCGACAGGATACACTAAACATAGAATTCATTTCTTTCCTCTCTGGATAGATGAATAAAGTAAATAAATATACAGACAAGTAAAAGGATTCGGCTTTAAAACTTCCCACGCCCTGGTTTCCACCAGTATGTTACTAATTTTACCTGCGCACAGAAATTCAAGGAAAACTATGCAGACTCTGACCCTGTGAGAGGTGTTTACGATTTAATTAGATTCTCAGGAACTCAGGGAAAATAAAAAAAACGAAGAGGAATCGGACTTCGGTGCCTGAATCTAAAATTCAATATTGATAAGGTACTTATATATACTGAATCTAAAATTCAATATTGATAAGGTACTTATATATACTTATCAGGGATTTTCATTGGAACTTTTAAAAATCATTGACAACAATGTCAACAGCAGACCAATATATTATTGCTAATATGCATTTTTATAACCATTTCAGGTTTTGACCAGATAGTGTAATTTCTGCTGTTAAAAAGATAATAAAGATATCTTCAAAGTTACAAGAGTTATGATGTTTCAAGTGCGCCAAACAAGAGCAAAAGTACCTTTGGGGAAAAGTCACCCTACGATTCATTAGCTCTACAATGTCCCAGGATAGGTTAATCCTTCCACTTTTGTTTCCTTGTCTTCTTTCACCTATCTCCAACTTTTCAAGTATATCCTACTGTTTTTCCTATTAAGTGTGCTCTGTTTGTTTACCTTTTCGATGTTTCTTTTTTCATTAACGGCTACTCTTTGCAACATATTTGTACCAGGTTTGATGATCATCCTTTCAAATATTTGGGACGTGGAATATTTGGGGGCTAAAAGAAAATTAAAGTTATTTTAGAAAATAATAATCTTAGAAACAAACCGTTTTCAGCATTGAAAAGTACGGATCGCAATGCATAAGAAACAATAAAAAGCAAAAGTTCCAATTTTCCACGTAAAATGTTATTTTGAGGCAGACGAGTACCTTAAACAATTAATGAATGGTAATACACTCCCTGTATTTAAATCATGTCTTTGAACAGAATTAGAAGTTTCAATAGTACTCGAACCTTACAATCTGAAAATAAAATACGTGGAATAAACAATTCACATCAACTACGCCTTTTAAATATCTTTCTAGAAAACACTTTCGTCTTAATTGTTTGAGAACACACGTATAACACAGTAACACGAATTCATATGCAGCTCCGCCCATTACTAATTATAAGTCCTGCCGCAGCATGAGCGAGCCAAAAGTAACTGGTTGAAGTTGTAATTGTAATAACGATGATAGTCGAGTGCTCCGCCTTGGTTGCGTTAAACTCCGCAGCAAATTGCCTCTGCGCGCGCCCTCAACCGCAGTGCATTGTGGGTGGGGGGGGGAGGGGGCGCGGCGCTCCCCGGGCGCCCGCACGCAAATACCGTCGCTCGCCCCCCCCCCCTCGTTTCGCCGACCGGCACCAGGGGCGCTGCCGTCGCAGACGCCGTTGCCTTCCCCACCGCCCTCAAACTCTGGCGCCTGCCCTATGTGCAGATTGTACCAAAACTCAGCGTCGAAACTTGAAATGGCCGCGTATGAAGAGAAGACGAAAAGATGGTTACAGAGTGACGTTCAGGTTGCAAGGTTTGCAGTGTCTCATTTTCGAAGACATGTGGAAATATATTTTTTTGCTTCTCACAGTACGAGGACGAAGGCATATTATCACCGTTGACTTTTGTTACAGCTCATAGAAAAAGCTATAAAAACTGGCGTGAGAACTTTTGCAGTTTTTTTTTCACATCAAAAATATTGGAAACAACTTGTATATTATACCCAAGAGGTAGATTCTGTAAGGGGCGTCGTTAGAACTTTTCCAGCCAAATGTCGTGCTAATAAAATTCTACAAAATAAACTGTAATAAAAGATTTTTTAAAGAATCGACATATGACTGTACTTACAGAAGTGAATGTAATTTTTGAGACGTTACTCTTTTTCATTGCTGATGCCTTAATCTATCGTTTGTTATCACTCCTTCAATGATATGTCATCAGCGTCTTAATCACATCTTCATTACACCCTACATTGCTTCATCACTTCAATCTTTTCCGTCGCTTTACCTCCTTCATCTCCTCTTTCACTTTCGCTTTTCTCCACCTCCTTCACCTACCCCTTCACCTCCTCCACCAATTGCCTCTTCACTTCCTCTACCTCCTGGTTCATTTCCTCCTTCACCTCCTCCATCAACGCCAACGCCTCAGCCGCCGCCTCGGCCATTGCCGTCCCGACGCCAAATATTTGAGAGCGGTGGCGCTGTTTGCGCCTGGAGGCGGCCGCCTGTAAACGACCGCCGGGGCCACGCCGCCCACGCCCCGCCCACGCCCCGCACACGCTCCGCCCACGCCTCGCCCACGACCCGCCCACACCCCGCACACTCCCGCCCCGCCCACGCCCCGCCCACGCCTCGCCCACGCCCCGCCCACGCCCCGCCCACGCCCCGCCCACGCCCCGCCCACGCCCCGCCCACGCCCCGCCCACGCCCCGCCCACGCCCCGCCCACGCCCCGCCCAAGCCCCGCCCACGCCCCGCCCACGCCCCGCCCACGCCCCGCCCCGCCCCGCCCACGCCCCGCCCACGCCCCGCCCACGCCCCCCACGCCCCGCCCACGCCCCGCACACGCCCCGCACACGCCCCGCCCACGCCCCGCCCACGCCCCGCCCACGCCCCGCCCACGCCCCCCCACGCCCCCCCACGCCCCGCCCCCCCCCCCGGCCCGCACGTGCCCCCACGCCCATTCATGCCCCATCCATGCAGCGTCACCGCCCGACTCCACCTCGCTCTCTCCACATGACCTTACCGGCCTCGCCCACGCAACTGCCAAGGTTACCGTCAACGCACACGCCACCTCCTCACTCCCGCCCCGTCAACCCCCACACAACAGCCACAGCTGTCGCCTTCCCCCCGCCCCAGGTCCCCTCCACTTACAATTATTACTCGGGTTCACCTTACCTCTTTCCCGCCTCCCTCTCACACACGCGACAGTTACAGTCACTGCCACCGCCCACTGCCCTTCCGCACCTCCCCGCCTAACCTTCCTGACCTCCTCTACCTCCACCCTCCCTCCCTGACCTCCTCACTGCCCCCGCAGACCCCCTCCAGGCCTCCTGCCCCAGACCTGACCCCTCCAGACTCCTCCAGACACTCCTCCAGACCCCCTCCAGACACCCCTCTAGACACCCCTCTAGACACCCTCTAGACACCCCTCTAGACACCCCTCTAGACACCCCTCTAGACACCCTCTGACACCCTCTAGACACCCCTCTAGAACCCTCTAGACACCTCTAGACACCCTCTGACACCCTCTAGACACCCTCTGACACCTCTAGACACCCCTCTAGACACCCCTCTGACACCCCTCAGACACCTCCGACACCCTCTGACACCCTCTGACACCTCCTGACACCCCTCCTGACCCCCTCAAGACCTCCCACCACACCACCCTCCAGACCCCCAACCCGCCGTCGGCGCCGCCACCGCACCCTGGCGCTTCGCCAGCCCTCGACCCGCGCGCCATGCGGGTCTCCGCCTCCGCCGCCACCAGCGACCCACTGGCCCGCTCCCTCGCTGACGGCGCACATTCGCATTGCATTGGGGTTCTGAGAGTACTCGCTCCACCGAAAGCTACTCATGAAGTGTAGAAGAAGGGGACAAGTGAGAGATTTCTTTCATCAAACACTTCATGCGACATGAAAATCAAGTTCACACCCGCTTTGAGGTAAAATGCTACTATAACATCGTTATGCTCAGGACCAACTCTGTGAGATGTGAAACATAGTTCATCCGCGTGTTAACAAAGCAAATGAAAATTTGAACACGGAAGTGAGTTATGCGCCTGTAAAAATAGCGTAAGGCAACTCAAGCTCAAACCTTAGTTTCAGATTTTGCTGTTCTTACAAACAACCTGTGTACGAGTGAAACCTGTATATATGCAGCCCGTGGCGGTGTGCAATCTACAGAGAGCTCTGTCTGTTCCAAAGCTTCTCTGCAACTGTCCGTTCTTCATTGCACGCGCGTCCACTCCACACGTCGTCCCCCAGATACCTGCCAATCCCGTGACAGTGTTCCCGTCCTCGAAACCACACCCTTCCATCCCTCCTCACGATTCCCCGCCACAGCGTCGCCAGTGTCCCCCACCCTGCGCGCTGCGCTAAAAAAAGGTTTTATTCCACGGAGAAGAGCCGCATCCTTAGAGTCGACCTGAAATGCGCATCTCGAAGCACATGCCACTGCCCACGCGTCCCTTTAGTAGGCAGATGCGGCCCTCCTCTCCCGCTCTTCACTTAACACTCCCCTCTTCGCTGGCTCTCTTCCATCCCACCTCCCCTCCTTCCCTCTCTAACTACCTTCCTTCCCTCCCTCTGTTCCCTTACCACACCATCCCCCTCTGTCCTTCAGTTTGCCTCCCTCCTTTACCTTTCCTCCTTCTTTCCCCTCATCTCTCCATCTTTCCCGCTACCTTTCTTCCCTGTCCCCCATACTCCCCCCCTTCCTCCTGATCCCCTCCCCCTGTCCTCTCACCTTTTCCTTTCTCTCCCCTTCCTTCTCCTCTTCCTCGTCCTTCTCTCTTCCTTCTCTCCGCTTCCCCTCCCCGCCCCTCTCTCATCTCCCAACCCAGTCCCCTCCCTTTTCCCCCCTCACCAATCACTATTATTCCCTTCTCTCCCTCCACCACCCTTCCCTCTCTCCCTCTCCCTTAAATATAACTAACAAAAAATATAAATAACGGTAACTATTACTATTTTAAATGATTTATTTAAAACGACAAACTTCCATTATTCACCATTTTTGAAACGCTTCATAATACATTATTTTTTCACTGTATTTTATGAATTATATTTAAAAAATATACGTCCACTCTGTACTTCTGTCAAGCTTTTATTTCCCGGTTCCATTTCCGAGGCATTTGCGTCCCGATTCTAACGCCGAGCGCGGCGCCGCGAGGTGCATCTGCTGGCCACCAGATAACGCTCGCGCCGGCGATGGCGCTCCGCCGCGCGGCGCCATATTTCACGCGATGTGCGCAGATATTAGCCGCTCGCATTTTCATACTAAATAAGGTCCTTCATCATCTGCGAAGTGGGTCATCCGCCCGCACCCGCCGCCGCGTGTTCCAGGTTGCGCGAGCGATGCTCTGCGCATGCGCAGTGTTCGCAGGGCGCGTTCCCCAGGTCTCCCTGCGCCGGCGGCGCTCAGCACGTGATCGCCCGGGGTACGCGCAGGGCCCAGAGCGGAAGATTGTGTACTCGGAGTGAAGATTATACAGATTGCTTTTATGAATAAGATCGGGGCTGTCCAAATTAAGGAGTGTCGTTAAGGGTGAATTTATGACGCTTTATTGGGGGGGTGCCATTTTATAAATATTCAGTTTTCTGAATAATGTATATATTGTTTTCAAATATATTCTTTTAACATATTTTTTATTAGTTTTACTTCATCTGTTTATGTCAATATGAGGTTTATTTTTGTTACGAGTCTCTCTTTTACTTACGTTCTCTTACCAGTCTCTTATACTATAGAGTGAGTATATTTTGAACTGATTCATTTGGAAGGCTATGGTTTGTAGTAAATGCTCGAGAAAGTTCGATTTTTTAATGTTGCTTGAACTGCAAAGGAGTATCTTGTATGCCTGTTTACGCAACAAAGCCCGTATATTGTCTCTTTTCAATACACTGATTTATTATTGTATAAATTACATTGTTAAATTATTTGTATTATCATTTTCGCAAAATTCCATAATATCTGTAAGAAAATAATAATGATGTACAATATCAGATAAAGTCGTCAATGAACATGACGTAGAAGCGACTCTAACTCAATCATACAAAAAATGAATACAGTGAAATCAGTCTTACGCGTTCCCTTAGGTTTACGAAAATATAGCCTTTCGAACAGGTGGCCGCGTAATGAATATTCTAAAAATATTGCAAGCAGTAATTCCTCCTAATTTAGATATTTTCAATGAAGTTAAGGATGTATTTCTGGTTTCCCATTTTTTATTACACCAAAAATACAACGTATCTTTACATACAGGGTAGTTAAAAAGAGTTTATTGTTATCTTATATTCAATATAGTAGTCATACCAGAAGAAAAGTTACTCTGCATACCATCGTTTTATGCAACCTGGCACTGTGTCCCCGTTACAGGATGATGCTGAATATACAGTATATCAAAATATCATATCTTTCAGGAATTTCTGAAGTCTGTTAATGTACGAAATGAAACTGATTACTAACCGGGCAGCCAGGTGACTACTGAAAAGAATAAATAAGGTTTTACAATAAGCAATTTCAATATACGTCATCGTAAATTAGTCAGTTGCACAGTTGTAATAGCGAGTAGTCATATTCAATAAATTTGGAATAAATTTGAGATCTAGTACTGTATCGAATTTTCTGATCATTAAATCATGAAGTTTTTATTTAAAAAATATTGAATTTATATTTCATCGGGGTATGGGGATCTAAATTTTAGTTTTGCCCTGAACCCCAATTGTGTAGTTTGGGAACTGTTGTAGGGCAGTGTGGCACGGGTGTGGGCATTTCAAGAGCCTGTTGGCCACGCGAGAATCCCGAGCCCTCGGACACCCGTTTCTAAACCTCGGGGGCGGAATGAATGTCCTAGAATCCTTCGTTGCAGAGTTGTCAACCTCCTGCCGAGGGACACGGGCGGCAGAAAGCAGACACACGGACCGTGGACACGGCTACCCCCTCCCCTCCCACGTTCTAGTTGGGTCTATTGCTTTTGGCGTTGCTATTACCTCAATATTATCGTCAGTGTTTTGCTCAGGAACAATGAAAACATTCCGAGAGTCTGCTTGAAAAGTTAGTTCTAGGATTAGTTTTAGGATTGGGCGCCCCGTGATCAACTGAAAGTTTCTACAGCCTCCATACCGTAAGCTAGAAGCGGGGTTTCAGAAATGTCCAAGAACGTAAAGTTACTTTCTGAATCCACTCTATCTGTTTGGCCTGCGTAGACATTTTATGACTTTAACCGGCGAGTGCCCGCAATGTATCTCTCATATATAGCTGCAACGTTTTGTGAAGGCGAATGATATGAAGATCCGTTTACTAAAATAAGTCTTTTATTCAGTTTCTACATGTCCCCCGATGCAATTGTTAATGAATCTTACATTGCAGAATTCTTGTCTTAATTACTATGATGAGAAAGATAAAAATCGGCAAAGTAAACGCAAAAATCATTAAACATCTTATTATCCTATTAAATTTAATTTTCATCAATTATTTTGCTATGTTTTAAAAACATATATATTTTTACTTTCTCACAAAAATATTTAGAAAATCTTAGTCTTTTTTTCACTTTGCAAGGATCACATTTTTTCATTTCCCTACAGACGACTCCTGCACATCCTTTTTTTATAAGAAATTGTGACAGTTGATTGTAGATAGAGCAAGTGATAACGTTTTCTGAATAGGCACTTGTCATAGACACGGCTGAGAATAATGTCATGGTAGGTACCGCTCAGGCCAGGAGCTGACAATGCACTGGCGCCATTGCACCCAACGTATATGACGGATATCGCAGATATCAAGTTTCAACATGCTCACGGAAAATGATTAACCAAAGGATAAAAATAATCTGTCTTTCATATAAACAAATTTCTTATAAAATTATCGCAATTACTAGGACTATACAAACGAATTATTACAACGTTTTTGCTGCAAAGACGGACCATCAGTAAAATGCTCAATTCAGTATTGGGTTTTCTTGAAGTCATCAACTTTATTTATTTTTTTCAGTGTGCACAAAAAATAAAATGTATTAGAATGAATATTTTCTAGTTAGGAATGTCTATTGATATACATCAATGAATGAAAGGAGGAGAAGAAAAACCTTTAAATTCTGTTGTTCTTCATGAAAACAACACCGGAAATACACTTATTGATTGAATGACTTTATAATGAAGAGATACCGCCTAAGATAACCTCTTATTAGTTCATATTTTTCTACAAAGCCAACACATTTCTCTTGATTGAAATGCAGTATCCGGAGACATAGTGATAGAGCACTCATTGTAATAGATTATTTCTATTGATTTGGTCATCAATGGGGATCTCCGCAAAATTTTCAAAATTCATCGAAGTAACTCAACTAAAACAGTGTTTTAGTTGTGTTACTAATTTACTAACGCAAACACAAATGTTCAACCGCGAGCAGTAATTTCCAAGATAATATAAAGAGTACTAATGCCTATATTTTATGTTACACTTGTAAATAAATTTATTTTATATAATTTTAAACTTATTAAATACATTTTTATTGTATATAATAATGCGACTTTTCATGAAAACATGAGAAACCTTGCGAAATATTTCAAAGATCTTCCGTGCAATCTTCCCGTTAAAATGTTGAATTTTCTAATATTGAGTCATTCTGTGTCATTCATTGTGTTAACTGTGTTATAAGTATATATTAGGTCAGAAAAGTTCTCTTAAATACATAATTAGGTAAACATAATTAAATTGTGATATTATCTTTAAAATGTATCTCAAGTTGTGCGCCCGGATCTAAGAGACCAATGCCATGCATTCTCATGGATATAAATAATGACGCATCTAAGGAATAAGCAAACAGATCAAATAAATGAATCTCTTCCAACAACGACAAAGAAAGTAGCGTCAAAAGACTGGGTTTGCCATTAGATCAAGTACTTTCCTTTTAATGTGCTCCAAATACAGCGTTGAAAAAGGTTTTGGTGATTCATAGCATCTTTCTCTAGATTTCTTAAGAAAGTTGAACACGAAGTAACGAATGTTTATAGTGCCTATCATTACGTAAAATGTGAATCGCTTAATAATAATCCATGCATAGTGAGGGTATTTCTCGGTTGTAGTAGCTTCCTTGAAAACATCTAGAAACTTCTTACAGTTCAACTCGCACAAAACCCAACATGAATATGTAATTTTTTTATCTACGTAGTTATTATGGCAAGTTTCATAAAGGAGTCAAGTTCTATTGTCGTAAACTCATATAAAACTCTATTCAAGTGCTTGAAACTTGCATTGTTACGAGGCAAATTATGGGATTCTTCTTGGTGGCCGTCCAAGCGTCCTCGAGCGTTTTTGCGCCGATCGAGGGCGGGGGGAAGTCCTCGCAGTTGTGCCGCTCTTCGCTCTCGGAGACATCAAGTCGTCCTCCGGACGCGCCTCACAACTCTGCGATTTCCTGCGCTCTCTTTCCTCCCGCAGCCTTTCCGTCGAGCTCCGCTGCCCTCCATCGCCCTGTGCCACTCTCACCTCCCTTCCGCATCCGCACTCCACACTTCCGGCGTCTACCACATTCGCCATAACGTGTCACTGACACTGCTCGCTTCCACCCTTCACTACTCGTACCATTCTTGACCGTCTGCTTCCATCTTAACTGCCCGTTTCCACTCTTCACTGCCCGTTTCCACTCTTCTCTGCCCGTTTCCACTCTTCACTGCCCGTTTCCACTCTTCACTGCCCGTTTCCACTCTTCACTGCCCGTTTCCACTCTTCACTGCCCGTTTCCACTCTTCACTGCCCGTTTCCACTCTTCACTGCCCGTTTCCACTCTTCACTGCCCGTTTCCACTCTTCAATGCCTGTTGTCACCCTTCTCTGTCCGCTGGCATATTCGCTTCTTGCTTTCACATTTTATTGCTCATTTCTACTCTTCTTTACCTGCTATTGCCATTTACCAACCGCTTCCCTCCTTCCCCACCCGTCTAACACGCGTTCCCACTCCCCCCCTCTCTGCCCCACTCCACTCTTCACCGTCTGTTACATCGCTTCACCCTCCCCGCACCCTTCCTCTCCATCCATCACAATAATGACTTTACCGACCGCCCTTGATCATCCTCTACAACCATCCATTACATTCTACAATTTACTGCCCGCTAACACACTCCCTTTCACTCTATCGTGCTCTGTCACTCACTATCGTTCTCTTTCCTTCCATTACCCTCTACCTCCATCACTGTCTATTGCTTCTTTCCACACTCTTCAAGCATTTCACATTCTACCTACGGCTATCTGTCATCCTCCATTGCCTTATATATCCCTCACTTACCTTAATTGTAATATGGACACTGTGTCTGTTAATCATGGTATCGAAATGTTGGAAGGTAGAATCGATATTACCCGACTAAGATTACTGCGTAAAAGATTGAGAATTGTGTTAATATTGGACGTATTTGCAGTTCTGATTGTTGAAACGGATTTTGACGGATTTGTAAATCATACCAAGCGCTGAACCTTCTGAATTTAGGCAAATACTCACTTTGATGTGTCGATCCCAACGCACCGAAAGAGATAAAATCTCGTAGTTTTTTTCGGGTTTGAAAGGTATGAGATAAATTAAAATTTGGAAAGAATGGGATTCAACGTAAGAAAACCCAAGTGTTTATTCATACAAAAAAAGAATACTACGTACATGACTAAAAATACAGAAAATTTAACCTTCATGTGTACGAAATTCGGGTAGCAATTTTTGAACATGGCTAGAAATCGTGGTTTATATACTGTGTACATTAAAACTTAACAATTACTTCCATTCCTCCTCAAAACCTTTCGTATATTTTCCCTCTTTATTACCGACCTTAGTCACTTTGCATACGTCAAAAGGAAGACTTAATATTTGTTATATGCATACTTACACGAATGAGGGAAAGGCTACAGAAGACTATTATTATAACGCAATTTGGGACGAAATTCGCTTTTCTGCCGCCGCCCATATGTCACCGCAGGCCTCCCGTCTAGGCGTCGGGAATGGCGGCTGCTCGGGGCAGAGCGGGGAGGGGTGTGGAGGCGGGCGCGAGGCGGGGCGGGGAGCGTTGGCGCGAGAGCATCTGCGCTGCCAAGCGGGAGATTAATAGGGGGCCGTGGCGTTAATTAGTGCTCCCGGGGGCCGTGCGGCCGCAGCAGGCCTTTTAATTACTGGCCCCGCCGCCGCCACGGCCGCCGCTATGAGATTTGTCCACTAGATTCACTAAGCAGAGCAGTGAGGGGTTGATCCTTATTGACGCTCTTTGTAGGTTCTCATTACGTCAAGCAGTTTTCTTGCTCGGCTTCGAAGTAATCCGTATATATTGTGAGATTAGTCTTACCTGCATTTTTACTATACTACGTAATTGCAGTATTCGGGAAGCCTTTTTGTTAAAATGTTTATTTTATTTCAATGTCATTCGAGCGGATCTTATTTGTTGTTCTTAGACGGTGTGCTTGCTACACGTTGAAATTCATTCCTTTTTGTATTTGTATAAGCAGCATTTGTGCGGCCTTTCTTCACAATTTATCGTATTTGAAAACTTGCATATTCGTAATTATCTTTTAAATAGAAGAAAGCCTGCTCGAGAGGGTAGTATATGAACAGCACAGCATTGATAACCAAGAAGAATTTAAAGACCTATCGTTCGAACTTACTTCTTCGTAAATATATTGTACGTGAAATATTTCAGTGTTCCATTTCATAGAAGGAAAATCTTCCCTCAAGCCCAATCACAAAATTGTGTCGGTTTTTTCGTTCTTTTAAAGGAAGGACTGTACGTGTTCAGAAACGTTGCAAGTGCTATTTTTTCTTTCGTTCCATCTCCCATTGGGTTTTATTGAATCGCATCCAGGGCTCCGCCCCCCCTCCCTCGATGGCATTCAATCAGCTCTTGTCTTCCGGGCACGCATCTCGATCCGCGGGAGGGGGAGGGCTGAGGGCGGAGGGCGCATTGCTAGGATCTCGAGGGCCCATTCACCCGTCCCTCTCCACCCTGCAATCCTATTGCGCCTTTCCTCCCCCCCTTACTCCAATCTCCTCAACCGCATTCTGAACTTCACTCTGCCCTACGCCCAAAAAGATTAACTTTATTTATTTACTTATTTATTTATATACTTATTTGATATATTTATTTATAAAATTATTTATTTAATTATTTGTTAAATTAATTTTTAATATTATATTAAGAGTTAATTTTTGAGTGCAAATGTAATAGATAAGTTTCTCATTTAAGCATTTTTAAATTGCCAATTTTTATATTGTTTAAAATATTTCACTTGCTTTATTTTTTTTAAATTTATTTTACGTCAAAAAAACAGTTAAAAACTGCGTATGACGTGCATGCTCTGCGTATGACTGCGTATGCTTTGCAAGAATTATTGCGCCGCACCGTGCAAAAATATTGCACGCTTTGTAAGATTATATCAGACTTATTACGTGTTGTGCGAAAGGTATCCAGAAATCTTAAAAAATGCAAGAAATAATAAATATTATTTCGAGAGCCACATCTAGATTAGTACGTTTGATAGTGGAATAGATCGTGAACAATGGTCCTTCAGTGAATATCACTGCTCTTTCTCTTTAGCTCCACTATAGTGATAGGCGTTCGAGTGACATATGCACGAACATTTTTGTGGGATACCATACACACAGTTATTCGGAAATTATTTTCGACAATAGCTGGATTGCTGGTTCAAATATTCAGCAATTGTCTGGAGGAGAATTATACCGGGCCGTTGTTCTCATCGGTAGTTTTCCGTGGTTTCTGTAATCAATATCAGAAAAGTACTCTTACAAATCTTGCCAAGGACCACACGCGATCTTTTTTACATCATCCTTGTCCCATTCTCTTCCCAAACACACAACCAATGAAGTCGTCGACGGATCAGGAGACAAGTCGGTTGTTTACAGTCTGTCCCCTCTGATTCGAATGAGATACCTTGGATGGAGGACTCACTACAAGCTGACGTGTAGGTTGGCAACTAATCTCAAATTCCAGCGCGGGAGGAACACTGCAACCCCTCGAATTCCAAACGCATTACGCATTTTGGATAAATATTCGACGCTCCCACCGGGAGTGGTAGCTCAGTGCATCAACTGATGTCACTGCAGCGCCTCTGAGCGGGAGGTCCTAGGTTCGAGTTCTGATGGGGCAGGATCTTAGACAGTAGCTTTTCAGCTAGGTCGAATTCAGTCGCTGTCTGGAGGAGAATTCTAGCGGCCGGCTGCTCTAATCGGTAGTTTTCCGTGGTTTCTCCGATCAACACCAGGAGAATGCCGGAGCAGTACCCTACCAAACGGGCCACAGACTGCGCACGATCTTTTCTTCCTCTTCCTTGTCCTCTCCTCTCCCCTTACACACACACGTACACTAACATGCACTATACTACCACATATTCCGGCAGACCGGTCGGGAGCTTAGGGCTTGTCCCGGCTGGTGGGGAGGAGCTGGGGCCGAGAAGCCCCGCTGGTGGGGGAGTCCTGGTTAGGGGGAAACCCACTAGCCGACGGATCTCACCGGATCTTGCCATCCAGCAGGGGAAGATCACCACCATCTACCGAGAACAAACATGCTCTACACTTACGGGACTAGTGACCAAAGCAGTTGACGCGCCCGGAATCACGAATAAACCAACCAATCGACGCTCCCGGGAACTAAAATCTTACTTAAAACCGTATTTACTCGTCGTGCGGCAAAAGCAGGGGCACCGGCCTGACGGAACTATCGCAGGCTGCGTGCGTCGCCATCGCCTCAAGCGCACATCCCTCCGTCCGCCCCTTCTCTCACGACGCAGCGAACATTCCGCGCAGCCGCTCCGCCTCTCCCTTAATCCGCCGCCGCCGCCCCAACGGTCTGCTGGCCCCCCCCCGGCGCCCGCGCGGTAGAGATACGATCGGGGAGGCGGCGCCCGCCCGCCCGCCCGCAATCCGAGAAGCCGCGGCTCACGGCCACGGGATTCGCGCGTTTTACGGTGCGGCGCCGGGGACGACGACGAGACGCAGGGGGAGGGGGAGACGGTGGTGGAGGAGGAACGAAGGAGAGGCGCAGGTAGCAGAGATGGAAACGAAGGACGGGATGTAGTACTCGGTGAAAGCGGAGAAGATTGAGATGAACGGACAACGCAACGGTCAGGAAATGATTTGATTTTTTCGTGTTTCCGGGCACGTCAACGGCTTTGGTAATTGGTCCCGTTAACGTAGTGCATGTTTTTTCGCGCTGTGATCTTTCCTCGCTGGATGACGAGATCCGGCGCCGACCTACCGTCGGCTAGTGGGGTTTCCCCCTAACCAGGACTCTCCCACCAGCGGGGCACCGCCCCAGCCGGGACAAGCTCTTAACTCCCGACCGGTCTCCCGGAATATGTGGTAGTGTAGTGCATGTTAGTGTAAGTGTGTGTGTAAGGGGAGAGGATAGGACAAGGAAGAGGAAGGACAGATCGCGCGCGGTCCGTGGCCCGTTTGGTGGAGTACTGCTCCGGCATTCGCCTAGTGGTGATCGGAGAAACCACGGAAAACTACCGATCAAAGCAGCAGGCCGCTAGAATTCTCCTCCAGACAGCGACTGAATTCGACCTAGCTGAAAAGCTAGTGTCATTAGTCCCGTTAGTGTAGTGTACTGAGCTACCGCTCCCGGTGCAGTGAGGAAAGGGGAGGGGGTGACGGTGGTGTAGGAGGAAGAATGGAGAGGCGCATGTGGCAGAGATGGAAACGAAGGATGAGATGTAGTACACGGAGATAGCGGAGAAGTTTGAGATGAACGGACAACGCAACGGCAGGGAAAGGGGAGGGAATACGCTTCGAATAGAAATGAGAAGACAATATTGAGAAGAACAATGGACGAGATGAGGAGAAAGAGGTGAAGATGACCCCCACATAAAGAAGAAAAGGAAATAGGAAAAGGAAGCGACGAAGGTAGATAGGACGTCTAAAATAGAGGAAACAATGATAGAAGAAACATAACAGACAGAGAGGACGGCGGAGTTGGTGTAGGTGTGGGAGCCGGCGCAGATAGAAAAGAGAATGCAGAGGAAGGAAAGCAATACGGACGAAATAGACGAAGATGACGACAAATAACATAGGCGGAGGAGGCGGAGATGAAAGAAAGGCGACGAAGTTGGGAGAGGAACTGTATAGAGTGATGCCGCTGAAATACTTCACGACCAGGGTTGGCGTCGGTGCAAATGGCGCATGAATGTGCGTCTTACGTCGGCGAAGGCGGAGATGGCGTAGAAATAGGAGAAACGAGAAGAAGGTTGAAGACGAAGGAAAATCTGTTCGGGCGGCGACGGAGGCAGCGAGAGCCCGGAGGGTGCCGGCAAAGCAGGAGGGGCGGGCTGCTGTTTGTGGACGGCCCAGGGCGGCTGGGCGAGGACGCGGCTGCGGCGAGGACGAACAGGCCGTTGCGGGCCGGCCGCTCCGGCCAGGGCCGGGCTCTCTGGCAGATGAAGCCGCGTCCTGCGTCCTCTGAGGACGGCGATTCCGAGCTCAAGGCGCTCGCGGGGGACGGTTACGAGCGAGGCGACACGGGCCGTCCAAATCCCGTCCAAAGGGAGCGCAATTCGCGAGAAAACGCTTCGCTGGGATTGAGGTTTTTGCTGACGAAACTAAATTATTTGCGTGGCATTTTGGCAGGTTATCCAAAGAATCGTTTTATTGTAACTAAAGTACTTGGAATCCTTTAAATCTTACTCCCTCTTTTTCTCTCTTTCTCACTCAACCACAATAGTTCTTAGGATACATAAGTTACGGAGCACTATGTAAATATGTACTTTTTTTAAAGCCACAGAAATGTAATCGACTAATTGCTTTGTAAAAATGTCAGCAATAGACGAACAAAAAGTGAATGGTCAAAAGTTTATTATAATAAAAAAAACAACAACGATTGGTCTGTTGTATTTCGAAGAGCGCTAGTGTTGCCGTGACTCGGCGTTTGTTTACGAAAGTGGTTGCACGCGCCTCGGCGGCAGCTTCATACGGAGGCGTTTGGACGGATTGAATCTCCTGGCAGGAGACAAAGCGGCGGCGGTGGAGGCGGCGGCTGGCGCTGATAGAGTGATGATGCGCCCGCCCAGACCTGCCCCGGCGCGCCACTCAGCGGAGAGATGCCTCTGGCTCCCGGCGAGCTCTCTTTCGCGTGTAGTCTTTGGGCTAGCTGGGGTTGATTCATAGCCCCAGATGATATTTCGTAAATTATATATTTTTTCTTAACACAATCTATGTTTCTTCTTATAGTTTAATGATCAACATTCTAAATTGTGTAAAATCATGTGAATTATATTTTTTTTCTTAACACAATCTATGTTTCTGCTTATAGTTTAATGATCAACATTCTAAATTGTGTAAAAGTATGTAAATTATATATTTTTTCTTAACACAATCTGTGTTTCTTCTTATAGTTTAATGATCAACATTCTAAATTGTGTAAAAGCATGTAAATTTTTTTCTTAACACAATCTATGTTTCTTCTTATAGTTTAATGATCAACATTCTAAATTGTGTAAAAGCATGTCTCGTAATATTGAACGACTGAAGCCGAGTATACACTCTAGATGTTTGCTGGACAGCAGAGACGAGCTTTTCATTCTCATCTGAACTTGGAAGGGGTGCGAGCGGGGGGAGAGGATCGTCTACAGAATAGCTATCACAAGTCTTCGCAGGTCACCAGAGATGTTCTTGGTATTTATTACAGGACTCGATATGTAGAGTTGTGCTGAGCAAGTGGACTTTTCTGTGCTAAAAGGAATGGAGGATCTCGTGAAATTCTAATTGGAAAAAACGTTTTCGCATTACAAGTATTAGAACAAACTTCTTCTTGTTCAAAATCGCAGGCCGTAACTCTCACTTAGCGAGATAAAATCCCAGCACAAGAAAAACTAGAAATGCTACAACAGAACATATTTGCTCGAATTATTGTAAAAAACTAGTTATGTAATATTGAAATATTGTAATTTTTGCCACACTAAAATTTTAGAAATAAATTCAAAATATCCAATTCAACCAATTCAAATGGAGCACCTGTCTGTCGGACGCACGAACAGACGAACAGGGATTTTGCCATCTATAGATTTTTCGGCATCAATGAAATACAAATCATGAATTCTGACTACATAACGTATTAGAGGAAGTAATTAACCTTACGTAGGGGTAATATTTATCCACTTATTCTGGAACAGGGACGGACAATAAGAGTTTTTTTTCAAAACAAACTAAATTTAGTTTGTGTGTCCCAAAGTCCGGATTATCCGGTGGTATTTCCCGGATTCGGTGGTATAACGGTCAGCTTACCGGACTGTTGTACCCGAGTTTGCGGATTCAAACCGATCAATGCCGTGGATTTTAAGGGCGAAAACATCCCTTGTACGCCTTCCTTCGGAGGAAGTAAAGCTGGCTGTCCCATGTAGTAGATTTACTGCATGTAAAATATCCTAAAAGAAGCCTCTGAGCAAAATTGAGATCCGCCAGTTTCGTCGCCCAAGATAATACCTTCTTTCTCCGTTAGGTGGTGAAAGGAGCGTATCGAAATTTGCGTGGTTAGACGGAAGAGCGGGCCTGATGACCCACGGAGTCTCGCCACGTAAAATAAGGCATTAACTAAACTAAAGTCGGCGGTTGATTTCGTGAACGAAGGCGGCCGACCTCCACGTGTCGAGAGTTTCGTGATGTGATTAGAAGGCGACCGTGGCCCTCCCTTTACAGACCTGAGGAGAACTTGTGCCCGTTAGCGCGGAGAGAAACGCGAGTTTCCGTCGCCAGCGCGGGGAGGGGCGGTAATGGCCACGGCGCGGCCATTAAATGTCGCCGTCGCAATATACGCGTGTATCGAATGGATGACGGGACCACGGAGCTCGAGTGAGTGACAAGTTCGCTCCGACAGGCCTAATGTGAAGGTTAAGTGTGCACCGAAACTGTACAAATTTGCGGACCGTCAGGAGCAGAAGCGCCTGGGGAAAATTTGCTGAAGTTTGCTCCCTGACGTATAGAGTTTGCTCTCTAATGTTCAGAGAGCAGGCACGTTCTCGCCCTGCAGCGACGGACATCATGAAGGTGTTTTCTTTCCGTTGGTAATGTATGCACGATGCCCCGTCACATTACCGTTTCTTCTTATCTGAGGGCTTTATAACTACGCCACTAGACAAATGAGTCACTGACTGATCGCTTTTTTCATTAGGTGAAGAGACGCGTGCGTTATGCTCAATTTGTTGTTTTTTTTGTTTTTTTATTATTTATTAATTTTTGAAGAGATTACATAGATCAGTAAAAATAACTATACATATGTATTTACAGACTTATATGCTAACCTTAAATATAATCTTACATACTAACAAGGGGGAGGAAATCCCTGTTTGGGTCCTCAGTCCGGATCTAAATCTGCAAATTGTTTTAGGAATATGTGATATGGATATTTGTTTTTGATTCGTGTTAGGTAATTGGGGTTTTTGGCTAGTTTAAATGGTGATAGGGCTGGGATTTGAGGTAGGTTATGATAAAAGTTGGTGGCCAGATATGTGATGTATTGTTCAATCGGTTCCAAATGAAATTCGTTGTGAAGTTGGTTGTTGGTTATATACCATGGAGCATGAGCAACTATTCTTAAGAACCTATTCTGCAGGACTTGCAGTTTATGGATGTTAGTTTTAGCAGAATTAATCCAAATTGGGCTGGCGTGTGCTCAATTTGTACTCGCATTTCGTTCAGAAGAGATACTTTTTCCGTCGTCTAGATTTGCTGCATTTGTCTGTATGGGTCGACGTTCTTTCATGAAGGATGCCGGATGTCTCTTTGGAAGTACTCAATATACAATACATAGTATTATTCAAAATAAAAAACAAACAGAATACGCACCATTATTAGAGTTTAAATTGTCCCAGTTTCCAGAAGTGTATAAAATTGATTTTTGGGGAAATAACAATTATTGTGTGCATTTTGCAATAAAATATTCTCTCTAGAGAGATTCTCCGAATTCTATAATCATGGCACTCACTCCTCATTATGTTTGTCGTTTGTCATTTCCACTTTGAGTTTTCTCTCTGTGGCTGCCGTAAACGTGGTTGTTCATTGTATTATGAATATTTAATGAAGTCCAAAATATGAGAGGTTTTCGTGTTCAAGGTTGGTCCCAATTACCTCGAATAATTGAGTTGCTACCGAATGTCAATTTTTATTGGAAATGTCTGACTGTAGTTACAGTTTGGTAGAAACTATTTAAAAGTAAATATTGCGATTTTGAATATACCAAACAAGTCTTAACTTCAAAAAATATTTCGCGAATTCGGGTAAACAATATTTTGTTTAATTGAGGAAATACATTAAAAATTACGCATCTTCAGAGCATAACTTCACACATTACAAGTATCGCCGCTTTGGAGTGAAACTTCATGTCCATAAGGCGGAATGATAAGTGTGACTGCTGAACATGCCCCTGTAGAGGTTACGTGATAGGTCATTTGTCAAACATTTGCTCTAAATGTAAAATACTAATAGTGAGAACCCTGTAATAAATTGAAGAAAATATATACCGATGTTATTGAATTTGAAATAAGTTTCAATAATTAGAAGATACCGGTTTTTTAAGTTGCCCACAACAACGATTAGAAAAAGATGCACCCCTTTTGTATGCATGCACAAAGATGACAAAAACGGATTATTTTCTAATTTGCTTATATATTTGTTCAGACGTACGGGTTTGAAGCGATCTCTCTTCAAATGACACGAGGTGTTTCTCCGCTCTTCCAGTGCCTTTCGACCGATGGGGTAGTGTTGCTGATGTAGTGAGTGATGAGGAAGTCATTTGTTTCTAAACATTTTAAAATTCTCGTATCAATCAGCCTTGGTACTCTGTCATCTGGTACATGCTGAATTTTTAAGTTTGATCTTTAAGGGAAAACATGATGTACTGATTATGAATAATGGTTATTAAATAATGCTTTTTGATCCATCAAAATGTTCCCCGTAAGAACAGAATTACATTTCCCTTCACACGTGAATATTACATAAAATTTTTAGGAATACAATTTTGAAATTTTAGTGTAGATCTTAAATGAATATTCATGTACTGTGCTGGAGGGTGAACGAGCTATTCAACTGCAGTACATTTAAAATTCTTTGAATTATGAACTTGCATAGTACAAATAATTTTTAACATTCATGAAAAAATTAGCAAGTGTCAGAGGCGTGAAACTAAACTGTAATAAATTAATAATGAAAATAATAATAACAACAAACGTAACGTTGACAACAATGATAATTGTAATAAATAACACTGATCGACACGGTTTTCTTCATAAGAAATTTGATCAGTGAATATAGTTCGTTTTTTCGTACTGATTTCGTATATGAATTCAGAATTTTTCCATCAGGCACAGTTTTTTGTGAGAGTTACTTCTTAAAATATTATTTTAAATTCTCTTTGACCTGTCATAGAAACATTTTCCGTATATGTAGCAATTTCATTCAAGCTGTATTTAAGAAAATTCTATGTAATATGCTATAACACCAACAGGCAACACTGTGCAAGTTCATTTATGTTTTGACATTCCCAGGCCAGTTTATCTGGTATTGTGATGTGTCATTGTATTGAGGTGTCTGAGCTTATTAACACGAATATCACTCGTGGTATATTTCTTTCCTTTTTGTTTAGAAGTGTGCTGTGTATGTTGTATCTGAGTGTTTTTTTTAAATTCCAAGAACATGTGTAAATCATGCAGATAATTTCTGCTGTATTTGTGGTGAACTGACTTGAAAGACTCAGAGGTGAAATTTATCACCACTTTCGAAAAAGTTATCAACATTACGTTGGCTGTAATGTTGGTGATTCCGAAAAGAGCTAGGCCCCAAAAGTATGTTTTCTGTATTAAGACCATTTTCTGGCTAGAAAAATGGTACACATCATATGCCTTTTGCAATTCCTATGATTTGAAGGGAACTGAAGGATCATCTAAGTGATTGTTATTTCTGTTTGACAAATATTAAAGGATTTCCGTATGCCTTACCAGAAAAATGTGTCACATGCCCATTTAGTGAGCTTTATAAAACATATTTACCTCCATATTAAATTAGTAGGATTCAGAAATTTCGTAAAAGCTATGGATTTACTTTCTGATGGATTCTTGAAATCGAAATTTCCTGAAGAAAGTGATGCTAAATTAAAAGGGTATTTTAGGACCACAAGTGCGATCAGTAATGGCTGATGAACATTTAACTTTAACAAAAACTTTAAATCCACAGGAAAAAGCAGTCTGGCAGTCTTTCAAAAATTTATATAGAAATTTCCTTGGAAACCATAAAGGAGAAAACTATCGGACACAGCAGCTGATCTGCATTCTTATAAAGACTATGGAATGTAACGTGTTTTTGCAAATTCACTTCTTAGACCGTGACATAGACTTCCTCTCAGAAAATCGTGTGTCTGTCTGCGATGAGCACTGTGAGCGTTTTCATCAGTAAATTTCTACAATGGAAAACATATACCAAGGTAAGTGTAGTTCTAGTATGTTGGCTGACTACTGTTCGACTAAGAACAAAGATGTTCCAGGTACAGGATATGCCTGTAAATCAACATTACCTCTTTCTAAGTACATAATGAGAAGTCAGAATGTCAGTAAGAGTAGTATACCGATTCGTACCATTAGTATACCGAGTTGGATAGCTAGTTAGTGATTTTATTAAAAATTATTTTAAAAAATCACCTGGATATCACACAAAACCCCTGCCTGAAGAAAAACTGAAATGATATTTGAATTCAGTATGAAAAATACTTCCAAAATGTATTGTTATTTAAGATCGCAGCAAGGTCATTAGCGATCACAATTGAAGTTAACGTTATTATAACTTGAGGATGAAATTATACAGGGTTGATAAGGGGTGAAAGAACGAACAAAAATACAACCTTGCGCGAGGCGGGATCGAACCAGCGATCCTTCGGTCCGAGATCGCTACGACACTACTGCCTTATCAATCTACGTCACATTGAGGTAATTGTTTTTATTATTATTATTATTATTATTATTATTATTATTATTAATGTAAATATAAATATAAATAAGATGAATAGATTATTTTTAAGAAACGGACTAGTATCGAGCTGAGGGCGGATAAGCAAATAGCGCTGGGTCGGGCGAGCGGGCGAGGGGCGGTCTTGGCGCGCGTCGTTTGTCTTGCGGCGGTGGCGCGGTAGGGGGGGGGCGAGGGGGCGGGGCCCAGGGGACCGCGTCTCGGCGCTCGCCCCGCGGGGCCGCTGCTTTTTAGGCGCCGCCATCGGGGCTTGTCAGAAATATTCCCCCCTCCGCCGCCCCCGCGTCTCGCGCAGCCGATAGCAGCGCCCGGCCAGGCCAGGCCAGGGCCTGCGGCGGCGGTCTTATTGTCGTGTCAACACAAGGGGCGCCGCGGGAAGATAAATGAAGGGAACAAGCGCAAGATTAGTGGGCCTCCTCACACGAACACCGATTAAAACATTTGTCTTAGGTGGCACATTTAAGGAGACGCTCTCCGACTCTTTGAAACAGAGTCGGGCCTTAACTGGATTAACTTGCGCACTCTCCTGATTTCATTATTTAAATGATTTTTGTCTATTATAATGTTTGAGATGAGTTTACTGCTTACATAAAAGCAGTAAGTTGTTTTAAATCTGTCTGAAATACACCATTGAACCACATGAATATATCTGTTTGAAAGAAACCATTTTCTTTAGCAATAAAATGTTAACACTTAATTTTGGGGATACCGTGAAATGAGATTACGGAAGACAAACTCTTTATAAATTTACTGTGCACGTTTATAATTAGTATTTTATGAAAAAAAAATATATTTATTAAAGGAAACTTTTATAGCATTGTTTACTACATTCTGTAGACAATTTTTTGGTGTATTTTTTATGATGCTAGTAATGTGATGCACATACATTAAGTTCACATTACCCTATATGAATCGAAGCTATTATTTCAGGTGGTCTGTTCTAATTTTTGAGGATTTATTTGTATTCAGGGAACGAAATATTTCAAATAGTCAGCACATACATTAAGTTCACATTACCCTATATGAAATCTAGCGTTTCTAGCTCTTTGTCAGTGCGCGGCGACAGGAATCGCTGAATAGTTGAATCACCGTTCGCGTTACTCTTTGTCGTCTTTCCATCCGCAAATATAAACAGCCTTCGTACCTGAACCATTTGTCTTATTAGTCCACTCTTTCACGATAATTTGTTCTATTTTCCTATCAGTTCGATCTCTAAAGTTATATTTGTTATAAAATCTCATCTAATAACAGGGGTGTTGCTAAGATCTCGGTGGCTCTGTGCGAAAGGTCCAAATGCGGCCTCAACTGCGATTTGGAAACATGAAATGAGGAGTTTTTACCTTATTTTTTATTATAAATTTCTATTATAGATTAGATTTTATTGTGCAAACAAATCTTATGCATACGTAGTACTTGTTTTTTTCAAATTTCAAGAAAAATGGTCTCAAATATTAAGATTAATTTGAGTTGTGTAAAATGTTAACCACTCACTTATTGTTTATACGTGAGTGTCTAAAATTGTAAATAAGATGAAAGTATAAACGTATTTTGTAAATTATATGAAAGGATAATAAACTGTATTACTTAGGACTCACGGTCTCACCAAATTAAAGTACTTTTGAGCGTTTGTAAAGTCAATATATATTCTTGCATAGGAAATAATAATTGATTGATCGATTGATTAGTAACTGCTGTCATTAGTCTCGTAAGTATAATGCATGTTTTTATTATGAGAGGTGGCGGTGATCTTCCTTCGCTGGATGACGAAATCCGCGGCCGACCTGCGTCGGCATGCAGGGGATTTCTCCAACCAGATGTCTCCCACCAGCGGGATACCGACACATCAGGGACAAACTCTAATATCCCGACGGTTTTCCAAGTGTCAATGTAGTACATGCTAGTGTATGTGTAAGTAAGCGGTGGGGATAGGACAAGGAAGGAGAAGGAAATATTGCGTGGGGTCCATTTGTTTACGGTACTGCTCCTGCATTCGCCTGGTATCGATCGGCGAAAAGACGGAAAACAGAGAAACCGGCCGCTAAAATTCTCCTCCAGACAGCGGCTGCATTGGATCTAGCTGTATGACTAGTGTCAAATACTCTTCCACCGTCGGGACTGGAACCTAGGACCTCCCAGTCAGAGAGACACTGCAGTGACATCAGTTGATGACCCGAGGCACCTTTAGCGGTAATAATTAATTGAACTTTTAATAAAATAAAAAAAATATATTCGTTAACTACTTGTCGTACAGTAGGCATAATATAATTTCAGTAGGGCAATTTAATGCACGTTCGCGTTCCCCGGGAGCTGCCAAGAGGTGCTCGATGCAACAGGCAAAGGGCATTCGCAGGGGAATCTCAATCCTCAAAGCTGCGCTTGCGGCTCCTCTGCTCTCTGAGGACCTGCGTTTCCTCCGCGCTTTGAGGGCGCAGCTGGGACGAGGGCGACTGCGAGGCTGCGCATGTCGCTGTGGGCAGCCCCTTGGACTCGAAAGCAACAGGGCGGATGCATTTTGAACGTTGACTCTCTACGATCGCTACTCCGCGTCGTTTCTCTTTTCACTCTGTTCTCAAGTCCTTACTCTCTGCTCGACACCCTGCTCGCTGCTCAACTTCCTAGTCACTGCTCAATCTCCTACTCGGTGTTCAAGTCCTTGTGCACGTCTTAATGACGTGCACCCTACTCAGCACCCTGCACTCTGTTCAACTCTCTGCATTCTGCACCCTACTTATCTCTCTTCACTCTTGCTCACTTCCTACACACTTGGTCAACTAGTGTCGCTAGTCCGCGTTGCTTCCCTTCTTACTCTGTGCTCAACTCCTTACTCTCTGCTCAAAACCCTGCTCGCTGCTCAACTTCCTAGTCGCTGCTTAATCTCCTGCTCGGTGTTCAAGTCTTTGTGCATTTTTTAATTACTAACACCCTGCTCAACACAGTGCATCCTGTTCAACTCCCTGCATTCTGCACCCTACTCATCTCCCTTCACTCTTGCTCGCTGATGGGTAGCCCTGAGTTTTGGCCCTCTGAGAGATTTCTCCTCACGCACAGTTCTTCTCCATTACGCTCACCAGTCGTTCTCATGCCTTACACCGTTCCCTCTTCTCTCTGCGTTTGCAACGTTCTTCATTTTCTCCCTCTAAATTCTTCACTTTTATTTTTCTTTTTGCAGTATATTCCCACCTCACTGCTCTGTTTCATATCCGGCTTCAATTTCACTTTACTCTCCCGGTTTGCCCCTCTATTTCTCATTCCTCGTCCCTTCTCCTGCCCGCGCCTTCGGCGGCGCGCCTCATACCCTGCCTTGTTTCGTTGCTGCCAGGTGTTCCCATGTGTTATTTCAAGCTTTGCATGTTGTTGACAAATACCCTAATGGACGTGTGATGTTAAAACACGTGCTCTCGTCCTTTTTTCATTGTATGAAGCAATTTCCTAATGACGTAATTGTACATTTAATTTTACCTTTCTGTTTTCTTTTGTAACATCTATGCTACAGTGTGCGTGAGGTAAATGGTTCAAGTTTGATAAATTTTGTGTGACAATGATAAAATAAGAATCAGATTTACATTACATGTAGAAAACTGTTCTTCGATGCATCTCTAAAATAAAAAGAAAAATACTGTGATTATCCAAAATGTGCATTTTCTATAAAACAAGGGAAAATAAATTTGCTGAAAACCAAAATTGAAAATGACTTAATTACAAAATTCAGCATACATTGTTCCAAACAAATGTCTAGTAACATCGTGTTTAGCATTGCACTTGACATTTACTATATTTTTATTTAGAAAAAACCGAATAAGAAATTTAAAAAAAATATTTGAAGATGTTTAAGAGAAAATTTTGAAAATGTCCGGGGAGCTTTATGTAAAGTACCCCCAAATTACAAAGAATCTTTTCCAAAATCTCTAAGTTTCGACTAGTGCCAGATCAACAGGGGTTTCTACAATTTGACAAATATGCATGGTTTAGCCGCTTGTAGTGTTGAGTGTAGCTAGTAGTGTGGTGGACGGACGGACAGACGTTTTGAAAAAAAAAACTTTTTCGGTATCAGGGACCCTAAAAACATGTATTTCCGCTGAAATCTCGAAATCGATTTTCCGTCTGTCCGTCTGTGAACACTTCTAGCGCCTAAACCGTGTGTAGGATTTTTTCCAACTTTAAGAAACTCCTGTCCAGCTGGTCCTAGTTGAAACTTTGAAATTTTGGAAAAAAGTCTTTATAATTTGAGGGTACTTTGCATGAAGCCCTCAGGATATTTTCAAAATTTTCTCAACCACGGCTCAATTTTTTTTCTTTAAATTTCTTGTAAGAATAGATTAGTAAGATAAGATTTCTTGTAAATAACAGATAGTAAATTTCTTATAAAGTTGGCATATGTCCAATTTTCATGGTTAACTCTCAATTTTCGAAAATTACAAATGTTTGACTGTTTTCGGCGTGTTCCTACAACTATAAAATTGAAGATAGATATTCGTTGAAATGAAATTTGTTGTCCATTAATTTTACTTTCTTTAAGGTCATGTAGATTTTTTTGAAAATTGTAGTAGTTTTCATGCAATGGTGTGTGCAATATGTGCTTTTTTAAAAAATTACAAAAGCAAAATTTTCTCAAAAAGGCTCTCAATTTTTTTCTTTAATTTTTGGTATGTGTAGTCCAATCCGTACCCTATACGATGACATAAACGCCATATTTCTCAATTCTTTTGTTTAATTCAAAAATTACAAAAATGTTATTTTTTTGACTTGTCTCTGACGTTGGTAATATTTACATTAGAGATAATTTCTTTATATTATTATATTTATGAGTACACGTGATTTAAATAATGCAAAATAAAGCAAAATTGAAAGTTGCTTGAAAACTCAACAGTTTTATGTTAAAAAGATCAAAACTATGCTTTTTCAGAAACAGGCAAACGACATTTTCTCAAAAATTGCTCCAATTTTTTTCTTCAAACTTCTTCGATTGATAGTGATAATTGCGCTGTTTAATATGAATTAAAGTTAATTTTTATGTTTTTTTTGTTTTTTTATATTACCTAAATGGGATTTTTTATCTCTCACGCCGTTAATATGCACATTTCCATCAATTTGTATACATTACTGCACTTGTGAGGGAAAGTGCTTCCCAAGACTTCAAATGATGTTATTCGACAACTTAATAGATTACTGTGAAAAAGAGCTTCAAATTTCTGATTTACGGTCATGCTTAATTCCATTTTTTAAATTAAATTTTTAAAAATTTTTTTGGTTTTACTTTGTTTAATATTCTTGAAGCAGTATTTTGTTTCTACTATTAGTAAAGCGAAATGTTGAGAAAATGTCAAAGAACCTTATGGCGACAATTGATGGCAGCTGGCAAGAAGATGTGGCAGACCGTAAAGCCAGTCTACACCAAGGAAATTAGAAAACTTTACTACGAGACAGTCTGCCATTCTGGAGCACCACTAGTTCCAATATATTTTAAACCATGCTAACATTCTGCATTTTGTAACTCGTAGTTTTAAAAAGTCGTAATGCTATAACAGCACATACTTTCTTGCATTATTTGTGACTTTTACAAATGTCGATATAATTAAATACAACAAATAACGCAATCATATAATCAAATAACGCAAATAAATTGCGTAAATACAAAAGGAATTGAACATAACCTTATTTTGAAACCTATTTTTATAAACGCACTTCATTTAGGAAAAAATCATTGTCATTGGTATTGTTGTTTTGCTATGTTACTTTTTTTGCAACTGTGAAAACGCAGAGTTCTCCTAAAATGAGACCTGCACGCTTCTTTATGAATTCTTTGCTCTGTTCGAGAAAAAACTGTGGAAACATTTTTAATGTTAATACATTTTACAAATCACAAAAATGTGGCTAGTTTTAAGTATAGAATAATAAATAACACATTGCTTCAGGAAACGTTATAATACAAACTATAACAAAGAAAATAAAAATTAGATTATCTTGAAAATTGTTATTAGACAAATTAATTAAATGAATCAGTCTACTGTCGTTAAATTTTAGAAAATGATCAATATGTTTTCATCAAGTCGTTTCCAGTAACTGAAGGAGATATCTCATTTCTTCTTGTGTTACACAAGTTTCAGCCCTTCAGCAAAGACAAATAAAAATAAGATTATAATAGGAAAAAATCAACAAAAAATAACTTCGGACATTTTGGATTTTGCTTACACTGATCAAGAATAAACGCACAATCCCAATAAGTAAAATTTCGTTTGGAATACTAAAAATATTTACGTGAGTAGGCGCGGTAGAGCACGGCATGCTGCAGGCAGAAGAACTAGTTATCTTTCAAATCTTCTTTGCGACTGATAGGGAGACGGCAAAGAAACGGAGATCAGCTAGTTTCGTTTAGAATGTTGCCAAGTGAGAATACCGAAGCCCCCTGAGATGTCAATTCGTCGTACCCCCTCTGAGTACAATGAAAGCACAAAGGCAGCATTACTTGCGGCTGCGTGCCCGCCGGAATGTTAATGCATTACATCTTTTTTATTCACATCTCGCAAAAAAATTTCATAAACATTAACACATTTTACATGTTAATTTCAGCACTAAAATTAACATGTAAAATGTACTAGTGTATACATAATATAATTTTTTTCGACTCGTGTTTAACGTAAATTTAAATGTAACAGTCCACCAAATAAGGTCGCTTGGCGCTCTCCCTGATAGCACGTGCGCGCGCCATTATATTGGTCGTTAAAATACGCGTTGCAAAAACTCAAAATTACCCCCAAAATAATGCTTATCTAATATATGACAATATGTGTATCATTGCATTCGTCTTTTTACGCTCGTCATGGTCGACCAAAAAAACTGTATAATTTCATTTGAAACAGTAAGTTACCTCAATATCTCGTAAAATACAAGTGATGAAATGGAAACGAATATATACATCCATTAGCCCCACTCCCTCACCCATTTTCGCGAAAACGGCATTGCAATAACTTTCAGCCGTTCAAAAATTACAGGAGGAGCTAAACTTACGTGATTCACGATATGTGTTCACGCATACATATAATACATGCAATCATTATAAACGATGGATGTTATTGTCAAACAACTGTTTTCTTGAACTTTTCTCATTCATGGGATAATTTTGCGTCCAAATTTCTTGGATAAATTTCATATTTTCTCTTGTTGGTTTTATTCTCTAGAACTTCTGGTTTTTAATTTGTTCTGAATATATTGTGCTATTTTAGATAGCAACTCTCGCGGCAATTCTGTTGGTACTGATCTCGGTAGAGCGAATACGATGCAAAGTTTGGTCTCCTATTCTTGTTTCTGGTGATTACAGGAAGTTTCAGTTATGTTTTATTCTCCTGAAAGTTGATAGAACCTATCTGGGTTGTGCCACAGGAAATGCAGGTTATCGCAGAGTCTCCGTGAGAGATACGCCAGTCGGCTCTGCCGGGCCCAAAAACACCCGCGAGATAACACGAATTTCTGAGAATTGGCAGACAGCCTGCACTCATGTGACAAGTAATGGATTTTGCAGATTAATGAAAAGGTACTGAAAATCACGACACTTAAACACAATATTCTCAAACTAAACAGTACATGAAAAATTAGAGACTGTGGTTCAAATTCTCCCTCGCGACCCTTCCGGGATTACAGATCTCTCATTGAACAGAAGACGCAGAAGCAATTTTAAACTTTTGGACCTTTTGAAAATACAAAGAGTTCAAGGAAAATGGAACCTGTGGGATCAGTGTTTGTAAGCATTATTTGCTTTATCTGAGGAAAAAATTAGTCAAAAAAGTTGGCGCCAGTTTTTAGAAAATTTTGAAAATATGTTTAAGGTGTCATGTCAAATGTCCGAAATATTAAAATATCCGTTTCATGTGCGCGGGGATTTCAAATTGGCCATATCGATGAGAGAATATCAATTTTGAAATCATCTGAACGGTTTAGGCGTTAATGTAGAACACAGACGAACAGATAGATGGTTTTTCGCACAACTTACGTTCTCAAGAATATTGATTTTGAACAAGGATTTAGACACTTTGTGTAGAAAGTAATGTTCTGAAAGAGCAATATTTATGTACTAAGCTAATATTTTCGCTATCAGGATCAAACAGTACACTTTCTTTTACAGCCTTACATTACCTAATTTACTACATCAATATTCAGTAGACGAGAAAGTAATAATCGCGTCGTTCTGGAACATAATATCGAACAGGCGGAAGCGTAAATATGCGTTACATCATGGATAAATTTCGATAAACCGTTCATGGAAAACTGTTTAATACAATTAATGTGTAATTGCATTGGTGTAAGTTCTTATATTTATTAATATTTAGAAAAAAATTAAAAATCCTGTTATATAACGAAAGCCTTACGATAACCTGTATTTTCTGAACCAAAAATTTGGAAAAAATTTTGGAACCAACCTAGCCAATGTAAATTTATGGAATTCTGACCACCCGGCTATGGAGTACGCGAATCCCGAATAGCTGTTATATGCTACGATCTACGAATTCTAACTCGTTCCCCCGGGTTCGAAGACCATGTCTTAAGGACCTAGCTCTTTGAGATACTTACGATGGTTGCGAGTGCAGCAGCACAATGTGTGTTGCAAATTGAAAGTGCGTCTGTTTGTTTATTTCCAGTGTAATCTATACAATTCTGCATTTTTATTATCTTTCAGTTTTTCGATGATCCCCTGAAGGTGTAATTATCTGACCGGAAGGAACACTATATTTTGTGCTGATGGCATCTTCCGCAGATATCATATATCACTATCTTTTCTTTCCAATACCAAATACTTATCATAAGTAGATATATCACAAGAAAAGTTTTTCAAATCTAGTATACTATACATGATGAAAAGTCACTATTTGGCAGAAATAAATTTCGTGTTTCTTTTCCTTTTTACAGTGTGGCCAACTTTCAATATAACTGATTTGTCTCGTATTTCAAATTCAATATAGAAAATAGTCGCGCCACAAATAAAATTCAATGAAAAATCGAAAGTCGCTGTTCCTGGGATCTTTTCATATCTTTATTTTCAGTGTCAAACACGCTCAATACTGAATTCTATGTTTAGATTCTGCTAACAGTCGATTCGTGCTGTTCCTTTTTAGTAATATTTTTTTTATAAAAGTGAACGCAACTTGATTCCCTTTTGTCGACGAACAATTCTACAAATTTAAAAATTTCATAATGCAGCAATCATTCAATTCTTTTCATCATTTTGTATTAAGGTCAATACTCCACGCTCGTATGCTGTATTTTAACTGTAATCCTTCGTGTCAGTACTTCTCTCATACTCTGCTTTGATGTCGCGTGATACGTTTTCTCATATTTTCAATAGAATGTAAACGAATGTCCAAGTTAATTAATTTTACTTAAGTTACGTCGTATCTCCAACACTTATTAAAAGATTTCACTTTTGTCTCTATTGCTATTTTGTTATCTCACACTTTCCTTTTATTTTGCTGATTTTCTGTGATTCAATGGGTTGATCTTCAGATTTCTTTCCTCCCCTTCTGCACTGCCTGCTAGTTTTCTTTGTCATTCTTAGTTAGTGTTCAACCTGTGTGTGGCGCTTCCTGCCATCAGCTCTGTTGCCTTTCCTTGGAGCTCAAACCCCACCAAATCCCACGCTTTCTACAATCTTTCTTTACGGACAATCTTTACACTGACGTGTCTCTTTCTAGGTTGACGCTTTCACTCGAATTTCCCTTTCCTATTCTTCTCCGTTCAGGTAATTTCATTAGGAGTCGTTTCTTTCGCCGTTCACCGTGACTTCCGCTCGAAACCTTCCTGCTTCCCCTTTCCTGCCTCTTTCTTTTATTGGGTTTGGTTCCTAGCGCGCCTTCCGCCTGGAGCCCCGGGAGATGCTGCAGGAACCACGCCCCCCCTGCAGGTGCGCCCGCCCCGCCCCCACCGACCCCACCGACCCCACCGCCAGCCCCCACCGCCTCCCCACCCCGCCCGCCCGCCCGCCCGCCCGCCCGCCCGCCCGCCCGCCCGCCCGCCCGCCCGCCCGCCCGCCCGCCCGCCCGCCGCCCGCCCGCCCGCCCGCCCGCCCGCCCGCCCGCCCGCCCGCCCGCCCGCCCGCCCGCCCGCCCGCCCGCCCGCCCGCCTGCCTGCCCGCCCGTCCGCCCGCCCGCTCGCGCCTCCTTTGTGCGCGGCGCCGGAAGATTTCAGGGCGGCGGCGGCGCCGACGTCCGCGACGCGTCCCGACGCCCGGCGCGCGGCGCGCGGTGCGTGTAAACTTAATTGTTACGGTGCGGGCGAAACTTGGCGGCAGACCGGGTGAGAGATGGGGTGCCGTTTCTCTTTCCATTTCCTCGCCTCCTTCATATCCTCCTCCAGTTATTTCTCCTCCTCCTCCTGCTCTTTCCCTTCCCCCCGCTGGTTTTCCACATTTTTCTTTCTCCTTCTTCTGCTATTTTTCTTTGTCTCTTTTCTCCTCCTCCGGCTCTTTCTTCTCCACCTCCTTTTTCTTTTTGTCCTGCTTTTCTCTTCCTCCTCCTTTTTCTCCCCATATTTCCCCTCCTGCAACTATTTCCCTTCCTCCTGCTGCTCTTTGTCCTCTTTTCTATTTCTTTCCTTCCTCCGGCTCTTTCTCCTTCTCCTGCTTTTTCTTTTCCACTTCCTCTTTCTTCTCCTCTTTCTCTTTTCCTTCCCTCCCTCTCTTGCTTCTTCTTTTGCTTCTTTTTCCTGCGGCCTACTCCTTGTCATTCTGCTTCTTCTCTTGTATACAACCTCCTCCTATCAAGCGTCTTTTTCTTTGTCCTTCGCTTCAATCACCTATAGCTTGGCTTTGTTCGGCATGAGGCATTGCCCGCCTCGCCATAACGCTCTCCGAGTCTCTGCCTCTCTCCTCAGGTGCATTTTCACAAAATCCCACGTTTTGTTTTCCTTATCTATATTTGGTCTCCTCTATTTTCTTCTTCTGCTTTACACTTTTTCTTTATCTTTGACAATATGTGTCACAATTTCGGGCAAACGCACCGCCATATTTTAGGCCGCGTACTTCAATTGCAGAGCCTGTGCCGCATCCTCCCTGTGCGCGGTTTCCTTCTGCCCTTCCTTTTTCCACTCCTCCCTTTTCCATCCCTCCCAGCCCATCCCTCCACGTCCGCGTCTCTTCTCACTCGCTCTCCGTCTGCCACCTCCCCCCGCCCTCTCCCCCCCTCTCACCCCCCCCGCCCCGCCCACGACCAGCACCTCGGCCGGCGCCTCCGCAGCGGTAATATACATAATGCGGTACCATATTCCGCTCGGGAGCCGCCGACGGCCGCCGTCACGTTCCCGACTTGTTCCTCGCGCGCAGCAACTCCGCCGGCGCGGCGGGGGCGGGGGCGGGAGCGGCGGGGGGCGAGGCGGGGAGGGGAGGAGTTACGCGTTGTGCGGTCGCGGCTCGTCTCGCGCGCAGCGGGGGCGGGGGCGGGGGCGGGGAGGCGGCCAAGAGAAAGCGCGACTCGGAGGTAGGATTGAAGGTGTGGCGGAGGTGGGGACGGAGAAGACAGGACGCTCCGAGGAGGCAGCTCTTGAGTCTGAAATTTTCATTCAAGAACTGGCAATCGGCGCAAACGTGGTTGGTATTTTCATGTGTCTAGGTCGTAAAAAGGTTTTAGTGTCTAAATAGACTAGATCCTTAACAGATGTACATCTTCAACACAGTCGATTCCAGCGCCTCTTTAGATGAAACCCAGCGGGGGAAACGATTTGTGAACGTGTTCATGGAAGCGAGAGGCGACCTTTGGAAAGGAAGATATTTGCTAATGGATAGGCATTCCAGGCGCGTTAACTCTAAGGTCATTACTCCCGTAAGTGTAGAACATGTTTTCATCGTGGGAGATAGCGGCGATCTTCCCCCTCTGGATGGTAAGTTTCCACGCCGACCTACGTCAGCGTACGGGGCTCTTTCCCAACCCAGGTATCTCTCAATAGCGAGGCAACGCCCCGGCCAGGACAAGCTCTAAGCTCCCGAGTGGTCTCCCGACAAGAATTACAGTGTAGTGCATGTAAGTGTTACCGTGTAAGTAAGGGATGAGAATAGGGCAATTGAATCGTTTATTTCAGAAACCCGTCAAACGCCAAAATTTAAAATGCGCTTTAATGGTGGAATATTGTTCCACGAGGAAAGACACAGCCCTTATTCCATACTTACCTGAAAAATATTCATTTATTAACTGCTTCAATATTAAAAAATATTTTGAAATCTGAAAAATTGGGAAAAGTTTTGCTCAACTTACTCGACATGAAAAATTTGGCGTTTGACGGGTTTCTGAAATAAACGATTCAATTAATAAAAAGGAAAGATCGCGCGCGGTGTGTGGCTCGTTTGGTAGTGTATGTTGATCGGAGGAACCACCCAAAACCATCGATCAGAGCAGCTGGCCGCTAGCATTCTCGTTGAGATAGCAACTGAATTAAAGCGTAGGTATCGAGCTAGTGTCGAAAAAGTCCCGGCACCTTTGGAACCCGAAGCACCGATCTTCCCGGTCAGAGTCAGAAGGAAAAAATATGGGTGTAAAGGCGTGTATGTATGTGGGGAACTGGAGGGAGGTAGTTTGATTTGATTTGATTTTTTTCGTGTTTCCGGGCACGTCAACTGCTTTGGTCATGAGTCCCGTTAGTGTAGTGTATATTTTTCTCGGGATATGCGCGGTGATCTTTCCCCGCTGGATGGCGAGATCCGGCGCCGACCTACCGTCGGCTAGTGGGGTTTCCCCCTAACCAAGCCTCTCCCACCAGCGGGGCACCGCCCCAGCCGGGACTAGCTCTAAGCTCCCGACCGGCCTCCCGGAATATGTGGTAGTGTAGTGTATGTTAGTGTAAGTGTGAGTGTGTAAGGGGAGAGAATAGGACAAGGAAGAGGAAGGACAGATCGCGCGCGGTCCGTGGCCCGTTTGGTAGGGTACTGTTCCGGCATTCGCCTGGTATTGATCGGAGAAACCACGAAAAAGTACCGATAAGAGAAGCCGGCCGCTAGAATTTTCCTCCAGACAGTGACTGAATTCGACCTAGCTGAAAAGCTAGTCGAATTCTGCCGCCGTCAGGACTCGAACGTAGGACCTCCCGGTCAGAGGCGCTGCAGTGACATCAGTTGATGCACGGAGCTACCGCTCCCAGTGAGGGAGAGTGGTCAAATACCGAGGTGAGAGGAGAAGAGAAGAAGAAATGGAGACTTCTTGGGAATTAGAGCGGAATGGGATGAAAGGGGAAACGCGTTCGTGAGTGTGAACGTGGGTGTTAGCGTGAGCGTGTAAGTGGGCGTGAGTGGGGAGGCCATGTTGAGGTTGCCGCTCTCAATCCTCTCCTCTCCGCTCCCTGCAGAGGAGTGGAGGTGGTGACGCCCTCTGGCAATTAGTGATGTGACTTCACTTGGGAAGTTTTCAAAATATTTATGTTTTTTATTTTTTAATTAGTGATGTTTATGATGAATGATATAATGTTATTAATTAGTGATGTTTATGATGATATATATGTTATGACTTAATTAGTAATTTAATTTAGTGATGGAAGGTTTTTTTAAATCATCGATGCATTTAATGTCGATGTTGTGTGTTGTACCATCAATTTAAATGTTGTATTATCATAAAATTCAATAATAATTATACGATATTCATAAATTGAATATTCTTAAGAGAAAAGTGATAAAGGGGTGAAAAATAAATAAAATCGAGTTTTCGTCAATAAGGGAACCCATTTTACTTTTGAATTATTGAATAAGATAATTAGTTTTGTTAATCATCCTAATGATTTTTTGACTTTGTTTCGTCTGATAAATTGCAATTAAAAATTAATAAACGAGACGACTTTAAAAATTAATTTAACCCCACGTAAACGTCAGTCCTTACTTTAAGTTTTAAAGACATCCATGGTTTTGTCGACATTGCTGTTTTAATTTTGAACATCGATGTTTTGTTGTCGGTGTCACGTCCCTAGAGACAATGAGTTCCAAACATCACGCACGTTCGCGATGCTCGCAAAGTAACGACGCTGCTTAGAATCGAAAAAGACTGAAAATCTGTTTCGATTAATTTAATTTAAGTGACAAATGGAACTTAAGTTTCATTAAACCAAACTGGTCTCATAATCCGATGTCTGATATAAACCACTACAATCATTAATAAAATATCCGGGATATAGGAGATATCAACCACAATAATAAGCTATATAAATTTACTTTGCAGAAAATTCAGCCATACACGTGTTTCCAAAAAATATTCCCATCATCGAATAGCTATTAAAAAAAAATTTTTGAAAAAATTTAATACCACTATTGCAGTTGATATATCTTATATCCCGGATATTTTATCATGGTTTTACCACAAAATCTCTGAATGTTAAAAACTTATTTAAACTTTGGACGATATTCTAATCGTGTCATCTTTTGACAATTTCTAATTGGTTATCAAACATGACCTAATGTTCTCGTTTGATAATTCGTCAATCTGTTATTGTAATAAGATTTCTTATGATATTTGTGTCGTAAGAAACTGCGATGTGCTCTTTTGAACGGGTTAATATGGTATAATTACTCAGAAAACGTATACCCCTCATTTTGGTTCACATTTTGTACAATATAAGTGACATAACTAAATGACAACACTGCAGATATGGGTTCTTCATGCTAAAAGAAGTTAGAAAGTTCCTTACAATATTGATACAGATATGGTTAATTACGTATTTATGGAACTTACTAGTTTCAGCTCTGATATCACTTATTAAAGCGTTCGAGTATGTTCAAAGTGATTTCCGCCTGCCTAGATGCAGGACAGGTACTGACAGGTACTGACCTGGTACTGAACCTGGTACTGACAGGTGAACATGTTCAGAAACACCCGGTTTAGTGCCAGCTGCCTAACAAGCTACCTCAATGATTGCACAGAGTTCACAATAATCATGAATAATAGTAAAATACATCAACGGCTGTAAATATCCCCAGGTGTTTGATGACTCCGGATATGAAACCCTTGTGATATAAGCGACGATGGTATTGTTGAAACACCTATCAATCTGGTAGTCTGTGGACTAGATATCGTTTATGATAAAATATTCTCACTCTCAAAACAAAACACATCTCAGGTAGCTAGTAAGGTTTAATTCAGTTGCTGTGTAGACAAGAATTGTAGCTTCCTCTGGTCGGCAGTTTTCTGTGGTTTCTCCGTTCAATATCACACGAATACCCGAACAATACCCGAACAATACCCGAACAGTACCCGAACAATAACCGAACAATAACCGAACAATAACCGAACAATAACCGAACAATAACCGAACAATAACCGAACAATACCCGAACAATACCCGAACAAAAGGGTCATCTTTCGTTCCTCTTCCTGGACCTATCCTCACCCCTGTCTTACACTCACACTTACATCACTACATGGGCCCGTGATGGGGAAGTACCCGGAGGTGGAAAGGCTTGCAAGCCGACATGCTAATGAGCAAGAGATTTTACCATCTAGCTGTGGACAAACCGCCATATTCAAAGATTCCCTACACCAACGCTAATGAACATAGAAATCAGTGTGCTGAGAGACGTCAATTCATTAATCCCATTCGCCAAAACATAAAAGGAATGCATGCACGTGTGTTCTTGGTAGGTGTTCATTGCATTAGACAAAAACCTATAGAAAAAAACTTAAAAATATACCAATAGGCAAAATCACAGAGAAGAGAACACACGTAACAGATGCTGTTATGTCTTGATATTGTGGGAAAACATTGTTGGTTCTCAGAGAAATGCTCTGCAACTGGAATTGTATTCGGAACATGATAGCTTATGTAACAATTAAAACCAAACCTTTGTATTTTCCTCAATCGCTCAAGACATGCACTGACGATAAAAAAAGTTGAATAATTCTCACTAATGAAAGTTCTGATAACACTATAATTAAGCAATCACTGTGTAGGACGAGAGAAAGTTCTGGGCGTAAGATTTGCTGTTCAGTTTTGTTACATCCTTTAAAATGAGGGAATATATTAAAAAAATAAACTTTTCCCAAATAATAAACAACTTAGTGAAAGTATTGATTTGATGGAATCAAATGAGTGAAACTTAATTGAGCTACTCGCGATTATCAGAAATAATGGGGCCATCTGAATTGCTACTCCTGAAAGATTCAATATGGCCATTGTATTGCCCGATCAACTTAATCACAGAATCATCTAATTTAAAGTAGAACGTGTTCAAATTAAAATTGTTAAGTTATTCCAAATAAGATTAAATAGACAAATTGGTTAGCATTTTCTTGAGTCTGCGGAAAGCCGTTTCGTGATTTCTTTACCCTTCCTCATGGAAATGCTAAACGTATTCTAATGCTATGAATCCCAATTAAGCACGGAGAGCCGCCATGAGTTCTTGGCTTCAGAGGCAAAAGTTTTAATTAGGCAAATGCAACGCAAAACAGTTTGCGTACTTTTTATTTGGTTTCGGAGAAATTTTATGGCGCAATCTTTTTATCTGCGTTATGATACGGTGTATAGTTGGTGTATAATATGAAACCTAAAGTATGAGAACACTTTCGAGCAGCTTTAATGAACTTAGATGTCTTATTTTACTGCTAACGACTTGAGGATGTTAAAACGTACGTTAATTTCAAGAGAATATATGAGGTGGTATTTTGTATAGTTTGATTAGGCACACTATTCTCTCGCTGGTATTATAACTTCATATTGTTTCAAATTTAAAAGGAAAACTAAGTAGTTAACATTATTAATAAATCGTTACGTTTATTGACTTAAAATATCTAGGAACATATTGTATTGATGTTGAGCATTTTATGAACTGAACGTTAGTTTGTAATGAAAATAAATTATAAGATCCATGTTCATTAACCACATTGAAAATTTTTGTGTGCTATTAATGTGCTGCTCTGGTGGTTGAATGATAAAATGTGTATATTCAAAATGCATTGTTAACTATGCCTGTTGTAATGCTCATACTTGATTTAATTAATAAATTCAGAGGAAATGTATACATATATTAAAGGATTCTCTTATGACAGATACACATTTCTTAATTTTGAATAAGATTGAAGTCTTGATAATAGCATGGAAATATTGTTTACTTAGTAAATTCACAGATCGCGGTACGTTTTCTAATGGCCAAAATATATTTTAATGAAATTGTGTCGCATATTATTTCCAACGTTGCATCCGCTGTTAAAAGATAAAGAACAATGGCGAACAATGGCTAAACGTCGTCCGCGTATTGGCACCCATTGTTTGCTGACCCACATGCGAATTGAGCTGTCAAATCGGGGGAATCCCCGAGCTCCAGCCTTTGTATCTGGCGAGTCACGTGGTAAGGGCTACGCCTTCGCAAGGGGCGTCGAACGCGGAACAAGATGGACGGCCGACCTGCTCGCCCCATTCATTCAGAACTTGTTAGGTCTCGGGCGATATTTTACCGACGACGCCCGCAAAGTCGCGCGGATTACAACAAAACAGTCGACTGCGGAGGCGGGGGGGTGGGGGCGGGGCGGGCGAGAGCACCTGTGGAGGACGTGGCGCACAATTGATTCCCGGGCCCTCTTTTGTGTTCATTAAGGCGCGATTTTTCACGATGGCGCGCGCCGCTCCTGACAGCGCCGCGATTGTTTCAAGGCCACTCGCCGCTCGGGCCTCCTTTGTTTCCGCTCGCGGCGGCGGAGTGGGGGTTGAGGGGCGGGGCAGGGCGCCCTCGCTGACGTCTGCGGCGGCGATAAGGGAGACTGTGAAAGCAGAAGTCACTTGCAGAAGCAGATATCGTGGAAGCAACTGTATTCAGTTGGTCTCTTTAACTTGAGACATCTGGAGAAATTTGCGTCGAGAATATTATTGATCTAGACGCCCTTTTTACCTGTCTTGATTTGAACTTGCCTCTCTCTCTCTCTCTCTCTCTCTCTCTCTCTCTCTCTCTCTCTCTCTCTCTCTCTCTCTCTCTCTCTCTCTCTCTCTCTCTCTCTCTCTCTCTCTCTCTCTTCTCTCTCTCTCTCTCTCTCTCTCTCTCTCTCTCTTCTCTCTCTCTCATTCTCTCTCTCATTCTCTCTCTCTCTCTCTCTCATCTCTCTCTCTCTTTCTCTCTCTCTCATTCTCTCTCTCTCATTCTCTCTCTCTCTCATTCTCTCTCTCTCTCTCATTCTCTCTCTCTCATTCTCTCTCTCTCTCTTCTCTTCTCTCTCTCTCATTCTCTCTCTCTCTCATTCTCTCTCTCTCATTCTCTCTCTCTCTCTCTCATTCTCTCTCTCTCGCTCGCTCGTGAGGCTGCAGTGTGTATTAGCTTTGCAAATTAAATGGGAAGCACTTAGAATGACATTGTTTTGTTAAAGCTTACTTCCTGGCATAAAGCCCTGTCCTTGTTGGGCGGCAGGAGTTGAACCGAAAATCCAACCACAACTGATTGGAAAACCTCAAGTTAGGAAGCCCATTACGTAAAGAAATGTGCAACTATCTTAAGGGCTGCATTTATCACGTATTCATCTAGTTCTGCACGTGGCGTTTCACCGAAACATTTGAAAGTTTGAAGGCCATTCATCAGGGTCACCCACTGAAAACAAGAGGTAGTAGATTCATGGGGGCATCGTCTTTTAAATAAATTCAAGCCACCTCCAAACAAAACCGCTTTTCATTCTCTAAGCTACAGAAATAATTTATGCAGAGCGGTTAATTTTAATTTGAGGGAAAAACGTCTTGTTTTGATTGGACAAAAAAATTCGCGGCTCCAATTAAGTCGGGGCCTGGTGTAACTTGCCCCTGTTGTCCCTTTCCTTTTTGGAATCCATTACCATTTAAGAGCTTTGAAATTAGTCTTTATTTTGACAGAATCAAGCAATGAACACTTTCAGGAAGTAAATATAATTGACTAATAGAAAAAAAACTGGCACACGTAGCGTGAACAATACTGAGGGAAAATTAAGAAATTTTTCAGGTTGTCAGCTACAACTGGTTGAGGTTTGAATTAAATCTTTCTTACTATTGGAACCTCAGCACATGAGTGTGATAGTAAAAAAAATATCAATTGCTGCAGAAAAGCCAAAATCAGTATCAGTTACGTAGTAAAATGTGTCCCGTCCACGAACGAGGACAGGATGATCTCTTGCAGTATTGGCAGACCTTAATCCTGTCGTTATCTCACGGAGCCGCAGTTCTGGATCTTGGAGTTGGGTACGAGCGCACCCATTGTGCGAAGGAATCACTGGCACCTGAGCAAGGGGGCGTAACGCTTGGAGGGTGGCCAGCGGAAGTCGCCCGCCCGCCCGCCCGCCCGCCCCTCGCTTGCCCGCTCACTCGCTTGCCCGCCCACTCGCCCGCCCAGTCACCCTACCGCCTGCCCTCTAGCTCACACAGTCTTGCCCGCCTGCTCGCTCACCCGTCCGCCCGCCCGCCGCCCGCCGCCTGCTTGCCCCCCTACCGCCGCCCCTGCTCACACGTCTTGCCCGCCTGCTCGCTCACCCGTCCGCCCGCCCGCTCACTCGCCCGTGCGCTGGCCTGCCCGCTCGCCCACTCGCTCGCCCGCCCCCGCCCTACCGCCCCCCTGCCACCCTTGCCCCTCGTCCGCCCCCGCCCCCCGCAAGCCCCCCCCCACGGCTACCCGCCCGCTGCCGATCATCCGCCTGCTCACCATTCCAACGCCCGAGCGCTCAGCGCTCTCCGCCCGTTCATCGCCTCCCGCCAGCCCAGCTTCTTCCGCCCCTCTCCCCCCCCCCCGCCCCTTCCCCATCGAGGCCCCCCCCCGCAATCGAAGGGCATCGCTGCCAAGGGCTTGTCGCCCGCGAGGAATAACTCAGCGCGTCCCTGGCAGACCCGCCCTTCCCCGCCCCGCCCCGCCCCGCCCCGCCCCTGCGAACGCCGCGCGTTGCCACGCGGGGATCCATTGTTCCTTTACATCGAGGGCGTTAAAAGTTAACCCTTTGGCTACTTCTCCCCGCAGCGAGCCGGCAGGAGGGGGGTGCCCAGCCAGCGCTTCAGTCAGCCACTCCGACGGCGCTAGAAGCCATATGTGGGGATGAACTTGGCTGTCCAGGTGACGCCGCGTCGAAGGATGTGTTGCCGACGATTCGACCATCTTGTCGTGGTCTTCCTCAGGGCTGTTGTGCGATGGTCGAAAGATGGTCGAAACGTCGGCAACACAGCCTTCGACGCGGCGTCACCTGGACAGCCAAGATCATTTACATGACTCTGGCCGCGGAAGCCTACGACTTCCCATATGTGGGGAGCTGCTGCTCTCCACCGTTGGGGCCACATTTCTTTTCCCGCCCACTCCATATGAAATGAGCCATAGACGAAGCGGGTTTATTGCAGGTTTACTCGGGTTTCTACCGTTTCCACTGCCGAATTTCATTTTTTCAACGTTTTGATTATTTTTTAAATGGCGGAAAACTAAGAAATCTCTGATCATGTGACAGGTGTCAGTGCGTTTGTGAGATAACTAAGAAAATTTTAAGAAATACAAAAACATTGAATCAGTTTCGACGTTACTTCAAACAGACACATACTTGATTATTATTGAATGTATTTAATTATTTTAATCCTCAATTTTTCTACATTTTTTCGCAACGCGTTTTTGAACAGTTTCTTTCCGAATATTAACAATATTTATATCATTGTATTTGTCTCTTCGAGATCTTCAGAGTTGTGGTGAAAAATTGTACTTCCATTTAGAAATAATTTATATCAATATCTCAAAAATTAAAAGTTTTCCGTGAATAAAATCGAATGTCCCTTATAAAATAACTAGGCGCACAACTTATGTCAATACCTCTAACCGTTTCGAAAATAAATAATGTGGTCATTAGGTGGTCCAACTGTAAAATTGGGGGAATCTAGCACCACCAAAAATACTTATTTCCACTACTTCACAAGCAGCTTTCGCTGCTCCAGGTCTCTAATAGTTTAGTTTTCGTCTCAGCTAATTTACAATAACGCAAGGTTGTTCTCTAACATTTGGAGCAGGCCGATTAGTGGAGCTTAGCGATCTTCAAAGCGGTACTAAATTTCTCTTTTTCAAAGTAAGTGATTCCTTGCAATATGGATAAGCGATTAAACTCCTCAAAAGGCAGTTTGCATTAAAAAGAAAACGTCAAAATTATTTCCAAGAATATTGATCAATCAATTCGTTCTCATTTTCTTTTGTTCTCATTGATCTACATGGTTTTATGATGGTAAAGAACTCATATTTTTTTATTTTGTGTAATAAAAGTGTGCTTTTTCGGGAAATTTCTTTTCTTCGAATTAGTAACGTGGGAAATGTAGTTTTTCATAATAGACTCGTCGAACGAAATTCCTCGACTAATAACGTCGCTTTAGAATCAAACCACTTATCAGAGATGAATATGCTTTTGTATTTAATTGAGCTGAAGGAACGATTAGTGATAAGGTATAATAGGTCAATAAGTTTAGATTGAAAAGAAATCTCTTTTGAAACCCTCTAAATTTTTACTCACATCTTTATATCACTATCCAACTGCTTGAAGCATAATCACGAAAAATCACAGGAGAGGAATAGGAGAAAAAGAGAAAACTAAGTGCTGCTCTCTCAATAGAGAGGATGTTCTCTATTGTGAAAAACTACACTTTACAATAAGTATTATGGATAATGTTCAATTGTCCATGTGACAGAGGTGCTATATGATCAAGTCAAGATATCAAGTTCATATATTTCGAGGAAGGTGAAATAAAATACAGAAACCTCTGCATATGTTTACAGAAGTGGTATTTAATTTACGCAACGAAACTCAAGTAAACATTTACTACTTAAAGTATTCATTTTAGGTTTGGAAATTTCATTGCTGCTGATTGAGACATAAAATTCACATACAAAACTGTGCAATGAGTAACGATTGTTTATAGTTATTTTGTTATTTCCCCTTTTTGCCGTACATGCCAAAAATACACTGCTAACATGTACTTCAAAGTCATTTCAAATTTTAGCTACAAAACTCTTCTGTTTATAAAAATCTATAATGTTCATAATTCAAAATACTGATTGAAGAGCATACATACGCATTTGCTGTTTTGTGTAATTAGTTCAACACAAAAGTATATAAGTCCATCTTCATTTTTATTCATTTGGTGTTAAATTATTTACTTTCATCATACATAGAAGAAAGTTATGAGATTGAAAAGAACAGTGATCAGCTTGTGAAAACGTATGCTTCCGCGAAAAGTCTCGAAATGCACACTGTAAGAAAGACCATCATAAACGCTAGACAGGACAGAAGAAAGCGAACAAATAATCGAATCATACCAATTGATAAGCGGATTGTCCCTATCACCAAAGTGCATCATTAATATGTTTTTAAGAAATCAAATATTTCGTCAGAAACTGTAAATTGGGTGTTTTGTGTAAAAGATCCAGAGAAAGCTCAGTCTCCGTTAGGTGGGTATTATTTTTCGCCTTCCTTTTAGGGCCGCGTGGTTGTGCACGCCTTCGCGCCCCTCCCCCCCGCCGCCATCAACCGCGCGAGCTATTTGTTCTGCTCGCTAGGGCGCGCAGATGCGCAAAGATCTTCCATATTCGCGTGTGGCAGATCGCCTTCCACGCATATCTATCGGGATCTTCACCCTGCCATTCGTCACGGAGGACGTTTGCTGACTGCTCACTATGAAATTGGCTCTTGATCCCTCTGCTCCGGGGTTGCGTTTGTCAATGTCATCTCTCCTAGAAGGTGGATATATTTTGGACACGTCTATGGCTACATATATCTTCTCAAGAGAGGTGCGACTTTGCAGTCAAAGAATAATGTCTAAGAAATTTATCTCGAAATTGACTTTTAGATGTACGTGTGTTTTAGAACAAAGTGGTATAGAAGAAGACAATACCAAAAAGTTATTTTCTACATCAAAAGGAATGTAGAATAAATCAACCAAAATGTTAAGTTCATTAATAGAAACCTAATATAAAAGTGTTGCTGCTAAGATTCAGAAAGCATTAATTCGTCGCAGAGTCAGGTGCAGTGTTATCGGTACACAATGGGCTACCGCCCCAATACTATTTTTAGGGAGAAATACAATAATTTATGACCTTTCATGAAAAATGTTTAAGCTTACTGTCAATCCACCAAATCAAGTGTATTGGTTCTAGAAAATTTACGATTGCAACCTACTTGAGAGTCATTAGATACGGATGCACTGTTACCGGAACGCAATGCAAAACCGGACCAATACTGCTTTAAGAAACAAATATAATATTTACTGTTCCTTTATAAAACGTTCGATAATTTGAATTTTGAAGTCTGACCACCTGTAATACAAAATCAAGCGTTTAGGTTCTACAAAATTTACGATTCCACCAGTTTTGTGAGTCAGAATCCTTAATTGAGCCAGTCACCGGATAAAATAATTAAGTAAATAAGTCTGGCGAAATCTTTGTAACGCTTAGAACAGAGTAGAAAATTCTACTATAAGACTTATATAAAAAAAATATGTGTGTCTTACGAGGGATATTTCCCAACGCAGGTTACACGAAGTAATTTTGCATTGTAATATTCTCTCTGAAATAATTCGTTTCCAGACTTCTCTATTCGTATTTTTGCGTCTTATTTTCTGCTTTCGACATCCGGCGCCGAGTGTCTCCGGCGACTCGAAATTGTCAGAAATGAGTCTCATTCTTCACCGGCGCGTTTGCCTCTGTTTGCGAGTGGTCTACTCTCTGCGCATGCGCAAGCAGCGGCGGGACAATTTCCCTGCTAATTTCCACTCCGGATGTCGCGCTGGGGGTGGGCACCATTGCAGTGGCGATGGTGCGAGATGTGGTGGAGGGCAGTGGGTGGCGAGCGATGGGCAGCTGGCGTTGGGCGTTGAACGGGGGAACACCTTCCCAGTGGGCAGTCGACGTGTTAGACGGCGAGCAGTGGACGGTGAGCGGATGGCAGAGGATATTGGCAGTTGACAGGGGATGGCGAGAGATGAGCAGTGAGCAGATGGGGGTGAGGAGCTGTGGCCAATGGGGGAGCGGTGAACGGGGAGAACGGTGGCTGTGGTGGGGAACGGTGGATTGTAGGTGGGGAACGATGACAAGTGGGTGGGGAGCGGTGGGCAGTGGGGAAGAATGGTGAGAAGTGGGTGGGGAACGGTGAGTTGTGGGTGGGGAACGGTGGGTTGTTGATGGTGAACGGTGATAAGTGGGTGGGGAACAGTGGATTGTAGGTAGGGAACGGTGAGAAGTGGCTGGGGAAATGTGGTTTGTTGATGGTGAACGGTGATAAGTGGGTGGGGAGCAGTGGACAGTGGTGGAGAATGGTGAGACGTTTGTGGGGCACGGTGGGTTGTGGGTGGGGAACGGTGAGAAGTGGGTGGGAAGCTGTGGGCACTGTGTAGGTAAACAGTGGGCTCCGGGCGAGGAGCTATGGGCCATGGGCATTGGCCAACGGAACGGCCGCGCCAGCGTCGTGGCTGCCGCCGCCGGCGCTCAAGACTTTTTAATTTGGCCTTAGTTAGTGAGAGTAATTCCAAGTTGAAGGTAAACTCCTCTAGGTGGCGGCACCTGGCTGTGACGAGGAAATTTTTAATCCCGTTAATTAAAGGAGGCAGCGGGAGGGGGAGGTGTCCCTTGTTGAGGACCTGCGCTCTCCCCCTCGTGTCTGGAGGCTGCCCTGCTGACCGGGGACGCCCATGGGACAGGGTTGAGGCTTGGAGAAAATCAAAGGGAGGCATGAATACAGCGAAGTAAACATACGAGGACAATGACCCTCGACAAATGGAAGAGATGATGGCAACGCAAGGTACGGAGGGTTTAGGGGAGTAGAAGATAAAACAATCAAAGGAGTGATGGGAAATGTACATAATTATATATGGCTCTCAGTCCAGACTCAGTTAATTAAATTTGTGACCACGAATAGTTTAGATTTACTCACGATATTTCCCTTATTGTGTATGTATATATATATATATATATATATATATATATATATATATATATGGGTCGACTATTAACTCATTATATAGAGCTAGCGTCGAGAAAATGGTTACCCATACAAGGAGATATGCCACAAAAATCATTTACAGCAAAAGGTACAAATGTTGGATACTCTTCAGTTGTGTGTGTCTTTTCAGGTACTATACAGGGAGTGATTATTTTAATTGATTTAACACATTTAAACAGCCTTGAAAATCAGAATAAATCTATCTTTTTGTGAAAAAGGCATTTGTATATTTAGATTAATAGCCAAGCTTCCTCAGATTATATTTCAGAAATTAATTTGTTAAACTTATAAAATTTTACATATTGCCTACGATATTACAATAATATTTTAAGTCCTTTATACAGAGCACACACTGATTTACTGTTAGATTGTTGGTTCCGTTTGATGTATCCTGTTATGTTCGAACAGAAGGAAATCAAATAATAACCCACAAATTTATCGAAATAGATATCCATCAAATCATTTCAAACTCATTATTTTGTTTGTTATGTCCATCTTCAGTTCTATTATTTGTGAGCATATCGAAGAATAGAAAATAGTAAACCGTGTACGTGTTTTAAATCTTTGAAAACCAAACACACGAGTCCATACTATCACTTTTCCCTGAAATACACATTGTATTGCATCGGAAATTTATTTATTCATCCGAAAATCCGCCTTTCTCGGTCGAGAAAGTTCCCCGAAACCAGTCCATGGAGTTAGCACTGTATTTCTGATTCACCAAGGACTCCACCTTCAAAGTATCTGTCTCGGAATTTCTTTTGAAAGTTCCCCTAGCTCACTTTGCCCCCTCGGCCGTCGACTTCTCGCGTGGAAATCTTCGCTTGTTTCCCCGCAGCCCCTGGGGGCGTTTGGACAGCAAACAAGGCTAAGAGCGCGGGATCTGCGCAAACATCGATAACTCGGCGACAATAAAAATGCTAACAAAGAGCGCCGCCCTCCATCCACGGCCTCCTTGAGGTCCCGCCCGCGCTTGGAATAATATTTTCCCGCGCGCTATTGGTTTTACGCGCGTAATCAAATCGCGCAGTAGACTCTTCGTTGGGGGCGAAATTATAAAGATCACCCCAAGTTTTGCATCTACAGTTATTGCATCTCAGATCTCGGAGAGGATTGCGTAAATGTTGTTTCAGAAATGTCACGAAGGCAGGATGAAAATATAAGCCACTTGGTTAAAACGATGTTGAAATTTGAAATCAATGCTCACGACATTTTACTGTGAAAATTATCCTAATAATCTGGGCGGCAGATCTGATTAAATAGTTGTACATTTTTTCATAGAGAGTACCGCAATTGAAAACTCGAGTTTATTAATATTCAACAATGAATCAGACTATTTTACTGGTATTTAACTGAAAGACAAACTGTATTTCCAATCGCAATAAAATAGGAAACAGAAAGGGGACCATAACGTGTAACATTCAGTTTCTATCCTATTATTCTTACATTTATGGTACTTTTCGGGTCATGCACGTTGCATTCTCACTTCAAATCCTGTCATTGTCACTTCTTTTCAACACCTTTCAGAGATTGTGAGAATTGGATTTTCACACTAACACCATTCGACGTTGCACATTTCTTAAAGGAGCAACGTAAGACAAGAGTAAGTAGTAAATACTTGCTCTCTCTTCTTTAATAGATGTCCCTTCACAACAATTTGATTGAATTTAACGTTAATATGACTTTCCAACATTAATAAAGATACGTTATATCTTTATTATTATTTCCATGCTTCACCTAATTGATATCATGTAGAACTATGAGAAATTGTGTAATATGTGATGGTGGTAAAATGATATGACTTGTGATGGAGTAGCTGTGAAATGAGCGGCAAGTGACATGGGAAAACTTCCTTGCAGAGTCATTGGGTTTGGATCCTTAGCTAGAAAGGTAGCGTGCCTCTTGAGAAAGGAAAACTTCCTTTTCTATGTATGAAACGTATTAGTAATTTTTTTTGTGTATCAAGCTATGAATCGCTTATAGAATTTGATCGTTTCGAGATGTAATAAGTAGACGTCTCTTGATGACTTTCCGTTCACAACTATTCGCTACCATTCCATTCTTGCTGCCCTATCATATCGTCGTTCCTGCATTCGCCGTTCTTGCTGGTCTCGGCGTCCTTCCCGCTCTTCCTGTCGCTTCCATCCCGTTTCTCCGTTCTTCCCGCTATCTCCATCCTGTCCGCTCTCTCCGTCATTTTCGCTTTCTCCATCCTTCCCGCTCTCTCCATCCTGTCCGCTCTCACCGTCATTCTCGCTTTCTCCATCATGCTGTCCGTCCTTCGCGTCTCCCCGTCCCTCCCGCTCCCTCCGTCCTTCCTCCCCCTCCGTCCTTCCAGCTTTCCCCGTCCCTCTCCTCTCTCCGTCCCTCTCGCCCCTCCGTCCTCTTCTCCCCGTCCCTCCCGCCTCTCCGTCCCCTCTCTCTCCGTCCCTCCCGCCTCTCCGTCCTCTCTCTCCCTGTCCCTTCCGCTCTCTGCTTCCCTCCCGCTCCCTCCGTCCCTCCCGCCTCTCCGTCCTCTCTCCCTGTCCCTCCCGCCGTCTCTTCCCTCCCGCTCCCTCCGTCCCTCTCGCCTCCCCGTCCCTCCCCCTCTCTCCGTCCCTCCCGCCTCTCCGTCCTCTCTCTCCCCGTCCCTCCCCTCTCTGCTTCCCTCCCGCCCCTCCGTCCCTCTCTCCCCGTCCCTCTCACTCTCTGCTTCCTCCCACCTCTCCGTCCTCTATCTCCCCGTCCCTTCCGCTCTCTGCTTCCCTCCCGCTCCCTCCGTCCCTCCCGCCTCTCCGTCCTCTCTCTCCCTGTCCCTCCCGCTGTCTGCTTCCCTCCCGCCCCCTCCGTCCCTCTCGCTCTCCCCGTCCCTCCCGCTCTCTGCTTCCCTCCCCGCCTCTCCGTCCTCTCTCTCCCCGTCCCTCCCCTCTCTGCTTCCCTCCCGCCTCTCCGTCCCTCTCTCCCCGTCCCTCCCGCCTCTCCGTCCCCTCTCCCCGTCCCCCCCGCCGTCTGCGTGGCCTGCGGCGAGGCCGCGTCGCGCGCATGAGCGCGTTGCAAAGCGCCGCGGAGGGGCGTGGCGGGGCGATATGGCGCCCTGTGGCGCTATCTGGCGCGCGCAGGCCTCGTTAGCGGCGCCGGACAATTAAGAAATAACAAACTCGGCGGCGGCGGCTGCTGCTGGAGGCAACAGGAGCGCCTTATCTCGCGGCGGCCCCAGGGCGACGGCGAGCGGGCGGCGGGGCGGCCGCGCCCGCCCTCCAGCATTTCTGTCCCCTCCACCTCCACCGCCGCCACTCTCCCTCTCTCGGCCCCCTACGCCCACGCGGCGATTCCCCACCCGTGTCGGTGGCGCCGCTGAAGGCTCAAGGTGGCGGAAACAGGGCGTGCAGTGTTTCTTGTACAGATTGTCTCCTATCATACCCATTTCCCTTTACCTCTCTATTATTTTACGTTCTCCTTCCTCGCTCTCTCATCCTGCATCATTCTTCTTCCTCTCTCTCTCTCTCTCTCTCTCTCTCTCTCTCTGTCTCCTCACTCTCCCTCCCTCTTTTCCAACCATCTCCTTTGCTTCGCCCACGCAACTCCCATTTCCGTCCTGCCCAGTACCACCGCTGCACTGGCCGTCCCCGCCCGCCAAGGCTCACTGGTGCCCGCCCACTCCCGTTCGCACCCGCCGGCGCTGCGATCTGCCTCTCCCTCCCTTCCTCCCTTCCTCCCTCCCTCCCTCTCTCAGTCGCTGCCTGGAGGAGAATTCTAGCGGCCGGCTGCTCTGATCGGTAGTTTCTCCGATCAACAACAGGCGAATGCCGGAGCAGTACCCTATCAAACGGGCCACGGACAGCGTGCAATCTGTCCTTCCTCTTCCTTGTCCTATCCTCTCCCCCTTCCACACACACACACTTACACTAACATGCACTACACTACCACATATTCCGGGAGACCGGTCTGGAGCTTAGAGCTTGTCCCGGCTGGGGCGGTGCCTCGCTGGTGGGAGAGTCCTGGTTAGGGGGAAACCCAACCAGCCGACGGTAGGTCGGCGCCGGATCTCGCCATCCACCGGGGGATGATCACCGCCAGCTCCCGAAAAAAACATGCTCTACACTAACGGGACTAATGACCAAAGTAGTTGACGTGCCCGGAAATACGAAAAATCAATCAATCAATCATGAAAATCAAAAGTTTAGAATTCTCAAAACCATTTGTAAACCTATTCTAACGTTAGACAGATAATAGTAACATCAACGAGCACATCCTATAGACGATTTCAAGCTAGAAGATTGAAAGAGTCTGAGAAATCATCATAGCGCGGGAAGATCACAGTAAGCGTATAAACTTTAATCGGAACCGTATGGAATCTTAATTATTGTACATAAGAAAGTTTCAGTAATGCGCTCAACATAAATTGTAGTATTATCATAATAAATGTTTAATTCTTATTATTTTGAAAGAAGAAAAGGCTGATAAAATGTAGTTAGTTGCCATCAATTCAATAATAGGTTTTAATCAACAGAATTTCCAGGAATCGTAATTCTGTATAGAATTGCACGTCCACATATGACAGGTAAACGATAATATGTTGCGTGTTTAAACCTATAATCAAATTTAAAAGTAGACTCAAGATAATGTTTTAATATTGATAAAAGGAGTGAGATTTGCCATTTCTTAATGGTTATAAACTTGTTTGGAAATATCAAGATTTAGTAATATTAATAGCATTCATCAGTGAAAGGAAGGGGAATTTTTCAAATTTTAGAAAATCTTAACAAAACACCATGGCAGATATAACTTACGCATTGGGCTGATTCTTAATATATATTATTTTTAATTTTCATCATCGTCGTCATCATTTCTTCAGGGTTTAGGGGAGACTCCTGTGCCGTCTTCACCATGCCATCTCGATCTTGGACGGACGACATCCCTTTTGCCATGAGGTCTGTCGTGATATATTTGTTTTGGAATGCGGTCACTATTCATTCTGTGTAGATGTTGTGACCATTGGGTTCTGTAATCTTGTATTTTATTTATTAATGGGAGTACTTCTAATTATTCTTTGATTAACTCACTTTTAATTTTGTTTAATAAAGTGCCGCCTTTGTCTTGTCTCCACAACCTCATCTTAAACGTCTGAATTGCGGCAAAATTTTCCTTTTTCATGGGCCATGTCTCGCATCCATACAGAATTATGAAGATAGCCATTGTTTTATAAAATTTAAGTTGTGTTTCTTTTATTGTTTCGTTTCTCAGGTATTTTATTATTGTACCACAGATGTTTTAGAATTTTGTTTATTGAAATATTTTTATTGAGGTCAAAAGTAATATCACATCCCAAATATCTAAAAAGAATAACTTATTCTATTATTTTATTATTTATTATTATTTTATTTCGTATGTGACGTTTGTCTCTAAACGCCATTACTTTGGTTTTCTGAGTTGAGATTCTCGGGTTATATCGTTCACATATATTATTTAATTTATAGAGAGCCCTCTGTAACTGATCCTCACTTTTTTGGATAATTGTCTAATCCTCTGCAAATAAAAGTGTATTTAGAGTGGTTTCGGAGTTTATGTCGATGCCATCAGTAATCCACTGTTTCCAATCTCTCAGAACGTCGTCTATATAAATATTAAATGAACTTGGTGATAAGCTACAATCTTGTCTAACACCTCAAATAATTTTAAATTCCTCAGATAACTTTCCATTTAAATCCAACACATTTATAGTTCTGTGGTATAGGGATTTGATCTTTAATTTTATAGGTTTGGTTTGTTTTTTTCGTGTTTCCGGGCGCGTCAACTGCTTTGGTCGTTAGTCCAGTTAGTGTAGTGCATGCTTTTTTCGCGGGAGCTGGTGGTGATCTTCCCCCGCTGGATGGCGAGATCCGGCGCCGACCTACCGTCGGACTATTGGGGTTTCCCTCTAACCAGGACTCTCCCACTAGCGGGGCGCCGCGCTGGGACAAGCTCTAAGCTCGCGACTGGTCTCCCGGATTATGTGGTAGTGTAGTGCAAGTGTGTTAGTGTAAGTGTGTGTGTGTGTGTGTGTGTGTGTGTGTGTGTGTGTGTGTGTGTAAAGGGAGAGGATAGGACAAGGAAGAGGAAGAACAGATCGCGCGCGGTCCGTGGCCCGTTTGGTAGGGTACTGCTCCGGCATTCGCCTGGTGTTGATCGGAGAAACCACGGAAAACTACCGATCAGAGCAGCCGGCCGCTAGAATTCTCCTCCAGGCAGCGACTGAATTGGACCTAGCTGAAAGGCTAGTGTCGAAAATCCTGCCGCCGTGGGGAGTGTAACCTAGGACCTCCCGGTCAGAGGCGCTGCAGTGACATCAGTTGATGCACTGAGCTACCGCTCCCGGTTTAACTTTATGGGAATATGTACGCGATAAAAAGGAGTCTGTGGGGCAAATAGTAAGTTGGTGATGCACTTCCCTCGCGTGAGAGTGAAGAGTGCGTTTGCGCCTGGGGTGGGATGCAAGACGCCCTCTTGGAAGCCTGAGCGTCTTGGGCCGGAGCGTCCTTCGGCTCCGCGAGAAAAACAAGCTGCGGCGCCGAAGCCGTGAATGCTGCGGGACGTGCGCGCGTGGGTGCGTGCGTGTTTGAGCGTGCGCGAGAGCCTCCACTCGCGGGGATCCCCCGAAGCCCTCTCGATCCCTCGCGATCCGCGGCGCAGGCGGCGCTAACCCCCAGGGCGCGGGCGGGCGCGGTGAGGCTGGGGGGGGGGGAGGGCGGAGCGGAAAAAGCTAAGGCAGGGTGCAGATGCGCGGTAAGGCGACGGAGGATGGCGTAGAGTGGGTGGTACATACCCAGGGCGAGCCAGAGTTGAGCCGTTCAGGGCGAAATGGGGTAAGACGAGACGAGACGGGGCGGGCCGGGCCGGGCCGGGCCGAGACGCGCCGTGTCGGACTGAGTCGGAGCGGGGGTGCGCGTCGAAACCGGTTGGCACAGGCCGGGGGGCGTCGGGGCGGCGGTGGGGGGGGGCGGGGTCGGGTCGGGGGTGGGTCAGGAGGGCTGGTTGTAATCAGCCGCTGTCGGAAGAAGAATTCTACCGTCCGGCTGCTCTGAGAGTTTTTCGTGGTTTCTCTGATTAACACCAGGCAAATGTCGGAGTAGTATCCTAACAAACGGTCTACACACCGTGTGCGAATTTTTCTTCCTCTTCTTTTCTTCTTACTTACATGAACTTACACATACTTGAAGTACAGTACAACCATACATGTTGACTCAGTCGGAATCTTACGGCTTGTCCCAGCTGGGTTGGTGCCCCGCTGGTAGGAGATACCTGGATGCGGAAATCCCTGCAATCCGTAGTTTAGGTCGGGGCATTTCAACACCACTTCTAGTGGTAAAACATGGACTACACTTACGGAAAAAAATATAACTACTGATGATCACGGAAGCAGTAAATAATCAATCAGACGTATTATAACCATCTATTGTGTAATGCTATGTTAATCAACTGTTGATTTCGCTTATTTTCACTTATTTATAGGTGTGTTTGGTGTTAATGTTTCAAAGAAATTGCGACGTTCAATCGATATGTCCCATGATCTTGGATGAATAATTTTCTTAGTGATCAACGAAGAATTACTATTCCAATAGTAATTGCGTGATACCTCTCTCTGCTACAGCAGTTGTGAATACAGTCTCTACACAAAAGCAGTTATGAATAAAAGCAAACATTTTTATTTGACCATTCTGTCAATGCATTACATTGTCATGAAGGGTTACAGATTGCATTAGAAAATATTGGAAAAATTGTCAATTCTTAAAAGCTCAGAGAGTTTAAAATTTTAGCGTTAAGATTCGAATCATCAAAGAATGAATATGCGTAAATTCTTTTTTAAATAGTGCATTTACTTACATTAAAGAACAAAAAAATATGCATTAAAATTATGATGCAATTTCAAATTGTAATATAAACAAACCATGAATCATTTATCAGTTATCAGAGTTCAAATTGTTAGTAAAGAAGTTATTCTGTAGCTGAAGAAAATGTTTGTGCTAATTCTTTCTGTTCCTGAAGCAGTATCAATTTTTGGAGGTTTTCAAAGCAAAGGCAACGATATCTTGTTTTGAAGCCTTGAGGTACTCCCACTGTTATTCTGTACAGATACTCTGCTCAGTTGAATTAGGAATATGTCCGAGGTTAAAACTCGTTTTTAAATATAAAATTGAAGAGAGATGTATACTATTACGATTGTCAAAACTTTCTGTTTGCAGCGTTCGCTTGTTGTACACCACAGCTTTTTGCTGACTGCGCAAACTTTCCACTGCCGAATTCAAACGAGAACGCATTTACACGGAGCTCACACTGCGTTCGAAACCTGTCTATTTCTGGAAGGAAACATTCGAATTCCCCCCGTGAGGTCCTTTCAGTTTCCCATTGATATTTCCTTTAGAAATACAGAACTAACTTTGATAGTATACCGTTGTACTGGAGGACGAGAGAGAGAGAGGGGGAGAGAGAGAGAGAGAGAGAGAGAGAGAGAGAGAGAGAGAGAGAAGCAGAAAAGTGATAAAGACAGAGTTTTTACACAAAATTACCTTTTGCCTGAGATATCAAACACTCATTTAAAAATCCAGGAGGGTGAGGAATAGATAGGAAATAGAAATAAAAGTGAAATGGACCGTGTCCCATTTCTACTTATCCTGGATCGATGAAAGAAAACATGAGAGTGACTCATCAGAATGAACGGATATTTCAATTATCTTACGGAAAATGCGTCTATCCTGTGTAGTATTTTTATTAACCCAATTATATCAGTGCAATTTTTTGTATTTGTTGTGTACTTTATTTAAACTCTGTTTTATTTTTTGTATACCTTCTTTAAAAATTTAGACTGCCTCATAATAATTTACTTTGCATAGGAGGTGGGAGCTAGAACTTGCTCAATTCTTGTTAGAGGTTTTCTGTTCTTCAAAATTTGGTTTCATTACAGCGTCTCACTGTGCGTTTCGCTGTTATTCTGAATTTCAAAAGAGCGCCCGATGAAAACTGTTCTTGAAATTTCTTTTGTTTCTCCGTAACCTGATCTGAAACTATGAGACAGTTTTGGAACTTCTCCCTATTATACAGTAAGTCGGCCAATCTAAAAACCCCAACTTAAGATGTTTTAATATGAAAGAAAAAATAATCAAAGGAGAAAAGCACTTACAAGCAGCCTCTCTTGTTCCATTTGTTAAAAAAAAGGTGGGAAGCAAAATACCTAAGGGATGTGATGTGAAAGAAGGCAGAGTAGATACTACCTCCAAACTTGACGCACATGTCAAATACAAAGCTTCTGGGAGAGTCGCATAATGGGTGTAGCGTTCATAGGACTTCAGCTTATTTCTATCCAACCGAATTTATTAATTTCTCCTAGGTATGGTCATTAGGTTTAGGTACTGGTGTCAAAATTATGAAATATTTTTGTGAAGATCCTCATTCACTAACTTTGCTCCTCGACGGGTATCAGCTCTGCGAAGTTTCTCTATTTTAAACTTTTGCTGTATAAGGAGGAATCGCCGCAAAGAACAAACTATATTGTTACTTTCAAAAACATCAGACTTCAAGTACGAAAATCCACAGATTGTATTTTTCGATCGACGAAATTTACGAAGCTACACAACTTTGGAAATCTGCGTTTCTACTTGCCCGCCTTTACGAGATTTGTTCTTTTCAACTCGCGGTCTCCTTTCGTTCAGTTCTTTTTCATCCTCGGTTACCTGTATTGAAAACATTCCCAGGACCCAGCGATGCAGTGTTCGTTTCGCTTCGTTTAAGTTTCCGTTCAGACTTTCTCCATCGCCCCACAGAGTCTTCCCCTTCATTCTCCCGGCAGCTTGCCCTTGCCACCTTCCTTGCTCATCGCTCGGTGTTGGTCCGTTTTTGTCCCTGGCCACCTCCGCCCCACCTGGCGTCTTCCGGTGTTGATTCTGGCGACCGCGTGGGCGTGCGAAGCGAGTTCCGGGTTTTAATGAAGGACTTTTTGTCTCCGCCACCGACGAGACCCGGGACGGCAGGGAGGGAGGGGGCGGCTGTGATAGCGGCGCGCGGCCCAACTTGCAACACATGTTCCGCCGGCACCGCCCTTTGAACCGCGGAAACAGCGGAAGAGCGGGCGCTGGCGCAACGCGGAACGCGAATATTTCGTGCGCACGCAAGAGAGGGGCGGGGGGGGATTGGAACCACCGAGACGGGCACCGCCAGGCGGAATATTGCGGAACTAAAAGTTGAAGAAGCGCGCAAAGGTAGTCTTGGGACAAAAGGCGCTGGTCGGGCCTTTGCGAGGAAAATGCAGAGTCTCCAGAATTAAAGAAACGATCCCCTGGAGCATCCAGAGCTAGTCTGGCGTCTTTGTGTCCGACTGTGCCTTAACGCTCCCCAATCAAACCTCGGGGGAAATGGGTAAGAAGTGGCTTTCCCCCACTTTTCCCTTCAATTCTCTGTCCCTTTGTCAGAGGCTCCCGGAAATGGCTGTGTCTGCGAAGAGGCTGGCGGCTTCTGGACGCGGTGAGAAGTCAGGCGGACAACGAGGCACAATAGAGAAGCCTTTCTGGCACAAAGGCGCTCACCGACGTCTTCTTCAGGTGCCACCCGATAGTTGTCCCATTATTATTTCCTTTTCGTCTGGAGATAAGACGTGATAGAGTACAAGACGTGCAACCACAGAGGCGACTTCCTTGCTCTACTCAGGAGCCAGTCAACCGTAATAACTTAATGTCATTTCCTCAAAATAATTTACAATTACCCTTTGCTCCAATTTTGGGAAGCAACATTATTTCATTCCGGACTTACATCATTACAAACTTCCGCGTAGAAAGAGGGTGGCAACCTGAACAAGGCTGATGAAGACTCTCTATTACATCCTTAAGAAAGTAGAGAGAAATTTATGCATTACTAACAGGCCTCAATTTGACGTTCACCCACGTATATGCATCATTGAACCTCCTCAATCTGTGACATGGGCTCAGCTCTCAGTTACTCAGCGCCTTCTAGGCAAATTTAAAAAGAAAGGGACTCCTTTGTGAGCCGAATTCTAAACTGAGAACAGTAATTACGCGAGTAGCAGAAAGGTCGTCGAGTGACAAGGCAGGAGGGAGGAGGACAACTAAGGAGAAGAATTCGGGCCCAAGGCAGAGGGTCTGGCGGCGCGACGCTCGGCTTTGTGCGATGCCGTGGCCCTGGTTAATTGGCCCGCCCCAGCCCCACCCCAGCCCGCTCCACTTCGCCATTTCCCCCTCCCACTGCCCGCCCCGCCACGTCGCCCCCGTCAGCCCGCCCCCTCCACTTTCCAACTCCTCCCGGGGCCGCCCCCCCCCCCTCCCTGCTTCGCATTCCCCGCCCCGCCCCGCCACGATCAGCTCCCGTCAGCCCGCCCCGCTTCACCTCGCCACAGCTCGCCTCTCGTCAGCCTGCCCCACTCCACCTTTCCTCTCCTTCCCCTTGCTTTGCGTTCCCCGCCCCGCCCCAACCCAGGCCCCCACCCCGCCCCCCTCCGCCATGCTTCGCGCTGCCTAGCACCACCCCCCCGCCCCCTCCCCTTTCCATCCCCCTCTGCTCTGCTTTGTGTTGCCCTGCCTTGTCCCGTCCCGCTCCCTCCTTCCCGTTCCCCGGTTTGCGTCCCGCCTTTTCCTGCTCCGAACTTTACCCTGAACGCCTCTCCCCACTCTCTTTGCTGCTACGCCTCTCCCCGCCATGCCTCTCACCACTGTCTGTCACTTCCTGTCTCTCCGAACTCTCGCCCACTCCCCCCCCCGTTCCCCCCCCCCGTCGCCCCATGCCGCCTCGCCTCCTTCCGCGGCGCCAGACCGTTAAGTGAGGCGCACGGAATCGCCCTAAGGAGTCGCCCGCGCTAATTGAGTCGGCGATTCTGGGTCGCGGCTCGCAGCCTTTGAGCGGGGCCTCCGCCGTTGGGCACAAATGGCAAGTTGATAGGTCACGCACTTGATTAACGTATCGTTCACCTTGCAAGGACGGAATTCCAATTACTCCCCTCCGATATTAATAATTGGGCGATGTAGCAGTGCAATAATACAACATGAAATTGATGAATAGAGTAATGGAAAACTGTTTTGAAGAATGACTCACATCATCCTTTCCTTTTTCTTTTTCCTCGACCTTACTTAGCACAATAGTATATTGTTGGTCCTTTAAAGAGAGAAATATTTTAGTAGTAAAACCCGTTTTAAGTGGGTCTGGAAATATTGTCATGATGCCTGAATGGTTGAGTGTATGTGTAACTCTGGCAGAATGAAATCTTTTGAGCTCTAACTTGGTACACATATGTAAGAATGAAGCTCTATTTAATGCTTTTCTAAATATATTTATAACGAGTGCAGTTAGCGAAGACGTGCACGCAGTTTTAGTACCAAATATCTGGCAAAAATTCGTAACAACGTCCGCTTTACACACACCTCCTACCTCATGCTCGGCTGCTATTCGTGTGTGTTAAGACACGGTTCATACAAATATATTACTGACATTTCGGAAACATTTGAATTAACTGGACTGGGAGCGGTGACTCAGTGCATCAGCGGATGTCACTGCAGTGCCTCTGACCGGGAGGTCCTAGGTTCGAGTCGACGACGGCAGGATTTTCGCCACTAGTTTTCAGCTAGGTCGTATTCAATCGCAGTGTGGAGGAGAATTCTAGCGGTTGCTCTGACTGGTAGTTTTTCATGGTTTCTCCGATCAACATTAGGCGAATGCCAGAGCAGTACCCTAACAAGCAGACGGCGCGCGATCTTTCCTTCCTTTTCCTTGTCCTATTCACTTACACCACTTACTCACGCACTTACACTAACATGCACTACACTACCACACATGCTGGAAGACCGGCCGGGGACTTAGAACTTGTCACAGCTGGGACGGTGCCTCGCTTATGGGAGATACCTGATTGTGGAAAACTCCGCTAGTCGACGGTAGGTCGCCTCAGGATGTCGCCATTCAGTGGGCGAAGATCACCGCCACCTCCTGATGAAAAACATGCACTACACGTACGGGAGTAATGATGTGAGTACTTGACGTGCCCGTAATCACAATCAATCAATCAGCCATGTATTAACTAGTCCCTAAATTATTGTGACTATTACGGACCAGCTGCAAATCATGACTATCCAACTGCATTTCACATGACTCAGGCGAGGAACATTATTGGTACTTATACACCCTCTCGTTTTCCCATAACACTTGCACAATAATTGATAGATCATTGTTCAGATCGTGGACTCAAATATCTGCGCATAACTGTCTCCTTACCGCTGTTCATCAGACGTTCCGCGCGGTTCGTCGGGAATGTGAACCCGGGAAAGTGCCCAAATACGAATACTTTCGTGACGGGCTCTGTGCTTCGGGTATTCCCATTGAGCGTCAAAGTGTAGTAAAGAAAATTCAGGAATATTGAAAGCCTTGAGTTATCAGGTTTGTTCTATATAGCATTCGTTAAGGAAAAGACACATTTCCCAGAATACGAGCAAAGAACTTTTGAGCGCCTTCTGAATCCAAGCTGCCCTACGTTCGCGTCGCCCTCATGGAACAGGCGCTCTCCAGGACCAATCACTGCAGCCGATATCCCCGACCGGGGAGGCAGGCGGGCATTGTCGCCCGCGCACCTCCTCAAAACAGAATTTGCACATTATGCAAAGAGCAACACCTCCGCGCGCCACCAAATATAGCAATTTAAATGCAGAATGCAGATGGTATGAAAATGCGCGCGCGGGTGGGCGGCTCCCGCCTGCGCTCATTGGCCACGCCCCCGTCACCCAAGCCTCCCGCCGCCCCCGCCGCCCCCTTCCCGCCGCCCCCGCCGCCCCGCCGCCCCGCCGCCCCGCCGCCCCCGCCGCCCCGCCGCCCCCGCCGCCCCCGCCGCCCCCGCCGCCCCCGCTCGCCCCGCCGCCCCCGCCGCCCCCGCCGCCCCCGCTCATGCATGGGAATGCTCGCGCCCGGCGCCGGGTTTTCCGCCTGGAAATTGGCTGCTCCGCTAACAAAGGCGCCGCGCCGCGCGCATGGGGGGGGGTTCCTGCGTCTTAAGACAAGGGCGGCTCTCCACGCGCGGGGGTGGCTGGGTCATTTGCATCATCGTCATTCTACACACGCACGGACGCTGTGGGCTGTGAATAATCAGAAATGAAAATGATATAGATTGATCATTTTACTACTGAAGATATGTTAATTTTCAGGCTTGCCGATGATAATTTACCTCACACTCAGATTGAGATGGAACGAACGTTCGTAACACACATTGATCAAAACCGAGATCTTAACGTTTAGGAAAGGGACGGCTTCTTAAGGCTTGTATGGCTTATTTTGTTACTACCACAAACCTTTCAATTGTAAGTGACCCAGCTGCCGTTCCAACCCAATAAGTCATTATTTTAATGTTTGATCCCGGCTGACCATTACACGTTTTAGAACCTGTATTTGTAGTGCCTCTTTGCAACCTGTGTAGGAAATAGTTTCCAATCAGCTGCCTAACGCTGGTTCTTCTTTGTTTCAGGTATGCTTCTCCTTCATTTTCACTGCAAAATCAGTCATTCGAAAGACGTACCAGCGCTGCACCGAGGAAGAAAATGTGTGTGAAGTGACATGTGAGTATACATACATGGAGCTCGCGGGCCATTTGTGTCCGTCAAATAAACACCTATTTAGCACGTGGTAAAAGTAAACCTTTTAAACGTGGAATGGCTGTGACGCTTTTAATCTGAAAAGAAACACATTGCATCAAATCACGCGAAGAAAACTATTGATAAATTTTGGATGTGTGCCTTTATGTAATCATTAAAATTATATTATAGTATTATATAATAGAAGGCACCAATACAAGAAATGGGAAATGTATGTTTTTGCGCTGTTTAAACTTTATTATTTAGAATGCTTTCTGCGTAGTGACGTTTCGTTCCATTTGACAATTTTTAATAAGACTTATTCTAGCTTTAAATATATCGTTACATAATTAAGTAAATAGTTCAAAGGTATTGGTATACAGTTATTCAGGTGTACTATAATATTTCTGCCCGATTTTACTGATTAGAGTGTGATAACTGACAACACAGACAAATTTCACCACTTTATGTATTAATTTAAATCTGCATTTAATATCATCAGAGAAATTTCAATTTGAGGTTTAAAATAGAAAATTATTCTATCAAAACTCACTGCCCAGAAAAATAGCTAATTATTAATCTTCCAGTTTGCTCTCGTCTATTTTCTACAATATTCTTTTTAAGTTCGCCAATTGTTTGCCTTAACCATTTATTCTCTCACTATAACTGATATCATTATTATCAATACAATGTTAGTTTGAAATGCACTCTAATTGCTATCCGAAGTATTTCTTGGTAAATTTGTTAAAGTTATCTTAAAATCGGTGCGTCATCTCTTTTTGTGCGGTCTTCTAATGTGTGATAAATCTCACATTGTGCCGTGAGTGAAGTACTTTGAAAACACAACTGTGCCGCTTTGTGTATCCGGATGTGTTCAGCCGTGGTTGGTGAAAACGAATAAATAATAAATTACAATAATGGATATTGAGTAGTTTTTATTTTCCATGGGGATGGACTAAATAGAATCACTTCGACCAACACGTAAATAAGACCACTCGTGACTCAGAGCGAAGTTGCTCGAAGAGGCCCGGGTTCGATTCCAGGAAAATCATATGTGAAGTTTTTTCCGACAAAAGGAGTTTGCCTACTTCACAAGAGCTACTCTAGCCCCGTGAAGTATCTTAAACCCTACCGATTTCCAAAAATCCTTTCTATTTATGGATAGTGACGCAGGAGCGCGTGTGAGAAAAGCGTACGCAGAGGTGCTACCTGGCGGTACTCTTGACAACTAAACACGAGCTGCGCTGCCCTTACCGTTACCGCCCAAACTTGCAAACCAATATTGTCGAAGCCAATGTCCTTGCAGTTAATGCGACCTTAAATGAAGTAAATTTAAAAAATAAAAAAGCGTAAATAATTTAATAAAACCAAGTGAATATCTTCATGAGTGCACCATTACTGATAACTTCTCCACCCAGAGGTAATAATAAACGCCTTCCATGAACTTTCTTCTTTCTGAAATTCATTTGATGGCTAATCGTTCGAGGCGACACGTTTCGACCGTTCGATCTTTCAACGAAAGAAAAGCGTTAATGACCCTATGCCATGAACTCATGCTCGCGATCTACTCATTGTCAGAAGGATTATCACATTAAGGTAATGCATTGCGGGTCTGCGGAATAAAAGCGTGCTGCTAACCTTTTTCACAGCCCTTTATCGATCTCTCCTTGTTATGCCTAAAGCAGCCATTACATGAAAATGGAGATAATATTTGAGTTGTTAGAAATGACTAATTTACGAGGTGCGATAATAGTTCATTTAACGTCATTGAACTGAGTGCAAAATGTTAATGGGTTGTACGACAAAATGAGGGAACACGTAGTATCAAGATAAAAATAAGTCAGTAAACTTTACTAAATTTTAATATTTTTAACTGTAACTTGGAAAATATTTTAATATACAATTTTTTAAATATTTAGATATTTAATATCAACTTTTGATAACATTATTTTCATGTAAAACACTATTGCAATTCCTTTAGACATCAAAAAGACATTTGACAAAGTTTGGCATAATTGCTTCATTTAAAAAAAACTGTCTCTAAGACTATATGAAACTCCAACATACCTTTTGAAATAATCCAAAATTTTCTGAGTAATCGTAAATTCTGTGTAAAAATTACCTTTTCACAACTATTTTCAATATCTGCCAGTGTGCCTTAAGGATCTCTTCTTTGGAAGGGAAGTACGTACACACGTACCGGCATACAGAGGTGTTTTGTTCCCCGTAGACATGAAAGTGCGAGACAACATTTTCAGTTTACAAATAAATAACAGTAATAAACGTAAAAAAGTAACAACATTTTCTCTTTATGAAAGCTTATCTCGAAGTAGAATACACAAAATCGCATGCTTGCCACTTATCATTTGCAAAACACGGAAACAGAAACCAAAATACTTGGGATAACAAATGGCCTCTACATAATTTGTAGGATTATTGAATAATAATACACTTTGACAATAATACACATGAAGAATACACTCATGGGATGTTACAGTGTAATTGTCATGTCATTGAACTGACAATTTCATCAAAAATATTGCAAATTGCAAATATCCTTTTGCTCTAAAGCTACTTTATTTCTCAAATGTTCAATTAGTGTTATATTTGGCTCGTGGTGCACTTTTGTCGTTAATCAATTTGTCCTTTTTATTAATGTAAATTATGATCGATCGTCAAGAAGGCACACTTGTATAAAAATGTGATGAAATGTAGGGAAACAGTGATGATTTAAATCAATGATTAAAAAAATTGTTGGTTTCAATCTTAATTTCAATCAGACTCGCATGTTCAGAAGACTTCTATCTTTCACCATCGCTCACCTCATGTATTGGAAAGTCAATAATTCTCCTTCTTAGGATGAATAATTATTCAGAATTATTTTATATTAACGAATATGACAATTAACATTATTTATGATTATTGTATGTACAATCATTACATTATTTGATTAGTTCCGACAAGGAATTTAATTTTACTTTTGTTTGCCAGGGTCAATTGGATAAAAGTTCTATATTAGTTTTGTATTAAATAACCGTTACCAATGTGCGAAGTATGTGCTAATGTAGCACACTAGCTTAAGCAATGTAAACTAATTAAAATGAAATAGACATAATCTAAAATAAATAATTTCTATAATATCATTACTTCTTCCAATTACTTCATACAATTACCAGCAAACCGTTCATGATAATATTGTACCCTTTTCTAAAATGTATATATCCAATTAAAAACACTATTAGCCTTCAAATCTAAAAATAGTACAATTAACCTGTTTTAGTCGTTAGTACATTTACACCGCACAATGGTGAACTACGCTAGTATATCTCTTGTGTGTCCATCACGAGCTCATTTTTGGAGAAGCTTAATAGCAACTGGATACTGGCCGCCTGATCGAGGGTAACTTTGAAATTCGTGGAATAAATTTTGTTAGTTGGACATTATCAGTTGGGCTTTTCCAAGACTATGGCATTTATTAAGCCACAACTTTCATTCTCGTACTCTAAAATATTTGTGGAGATTTATTTTCTTTCTATTTATTTATTTATTTATGTGGAATACAATAGCGAACGTATTTCATAAAATAGAAAATAGAAATGGAAATGTGTGTGTCAATGAACACAGATATTTAGGAACAATTAAACGAAAAAGTGCGAGTTTTGTATACCGTCATAATTTAATTTTCGCATTTTTTTGCCACTTCCTTTCTTTTGTCTATGCTACCAAGTTCAGTACTCTCCTTGGAAAGGATGTATTCTCCTAATATTCTCCTTGGAAAGTTTCAAACAACTTTCTACATTTTATCGAACTCTCTCTCGTCAGGCACGAAACGGGGTGTCATGCATTTTCCCTTTATGGAGTAAAGCACCGCCCCTGGTATTGCACCAGTAAGAGTCAGCTAAGATTCAGTGGGGATGAACGAGGAACTTAGTGGCATGTCCTGTCCAGTAAAAAGAGGAATTCAATAGGTGCTTGATTCATTCATTGTTTCTTCCAGACTTAGTAAATCAATATTTCTTCTTGATTGTCAATGTATGTTTACAAATAAAAGTATCCAAAGCTTTTTATGACAATCATTTATTCAGTAAGTTCACAACGTTTCGTAACTCGAGGTAAGTTATGTGGTATCAACTGTGTGAGAGTGAGGTATTCCGTAATGTTTCCTTGAATGCTCTGCTGACGTGGTAATTCAATGGGATAGCGTTCTCTCACTAAGTTTCTTCCAGACTTCTTTGCATTCTTGGATAATATGGAGATCAGAAGTGTGTTTATACAGGAAATACCTTACATGCAGCTTCCACTGACTTAACGCTAGAACCTCCAGTCCACCGCCCCCACATTCCAGCGGGGGCGGGGGGGACTCCAACAGGGGGGGCGGGGGGGAGGCGGCGGAGCTGCGTCAGCGGTGGCGGTTGTGGGGACGGTGGCGGGGGCTGGGACGACCGCTCCGGGGATTAGCCCTCATTAGGGCGCGGAGCGGCGGGAATGTTACGCGCGGGAGGGAAAGTTTTAATTTATGAGGTGGCAACACTTGCTCCGCCCCCGGCGCGCGTCGTGCGCTCGTCGGACGTGTCCCGCGGGCGGGGGGGGGGGAGGGGCGATCTGCAGGTGGGGGCTGGGCTGCCGACAGAGGAGGGGCGTGCCGGGGGAAGCGATTTGTCGTGTCGATTCGATTGATCGATTTCACATAATAGATTAGGGAAACGCACACCTCGTGTAGCGTCACGTAGAACGAGCATTCGCCAGAGGGTACGAATCTCAGATTTAAAATTCTAGATAGATAGATTTATTAAAGTTCGCTTTGAGCTAATGCTCGGTGGCAAACATTATTACAACTAGATATACGACAATTACAAAACTATTACGAATATTTACAAATATAATTACAATTAGACTTCTACATTCATACTTCTAGATGCGATGAGTGAGGAAAAGCATTTGGACATAATTATATTATTTCTTGGAATAATTCACCTATGTGGTTAACTTGGCTATCCGGGAGACGCCGCGTCCAGGGCAAAGGTGCCAACGTTTCGGTCGTCATTCTGCGACCTTCCTCAGGGCGTAGTACTGCCCTCGCAGTACTACGCCCTGAGGAAGGTCGCAGAATGACGACCGAAACGTTGGCACTTTGCTCTGACCAGGCTCGATGCTTAACCATGACTCCGGCCGCGGAAGCCTACGCTCTCATTCACCTATGTGTTTGAAATATTTTCAGGTATTGTGTGAATAATTACATTATGTTAATTTTGTTAACTGGATTCATTATTTATCATTTGAAACACACCGAATATTAATTAGGAGCCCAACGACAAGTAAGAACCCTAAAACAAAATTTCGATGGTGGAAATATTGTGAAAGTATGTTTTATCTAAACAATGCAGCTTCTAAACGTGAACACGTGCTACCAATTGCGAAACGGAACTTGCTTGCGGTTGTTCTTGGAATCAAGTCAGCTCTTTCTCACAAACGTAAGTTAACGCTCGGAGCAAATAACATGACATTGGAAAGTCTAATGGTTTTTGCAAAATCTCAATTCTTATATCCGTTGTTCTTATAGTATCTCAACGTATGAACATATATTTTTCTTTGTATTATAAGATACATTTTGACAAGGAATGTGTAAAAACATGTTGACCATGCATCTGCATTGATGTGATTATTGTCCGGCAAACGACGAATTTGAGTATGCAATTCACTAAATAATGGTTGCTACGTTCATTTATGTGGAATAAATAAACCTCATGCTGTACGTTATTTTGTCATGTATAGTAAATGAATAGAAACCCTTCACACTTGCATAGAAGCAAGAAGACTCAAAAGGTTATAGACGTATCAGCTTTGATGTGTTTATTATATTTGAAATAGCAAAATTCAATAACAAATTTCGAGTTCTTCTTCACTAATTGGCGGTACTTGAATGTGAAATATCCCTATTCCTATGACGGGATTATACGAAGACGAGTCTCCATAAGCACAGAGTAGTTTCGAGGGTCTAGACGCGGCGTGGGTGCTTTGTGAGCTTCCCTGCGAACGTTCCATCTCTTCGTTTGAATCTCGTAATTGGCCGAATGGAGAGGTCCGCAAGACGAACCTTGGGGCACGCCGTTGAGATCTATAGGCGAAGGCTGGTGTGATGGGCGGGCGAGGCGGAGGGAGACTTTGGGTGGGAATGGGAGGGAGGGAGGAGACGGAAGAGGGGAGGGGAGGAGGAGGGGAGGCAGCTCGTCCATCGGCGCCTTGCGCATTCCTCGCGCTGCAGATCAAAGGCGCCGCGCAGCCGGCGCCGCGTGGCTGCGCGCTCAAATATTTGACTGGCGGCGGAGGCGGCGGCGCAGCAGCAGCAGAGCGCCCTCGCGGGGCGGCGCGCAGAAGCTGCGCGTGAGGCCGAAAAGGCTGCGCTGAATCCGCGTCCATTATTCCGCTCCCTCCACGTGTCAATAGTGCAGCGGCCAAGGACGACGGCAGATAGAGGAACAACTGAAATTAAAGGGAAATAGTGCATATATTAGAACATCAATATTTGGAAAATGAATGGTAAATGAAAAAAAAATTAATTAAGGAAAATTATGGAATATTGAGGTTTGAATATTGAAGAAAATTACACAATTTCATAATTTAGAAATGTATTGAAGAGACTTTTTGACGAAAACAGCAAATTCGGAGCAGAGAGAACATAACGCAGCCGACAGCAGAACTACGGTGCAAATATATATATATATATATATATATATATATATATATATATATATATATATATATATATACACACACATTAAATTCGCGAACTTAACTTGTAAGCTTTAAACTAAAATGAAGATAACTGTGCATTTTAAAGCTTCAACAGAATGTTTAAACTAGTTACGCTACATAATGGCACAGATCTTCTCTATCTGTATCGTATGGGTGAGCTTTTGTCATCCCAAACTGCAACCCATCGGCGTCTAAATGATATTTTTTCGCATTTGCTCAGTTTGTCGGTTCTCTAGTGGTAAAGTAGAATGTCTGTTGCTACAGAAGTACATACTTATCGCATTATTCCTAACTTGTGTTCTGGCAAATGTGGTTCAAGCCTTAAACTAATCGCTGGCATCATTGAAGTACCTCTGATTGGAAGGTTCTAGGGTTCGAGTTCCCATAATCGTAGGATTTTCGACACAAGCTAGATACCTAGATCAAATTCAGCCGCTGAATTCTAGAGTTGCAGAAGCCGGATGCTCTGATCGGTAGTTTTTGTTGGTTTGCCGATCAACAGGCGAATGCCTGAGCAGTAGCCTGAAAAACGGGCCACGGACCTTACACAACGGGACACGCACAACCTTATTTGTTGGGAAACCAGTCGAGAGCTTACAGCTTGTCCCAGCTGGGGCTCTCCCAGGCTGGTGGGAGATGCCTTTTCCTGCAAGTCGACGTAGATCGATGGCGGAACTCGCCACACAGCAGGCAAGGTCACCGCCATTACTGTGAACAAGGCGCTAGTGTTGATTACTGACGAACAGACAAATAGACATTACAGAAACATGTTCAGTATCAAGGAAAAAATTCGGGAAATCTGACTACATAACTTGCTAGTGAAAGTAATTGACTACGTATTGGAACATGATTTATTCATTTTTCCCGTATCAGATCTCCACAATATGAATTTTTCTGTCGAAAATCGATGTTTCCTTGACGCAGCTTTACATAACTTTCTCTGCACTACATATATTACTCCGTTTGTACGTACGCAGGGCTTGATTTCTGCTGGCGAAACGCGACCGAACTGGTTCCGGTAACTGCAATTATTATTAAATTATATTATAAATATATAACTATTTACATTAAATTAATAATTAATTTGGAGAAGCATTACTATGTAAAAAAGAAAACAAATATTATGGAGCTTTTGTTTTCGTGATTATTGAGGCAGATTGACTAAGAATAATAAGGGAAGCCTGGTGCAGGTGATTGCTGGGCTACTAAGATTGATCCGCTCACCCTCCTCACACGCCACGCTGTGGAAGATCGCAAAGACACACACTCTGTCGCAAGCGCTGACGCATCTGTCGCGATGCACTTGCCTTTAAAGCGCACACAAGCTGTAAATGCGCTTAATAAACATTTCTTTCAGTACTTCGCATAAATCAAAGTAATTATTTATACTGATACCTCAAGCATTACAGACGCTCAGGCTTTAACGCAATTCTATTAAAAGTGTGCGACCAAAAAGAGACGTGAAAATTTCATATTCCGATTACGGTGTCCGCAGATCGTTCCGAACGCACCAAGGCCGAGTGGTTGCGGGCGAATCGCATGTGCGGCTCGCGGCGGCTGATAGGTAAAGGTGAGATGCGGCCGGTGCGCGCCCTCTTGGCGAATCTCAGCGGCCGCCCGCCGCGCGAACCGATGCAACGGGACGGCGCTCGGGCAATTGCGTTTGCTGGCGGACGAGGACGGACGCGAGTCCTCGGAAATGAATACAAAAGCAGGCGGCGCGCCGCGCCGCGCCACGTCCCGTCGCGCCCTCCGAGGCTAATTGGGCTTGTGGGGGGGGCGGGAACGGCGGGGAAGCGGGGGGGGAAGGGGGCGGGGAAGGGGGGGAAGGGGGGCGGGGAAAAGGGCCGGAGGGAAGCGGGCACTGGAAGCGGGGCGAAGGAAGAGGAACGAGTGGAAGTGGGATAGGAAAAACTAGTGGACGGGAAGTGGAGAAAGAGGGAAGGGCCGGAAGGGGGGTTAAGTGAGGAGGAGCGGAAAGGGACGGGGGGGGGGGGCGTGGAGGGAACAATTGAGCGGCCAGGCGACGTTCACTACTCTCATGATGGGGGATTTCTCTGGAGTACTGATTACCTGTGTGTGTGTGTGTGTGTGTATATATATGTGTGTGTGTGTGTGTGTGTGTGTGTGTGTGTGTGTGGAGAGAGAGAGAGAGAGAGAGAGAGAGAGAGAGAACAACTCGGTGGCCAAGAAATGAAGGCAGTGATAGAACAGACACATACAAGCATTTTCTAAAAACAACTAAGAATCAAGGAACTGTCATTCGAAAAAGCCATCGAATCAAATTTAAAAAAAATGATGAACGATCTAATAAAGTATGTCTGAACTGTTTTATCCCCTTCCGTAACTGTTTTATTATAATTTATTATGTTTGCAATTTTGCAGGATACGTGAACACCAGATAGTTCGATTTTGCAAATAATTTATGTAGTCATCTTTTTGGCGTGATAGTATTTAGCGCGTGTTTCCGTTATCGTGAGTTTCGGTGAAAAATGCGCTGCTCGCGCGCCCCTCGTGCGAGCGCCTTGCCTGGGCGAAGCCCCGCCCGAGACAAATGAGGCGCGGATGGCGCGTTGACTAATGGCGCTGCGAGTGACCGAGCAGGCGCACGTGCGCGTGTCAACGTGCGCGCCCCCCCCCCGCCGGGGGCAGGGGGGGGATGCTCCAGATCGGGGACGGAGCTGCAGGAAGGAGAGAGCGCAGCGGGCAGGGAAGGAGTGGCAGGGGTGATGGCGGGCACGGTGCGCAGGTGGAAAGGAAAGGGGGAAGGGGGAAAAAGGGGAAGGAGACGCGGACGGGCGAAAGGGGAGAGAGGGGGGAGGAAAGTTAGAAAGTGAGAGCGAGAGTCAGAGAGCGAGAGGCGAAGAGTCAGAGAGCGAGAAGCAAAGAGTCAGAGAGCGAGAGGCAAAGAGTCAGAGAGCGAGAGGCACAGAGTCAGAGAGCGAGAGGCAAGAGTCAGAGAGCGAGAGGCAAGAGTCAGAGAGCGAGAGGCACAGAGTCAGAGAGCGAGGGGCAAAGAGTCAGAGAGCGAGAGACGGAGAGTTAGAGAGCGAGAGGCGGAGAGTTAGAGTGCGTGAAGCGGAAACATAGAGAGCATGAGGCGGAGTGGGCGAGAGAGCTGCTGGTCGAAAAGTGTCGTGGGTGGAAGTGTGGGAGGGCGATCCGAGGTCCGACGTTCTTGCGACCAAGCGGGGGGCGGCTCCCCCCCGCTGCGCGAAGCCAGGCAGGGAATAGGAAGGAAACGGAGGCGCGGCAAAACCCTTGCTGTGGGATGAAGTGCTGACAGAAGCTTCAGCAGTTCCTCTTCAAGGAGATGAAACAACGTTGAGCGGGGAACTCAAAAGCAACCTACATGTGGCTTTTGTTCTCTAAGTTTATAAATAAAAATAATGAATTAGTGATTACATGTATTCGCGCTTTTATTTACGATGTGTAATTAGTGAGTCACACAAAATCCTGTTAATGTAAATGCAAACATGAATTTAAATTTCCAATCAAATTAAATAAACAACATGTACTTATTTTTGAATTAAGCTAGTTGATCTTTATGTAAGTCAACTTAGAATTAAAGAAGTCAATGGTATTTGGCCTTAGTTTTTCTCGATTTTATATTTACACATTTTGACGTGAACAATTATTCTCTGAATACCGTCCATTTTAATAAGAGAAAAGAAATCGGAGGCCATATATATATATATATATATATATATATATATATATATATATACTATATATATATATATACACGGTGACATTTCATGACCACCGTTTTGATTTTTTACATTACAGGCAATAACGTATATCGACTTTTGACGGAATGCTACTATGCTTTTAGTATGTAGTTCTGATTTAATTTTTTAATACCCTATAATTTTTCCGAACAAATCAGATAACATTTTATGTAGAAGTAATAGTAGAATTGATATGTGAATTACGAAATTAGGGGGGAAATGTACGTCATTTTAATTAAAATATTTGTGATTTTTTTTATCCATGTCACACAGATATATCTTGTTTTTTTTTCACAGAATTAAAACTTATAATTTGATTGATTTATTAGTATTTTTCGTTTTAAACAAAATATTAATAGCACGACTCATTGAAAATAACGGATTAAAGTAATTTTTGGGACATCTTATGCAACATCGCTGTTTTGTTTGCGTTAATTTTGCAAATGAGCGCAATGATTTGCTTTTGACAACATACAATTTACATCATGAAGGCTACAAGAGATGCAATGAATTTTTCATTGCTGTGTTTTGGTATCCTGTATTGCCAGTAATTGTGTTGACATCGCTTGAATGTAATGAGATTTACATTATTAATGTAAATTGCCTTTTCATATATTCAAAAAACTACAATGTATGGAAAATATAGAATATGCCGAACGAACTTAATTATTAAGTTTTTGAATCAATGATGTCTATTCAGGATACACATTAACTTTCAAAATAGTATGTAACGATTGACCTAACATTTGTGTCGATCTTCATTTGGGGATTCATGTTTAGAGCTTTTAGAAAATTCTTAAATCTGCGGATCATTTTAGGCTAAATTCCCAAACCGATGTTTCTATTTTCCTGCAAGAATTAACTTTTCGTGCATGATTCGAAGCGCAAATTTCCTTGAAGAAAAATTGAGTTTCTTGAAGGAAATGAGAATTCTTTCGAAGTTGCGTCATGATTCTCTCTCTGAGTGTTGATGCCTTGTGTTGATCACTACTACTACTAATATGAAAACCTTATTATCGCATTTCAAATTCACTAAACGTTTTAGTAATTCCTGTGCAATCATTAAAGCGACCATTTCTGTCTGCTTGCTTTCAATTTTAATAAACAGTTACTCCTCATTCAAATAACTTTTTGAACTGCTCATTGCACTATATAACAGTATAACATACTTTTGTTGAAACGTTCTACATATGTCGATGATATAAGATCCTCTAAAATAGTGCAGCGAAATAATATTCTTATGGTAACATAAAAAAAACTGGAGGATGATGAAACCTAAGATTCCAAAATGTTGTTACCTATGAGGTTATAGAGAAGAAAACAGAATTATAAATGTATAGTCTAAAATAATAATCTAAAAAAGCGAGGATGATAATGCTTTACATCTTCCTCTAACTTACTGGCTACGGAAACTTTATACATATCATCATCTCATTCTTAATTTAATCACATTTCAGTCATTTCTTGAAGCCCCCACTAATAAAAATTGCGTTGTCTGTCTCTATTCGCAACTTTATTACTTAAAACACTTAAGATGTGCAGTTCTATGTACGCCGTCTACCATTAAATCTATGGTGTTATACATTTCGAAACTAAAGTGTATACCATTTACAGGATTAAGTTTGGATATTTACAGAAATACAGTGCATGGCATTTACAGATGTATGGTGTGACACAATTACAGAACTATACTTGATTTTTTTAACATCACGTCTCAAGGTCACGCGCGAAAGAGGAAGAGGGAAGGCAGAATAGGGAGCCGTAAAAATCGGAGCTGTAGTGACGTTGCAGCGTGGTGTGCGTCATTTACAGAACAGAGGTGACTCATCCGATGTCAACATTTCAGTTCTATTACAATAATGTCAAATTTAAAGGCAAGAAAAGCAATTGAAGAATTGAGTACAGATATTGGCACATTTGAATGTGACGGAACCAATTGGGAGCGTGGTGAAGCACATCGAAACGTGGTGGAGATAGTGGACAGACGGCCTGGACCAGCAGGCGCATGACATAGCTTACCGTGGCGCCGTTTGACATGAAGCGGCGTTGGGATGGGTGCGGTGGGATGGGTAGTGTGACGTAACGTGGCCTGTGGTGAGGTGAATTGGTGTTGCGGTGCGTGACGTGGCCTGGTGTGGCGAGTAGTGGGCAGAGATTGCCTTGGATTTAAAAGTGCATGCGGCGTGGAAGCGGACGTGGAAGTGAAAGTTGACGCGGAAACGGGCGGAAGCGGACGGGAAGCGGACGGGAAGCGGAGGGAACGGACGGAAGGGGAAGCGGGCGGAGAAGCGGATGGGGAAGCGGACGGGGAAGCGGACGGGAAGGACGGGACGGAGGGAAGCGGACGGAGGGAACGCGGACCAGAAGCGGGACGGGAAGCGGGCGGGGAAGCGGGCGGAGAAGCGGGCGGAGAAGCGGATGGGGAAGCGGACGGGGAAGCGGACGTGGATGTGGCGTGGCGTGAAGTGGAAGTGCGTGGGTATGGCTTGGCTTGGCGTCACCTAGAATGTGGGCTTGGGCTTCGGCGGGGCGTTGCGAGGACAGGGATTGACCTGAATGTGGACGTGGAAGTCGCGGTTTGGCGAGGGCGAGGGGAGGGCAGGGGGTGGGCGAGGCGAGGGCGAGGGCGAGCGAGGGGAGGGGGGCGAGGGCGCGGGCGAGGGCGTGGGCGTGGGCGAGGGCGTGGGCGAGGGCGTGGGCGTGGCGAAGCGAGCGCGAGCGCTGATATGGGGGGGGGCGGGGGGAATGACAGTGGGGCGCCTGTTGTTGCCGCGGGGCGCCGCCGCGGGGTGCAGGTCACTTCCGGCGAGCGGCGCGGCGCGGGGCCGCTTCCGGTTCGTCAGCGGAGGCCCCGCGCGCCCAATAGGAAGCACGGCCACTTACTCATCGTGTGGCCAACCCCTCCCTACACTCGCCCATTTACCACACATCGGCTCATAACATTCACGGAGGGGTTCCAGTAGTTGGCAGATTGTTTGTCTCAGAATGTTTTTGAAAAAATGAAGAAACGTAATGATTTAAACATGCTATGATTTATTACTAGGCTAAATACATATTTGTGGGAGAAGACAAATGGTGAATGATGACGGAAGACAACTCTAGTAAAGTTTGGTATGCGATACACATCAGTAACATTTACACAATGATCATCAAAGTCAGTTGGACTTATACCTGTGTTTGTAAACAGTGATACATTAATAATGAGGAACACTGAGACATTTGATGCTTCTCAGATTCACAAACAACATCTTCAGATGTTGTTTGTGAATCTGAAATGTTGTTTGTGTTCCAGAAGTAGTAATACAAGGTTTCACAATGGCTAAAGAAAAGACAACTGGCAATAACTGAAGGCGTAGAGGATTAACAATGATTGTAACAGACACGTCAGAAAGAAGTGAACATAAAACTAAGAGAAACCGTAAGGACACGAAAGGATTTAAACAAAAATAAAGCTTTGAATCAAATTGGCAGTGAAAGTGATGAAGGTGAAGTTATTCTGGAAGATTCATCAGATTATTATGATGTTCTCCATTTCGTTCCTGAACGTGAATATGTTAATGTCGAAAACAGGGAAAGACTACCGATCATAGGTGATTGTGTTTTAGTGAAGTTCAAGACAAAAATAAAATGCATTATAAAGAGCAGATTCTCTCTGTAAATGAAACATTTGAGTATGAAACTGTTTTATAGTAAAAGCTTGAAGCCACAAAACAGATTTTTGTGCATGCTTTTCCTGTCATTTCTTTCATTCATAGGGAATGGATAAAATGCTTTTCCCTGACCCACAACATATGGATAAGATGGCAACATATGGCAAGGTAAAGAGACAATAATATTGTATTTCATTCCCTATTGATGTTCCTTTTTGTGATGTTCGCTACGAAGTATGAAAAAGACCTATTGTTCCCACTAGTCCGGTTCCATTGTTTCAACCATCAGATTGTCAAAGGGTACGGGGAGACAATTTCATTTCGTTGTATGGAAAGTCAGGTAATGTCAAATACTTATGTATGGCATGAATACCATATACAAATTTGAGGATATTTATGTTTTCAGTAACTAATTTTTATACAATAATCGCGTCTCACTGTTCCCTCTTTTCCTCTACATGATTGCTCAATTTTAATTGTTTCTTCATGTCTTCAATATTATTTAATATTTATTCACTCACATAAGGATTGATTGTCAATTTTGAGATAGACGATAATTATGTTACAACGACGCAGCATTTATATCTGCAGTTGTGTCGGTTTTTCTTTCAACACAATTCACAAGTCACAAAAATCGTTACCTCTACTTTGAATGTATGTCTACTAAAAATGTCGATAATGTTAACTGAATTATTTGCCATGCGTTCTCCAGACTGGGAAGCAAAGTTTTGTCGAAAAGCAATTCAACTGCACATTTAAACATCTCATAGTTGCGGAAACACCACTTGTTATCTGTATCGCTCACAGAGGATAAACACAAGTTTTCCTTTCCTCCGTCGCCTCCTCGGCAACAAACTAGTTTGAAGACGGCGCGCGCGGCGGGCGCCGCCTTAAGGGCAGACGCCCACGCAGAATAAAATTTATTCCCCGGAGTGTCCGTAACTATTAAGCCAACTTGCGAGGCCCCGGGCGTTGCCTTGCCTCCGATAACGCCCCGCCACCGGCGCCCTCCCCGCCAGCCCCGCCCCCGCCGTTCCCTTCCACACCGCCCTCCTCTGCCGACCCATCCATCCCCGTCCCAGACAATACCGTCCCCACCATCGCCGTTCCCGCCTCCACCTCCCCGCACCGCCTCCACGCCTCGCCCCCACCGCCCCCCCGCGTCCCTCCAACCGCCTCCCCCACTGCCCACCCCCCCCCCCCCCCCCGCCCCCCCCCGTCCCCCACCGCCTTCCCCGCCACCCCCCCCCCGGCGTCCCCCACCGGCGTCCCCGCCACCGGCCCCCCCACCGGCTCCCCGCCACCGCCGTCCCCGCCACCGCCGTCCCCCCCCTTTGCCACCGTCGTCCGCACCACCTTTTCCTGGTCGACACCAACGCACCCGCTACCTGCTGTTACCCCCGCTATCGCTCCCAATACCCTGAGCCACCCACCCTATCTCCCCCTGCCTGCTGCTCTCTTCGCTTGCGCTCAAACTTCGCCGCGATAAATTCGCTGTTGATGCCCTGAGCTGCGAGCGGTAGTGGAGTACGAAGCCGCGGGGGATGGTGATAGCGGTGGCGGTTGTAAAAAGGGTAATGACAGCGGTGCCGTATTGTTATTCAGTGTAAAAGATGTGTTCCATTGTACCTGACATTTTCTCTGTTACACACTCGACCAGTGCATCAATGTTGTGTGTCCAACATTGTATTACTGGTAAATAGATTGGATTATGTTTACTTAAAGTTCACATAATTGGGAAGGAACTGAGTCGAACAATTTTCAATTACATGAAGTGAAAGGATTTCGCTCGAAGTGTGCTTCACGACTAGTCGTGGTGTGTGGTCCGTTCTCGTTTCCAGCACCTGTCTGTTCTGAGGTCGATTTCGTCGATGGGAGCGGGGCGCCCTCATGCGTGTGTATCCGTCAGCGGGACGGGGGGAGCCCTCACCCCCCGACGTGACAACGGATGCTCCTCAGCGCAGGTGGCGCCGCGCTGACGGACGTTCCCGGGAGTCAACGCCTGCAGATCTGCTCGCGCGAAGCCTGATGACAGCCACCGCACACTCCTCACCTTTCGCTTCTTCCGTCTGCCGAATAGATGACTAACTAGAGGCCGGATTTTTATGTAATTACGTATTTTTTGTCTTTCTACTTACCGCTCTGAAAATTTTTATCTTGGCGAATTGTCACCGTCCTAACGCAATATCCAATTTTTCTTACATATTTTACATATTTGGTGCGATATTACATAGTTTACATTTTTCTCCTAAGCATATCCAATTTTTTATTATTATTATTATTATTATTATTATCACTATTATTATTATTGGATGCTACTGCGTACTCTACTCGAGCTACATACGCTACCTGAAGACGCGGTCGGATATTCACAGTTTGGCGCTCCTGCTTCAGTCAAGGCGGGAAGTGCGCGTCAGCGACAGCTCATTTTCTTCTTTAGGTGCGAAAAGTATCATCGACGCCGTGTTCCGCGATCTTCAACCTTAATTTCCAAGAAAATGTGGTAATCGCCGTAGTGAAACACTTTGAGGAGAATATTCTATGCAGCTGTGATTGTTTGCTGGTCATACGATTGCTTCTATTGTGAAGGTTTTACTACAGATGGGAAAGTTGTATGGCGCAAGTATGCATCACTTGTGCTTTCCAAATGAATTTTAGAAGTTTGGAATGTTTTTAACATTTGTGTAGGAATTTTTTTATAAAAATGAATTCGTATTACGTAAATGTGTTTATAATTAGAGTATTTTAATATTGCATGGTATATCCGATTTTGCATATTTATTACATATTCTTACTGTTTTCATTACATATTTATGTACATATTGTGACATACCAATATTTCGGACCTTGTATTGCGTCACATTTATTGTAAACAGGGTGAATTATAAGGATAGACATTTGTAAATATGGCGGCATAGCAACGGTAGACGAGTTGTCGTCAAGGTCAACAAACTTCATTGCTTTGAACCACGGGGCGCGGCTAGTTGACGAAGTAAACTGTTTGGGGATTGGCCGAGAAAGCAATGACAGTCTGGGGCGCGGCTAGTTGAATTTGTAGTTTGCTGAACTTTAATATTTTAAGTATACGTGTAGAAAGAACTGGGAACTTTTACAAGGAGAATTAATTAAGTCTTATCAATTTATGAGGCGGTGAGGGTCAGTGACTTGAATACACTTGTGCCAGAACAGAAGAAGAGAAGATGGTATTTGGATCTGGAGCCATCGACACCGGGAAAGATTGAAAATGGTTCTACGCGGCGACATCGGTCAATAGCATGCAAAGACGGGTACTGCAATATAAGGTTTGAGACTGGTCATGACCAAAGTTTTGTATTGTTAACAAAGAACATTGAATAAACTTACAAGTTTCTGTGAATAGAAAAGATTATTTTCATTTAGCTAATTCCAGCAAATGAGTAGCTAGAAATGTATATTTGCTTTTCAGATTCCTCGGTCACAGTACAGATGGCAAATCGAATAATCGGCTATTAGTAGGCAATAGCGGTTATTTCTTATAAGACTCATCGACGCAGTTAGCCGGATATTAATTTAATGGAAATAGCAGTTGAAGAGTAATTTTAATAATTGAATTAACGTAATCTTTTCCTGGCGCCCATATTCTTATATAAATTTGGAACGGGTTCGTTAAGGGGGAAATTAAATTTAAAAATTAAATCAGACTTTGTTTCAATATTTTGACGTTTCCTACTACATATTTTCCGGTCTCTAGTAGTAACCCCTCTTCGCAGATGGGGCACTTGTGGCGGACAAAAAATACTAGCTTGTTCCTCTTTAATATATACGATGAATATTCGCGTTACCAGCCCACACCGATAGCGACGAGCGTTGAGGGTGCTGCCAGGCGAATGCGCTGCATCCCGCTACACAGCAAGTCCCGAAAGTTCAATGAGTGTGTAAATAAAAGATCGATTATTCTCAAATTTATTTTATTCTTTTTACTGTGTACTTTTACCCCCCTCCCTGTTCCAACACACAAATGACGTTTCAAAAGTTTTGGGCGTAATCTAGAAATGTCATTTTAAATATGTTTTTTAAATGGTCTACCCCAGCATTTTGAATTTTGAAAACTAATTAACATCGCCTCCTTTCATGGGTGTCTTTAGCTATGGAAATAACAAAATCCGCTGGTAGCAGATAAGGATAAATTGTGAAGAAAACTGAATTTGTGCGAAGTGTATAGAGGAACGTGCAAAAAGATTGTAGGAAATATATAGAAATGTGTGGGTGAACATGAAGGAGAATATGCAGTAAAACTGACTGAAAACTGAATAGAACATGTTTAAAGATCATGGGGTTGGTCGTAGGGTCGTGTGGGCAATCGTATTGGCAACACAGGGTTAATAATTTGCGATGCATGTTAGGTATAGGTCAGAATCATACGTGAAATACAGAAAGCATATGTAACTAGAGGTACTGCAGAATGACTTTCTCGTAGAACATCTTTCTAATATCCTTGATGTGAACTGGCTTTAAGGACTTGCTCCATTCTCTGGCCAGCTGCCATCGATCGTCGCCCAAAGTACAATTTTTTACATTTTCTCAACTTTTTGGTTTCTTAATCGTTCAACCAAAATATTACCTTAAGAATATTAACAAACATTAAAACATCGTTCTAAATAAAAAAATTTCATTGAAAAATATGAAGCCGTTTCTAAGTAAATGGGGATTAAGCATTACGGTAAATGCGAAATTTTATTCCCAACAGGAATCTACTGAGTTTTCGGAAAACTTCATTTGAAGTCATTTGAAGCTCTTCCACTCACAACGATGGAAATGCGCATATTAACGGCGTGAGACATATTTAAAAAAAATCATTTGTGTAATTTTTGAAGAAACAAAAGACTACACCAAAATCAACTTTACGTCATTTTAAACAATATTATTGACAGTATCCGTTACTAAAAGAAAATTGGATAAATGTTTGAGAAAATGGCGTTTGAGAGTTTCTAAAAATGTAGACATTTGAGCTCGTTTCCAGAGAAAGCTTGAGTTTCCGAGAAACTTTAGATGACATTATATAAAGCACACGTATCATAAATATAATATTGTGACGAAATTGTCTCTAATATAAATATTAGTGACGTGAGAGACAATCAAAAAATGATTTTGTAACTTTTGAAAAAACAAAAGAACAGAGCAATATGGCGTTTATGCCGTCGTATAGGGTACATTTGGCACTACCCCTACCAAACATTTAAAGAAAAATGATGGAGCCGTTTTAGAAAAAATCTTGTTTTTGTTATTTTTTTAAAACTGAAAATATTGCACACAAACTACTAACATTTTCAAAAAATTCTTTATGACCTTTCTGTGTTTTTTATAGAGAATTTTCATTAAAAAATGTATTATAACCTAGTTTTATAATTCAAATATCAATATATCAATGACATATGTTGAATCTGGCAGAAACTCTCTCAAGAAACGTAAGATTTTCGTAATCATATTTTCTGTGTCTTAACCCCTCTACAAGCTTTGATATTGTGAGATTGCTCGTTGAATACATCAGTATTTATTTGTTTAAGTTTGCTCTCTAGCACAATGCGGTTTCAAAAAAAATAGTATTTATGTACGTTTCTGTCCCCTTTCATTATCCCTTCCCCTAATTTATCCAAGAGGTCGACCCTGTTCTTTGGTCGCACGAACAACAAACGAATCATGGGCATGAGAACGCACTGCTTCCTAAGCAAACAGCCCAAAGGGAATACGAAGGTCTCTTTGACATCGGCAGGAGCCAGCACGCGCACAGGCCTAATGACATATGCGCATCACGTCATGGCGAGTACGCCCGTACTGAACGTGAATAAACATAATCAAAGGAAGTTCCCTCGAAACGACCCACGCACAAGCGTACTTCGTCTGTGCGCGCTCATTAATTTCCTACATGGCGAGGCTCTTCGAGTGCGGATACGGCCTGAAGAGTGCAGCGCACATTGAATGAACGTCATATGTAAAGTTATTATTATACATTTAACGAGAAAAATAGGTATTAACATTTTCTCACAGCGATTGAACGATATTGACATGTACCTCTGAGAAGCTGAAGCCTTAAGGTTCTTTTTGAATTATTTTCATCTGTGGGCAATCGGATCTTCCGTTGTCTCACATGACTCACATTGGCTGAGATCAGTGTCTCAGGTGACTACGATCCGAGAAATGTTGATCCTCAATGTTATGACTATGTATTGCTAAAAGGAGTTTGAGGAGGTGTAAGGTGAAATATCTAAACACAGGATAACATTTTAGTCATTTTTCGATCGCTTTTAAGTTCTATTTATGTGTAAAGCCTCAATACTTTCGAATTTCTTGTAATTCAGGATGCATCTGTTGGCTGTATTGAAACTATTTTTGTAATGTTAAACTCTGCCATTATTACTTATTTGCCCAATAAACAGGGAAGCAAAATTTTCCTCAAGTAGTAGGTCTCATAACATTTATTTAAGGAAAATATCTGAAATTAAACATTTTTACACATCACTTTTTGAGGGTTTTGACCTTACAACCTGTTACACTAAGACCTAAAATTATGGTGGAAGTTTTAAATATCTTTTTATATTTTCTTAATCTGTGAATACATAAATACCCACTTCAGTTTAATATGTTATTGGGCATAATCTAGGAGTAAATGAATACAATAGATGAGAAACCAATATCAAGAACAGTTTTCTTGGTAAATCGTAATATCCTACAAAATATGTGATGATTGGTTGACTGTGATTACGGATGCATCAACTAATACGGTCATTATTCTTGTAAGTGTAGTGCATGATTTTTTCATCGGGAGGGGTTGGCGATGTTCCACCACTGGATGGCGAGATCCGGCTCCGACCTACCGACGACTAGCGGGGTTTTCTCCACCAGCGGGACACCGTCCCAGCCGGGACAAGTTCGAAGTCCCCGACCGGTCTCCTGGCATGTATAGTAGTGCAGTGCTTGTTAGAGTAAGTGTGTGTGTGTAAGGAGTGAGGATAGGAAAAGGAAAATGAAGGAAAGATCGCGCCCGGTCCGTGGCCCATTTGTTAGAGTACTACTCCGGCATTCACCTAGTGTTTGATAAAAAAAACACTGAAAACTACCGATCAGAGCAGCCGGCCGCTAGAATTCTCCTCCAGACAGCAACTGGATTGAATGAAGCTGACAAGCTAGTGTCGATAATCTGGCCGGCGTCGGGACTCGAACCTAGGACCTCCCGACCAGAAGCACTACAGTGACATCATTTTATGCACTGAGCCATCGCTCCCGATTACAAACAAAAGGTGAATATCATCATGCAAATGCTGAAACTGTGTTGGAAATTCATTTTTAACCTGAAAATCACTCGAAGCTGTCTTGCAACGTACGCCTTCGCCGGGGCTGTCGCATGGGCTGGCGGTTGCTTCGCCTCCCAATTTCCCTAATTACTTGACAGCACGGGAACTCGTTCGTGGGGCTCTGAATAATTCGGCAGGCAGCCGCCAGGCGGCGCTGGTGGCGCGTCCGTTCCTCCACGAAATGATCGCCTCGCTGCGCTGCGCTGCCCTGCAATCGAAGGCCTTCAATAATTCGCCCCCGGACATCGCGCGCGGGACGGGCCGCGGCAGAGAACGGGCGAGCGCAGCGACGGAAATACGCATGGGACAGGTCGCCTTCCATTACCATGCTGCCCCGAGTAGCAAGGTTACATTTGAAGATAAGATAATGTCTGTGGGTTCAGAATCTCATCTTGAAAGGTTCGGTAATCTTTGCGCTTTTTATTCAGTGTACGGTGTATTAATGTCACTTTAATAATAATAATAATAATAATAATAATATAATAATAATAATAATAATAATAATAATAATAATAATAATAATAATAATCAGAAGAAGAAAGCGTAATTATGTTAACATGAGTAATTAGTTCTTTAGAATCCAGAAGATTTTCTCACTATCGAATATGTGCTTACACCCAAGCATGGGAATTTATATAATTATATAACAAATATAGAATTGATTTGATGCTATTTTTTATTGGTTATTCAAGGTCGCATCAACTTTTAGGTCATTAGCGACCATTTTTTATGGTATTGTTTTGTCGTATGATCATGATCAAAACTGAGAAAGTATAAAAATTGTTCCAACGGAGTTTGAAAAATGCATGCATGAGTTTCACTCACAGGAATAGGAAACAAAATGCATTTTGAAAGTTGTGTTTTCTAGAATAAGAAGTAGCGATACCATTGTCTATAGTGTACACTTACATTCATATTGTGGGGAAGGTTGCCTTTACAGGCGCACCACTTCACTGCTCCTTTACCACTTTCCGCCTTCCCAACTCTTCCCAATTCTGGGCTCTACCACTCGACCATCTCATCCCACACCCACCCCACAGCCTCACCAAGGCCACGGCTTCACCAACGGCACGGCTCCAACGGCTTCACGGCCCCACAGCCTTCACCAAGGGCACGTACATAACAGACGTACAGTGGGACTTCATCTTTATGCACCCTACCGAATCCCACTCCATCTGCACCCACTCCACACCAACGCAAACCCGCCCGACTCTCTAACTCGCTGCCGACTTCGCTGCAACAATGCTGCCAGCCTGGCAAACCTGATTGATTGATTGATTGATTGATTGTTTACAAGCACGCCCTCTGCTATGTATTCGAGACCAATTGGTGTTCTGAATGTTTTATCTCGGTAGTTACCGGTTTTCTTCCCCATTTGACAGGGAGACCTATCGCCAAAACTCACTTCGAATTGGCGCAGATTTACACCTTTAGGTATCTCTCCCAGCGGGGCGCCGCCTCAACTGGAACTAGCTCTAAGGGTCTCCTGTCACGTGTTATGTATATTATAGATCTGTGTTTAGTTCATGCTGTAGTGTGTATGTGTGTGTGTATGAAAGGGAGGAGAGGACCAGAAAGAATAAGAAAAGATCGCGCGCGGTCCATGGCCCGTTTGTTAGGTTACTGCCCCAGCTTTCACTTGGTACTGATTGCATAAGAAGCGAATAACTACCAATCAGAGCTACCGGCCGCTAGAAGTCTTTACTAAAAAGTGAGTGAATTCACCTCAGCAATGTAGTTGGCAAGAGAACTCCGCCGTCTTCGGGACTAAAAATCGAATATCTTCCGGAGTAGAGCCTCTGCAGTCATCGGCAATGATGACTAAGATAAATTCAGTCGGTCCCATGGACGGTGTCCTCACGCACCGCCACCTCCGCAGCCGCCTCCGTCGCCTAATTCGCCGCCGACTTCAATTGCCAATTTGTCGTTGCCACCGCCTCCGCCGCCGCCGTCACATCAGTCGCTGACCGCGCTGTGGCCAGGGCTGCAGCACCGCGCCCCGCCCGACGCCCCCGCCCGACGCCCCCGCCCCGACGCCCCCGCCCGACGCCCCCGCCCCGACGCCCCGCCCGACGCCCTGCTGGCCCCGTCACCCCGCCGCTCCCGCTGCCCCCACCGCCACGGCCGCCCCTGCACCCTGCTGCCCCTGCCGCCCCCAACCGCTCACCTTTTCTGTCACCGCCAACCCTCGCAGCATTCCGGTTTGACGCCGTTGCCCCGTCCGTCACATCACATCTTTCCACCACACCTCTTGCTCACTTCTCTAACGACCTCCCCACTCTCTACCCCGCGCCCCGCACCTCCAACTTACGCTTTTTGCCCCCTTCCCCTTTCCGACCCCGCCCCTTCCGCTCGCCCCTGTGGAGGGTCACAGCGGCACTGCATCATTCACGCTGCGCGGCCGCTGTCATTTCTGAGTCGGCGCCGCCGCCTCCCGTCGAGCGCGGCATCGAGTATCGATTGTCGCCGCACGAGCGCCCTCTGGGAGGCGCGGGTCGAAGGAAGCACCGGCCCTGTGCCCTCCGGGGGAGAGGGAGGAGCCCTGTTGTTATCGGGGCATAAAATTTGTCATCTTGGGCCGAATGGACGCCATAGCCCTCGCTCGCGCCGGGACCATGAGAGAGAGGCGGCTTGATGGGCGGTGACCTACACGCTGCACGACGTTTCGCTTTGTGAACCGTAAGACGGTTAGGGCTCGTATCCACTTATAAGTACTATGTGTTCCATACCTCAGTGTACACAGTAGATACCTAAAAGTAAGAAGAACAACAACGACATAGGACAACTACAATCTTATGTCGTGAAGTTAAGGAATAATGATGATAATGATGACGATAATGGTACTAATAATATTAATAATAATATTAATATTAATAATAATAGTAATAATAATAATATAATAGTATTTACCAAACTTTATTTATGATAACCGATACAGACCGTACAGCAGAATTATAGTACTATTAATATGTTTTGTACATATATATTTTAAATTGGTTTCGATAAATTTCATATATTTCAAATCAGATATATATTATTTTATACGTACAAAAGATAAAGACAAATTATAAGTAATGTACAGCGACATGATACAAATATTAATAGTACTAATTATTTAAAAGTTATTTTTCGATTATTTCTATAAATCAGCAGCTTTTATTCTCCAAAAATGCTGGTTATTCTGAGTACTCAGAACATTATTTGAGCACTTAGAACATTCGATTCTATAAGCAATTCAAAATTGCAAGTATGGCGGCTTTGTATTGTTTTTTTTTCAGCGTATTAGTTTGGCTGAGTGCTTTTGTGGAATGGGTTTCAAAATTATTTTTGTTGCGAATTTATTTTTGAGCAAAAGTACGCGAGTCGTTACTGTACAAAATAAAACCATTATACTAGAATGATGTCAGTGTATTTTGTATGCAATGTCGCGGAAAAATGTTTCAGATTTCAAAGGTGTGTATACGAGTTAAAGGTGATAAATAAATACGTGTTTGGAATTTTCTTAAGCGAAGTTACACACGTGTCATTTGCTCCTGTAAGGCAGGCAACTCCACAAGCACGATTGAAGAAGGTATACGCAGATACACGAACTCTCCTTGCGTCAGAAGGTCATCTGCCAGTCACTTTTGTATGGGAAGTTACATAACAAACAGGGACAAAAGTTATATCTGCAACTTCGTTTTACGAAATTTTCTAGGACATGTTCATTGTCAAAATGTGATCACCATCGAACCCTCTATATAAGCTGGAAGTTTATTTTGTTGAAATTAATTTCTTCTTCTTCTTTCTTTTTACATACATACATACATACATACATTTATTTGAACTGCAATTGGGTATGACCCGGTGGCAGTTAATTAGCAATAATTACAATAATAATAACACTTAACATTAATAATAACAACAATATTAATAATAACGATATTAAAATAATAACAATAATAATAAAAAACAGTACAAGGAACATTAATCCTATCACTAATTTTAAAGTATTTAACAAATATTTCAACTCGTATGATATATAAAAATTATAATTATATGGGTGTTTAAAATTTAATACAACTACATAAATTTTTAAAATTTATTTTTTTTAATTTCATTGACCCGGTTCATAAATTAAACTCCGACACTGCACTGCACAACACTCCTACACCACTACACTACATACACTCACTAATACACTACATACACTCACTGTTTTGCTTTGATTTAAATGACCAGCCTTCATCGCACTTCACCCCTTCAAGCACTTCAACTTCCCCACCCCGCCTTTAAATGTCTTTTCTATCATATTTTCTAACTTTTTCTAAAACTTCGGACACTTAGGGAAAGGTTTTAAAATTGCGGGAAAACTTTCCCAATTTTTTTGTTTGTTAAAAAAGGAAAATTTCCCCAAGATCTGAATTTTTTTTCCCTTGTTCGTTTTTAGGATGTTTCCCGAAATAATTTGGTTTTCTAGTCTAACCTAAATTTTCCCCTTAAAACTGTTTGACCTACTTGATTTATAAAGGGAAAAAGCCTCGCCCTTGTTCTTCCATTTCTGGGGTTCCATCCCTTTTTTATCGCGTTAGTTCTGTAGGTAAACTTTTTCCCTTTTTTTTGATTCTATCTAGTTTTTTCCGGGTGCGACTTTCTGTATGGACCCCAACATCCCTCCGTATTCCATGAGGGCGAACCAAAAAAATATGCTAATTTTTGGTTTGCAGGCTTTCTTTAAATTTCGCATTCAAAATGAAAAGACCTTTTTCCCTAATACCCGGGTTTTTATGCTTCTCCCCCCCTAATTTACTATCTATGTGAATGCCTAAATATTGCATGATGAGACTTTTGGGATGATGACCTCACCTAAACGATAGTCGGGTTTCCCTCTAATTTCGTCCCCCCCCGCGTTATTGTTTTGCTTTTCGATCCTTTAAATTTCCCCATGTCTTTTTTTCAGCCCAACCCGTAAATTTCTAAATCCTGCTGAAATATTTGTTCGTCAGCGCCTTTTGTTTTTTCGGTATAAAACAAATCGTCTGCAAAAAAACGCATTTTGTTGTATGTTAACGGGGAATCATTTACGTACGCAAGAAAAGTAAGGGCCCCTATAATTTCCCTTTGGGAACCCAAGAAAAAATAACCGTAGTAAAAAACAGTGCCAATTGAACTTTTTTTTCCCTGTCTCTAAATTCGCTTACCCATTCCTCGATAAATTTCCCTAAAATTAATAATTTCTGATAATGGTTATGCGGTACTACGCGAATGCTTTCGAAAAGTCGATTAGGGTCATCCACCCCCACCCCGTCAACTTGTCAGCGATCGCAAGAAAACGATTTGGCTTTCCAAATATTTACTTCTAAAACCCTTTGTCTGAAAATCCAGTTCCTTTTTCCCTTGGGCGAATTCCCGGCTATTAAATCCTCCTTATTTTGCATACTACGATGTGAGCGATACGGTCTAAAATTAAAAATTTTCGTTTTATCCCCTTTTTTTGAAAATAGGGACCACTAGTGTCTTAATCGTCTGGGCTTGCATTTTGATTGAAACATTGAATAATCTTAACAAATACGGCAATACTGCCTCCCCCCGGGTTTTAATAAAATCTGTCAGATGCCGCGGTCCGCGTGTTTTTCCGTTTTCAGTGATTTTATACTTTTGGGGAGTTCCTGCGAAGCTTGAACTGGTTTTCTTTTGGGAAAATAATGAACTTGCTCCTGCCCCCTTTTTGGTTTGAATATTGATACAAAATCGCGTTGAACGTTTTCTCCGGCGCCGTCAATGGCGCGTTATCTGCGTCAAATTTCCTGAATTTCTTCCTTTTTCCCCCCGGCGTCTGGGACATATTTGTAAAGTCGACCAATTATTTCTTCCTGTCCCCAAATTTTTTTAAAAAATAATTCATGCAATTTTCTTTTTTTTTAATTCCTGTAAATTTTGTTATCATGTCAGCAATCGCGATGTCTCCTATTAAACTAGTCTAACTTTTCTCTTTAAACGCCGTACCGCCCCGTTATAAATTCAGGATCAGGATTACTTTTCGTTTTTTGCAAGGAACGAACATTAACTTTTCTACGTTTTTTAAAAACCCCCCCCATTGTTCCTCCATCCCCCTTTCTTTTTTAAAAAGTAGTCGTATTTTCCTTAAAAACTACGTAAACCTTCGACGTTTTTTTTCTATATTTGACTATCGTTCCTTTCACCTTGGTCGCGTAATTACTTTGTTTGTACTTACCATCACTGCTTTGTGGTCGCTAATCCCCCTGAAAGACGTGCAAAAAAGGGAACATTTCTGCAGGGTGAACAGGAAAAATTTCCCAAAATTGCGCTCTGCCGCGTGGGTTTCGACTACCGCGTTAAACCCTCTCCCATCTAGTCGATTGACGCGCTTTGAATTTTCCTGTCGCCCCTCCTTTCCCGTTGCGTCGGGAAAGTTTTTTGCCAGGGCAAGAATAGAACGACCGTTTTTTGTTTTCCACCCCCTACCGTTTCATCTAAAATTTCATAACCGTCGTTTGGGGGCCGAAAACAATAATTTCCACAATTATCTGTACGTCAATTTCCATTCCCAACATTTCAAAATTGTTACTAAAAACTATTAACTATTAACGAGGTCTTGACGCAAAAAAAACGCCCCCCCTCTTGTTTTCTATCTCTTCGATATAATTTTAACCTAAATTAAAAATTTTAGAAATTTGCTCCTCATCTGGTAACCACGTTCGTCCCCATCCATATCTGGATCCATTTCAACTAAGTTAAACTCAATGGTTTATTAATTTACTTCGACAGTTTACCTGCAAAATCGAAAACCCTTCCTCACCTGAACTATCTGGTCGCCGCCGTCGTCGCCCTTTTTCCGCCGCGCCACGGGCGCCGCCGTCGTCGCCGCCGTCTCGCCGCCTCGTCGCCGCCGTCGTCGCCGCCCTCTCCCCCCGTCGCGTCGCCCCTTTGCCGCCGTCGCCGCCGTCGCCGCCTCGCCCCCGTCGCCGCCGTCGCCGCCGTCGCCGCCGTCGCCGCCGTCGCCGCCGTCGCCGCCCCCGTCCCCCCGCCGCCGCCGCTGCGTCTCCGCGGTCTCCCCTCTCCACCGTCCCCCGTCACCGCTGAATCTTCCCCCCACCAGGGAAACCCCCAGCCCCGCTCCTTCGCCATTGCCCGCCATTCGACCGCAGGGCCAAGATCAACGGGCATTCACAGCGTCAACGGGGACCGGAGGGGTGCAGAACTCACAACTCTGGGTGAGGCCACTGGTGCCGCCACGCCCCTCCGGTTGGGGGGACCCTTTGCCTAGGGGGGCTCTCCGAGATCCACCCGTTTGGATCCACAAAAGGGGAATCCGAGCGCTTTTTAAAAGTCCCTGGGCGTTCCCCGCGACTTTTGGGAAAACATCCCCGGGGGCGAATGACACCCCGGGCCTTTCGGGCGGATGGAAAACGCTTTTCCGTCCCCCGTTCAGATTTGCCCGTTAGGTAGTCAAACGACGACATCTCCCAAGGTTGTTAGAGCCTGTGAAGTGACAGTGTCGGGGCTTCCCATCGCTGGCTTCTTTTGCAATTTCATTCTCAACGCGGATTCCCGGGCATTTACCGAGGTTTGCGTGACCCACGTGACGCACAATGAGTCCCGAACACAACACACTTTTTGGGGGACCCCCCACGGTTTTTTTTTGGGCCCCCACAACAGATGCGTACTTGCGATAATGTTGCCGTCGCCGCCTACCCGCCGGGGCCGGCGGCGCGGCACCGAACCGGCGCGGCAGCGGGGGCCCGAGGGCCCCAGCTCGGGACTGCTGTGGTCGGCTGTGCCACCGTCACTGCCCCTTCCGTTGCGGCCCTGCTGTCACCTCCATCTCTGTCACCCTTGTTGCTGCCTTCAGATTTTGCGCTCCCGTTGAGTGGCAGAAAGTTTCGCCGTCACCTTCAGAATTCCGTCGGAACGCGCCGTTCATCGCGCAGCCCACCCCCGCCGTTACAACACTCGACGCACCTCCCCGGAAAATCTACTGGTCCCCCGTCGCGTGGACACCGGGCCAAAATTTATCTCGACGCCCCCAAAGATTCCGGGGGCGGGCAACAACGCAAAGCCCAGAGAAGGAGCAGCAACGCACCCCTTTTTCCCGCACGCCCCCACGCGGGACCCCCGATGCGGGCCCGGACCCTGCGTCGCGCCCCCAAAACCCTATACCTGGGCGAGGATCCCAAAAAAAACGTCCCCTCCACAACGTCAGACGCAGACTGTGACTTGACGTGACTGTTGTTTTTTTTTCTTCTTCTTCTTCTTCTTCTTCTTTTATTATTATTATTATTATTATTAAACAGTGTGTAACATTTATTCTGAGACACATATATTTCTTTAATTTCCTTCGGTGAGCTAAGGTTTTGTGGTGTCATATTTTTCTCATTTATAACCATATCGATCATCATACGTGGCAACGAAAGTTCAACGTACTCTACTATTTATCATGAGCGCCCACCTGCAAACATGTCACATACGTCAGTGATAAAGAAACAAGAATTATAAAATATATTTGAAGCGATTTGTTGTATGTATTATTGGCTTTTGTGACGAATTGCTCGCGTTTTGTAGTATTGAACATCTTACGCATTTACAACGAAAGATAATTCCCTTGTTTTGTTTCCTTCAATCCGCATTGGCATGTTTATTACAATAATACGAAAAGAAATTTTTATAATTATGTTTAAAAATAAGGTTTATGGTTTTAAATACAGCATGTGAAATAATTGAACTGTATATAGTAAATGTGATGAAATTAATCTTTCAGGATTTGAATCTTCATGTGTCAGATTAATTTTGGGAAATGCTTCATATATAGGATACAAGATTCTCACTTTACATAACAAATACTAGCGATCAATGAAGATTGGTTCTTTGATTGTGATTGAAACAATACATGTAGATTATTATTTTATGATTCCATGTACATTAATATTCGACAGTAACACAACATTGGAATAATGAAAGAATTCTAGTTTGAAATAAATTTGTTGGTGAAGTAAGAGTCCCTTCAGAAAAATATCTTCAAACAAATCATGCATCAGATTTATTTTGCCCTCTTTAGATATTAGATTTAGAATCACAATAAAGTATTTAATTGTTTGGCTGGAATCTCCATCATTTCTTTATGCGTCTCGTATTTCTTATACTTTAGAGATATATTGAAAAATAATTATTTTGATTTATGAGAGAACATTCATTCCATCAAGATATTCAAACATAGTTCCTCTAGGTTTTTATTTTTGTACAAAATCCTAGTGACGTTTAGTCAGTGACGTGTGTCACCATCGTGTGTGTGTCGTGTAACGTCACAATCGCATTGTGCCCTCTACAAACACCGCCAGTAAGTGTGGTGAGAGGGGTTTTGCCGCTGCTCCACTGGCTAACGTTGCGTGACTTACGTCACGCAATGCACGAACAACGGATTTCGAATTTCACCGGGTGGCGATGTTGGTCTCCCACGTGACAGACCTGCTCACCCGCGACGCCGCCGATCACCAGGCGTCTCCATGCAGCGTGCGCCGCCACCAATCAGCAATGGATCACTCGGCAGCGCTACTCCTATTTACCTCTGGGTCTCCCTTTCGGCGGGAGCTGTGATACCGGAGGGGCTGGGCTGCATCTTCGATGTCGACTGTTTCCCCACGTGATGCAAGGGAATATCGGTATATTTAATCTCTTAGATTAACGTGGAGCGGGGAAGGGTGAGGGGCGTGGAGGGCCGTCGCCGTTTTAATTACGGATATGCGAAGCGAGCGCTGTGCGGGGCGGGGAGCGAAACAAATCTGCGGCGGCGAGGGGGGCGGGGCCCTGTCCCTCCGCCCACCGGAGCGGAGTTTAAATTCGCGCTGCCTGGGTAATCAGGGCTCAAAGGGCGGCGAAGGGCCGAGGGCCGGCGACGGCGCCCGTAACTGCTGACAAATTACTGGAATTAAACGGAGCCGGCAAACACGTCCCTGCGCCCTTGAGGCCGCTGCAAAGGCCTCGCCCTGCGCTGCCCTGCCCTGCCCTGCGCCCTAAAGCCGACCTCGCCGCGCAGCCGGACGCCGGGCGGCGACGCGACGTCCTAATTTCTTTAAAAGGCCATGTCTTCGCTTCGCCCGCAGCCTTAAATCCCACCAATCGTAGTAAAAGGCGGGGCTGGCGCCCGCGACCCAACCCCCCCCAAGGGGCCAGGAATGGCCGGCCGGCGAGGGTTTTCGGGGAAAGCGACTACACTTGTCACATGAGACATTTGAGGAGGTATATGCTTCCACCCCCAACTTGTGATGGTGACCACGAGGGCGTTTGCCAGACGTATGTCTCGGTTAAGGTTTCTGTGACGGTAGAGGCTTAAATGGGAGGCGAACCACTTCTTCTCCCCCGTCCTTGGCTATGACGACCGGGACGTCCTGTCACGCGAAGCCTCTGTTCTGGCTACAGAGTTTCATGGAAGGCGAATTCTCTCATGAGATTTTTGAGTCAGAACAAGGTTCCTTCTGACACCCCGTAATGGCACTCAGGTTGTCTCCTGGCAAGCAAATGTCTTCGTTTAGGTTTCTGAGGGTAGTGGACGTTTCTTTGTGAGGTGTATCCTTCCTATTGAATTTCTAAACAAGTGTCCGCTTCCCTTATCAATATTCTACAGCTTTATTGCATATCTGTTGAGGTTTTCTGTGAACCCTTTTGATTGATTGATTTTTTCGTGTATCCGGGCGCGTCAACTGCTTTGATCATTAGTCCCGTTAGTGTAGTGCATGTTTTTTTCTCGGGAGAAGGCGGTGATCGTCCCCCGCTGGATGCCGAGATCCGGCGCCGACCTACCGTCGGCTACTGGAGTTTCCCCTAACCAAGACTCTCCCACCAGAGGAGGAGACTCGCTCAGCAGAGGGGGAGACCGGGACAAGCTCTAAGCTCCCGACCGGTCTCCCGGAATATGTTGTAGTGTTGTGCATGTTAGTGTAAGTGTGTGTGTAAGGGGAGAGGATAGGGAAGGACAGATCGCGCGCGGTCCGTGGCCCATTTGATAGGGTATTCGCCTGGTAGTGATCAGAGAAACCACGGAAAACTACCGATCAGAGCCGCCGGCCGCTAGAATTCTCCTCCAGACAGCGACTGAATTCGACGTAGCTGAAAAGCTAGAGTCGAAAATCCTGCCGCCGTCAGGACTAGAACCTAGGACCTCCCGGACAGAGGCTCTGCAGTGACATCAGTTGATGCACTGAGCTACCGCTCCCGGTGTGAACCCTTCGGAGAAGAATGCTTTTCCATCAAAGCAACTAAGCGAGATGAGCCTTCACTAGGCGAGATCACGTGTCATGAAGGCTCTGTTAGTACACGAGCATTTAGATTTAATGTTTCATTTTGAATTTCTTGTGGGATGGCGAGATGTCAGTCGCCCTTTCTGGGAGATGTTTCTCGGAGGATCTCACAGCGTCGGATGATCTCTTCGAGGCTTTTGTGGCGTCTTACGAAGTAGCAGTTCGAAAACGCTGCGCGTGTTAAAGCAGCCGTCGCACAAAACAACCGAAGGCATTTCGCTCGCTCACTAGCATCCGGATGGAACGAATTTACTCGCGAGGGGTATTTGAATACCCCACCATCAGTAAAAAAAAATATTTTTCGAAGCAAAAATTACAACACTTTTCATTTTCATACAGTACATCTACTTTTATGTGTCATTATGTTAAATGCGCACACAATACGACGGTGAGAATTGTGTGTGCTCTGAAAATAATCACAAATATACGAGGTTCACTTTGGCAACATGAGCTGTGCATGATGTCTTCTCCGGTGGCTTTTGACTTATTTCTTATAGCTTAATTGAAGAATCCATAAACTGGTTTGCGGACAAGTATGGTGCTCCATATTTGAGAGGAAACTAAAAAAAAGTAGATCATGAGGGTATCCCAATGCCCCACGCGAGTACTTGAGTGTTGAGTGTTAAACGTGATACATAAAGTTAAAGCCCAGCAGAGTGATGTATGAACAAATGAACGTTCATCATCGTACAATCTCAATAACGGGGAATTGGGTGCACACGGACTACAAATTGTGATCGCTTGTGTTGTGTATGCATAAAGTTGGGTTTACTTTCTTGTCTTTGATGGATCGTGTCTAACCTCGAGCAGTGATTTTCGAAAGGTAGATCTTTGAATGCTCTTTTCTAAATCTTGAGAATTTTGAATCTGCCAACGTTCTTGGAATTTTCCTGGTCTTATCTATTGCAATTTAGTTATGTTTCTAAAAAATGGGATATTATTTTGGTTATTTGTGCAAAAAGTTTTCTGGGTTATTCTAATTTTTAGATGATAATTTTTCAAATTCTTTGAACTAAATTATTCAAGTTATGGTATAAATATTTCTACAATGACATTTTTTTGTTTTGTTTCAGGTAAGATGACGATCTACTCACAGGAAAATGTATAGCTGGTTGGTGCAGTGCGCTGTGTATAGTAAGATCAGAAATTCTTTCATATAATTGATTTATAGATTTTTTGCAAATTCTGTCTTTTCGTTAATATTATAATTCCAACTATTCCAATTCTTGCATTTTCCTATTTTTAAGAATATTAATTCATTGACTTTTTGTTGCAATTCTGTTATATTTGATTTCACTTGTTTAAATTTTGTTGTTCTTCCTGAGAAAATTGAGAACTATGACTAATATACATTATTAACGAAGATAGAAACATTGAAACCAATATCATATTGTAGTGACACCAGTTGCCAGCCACGTTTCCGATCTCCTAGCATGCTGCCACATGGGGACGAACAAAAAGCGGCGAATAATAGGGCCAGTAAAGGGGGGGGTAGGACCACCCTTGACGCAAGGCGAGCGGGATAGTGGAGACTGGCCGCTGGTGAGCGGGCATGTGTCGACCAACCGACGCCTCTCCACAGGGAAGCTGCGGGCGAACACGTGACCGCCAAAAGAAGTGAGCGTAGGTGCAGAAATGAGGGAGTACGCCGTGAACGTGCCCCACGCGCGGACGCTTCTGCTCGCCCCGTAGGGTCGATGTGTACTCCTCGGGACACAACGAGTGCGTAGCACTGGTGTCGGGGCACCGGCGCGGTGAAGCGCCGGTGGAGGATGCTCTTGCCAAGGCACGGGGAGCAGTGTAGATTGATTGATTGATTTTTTCGTGTTTCCGGGCGCATCAACTGCTTCGGTCATTAGTCCCTTTAGTGTAGTGCATGGTTTTTTCTCGGGAGATGGCGGTGATCTTTCCCCGCTGGATGCCGCGATCCGGCGCCGACCTACTGTCGACTAGTGGGGTTCCCCTTAACCAGGACTCTCCCACCAGCGCGGCACCGCCCCGGTCGGGACAAGCTCTAAGCTCCCGACCGGTCTCCCGGAATATGTGGTTGTGTAGTGCATGTTAGTGTAAGTGTGTGTGTAAGGAGAGAGGATAGGACAAGGAAGAGGAAGGGCAGATAGCCCGTTTGATAGGGTACTGCTCCGGCATTCACCTAGTGTTGATCGGAGAGACCTCGGAAAACTACCGATCAGAGCAGCCGGCCGCTACAATTCTCCTCCACAAATCGACTGAATTCGACCTAGCTGAAAAGCTGGTGTTTGAAAATTACCGCCGTGGGAGTGGGAACCTAGGACCTCCCGGTCAGAGGCGCTGCAGTGACATCAGTTGATACACTGAGCTACCGCTACCGGTAGGCAGTGTAGACAATAACTAACATCTAAGTATACCCAGGAAGGGTCCTTCAGAAAAATGCATTCAATATTTGATTTACAAACATAAATATTGAATTTAGAAATGTTGGAACCTGCTTTACAGCTAATTAAGGAGGATGTAGTAGGTCTTTGAATATCTTGATTTTATTCGTGGAAAAAGATTGACTGATTTACCTAGAGTGCAGAAAAGAGTGGCTGGGCAACATGAAAGACAAGAGTAGAAATTGGAAGAAATTTTTGAAATCCACGTTTTCAGAGGTTCTATAGATAATTCTTTTAAAATTTGATCATTTCTGATATACCATGGAGCGTTTAAAACATTTCTTAAAAATGTACTTCGCAGTACTACGGGGAGCAGTGTGCGTGGGAGTCACGGAATTTGATTGTCAACAAAACCCCAGAGCTGTACATAGTGTAAATCTTGTAAATAAACAAATTTGTAAATAGAGCTCGTGTCTGTGATGTTAGTCTTCTGCCATGACGCTACAATATTCACTTCGTTTTAGAGGACAAAATCATATCTATAGCGCTCTTCTTTAAAATTATATAAATCTGATGTAGTATTCTTTGCATATGACATTCGGGTATTTGTATTAACAAACACAACTATTTCGAAAATCAATGAAGGTGGCAGATTAATTTAATTTGTATAAAGAAGTAAGAAACAATTTAAAATATTCTTTTATATACTCCATCTAGAATTATGTTCATGGATGACTTTTTGGACAGAACTCACACTCAACATCATGAGATGCAGCCAGGTTCGTTTTGGTAACATTTTTTAACCCCAGAATTTGCGAGAAAAAGATCAGGAAAGGTCGAATAAAAAAACTGTTAAGTCAAAATCGATTGAATGACATAATAAAAGTTCTTATAGTAGCTTAAGAGGATGACGAATATTTTTGAATATAAGGTACTAATATATACTATTTGTTTAATTAAGAGTTTTAGATATATCTGATAATCGTTTTCAGTATGCCATTTTTAAATTCATTAATGATTTAACACACCCCATATCATTGTGGGCCTCACAGAAACAATCTTATGGAATTTCTTAAATTAGAAACTTTCAACCAAGCTCGAGATTCTTGATTCCTACTTCCAATAAAGTTTTAGAATAGCAAGTTTTATGCGTTGTTTCAAAGCACTTCCCACAATAACGTTTAAGGAAACCTTCCGTGGTTGAATTGAAGGGAAGGATTTGTGGCAAGTTGTGAAGATGATGTTCATGATGTGAAAACAAACACCAGTGTGCAACTGCATTAAAAATCTGGAGATACATTTTTCAGCATGAAAACCAATTCTTTCCTTAACTAATTGCAAGGTGAACTTTGTTATAAGCGGATGGTATAGTGGTCGTGGTCACGTAATGCCAACAAACCGCAAAAAGCCTATAGTGGCAAGAAACTGTGTGGCTACCGTCGCACTTGTTGCAAATGGTTGCAAGGATATTAAAAAACAAAATATGTACCCAATTCATAGAAAAATTTCTTTGGCGAACTTATTTCAAAATGCGTCACTTTGCGTCGTCTCATTTGGGAACGTTTCATTCGTACAGCAACATGTGCTGGGAGAGCAGTCGGGAACTTAGAGTGGTCTCGGCCTCGCCGGTTCCCGTTTAAGCTATGAAAGAGAATTACACTATCAATGATGATCAACCATTTGCCGTGCGTTTCTAATAAACACCTACAATTACCTGTGGCTAACACCGAGACTTCCCGAGTTAAAATTTTTTATATATTGTGTATTTTATTAAATATGCTTATTTATTTATACGAGTTAAGGACACCCAATACTAATAATATAAAAAGAAACTTCACCGCTCTAATTGAAGGAAAACATGAAAACATAATCAGAAATGCCGGAGTTCGGGGCCTTCCGAGTTTACGGTCTGCCTAGAGCAGTTTGAATTTCAGTGGAAAGCAATGACTACTGCACAGTTATAGCGATTAATAATGTGCAGATGACGTTCCCTTATTATACCTAAAAACGAAAATATTTAGAATACACTAGCGGAAAATGATTGTACTATATTGCTAAATTCATGTGTTAATAGTTATTGGGAAAAATATTCTGTTATATTGAAATTTATGTTCCGTTATATTGCAGTCTGAGGTCCGGCCAGGTTTTTTCATAGTATCGTTTGCATGGACAATTTTTCCACGTAATATATTCATATGTACAAACAAGATAACTATTTAGTTCAGTGTTGCTATCAATTCATACGGATTCCTCAATGTATGTTTATTACGACATATCGTGCAGAGGAATTCGTTGCTTTCTCATATTGTAAGAGTTTTCTTTAATTCTGTTTAAAAACATATTTTTTAGCATTTTTTGATATTCCATATTATTATGTTTTATAATTTTTCCTTGCTTGTGTAAGGATCCTGACAACCTTCGATCTATTGGAGAGCATGTGATCTAAATTTTTGATCTATGGCTCTTGGGGCCGGTTTCACCAACCGGAGTCAAGAAGATGATCCTGAGTTGATCCGGGTCAACCTTAGTTTGATCCCGTTGTACGTTTCTCCACGCACCTGAAACGAATCAACGTGTCTGACTCGGATCAAATTTGACTCGCAATTTGATCCTGCGCCGACCGGCGGATCACGGCCGGATCAGGAATTATTTCTCAGCTTCTTCGCAGCAACTGCTCGTCTCGCTCTGTTTTTCGTGCTTTTTTGAAGTGAATGCCTATAGTTGGAGTTAGATTCAGTTTAGAAGTATTCGCTGACAGGTAGGATAGCGCGTAATTTATTTGTTGGGCAAAATGTTTGATTTTTAATTTTAAAAAAAAAAATTTAGTAAAATTTGAATATATTTTGGCTTTAAGTTATTGTAGATTATAAATAACATTAGTAAAATAGCCTTTTGTTGGTTTTAGTCTATTGGAGCTGATATTTTTCCTTATTTCTTTGATTGTTGTGATATTTATATTCCAATTAGCGTGTGATACATCTATTGAATACTTTTTTTGTAGCGTAGTGATACTTTGAATTTTTTGTTCTTATTAGGTTAATTTTCGTCGTAAGAATGGAATTTGTTTTTGATGATGAAGTCATTGAAGATTTGTTGTGGGGGGACGTACGTAGACCACGAATAATTCGCGAAAGAAGCGATTATTTCGAAAATCTGGACGACATTGATTTTAAAGAGATTTCGCCTCTCTAAACGGATGGCTCTTCATGTTCTCTCTTTAATTGAGGAAAAGTTGAATTTCCATACGATAAGTAAGTATGAAATACCATTGCTATATTGAAATTATAGTACAACCAGAGTACAGAATTCATGTAGTTTCAAATGCATTATTCTAGTTTCCCCAAGCAATAGGTTTGAGAATAATTTGAATGTAACACAAGTTCATACATTTTATTTAACTATTAATGATCTACATTGTTTTCCTTTCAGAAATGACAGTATTGCTCCGATGGCACAGCTACTCTGTGCATTAAGGTTTATGCTACAAATTTCGACTTGCTAACAGCTGGCGACTACTGTGGTTTTAGTAAATCCACTGCTTATTGGATTGTGAAGCGAGTGACGTATGCAATAGCGGAGCTTTTTCCATTATTTGTAAAATTTCCTGAGAGCAATCAGGAACTGTCAAAAACAAAATTAGAATTTTATTCAATTGCCTCATTCCCTAATGTACTAGGGGCTATTGATTGCACCCATGTGAAAATTAACTCACCTGGTGGTGACAATTCTGAAACTTTCAGAAATAGGAAGCACTACTTTTCCATTAACGTGCAAGCAATATGCAATGCAAATATGGAATTTACGGATGTAGTTGCTAGGTGGCCTGGAAGCTGCCACGATAGCACAATATTTGGCCATTCTTATAGGAACACAAAATTCCTCTCAGGTTTTTATGGGGACGGCGTACTTCTTGGGGATGCAGGATATGCATGTTCCAGGTACTTGCTGACACCCCTTGATGATCCTCGCACCCAAGCGGAACATCTATATAATGAGTCCCACATCCGAACAAGAAATGTTGTAGAAAGAACATTTGGCGTATGGAAAAGGAGGTTTCCGGTACTGGCAATGGGTCTAAGACTCAGATTGCAGAATACTTTGCCAGTAATAGTGGCTACAGCAGTCCTACATAACATTTTGCGGAAAGCAGGAAGACTTGCCACCTGACGATCCTGAACTAAATCTGCCTTGGGACACTTTATTGACGGAGGGAGAAATGCAGGAAACACTCTCTGCAAGCCAGAGAGTGAATGAACAATTTAGATATAGAAATGTACTCATTTCAAACTATTTCGAGAGTCTTGGAGCAAGACAATAAAAGTGCTAAAATTTTAAATGTCTACATAATGTAACATTTTCATTACTGAATTTATTACATATGGAATGTAAGGAAAAGTTTAAGAAATAAACAATTTTGTAACAAGATATTTATTTTTACATATTTCTTTTCAACATCATCATCCTGAGAGCATGCATCTCCTCCTGCCTCTTATTTTCTTCTTGCATTGCAAATATTTTATACTTCTGTAGTTCCATATCTTTATCATGCAATTGTTGCTTTCTTTTATTTTCGTCGTTGTAAAACTGCTCCATGGCCAGCAGTGTTTTCACCCTAGCATCCTCGGCAGTCTGTTGTATCCGGGGACGCCTCCTGGAGCACCAACGGGCAGCAGGGGTGTTGGCGGTTGCGGAGGCGCCTGTGGCAGGGGTGGCTGCGGAGCTGACTGAGGCAGGGGTGGCTGCGGCTGTGGCAGTGGATTCTTGATTAGTAGCAGCACTACTAACAAGCAGATCCACAGGCTGCAAAAGGGGACACACAAGTGTCCTCAGCAAAGCTGGCGAACCCCTGCTCCAGTCTCCGTTCAGTAGTAGCGATCGTTCTGAATTGTTCTGTAAATTACAACAAGAAAGTCGATCATATTCATTTGCTAGTTACATGAATTGAACTTATGAAATTCATTTAGAAAGTTCACAATTTTTTGCATTTCGTTAACATGAAATCAAGAGAACTAGATGACTTATCAAACTGAAAATACTTTTAGCTGAAACTGAAGCTTTTACTGAAAATACTTTAGCACCCACAAACAACATTTGCAAAGCAAAAATTATCACATTAAGCAGTTACTTGCACTATTTTATTAAGAAAATCTAGGAATATACTGCAACAAAATGCGTCACTTTTGAGAATGGCTAACATGAGTATAGTATTTGTGGAGTAATTTGTGCAAGTTGGACCTGTGGATTCTATGTGAAAATTTCACCGGAAAACAAATTACAGCTCATTTGTATAATCGTTTCAAGACTCGCTGAATAAGCCTCCCTTTATAGATGATCCCCAAACATATAAAAGGTTGAGGATTTTCAATACAGCAATTCGTGCATCTGTATTTTAAACATGTTCCAAATGCTGCATCCAAACAATGGTAAAATTTAGAGTGCATTTATTGACTTACAAGAATACACAGCTGCATTTACTTTAGAATTAAGAAACTGTTTCAAGTTACTTTAGATCCTATCTACCATGTTACTGATTTAACATTAATTACAACTCAACAGTCAGTTTTACAGTGATCTGTAACACCACCTTTGCAACATAAATTCTTTCATTATTGTTCTCACCTCAATGAGTTCCCCTTCATCTTCTAACTCGTTAACTTCATTGAGCCCTGAAAAATAGACACGATAATAAAAATTTAGCATTAATAAAGTAGCACGTGCAATGCACAGGCAACATTATGAAAATCAGCCTGATGCTATCATACTTTAAACAAATTTTTAAACAATTAAACACGTATACTACTTCAAACTTTAACCAAGACACACTCAGTTTCAAGCTCAATAATTTATGCCTTGTATGGTTATGATATCTTTGTTCAACTGAGAACATCTTTCTTTTCTGTGTATTAAATGTAGTGAAATGCAAATTACTTTGTAAGTTTTGCCCATCCGTATCAAAGGGATTGTCCATTCCCTCTGCTGCTGGGCCCATAAAATCTTTTACACTTTCATGTATCCTGTCTACAGGAATTGATACCGGTGGCCCACCTCCTGCAAAGTTAACATAAGATTATGCACATATCATATTTGTGGTGAGATTATGTTAATAAATAGAATCTGTTGTTATTTATATTTACTTTCCTGTCTACAAGCCCTTACGCTAGACAATTTATTTTATATTCAACATAAACTGAATATACACACATTGGTTTCCAAAAAGAAAGTTATTTACCTGTAACATATCTCTGGCGTCTGATTGCACCTTCCACATCCTTCGTCCTCTTCTTTATATTTTTCCAGAAGACCTGTAAACTTTTTAGGCTTCTCGCGCAGCCACGTGCCTCGGCATTAAATTCAGTGTGAACTTGTTCCCACATTTTAGTTTTCGAAAATCTCGACGAATTGTCGGATCGACCACAGAAAACTTCTTTATATTTACTAATTATGGACACCAGCAATTCCCTTTCCCATGAAGAGAAATTGGCCGCCCTCTTCGCGTTCTTTCCAACTTCTGTTGAATTCATGTCCAAAACTATGCACAACCGTACACCACGCAACAACGGAAAGAAGTGAAATCAAAGCCACGCGGTTTCTACAGCTGATCGCGAGAATACCCACAATTCATTGCAAAATTGTTGCCAACCGCGCATTTTCACGACTGCTCGGGAATCATGGGATCCGGCTCAACTTCACAGTCTCAAAACGTTGGTGAAACGCACAGGGATCAAGTCGGCCTTGACTCCGCGCGATCAGGATCACGAAACTCGGATCAACTACGAAAATGATCCTGGTTGGTGAAACTGGCCCTTGAAGGTACAGGCTAAAAGCTCTTCCCGCTTCCTCCAAGCCAAGATGTAAAGTTCCTTTGATTCGAGAAGAGATAAAGCCCTGAATGTAAAAAAATATTTTTCAGGAGATTAATATAAACATACCCTGAGACCATCTCTAGAAGAATACGTAATTGCACGCGAAATAGTCGTGTGTTTTTATAGTTAAAACATTTCAATCTCAAATACCCCCTTTTTTAGAGAGCAACTTACGTTTTTAACCAGTGTGCAGCGAAAACATAAAAACTGAGTTGTAAGACAGTCATATTATTTGAAATTTTACAAAAGTGAGATATATTGTTTGTTTTTACGCTCTCATAAATGACTCAATATAAAATAAAAATATAGTTAACAGTCCCAGATCAATGCCAATATCTTACTCGGAAACCAAAGTGGGGGTGAATGACGGACCCCAGAATACAATGCAATATTACGATGGAAATTTTTATATATTTAAGAATTAATGATATATGTATTTAGCAATATATAATAATTTATTGGATTTTTGTGTTGAACTATTTTCATTTTTTTAGGTATGGCAATTATATTTTGAACACTTTCTGTACATGTGCACCTTTCCTGAGGTATAGATGGCTGTCATATTTTTTTGTAAAACTAGTTCAATAAGTACTACGTTGCTTGTATTACACAACTGTCATCTACATGAACATGAACTTACGTTACATTTCAAAGGGATTATTAGAAGGTCTGACTGTGAGAGTACTTTTCATAGTAATGCTTAAGAGGTGACAGCGACGGGGCAGGGATGGTTTGAGGGAGACTGAAGGGAGTCGATAAAAAATGGCGTAGTTTGAAATCCTACGGGAAGGATGAACTAGGCGCGGAGGAGGTTTAGAAGGGGGAGAGGGGAAGGTGAGAAGTCATGGAAGTGTACTTAAATTACACTTTTACACTTACACTTTAAATTCATGGATTCTGATAATGAGGGAAGAGTTAATAGTTTACATGTCTTAGTTTCAATGTCTTCCTGACAAGTTAGCCTATCTAGTTGACTGAATCCCGTACCCTTGTATACTAAAGTAAACCTTATGTTTTGTATGCGATACATCATAATCACAAATTTATTTGAAATGCGACTCATTTTTGTACCGTGTTAAAACTATTCATATCGCTTATCATAGTGTTGAAGTTACTTATAATGCTATCAATCTGTAGAGTGAACTTGAAACAAATACACATAAAATTATATTACACACTCGTTATTTATCTGATAAACTAGAATAACTTTCCATCAATATATGTTTCGCAGAAATTGTGAGTTTGTAGAAAGTTTTAGACTACGTACAGCTTTTCAAAAATCGGCCCCATGTATAGCTTTTAAAATATTACGTGGTTTAAATTTGTTTACATGAATTCATCCTGAAAAAACCCATCAGAATTATTTTTCGCCTTGGTAGCGTTCAAAGGCGATCTAATTACAGCGCCGCATTGGCTATTTTAATTTGCGCTCGGTCTTTGCCAGTCGGCTTTCCATTTCCCCGGCGCGCAACTTTAAATGGAGAGGAGTGGAGCGGAGGGGAGGGGGCAGCGGCGATCGGTCGCTGGCACAGGCCCGGGAGGGGGCGGGGCGGGTGCGGAGCGGGGACGGCGCGGTGGCGGGGCAGGGCGGGGCGGGTCTCAAGGCCCACAGCCGCCTTGTTTCTGTGCGCCCGCGTTAATTTCGCGGTTTCTCGCGCGGAAAACTTCCCGAGCGGCGTTTGATCCGCGCTCTAATTAGGCGGCGCTGGTGGGGATGGCGAGGCTGGGCCGCCTTCGGAGGCGGCGGTGGCGGCGGCGCCGACGACGACGTCATGGCGGGGAGTGAATGAATAGGCGGGCAGGACGATTCGGAGGACAGCCGGAGCAACACGAAAGGGTGCAGAGTCCAATGGAAGAGGAGGAGGACGCGGAGCAAAGGCGGGTCCGAACAGGAGGAAAACGGCGATGAGGATAGAAGAGAGGGAAGAGTGAAAGACGAGTAGAGAAAAGAAAGAGGAGGAAGGGCGAAAAAAGGAGAGAAGGATGACGAGGGGAGATGGGGAAATGTGATGGGTGGGGAGAAATTGGAAGGGCGGAGCATATGAAAGGGCGGACGGGGAAAGGGATAGGGCGTTGAAAGGAAAGGGAGTTTTTATCCCATGCGCGTCGTCTGGTGAGTGGGGGGAGCGGGGAGTTTCCTTCGGCCGGTGCTGCGGCCTGGCGGAGCAGAGGGCAGTCGGCCAGCCGCGCTGGAGCAAGGCACTGTCATTTGCGTTCGCGGAAAATTGCTATCGGCAGTCGACTATCGTGCATTAGTTTGAGATTTGCCGATAAATACGTACATTAATTCGCTGATTTAAGATCTTAGATAGGACTTAGAAAAAATAATTCAAAATTGACAACACAATTTTTTGTTGGAAATAAAAAAGTATGCCTCGAATAATATTATAGTAATGAATTTCAATTATCAATGTTTTCTCCGAAAAAATCTCATCGCATATGAGAGATAAAGGGGAGTAGAGAGGTTGCGAGGGAGAAAGAACGAAGAGACCTTTGGCGCTCTTGCCCTATAATTTTGATAGTGATAACGCTGCAATATTAAGAAGTGAGCTTCATTCACACACTTCCAAGCGTCGAGTTCAGTGTCTTAAATAAATTATCTGGGTTATAAGAGATATATCCACCACAGTAGTAGGCATTATAAATTTACTTTCCAGACAATTCAGCCTTGGCTGAATGAATCCATGATAAAATATCTTGGTTATAAGAGATATCAGCCACAATAGTAGGTTATATAAATTTACTTTTTACTAAAGGTCTCCTATTTTTACTTTTTACGACTTTTTACTAAATACCTCTAATAATCCAGATATGTTATCAGGGATTACCACAAAATCTCCGCTGCCACTAGAGAATGAATTCAATGTCTTAATTTATTAGAACGTTTTATAGACAGATTTTAGAGCGTTTTCGTCTTCGTATTATTACTATATTTAATTAACACTTGAAAATAATACGTGTTCAGTAACGTTCAAACAATACGTGTTCGCTTAAATTATCTGTCAGTGTATGAATAAGCATGTCAAAAATTGAATAATTTATTCTCATTTTGTGGTGTTTTCTAATTTATTTGAACAATTTCATTACTAATATTGTGGATATTGCATTCATATTATTTTACCATAACCTGCTCAGCTTAAATTGGAAGTAGACGTTTATTTGTGAGTAAAATGCGTAATGCATTAATGTTCATAAATTTTCCATAACCCTAAATATATGTCTTTCTAGTTACCCCGTTTGCGCTTCTGCCTTTCCACTGCCCTGTGCGTGCAATTAATTTTGGGTCATTAGGTTGACACGGTGTGTGCGGAAATTTTCGATCGCGTGTAATGTACGAATCAAAAGATTTGAGCACAAAATCTTCGCGCGTTCACCAGTAAATGTTAGCATAATTTACAACGGGATTTTCGCAGGAAATGCTCAATGATTTGAACCAACATTTACGCGTCTACCGAAACAGAACCTCCGTATAAATTTGCAGAGCTTGCACTAATGTGGTGTTGCAAACAGGAACGCTGTTGCTAGAACATTGTTGCAAGTAAACTGAACCGAATTTGTGATGTGTGGTTATCGTGTGGCCGGAACGAAGCGCAGAGGCGATGGAACACAGTGTGTGCGATGCAGAAACATAACGTTTTGGGAAATCGAGGTAAATGTACCGATTTTGCTATCCAGAAACACGTTTCATTTGATCCATAATTTACATAAAAATGTCTCAATATGGGTACATTTTAAATTTGTGTACCCTTATAAATCAAAATAATTTAAATTGACCAAAAATAAGTATTTATATTTACATGAAAGGACAGACAGTTATTTTGAAGTTCTGTGTATCATTATCATTCACACCTGGGAGTTTTTGAGAAATAAACAATCTTAGAACGCATATTTATATACCTAAGAAAAATAGTCTGATTTTTTTTAATATTTAATATATTATTTTTCTAAAAATAGTGTATAATTATGCTCAAAACGTCTCAAGGGTGCCATTTGCCAAGTAGGAGATAATGTGAATATTTTTACTTATGAAACACAAAGTTCAAGATATCATTTTAAAAGGTTATAGAACGTAGATAATGTGTATAAATGACATGTATATTTATTTTTTTCATGAAATTTAAAAATATATTCCTTAGTACTTATCGTTTTGAAACAACGATACAACGCAACAAATAAATAGTAATTGATGTAAAGTTTAGTTTCGATTTCATCAAAAGTGTTCATTGAGTAGAAATCCTAGGTCCTGTCTTCTTAGAGTTCTACGTCAAATTGTAGTGTACCATGTTTTGATTCCAAACTTACTTTTATAATTATATGACGATCATTATCATTGTTGCAATAAAAAGTATCAATAGAATTGTTCATTGTTAAGTATCAATAGTACAGTTACTGTTAACAGAATAATTGCATTTGTCACAACATCTAATTTCAAATTAAGATGTTTAATGTGATTATATAGTTCTAATGCCCTTTAGACCGATTGGGAGAAAAATGGCACATAGATTTTTAATTAAATTGAAATGAAACGAATCTCATAAATCGCGCCTTTTATAATTCGAATCAAAAGAAATAGATTTAGTACATTTTACATTCAGTGACTTGTCATCCTGTGCATTCCAGGTAGTTTCACCACCTTTCTCGAAATGTTCAGGAAAAATTGTAAATATATGCACATGAAATCGAAATGATAAAAGAAAACGGGATTTCACTTATAACAAATTTCAAAAGATTGATTAATTTTTTCGTGTTTCGGGCGCGTCTACTGCTTTGGCCATAAACCCATTAGTGTAGTACATGTTTTTTCTCGGGAGATGGCAGTGATCTTCCCCACTGGATGGCGAGATCCGGCGCCGACCTATCGTCGGCTAATGGGGTTTTCCCCTAACCAGGACTCTCCCACCAGCGGGGCACCGCCTCAGCCGGAACAAGCTCTAAACTCCCGACCGGTCTCCCGGAATATGTGGTAGTGTAGTGCATGTTAGTGTAAGTGTGTAAGGTTAGGACTAGGAAGATGAAGGGAAGATCGCGCGCGGTCCGTGGCCCGTTTGGTAGAGTACTGCTCCGGCATTCGCTTGGTGTTGATCGGAGAAACCATGGGAAACTACCGATCAGAGCAGCCGGCCGCTAGAATTCTCCTCCAGCGACTGAATTCGACCAAGCCGAAAAGCTAGTGTTGAAAATCCTGTCGCCGTCAGGACTCGAATATAGGACTTCCCGGTCAGAGGCTCTGCAGTTTTCAAAAGAGATTTGTGTAATTTTACCCAAATGATTTGATAATGATACTACATTTTTCAGCAGCGTAACAAGTTGTTTTGTGACGCTCTTGTTCTCCATACATTTGTCTTCATGGACTTCCTCATACACAGCTTGCAACTTGCCTCTGATCGGTCGTTTTTTTTTTTTTTTTTTCCTGTATTCCTTTAACACTGACGTGAGGAGAATCGGAGTCTTCAGGCCGCAACCGCTGAGAAGCAGAGGTTATGGGACGTCTTTACACGAGGAAATTTAGCACCCCACCTCTGCATCCCCCGGCCACCGCCTTCTCTGCCCCTCCCTTATCTACGCCCCCCCTCCCGATCCAAATTGACTGGAGCAATTTGTCTCGACAAGCGCTGCAATCTGCATATTCATGCTCCGCGGTAAAAACGATTATATAACCGTTTAGCGGGTACGCCCTGAATGTAAAGGGTTAAAGATTACGCTCGAGAACATGATATAAATTCTGGAAACATTTCCTGAAGGTCAAATGAAACGCAGCGCTCGTCAATTGTTCACAAAGAGCCTCTTACGTGCATATGTCCGCTTGCAAAATTGTGATGACAGTGAGAGATTGAATGAATAAACGACTCTTTCCCGCCTTTTCAATTGTTCATCAAAGATTACTTTTGTTGTTCGCCCTTCTCCCGTACACGAACTTACAGCGCTAATGTATCAATGTTTTTGTGAGTCGTCTTAATAAAACATACTTATAGTGTTTTTCCACCGTAATGGTGTCAGTTCGAGGCTGTTTGAAAATTCTACTGTTTGGGAGTTGCGTTTTGAGTTGCCATTGATTTTTCCCGCATTTTCAAGTGATGATTGATTCAGTTGTACCGAATGATTCGTCGGACTTCATGTAGTTCTTCGATGGTACGACTGTTATTGTCGTGACCGGCCGCACAAGTTCGAAGGTGCCGCCACAGTAGGGCGTTACCGCCCCTGGCGGCAGCGGCCAGCGACAAGCGCAGGCCTTAAAAATGGGCGGCCGACACGCCTGAGCGGGCGAGGCGAGTCCCAACCCCGCCCCCGGCTACGCCTGCCAGCCTGCGGACCTTGCGGCCCGGAGCGGAATATAAGCCGGCCGCGGCCCAGGGAGAGGCAGAGAGAGAGTGAGCGGCCGAGTAACTGCGAGGTGTGTGGCGACAAGTGATAGAACCTGGAACTTTGTGATTACGACGGACAGTGCTGCGACCACGGACTTTCCTACTACTGAGAATTGGTGACTCGGCGATATTTTGGTGTTTCTACAGATTACGACAACTCGGCTAAGTTTCTTTGTATTTTCTCCTGGATATTCGGCACTATAGCTTTGTACCTGTTTTCTCTATCAATAAATTGTTGATTGAAGTTTGAGCGTGTTGAATTTGGACACATCAGTTATCTGGTGGCGCTAGTGGTAGGGAATCAATATCATGAGAGGAAAATGCAAAGACACTTTCTAAAGTGTGATATATTAAAGAATTCATCTGTTAATTAAGACTATATTATTTAATGTTCATTGAAAACTTATATACCATAAATAACCGCAGTTATGTAAAAATAACATCTCACTTTATGAATCTCCTTGATTAATTATATATTTTCCAATCATTTATATATACGTCCATGTGGATTGACACTTACGTATTAATTAGAGAGTTTGTCATTAAAGATGTTATTGATGGATTAAACGATCCATAAAGGTATGTTATGTTAATTTTTTTCGAGCGTGTACTGAAAATTTTAAAATGTTAATTACATTATTTATTAATAACCATTTTCTTGAGATTTTGAACGAGCCGCCTTAATATCTGGGTTTTTCCAATCTCAGCGCAGATACCGCCACATTTGGGGTACGATCTCAACGATTCAACGAATCAATCTGTAAAGCAATCATACTTCCGGTTCAATTGACAGTAGGGCACCTCCGGGTGTCATCTTTATTGCAACGTATAACATCAACGGACTTCATGATTACGTTATTTCATAAGGATTTCTTCCGAGAAAGTGTTTTCTAATTCTCAAGTTTCTGGAACCTTAAAACTGATTTTCGGCTTCAAATCTCAAATAAGTCATTTTTTTAAAAATATGAAATGTGAAATAAGTTTTATGGTCATTCAAATCTCTATTAATAGCGTTTAGAATGTCATTTCTTTATTGACTTGCGTCAAAAGTTGTAACACCTGAATGTTTGTAATAGCGTGGGAAAAGGCAGAGAATATATTTATTTTACTACCCACAAGCAAACCGAGGTATCATCCTACACGTTGATCTCAGGATCATAGGATATTGGGAAAAAAGTTAAGGATTGCTTTTTTATTCTCCCTGTCTATTTGAAAGAGGTATGTAATCTATTTGCATTACTTTAGAATGCATAAAGATGTATCAAACTACACATAATCCATCAATTACTTGTCGCCTGAATAGATTCATCTTATCCGAAGTTGTTTGAATTTATTGTTATTTTGATTAAAGTCTTTGCAAGATTCGAGAGCGCCCTATTCTCTAGATTCAGGAAAATTCAAATATGGTTTCAAATCCTTTATTTTGTATTATTTTTGTTAGGAGAAAAATCATAATTCGGGTTTTTATAGATGTTATTTCATGTTTGTGTAAGGATGGTAATTTTTTAAAATTGGTTTGCGCTACTAAATTGTGAACACTTTCACATTATAATTTGTACAAGTTTTTTTGGTTTTTCTATGACAGTGTTGGAGAACTATAGGTTTTTTCAGGATGTCTGTTCAACGTATGGAAAGCATTTTTGGGTCGTTTTTAGAGACTTCGTCTGCTCTTCAGCAATTAATATAATGAAAGCGATGAACAAATGCATCTCTGATATAAAACAAAATTCTAAGGACAAAATCAGGTGGACGGAAATTTGAAAACGACTATATGGTAACAACTTTGCATTTACATCATGAATTGCTATAGTCAATAAAGGAACACTTTTCCATTTATCTGTGCTTTTAACGGGAATGTATTAAACGAATTCAATGTAGCAAATGTGATGTCTGGAAGAGGTCATTTTAATCACATCGCATTCAGCAAACATTCGGCAAACCCGACGCAGGAAGTGCTTCCATAAACATTATTTAATGAACACAATTCCTTTTGCCATTTGAACTTCCGCTAATGCAGATTCGCGGCGCGGGGGAGGGCGGCATTGACATGAGCCGCCACTCCAATCCCATTCGGCCGAGTGGGGAGGGGAATTTGGAGTGGAAGGGGCGGGGCTCTGCAAGGGCCGTTCGACCTTTTCAGGCGATCATTAGCAACATTGAAATCTCTCGAAGCCGGCAACAGCCCGCGCGGCCGGTTGTCAACGGGAGCAAACGCTCTGCACGCGCTCTGACGGCCATCGCTCATCCTCGATTGTTCGCACCCCCTCCCTCGGTGGGGGGGGGGGAGCGCACGCACGCCTCGTCCGGAAAAAAGCGCGCGCGATTGTATTTATTAAACGGCCAGCGCCGTTCAGTAGGCATTCAGAGCCATATAATTGGACATGTTAACTATTTTGGCGAGCGCTGTTGCACGAATCAACATGCAGATTACATACGGTGATTCGTCGGGCGCGGCGTGGGGCGAGTGAGCGAAGGGGTCCTCGGGGACGGAGGCTGGGGAGGGGGGCGGACAGGGGCCGAAACCCGTTGCTGCCGACCAGGCACTGCGCTGGAATGTTCCAAAACCGGCGAAACTCAAATAAGGGAACAACCTGTAGGGGATATGATATGCGAGTTGCTAGATATGCATTTAATATCACCTTTTACAAAATTTTGGAATTGTTCTTGACAACGGAATGAATATTTTGTTATTTGAATAGAAAAAATAGGCAGAAAAATGTCGAAGGCGTAAATTTAACTAATTCAACTCCGAATTCATTTTATCAGTAAGGCAAAGAAAACCAAATATTGTTAATTATAAGTATTGAATTAAATGAAATTGAAAAAAATAAATAGTATTGTGACATACATTTGTAAATATGGCGGCATAGCAACGGCAGACGAGTTGTCGTCAAGATCAACAAACTTCATTGCTTTGAAACACGGGGCGCGGCGAGTTGATAAAGTAAACTGTATGGGCTTGGCCGAGAAAGCAATGACAGTCTGGGGCAAGGCTAGTTGAACTTGTAAGTAATTTAGGTATTGGCTAGGCATTGAATGACAATGTATTTCGACGGAAGCGGGTCGAAATTTTTCTGACAAGAAACAGTGGAAAGTATGGACCGAGTTTTGAAGGGCTAAAAGAGGGGAATATGGAGGCATTCCGACTTATGCCGTGGTGTTGAGCGGATCGTGAGTAGATAATTGATGTTGGGAGTATGGGGATTGTGAACGTTTACTTTGGAGCGTATGATTATCGGACTTAGAATATTGATGTAATATGCGGAAATTGGAACTTAGAAATATTTCGACTGCAGCAGCTAGAATTTAAACTGTGAACGTAGAATTTGTCGGCAACAGGACTGGGAGTATTTTGAAGCAGATAATAGTTTGCCGAACTTTAATATTTTAAGTATACGCGTAGAAAGAACTGGGAATTTTTAAAAGGAAAATTAATTAAGTCTTACCTACTTATGAGGCGGTGAGAATCAGTGATTTGAGTACACTTGTACCAGAACGCAAGAAAAGAAGATGGTATTCGGACCTTGATCCATCGACACCGGGAAAAATTGAAAATGGTTCTACGCGGCGACATCGATCAACAGCGCGCGAAGACGGGTACTGCAATATAAGGTTTGAGACTGGTCATGACCGAAAGTACGTTTCGTATTGCTACCAATGGACATTGAATAAACTTATAAGTTTCTGTGAATAGAAAATATGATTTTCATTTAGCCAATTCCAGCAAATGAGTAGCGAGAAATGTATATTTGCTTTTCAGATTCCTCGGCCACTCTGTACAGATGGCAGATCCAATGATCGGCTATTAGTCAATAGCGATTATTTCTTATAAGACCCATCGACACAGTTAGCCGGATATTAATTTATTGGAAGTAGCAGTTGAGTCATTTTAATAATTGAATTAACGTAATCTTTTCCTGGCGCCCATATTCTTTTATAAATTTGGAACGGGTTACGATGAATTAATATTTAATTATATTAGAAGTGCAGAGGAGATATTAAATTTAAAAATTAAACTTATACAGTTTGTTTCAGTACTAATGTTTTAAAACGTATAAAAACGGTGAAAAGTAACAGAGTTGTATAAAAATTAACTTTCGTATTTCTTATTCTGAACATTTTGAATTATGCACAATTAAAATAATGCATAATGATATAATGTTTTGAACAAATATTTATGAACTAATTAATTAAAAATAACAATAAAATAAACACAATAATAATGTTTTGAATGAATATTTATTTATTAATGAATATTTTGTTTTGCTTGTTATCCAGCTTTTCATCTGCTTATATGCTAGACTTTATTGCCAATATGTTTGTTTGTATTTTTATCTTAGTATTGAGACGTTAGTATTCAATTGATATTCATCTTTCTATGCACGAAGACTTATCCCGTTACAAAGAAGTACATTATGAAACAATGATGTAATACGAGCATTAATACACGAACATCATAGTAGTTTATGCAATTAGTTTATAATGGTAAGCTTTATTACACGAGTGCTTGTTTTGAAAACGAGCGACGTTAGGAGCGAGTTTTCAAATTTGTGCGAATGCAATAAAGCAATATAAACGAGTTGCATACGCTACTTTTTTGTATAACAACATTATAAATTTATAAGAGAATTAAACTTAATTTTGCAAAACACTTTCTTGTCACGTGTCGGATATTTGACACCCAAAGCCCTTCGGAAAGCAAATGCAAGATGGCATTGTTGACATATGTGCGAGAAAACGTTGGTTGGCTGTTCCGTTTACCTCTACGTTCCACGATTCTCGCTGAGATTGGCTGAATGTGTGATGACGCAATCATACGTGCCGTAAAATGAATTACGTCATCATTTGTGCCATAAAATGACCAATTATGAACGATTTCTTGAAACAGAAAAGACCGTTTATAATGCTGGAATACAGAAAAAAAATATTAATACATGAACGAGAAAAAAGTGAGTGTTGTATACTTCATATGAGTGCATTAATTCGCATTACATCGAACTTCTTACAGTACTTTTCCTACGACTGTGGAAATTATTGGACATTATACTTGACATTGAACCGTCACGTGACAGCTGGCAAGCAGGATTCAACCAATCCTACCAATGACAATAGCTACGTATCAAGGTGTCCCAGGTGCAGTTGGTTATGCGTATAAGCAGAGCATATCAAACAAGCTTTGCAGGAGTCAAGTTATGGTTCAAATATTTTCATTAAATTTCATTGTTTTTTGTTGTGTTTTTTTGCAGATTAATTACTGATATGCCTCCAGTCCCCATCGGGGGCTTCAATATACCGAGTTTTGGAAATGGGGGAGAGGCGTATACGATTTTCTGCCCGGTGGCCTCGCTGGTTATTTCGGCAGAGTAATATATTCAGCTCAACGAAATATTTAATAGGATCATAACTAATGATTGATTACGTCTTGATGCTTGATTTCTGTGACTGGTCATACACCTATGATATAATGACGCTGTAACATAATATCTATCATTATGCAACGAGAAGAAGCTATTTAATTATACTGCGGTTTTTACAACGCTACCTCTCAAGGCCACTCAAGGCCCATTACCACGGTAGCAATATGGCACGGGTTTTCGCGTCTTTCTCTGTCGTGGCGATAGGTGTCGCATGCTCGCCACCGTATCAAGCAGTGCTGCAGATGAAGCGACTCTAGGGGTTCGACCGAAAAATACGCGAAAAACCGTGGTGAAGGGCTTCGAGTGGCCTTGAGAAGTAGCTCTGTAAACACTGGAGTATACAGTATTTTTCAATTGAAGTGTAGAAAGACAGTTGAGTGTCTCAGCGCCCTTCAACTGTATAGTAGCTTCCTGTAGTGGGTGCTAGAGAGCGAATGTGTTGTGCGAATGCCCCTGCGATCATTCTTTCTTCATCCTTGTCACCTCTCGTTTATATACACACACATTCACACACACATAGGCACTCCACAAGGACACATGTTGGAGGACCAGTTGGGAGCTTTGAGCTTCTCTAGACTGGGTCGATTCCACCTTGGTGAAAATTCTTTGTGGCCGAAATCCTCATCAGCAGCGCCTCTGACCGGGAGGTCCTAGGTTCGAGTCCTGACGGCGGCAGGATTTTCGACACTACCTTTTCAGCTAGGTCGAATTCAGTCGCTGTCTGGAGGAGAATTCTAGCGGCCGGCTGCTCTGATCGGTAGTTTTCCGTGGTTTCTCCGATCAACACCAGGCGAATGCCAGAACAGTACCCTACCAAACGGGACACGGCGATCTTTCCTTCCTCTTCCTTGTCCTATCCTTTCCCCTTACACAGACACTTACACTAACGTGCACTACACTACCACATATTCGGGGAGGTATCGGTGGGGAGCTTAGAGCTTGTCCCGACAGGGGCGGTGCCGCGCTGGTGTGAGAGACCTAATAAAGGGGAAATCCCGCTAGCCGGCGGTAGGTCGGCGTCGAATCTCGCCATCCAGCGGGGGAAGGTCTCTGCTATCTCCCGAGGAAAAAACGTGCACTACACTTACGGGACTAATGACCAAAGCTGTTGACACGCCCGGAATCATGAACAACCACCCAGCGGAAATCCTCATTGGTGGACGTGTAGGTCGGCGCTAGATCTCATGTTCATGCCTGAGAGAAACAACGCAACCTCGCGGAAGTATCGTGCACTTCACTTACAGTACTAATCACACCAGTTGAAACAAAATAATAACCGAGTGTCGGAGCGCTCTTCGGCTGTTTCCAAGCGTCGTGCCGCGGGCGCTGGAGGGAGAAGGGGCGGCGCGCGCGCGTCGCCTGCAACCGCCACCGGCGCGCTGCCGTCGCCGCCTGGACGCAGCCCGCGGGGCGCCCCCGCCGCAATCGCAGGCGCACGGCGCCAGGGGGAACTCGCGGAAATGGCCTTCAGCTCGCGTCGCAATGATCGTGGTTTCTACGCAAACCATCAGACCGGCACTGGTTGCTTAGGGTATCAACTGATGTCACTGTAGTGCCTCTGACCAGGAGGTCCTAGGGTTTGGATCCTGAATGCGAGGATTATCGCCCAGAGTTGATCACATGGGTCGATTTCAGCCGCTGTCTGAAGGAGAAATCTAGCGGCCGGCTGCTCTGGCCGGTAGTTTTCCGTGGTTTCTCCGGTCAACACCAGGCGAATGCCGGAGCTGTACCATAACAAACGGGCCACGGACCGCGCGCGATCTTTCCTTCCTCTTCCTTGTCCTATCCTCATCACTTACTTATATGCACACTTACATGCACTACAATACTACACTTGTCAGAGACCGGTCGGGAACTTAGAAGTTGTCCCGGCTAGGTCGGTGCCACTCTGTGAGAGATATCTGGTTGGGGAAAACCCCTCATGTGACTTAGGTCAGTACCGTATCTCGCTATCTAAGGGGAAGAACACCGCCACCTGCTGCGATAAAACATCCCCTATACTTAAGAGAAAATGACCTTAGCAGTTGACGCGATCGGAATGAGTAATCTATCAATAATAACTTACCCATGTTGTCTTAGAATCAATGTTAGAAAATTTGAAAATACTTTGGAGGGGTCGAAAATCATTACTTTTACCAATGACGAAGTGATCGGAAATTGGATTGGCAGAGAAGGTAGACATGTGACATTTGTCACTGATTGCTAAGCAACTCTTGGGCACCAATTTTAGGCTGTTGCATAGCAATTTTAATTAGGTTTCTGATCATTTTATCTTTCTTAGCAGGATAATGTAATAAATAACATAAGCAAACATTATTCATATCGCAGTTCAAACTGCCGCATATCTGGGAGACGTACGGAAAGAAATAAAATACAAATCCCGATTCGTAGGTTCCCCGTCTAGGCGCACCCGCGCAGGCTGGGGGCGTCATGTGTCACCCAGACCTCCCACCCCTCCCCGTCCCGTCCCCTCGCGGAGGCTTTAATTGCGAATTCGGGCGCCGCGGTTTATGCGCTAACGGCCGCCGTCCAATCAGGCGCTTTTCCTGCGATCGGGGGCGCAAGCCGCCGGCGACTCCACGCAGTGGGCGAGCGGGTGACCGGAAGCGGTAGCTCGGTGCATCAACTGATGTCACTGCACCGCCTCTCACCGGGAGGTCCTAGGTTTCAAAACTTTCGACACTAGCTTTCCAGCTAGGTCGAATTCAGTCGCTTTCTGGAGGAGAATTCTAGCGGCCAGCTGCTCTGATCGGTTGTTATCCGTGGTTTCTCCGATCATCACCAGGCGAATGCCGGAGCAGTACCCTACGAAACGGGCCACGGACAGCGCGCTATCTGTCCTTCCTCTTCCTTGTCCTATCCTCTCCTCTTACACACAAACACTAACATGCACTACACTACCACATATTCCGGGAGACCAGTCGGGAGCTTAGAGCTTGTCTCGGCTGGGGCGGTGCCCCGCTGGTGGGAGAGTCCTGGTTAGGGAGAAACCCCACTAGCCGACGGTAGGTCGGCGCCGGATCTTGCCATCCAGCGGGGAAACATCACCGCGCATATGCCGAGAAAAAACATGCACTACACTACCGGGACTAATGACCAAAGCAGTTGACGTGTCCGGAAACACGAAAAAATCAAATCAAATCAAGCGAGCGGGTGCCGTGCTACGAGTTCAACTAATCTTCGTTTATTTATTCTCACATCTGAACTTTAAGAGGTTTAAAAATCTTTATAGAAAAACGAGCCTGCCGATTGGAGAAAAACTTAGAATGAAATATCCTGACAAAGTAAGGGTCATCAATAGGATATCTAAAGTAAAAGACTATCAGCAAATAAGTTGAAAATCGAAACTAATCAGGAGCTATTTAGAAAGAATATTTGTATATGTTTCTCTTTACAGGATTATGGAGCTTCTTTAAACCTAATAAATATGTTAGAATGATGTGGAAGTAAAATATGACGAGTGTTTTATATCATGAATCAAGTTTTACCCATCTCGATCAGGTTTTTCGTCCAGTTTCCCTGATCCATTGAGCAAATGCTGAGATGGCCCCTTGTTTTGCTTCTGGACATAAATGTAACTTCATTTTCTGTGCACGTCTTCTAGAATTCAGTGGGAAATACAATTATTCAAATTATCGTTTCCATTTCGTTGTCGCGGCAGGAAGTAATAAGAGGCAAAATTTATTGCTTATTTATCTTTGAAAATAGATTTTATTACATGGGAGTATTTTTGTTTGTTTTTTCTCCCTTTCAAAATTCAAAATTTATTGCTTATTTATCTTGAAAATAGATTTTATTACATGGGAGTTTTTTTGTTTTTTTTCTCCTTTTCAAAATTCAAAATTTATTGCTGGTTTATCCTTAAAAATAGATTTTATTACATGGGAGTTTTTGTTTTGTTTTTCTCTCCCTTTCCAAAAATTCAAAATTTAAGTAGTATATGACAGTGTAAGGATCACAGAATTTTGAAAATGTGCACACAATTTACTTTTTTCCATAGCACGTCATACGCAGTTTTTAACTGTTTTTTTTTTACGTAAAATAAGTAAAGGAATTTCCTTCTCAGAACATGGCGCTTTCGTCTAACCGAGACTTTCTCTCGCACAATGTTTTTCGCGTGTGCAGACCGCAGCCCACTGCGCGGTTCTGCGGAAGGCGGCGCCCCCCCTTCCCCCCCCCCGCGGCTACAAATCGTGTCATATTTCAGTCTCCTCGCCCCCGCTGCGCCCCGGCCGTCGGGGCGAGAGCAATTAAACGCATCCGCGGGAAAAATCCGACCGCCTCCGCGGCCCCTCCTCGCGCCTGAACCGGCCAACGTTGGGCGCCAGCGTCTCTCCGCGAACGCGCTGCTCCAACTCGCCGCCGATCGATTCGTTAAGGGGCGCATCCTTCAGAAACGCTTGGCGGGGAAAGTGTCATTCTGGGCAAGCGGGCCCGAGAGTTACGGGACGCGAAGTGGAGTAGTGAAGTTTTTTCAACAGGAATATTAAAATACTGTTTCGATTGCAAATAAATCAGTCTATGTTTTTAGTCTTGTGATAGTTTATCCAAAAGGGTAATTGTTTATAGATATTATTTTTTGGATTAAACAGGGGTTCTGTCAAAATCACATCCATGCTAAAAATGTCAAAATCATATCCATGTTTGAACCATTAGTATCGAAGTGGCAGTATTCATCAGTTCCTGTTACATCATATCATTCACTTAAGTATATTATCACATCTTTCCTTGTTGTGGGATTTATAATTGAAAACAAAGCAGTTTCTGTTATACAATGTGAATCTCATCTTATATATATATATATATATATATATATATATATATATATATATATATATATATATATATATATATATATATGCGTTTACTGCAAATTATTGTTGGGAGTAAGATTTGTATTTTCACATTCTCATGACTCAACAGAGAAGACATTTTCCAGGGAGGGCAGAAGCAAAAGGAGAACGTGACAATTAATAATTGCACAAAAGGTCTCAAATACCACGTGAAAAAGTAGTTTTTAACTTTAAGAATGAAGTTGAAACGCATGATACAAGGTATAGGTAAGGAATTGAAGATTTTGTTAAAAAATAACTTATAGTCATTATGGAAACTTCTAATCACAATATGGAAATAAAATGAAACTTTCTTCTGAACGATTTGCAATACATATTTACCCAAAAAATAACTTTTCTCTCATAAAATAATGTGAAAAGCTTTTTTTAACTCCAGGAACACTCACCCTGGTTCCTTTGTCTTTTGTAATTTGATAGCATATTAATCGGTAACCATATACTCTAAGCTTAGATCGTGTCGTTCAGATTGTTTACTAAACATTCTTTAAGAAAATAAAAGGTTTGGCAACATCAGTCACATTATAACTCTTACGAAAACTGTGACACCTGATAAAGATTTATATATTTCCTGACTTTTAACAAAGGCTCTAAGCACCTTAGCTACCAAGACAGTCGACTGTTCGCACAACCATTAGAAGATCAGAGCCCCTGTGAAGTTTATTCTTTACATTTTATCACATAAAAGTATAGTGTGGTCGAAAAAGTATATAGGTCGATTTTTGGATCGTAGCAAGTTAGGTCTCCCCGCACCGAGTCAGGTCTCCTTTTAAAAATTGTCAGTCAACAGATCGCTGAGAAACAAGTGAAGGAAACAACACTTCCAACATGTTATGATTGTGGTGAGTGCGATGTTTACATTTTCTTTTTTTACACGTCGCTACCAACATAATTTTGTTGCAAGCACCAAGGTGACACTGCAGAGAGACCCTCTTAGGCGCTCTGTATGACTGTCAGAGAGGTTCATAAGTTCTAAAATCTATTCGAAATATTGACTATGCCGGTAACTCTAGAGATTAGAGCAAGTGGGCGTATACCGGGAAATAAGGGTTCAATTCCCAGCTGGAGAAGTCAATTCTTCAAACTTTCAAGCATCATTTATAACAATTACTTTTGCGAAGAAGGTATTGGGTGGCAACCGTTGACAGTTGTGAAAAGGGAAACATTTTCTTTCGCATTTGTTAAGCTTACAACTGCGACAGATGATGAAATATTATTAGTATTAATAATAATAATAATAATAATAATAATAATAATAATAATAATAATAATAATAATAAAACCAAGAAGGACGTCACCAACATCGATATTACGGTACCACTGTCACATAATCTCCACTCCGCATACACGAACAAAGTCACAAAATACCAAGAGCTAGCAGATGAGGTAAAGAAGATTTGGAAAGTAAAAATGGTTCAGATCGGTCCCCTGACAATTTCTACAACCGGAATAATACCAAAATCCCTCATCAAACATCTGCAAGAATTGAATATAAAGCATATACTAGGAACAGTACAAAAATACACATTCTAGACACCTGTCACATTCGATTAAGAACGCAAAAATTAACGCCATTTGAAATGTTTCCGTTTTAATTTTTTTTAATAATGATTTGCATTTCTTCAAAATTAAAATTACATCGGTAGTAAATATACTGAGGTGGAGCGATACCACGAAGAGTAGCATGGCCCCGCACGTATCACACGCGTATTTTTGTTCGCTCGGTGTCACGCGCGCTGCTTTTTAAGAGAGTGGCGGCGCGGGGCGTTAAGCATCCTCGCAACAGCCACTCAGCTGTATTGCGCGCCAAAAACAGCGGGCGACACGAAAAACGCGGCGGCTGCGGACGCGCGCGCCGTAATTATTAATTAAACGAATTTATGAACTGGGCCCCCTCCGCCGCGCCACAATTACCATCTAAGTCGCAGACGGACGGGGCTGCTAGTAGAGGAGGCAATTTGAAGAGGAGAAGGAGGACGGGGTGAAGCGGGAGGGGATGGTGGGGGGGCAGGGGGAGAGCTGGTGGCGAGGAGACGGAGGCGGGGTGATTCGGAGGGGAACGGACGCAGAGACGGGGGGGGACACGGAGGTAGTGACATAGCCAGCAGCGGAGTCGGAAGTGGAGGTAGAGATGGAGGGGAGGCGGTAGCAGAGGTGGAGATGGGGGGGGAGACGAATAGAGTGGAGGCGGATGTAAGGCAGAGTGGGGCAGAGGCAGAGTGGGAGCAGAAGGCAGAGTGGGAGCAGAAGGCAGAGTGAGGAGCAGAAGGCAGAGTGGGAGCAGAAGGCAGAGTGGGAGCAGAAGGCAGAGTGGGAGCAGAAGGCAGAGTGGGAGCAGAAGGCAGAGTGGGAGCAGAAGGCAGAGTGGGAGCAGAAGGCAGAGTGGGAGCAGAAGGCAGAGTGGGAGCAGAAGGCAGAGTGGGAGCAGAAGGCAGAGTGGGAGCAGAAGGCAGAGTGGGAGCAGAAGGCAGAGTGGGAGCAGAAGGCAGGGGGAGGCAGAGGGCAGAGAGTGGGAGCGAAGGCAGAGTGGAGCGAAGGCAGAGTGGGAGCGAAGGCAGGTGGAGCCGAAGGCAGAGTGGGAGCCGAAGGCAGAGTGGGAGCCGAAGGCAGAGTGGGAGCCGAAGGCAGAGTGGGAGCCGAAGGCAGAGTGGGAGCCGAAGGTAGAGTGGGAGCCGAAGGTAGAGTGTGGAGCCGAAGGTAGAGTGTGGAGTGAAGGTAGAGTGTGGAGCCGAAGGTAGAGTGTGGAGCCGAGGTAGAGTGTGGAGCCGAAGGTAGAGTGTGGAGCCGAAGGTAGAGTGTGGAGCCGAAGGTAGAGTGTGGAGCCGCAGGTAGAGTGTGGAGCCGAAGGTAGAGTGTGGAGCCGAAGGTAGAGTGTGGAGCCGAAGGTAGAGTGTGGAGCCGAAGGTAGAGTGTGGAGCCGAAGGTAGAGTGTGGAGCCGAAGGTAGAGTGTGGAGCCGAAGGTAGAGTGTGGAGCCGAAGGTAGAGTGTGGACGTCCGCCCACCTCTCCGCCCATCGCCCCGCCAATCGCCACACCCATCGCCCCACCCATCTCCCGCTCATCGCTCAACCATCGCTCGCCCATCGTCCGCCCAACACCTGCCCATCGCCTGTCCATCGCCCGCCCATCGCCTCTCCATCGCCTGCCCCTTGCCCGTTCATCGCCCGCCCCCTCGCCATCGCCCGCTCATCGCCTGAACATAGCCCGCCCATCACCCTGCCCATTGCCGTTCGCGCCCCACCCCCCCCCCCTCCTCCCCCCCCCCCGCCGCTCGTCGATGTAATTTCAAACGCTCCTCCGCTCGCTTGCCGGGCCGCCCGTGTTTTTGTAACAAAAGCGCGCGCTCAAATATTGAACAACAAATACGACGCATATAAGTCACAATAACCGCAGGCGATATTCTGTGACTGGCGGCTGGCCAGCTCGCGCGACACACAGTGGTAGCGTATTGAACGTGGAGGCAGTATTAACGTCTTTGTCATCGGCGGTTAATTGATTACGTGAAATTATATAAAATATAGTATTTTATTCACTATATATAATAAAAATGCAACTAAACGTTTATTAATATTTTAGGTCAACATTAATGTTTAAGGGAAACCGTATAAACCAGTGTTTTTCCTGTTTAAAGAGATTTGAAGTGTTGCTTTATTTGAACGCGAGAATTTGTGTTACTTCAATTTAGCACTTACTTTCTCGTAGTAAAAATTGTGTAATGAAATTGAAATCTACCTACTCGAATAATATTATTTTCAATTCTGCCAAAATGCGTTGTAAAGTGACTGATTTATAGTCCACCAAGTCAGTGGCTTAAAATTTTCCAAAACAGCCTTCAAAAGGAAATTTGAACATTCATACACACGTCTTCACTCAAGTGGGTTTCTTAAAACTTGATCTCTGGATAATAAGTGCCCAAATACAATGGTAAGAGACTTTTATCAACTATATTTAATTCACATTTTTTCACAATCTTGTGAAGGAAATTCGTAAGAGCCAAATACAATGGTAAGCCCACTGTGATTGACTCACTGTGAAGCCACTGAGCCCACTGAAGCCCACTGTGAAGCCCACTGTAAGCCCACTGAAGCCCACTGTGAAGCCCACTGTAAGCTCCACTGTAAGTCCACTGTGAAGTCCATGTGAAGTTCAATGTGAAGTCACTGTGAAGTTCAGATCATGTGAAGTTCACTGTGAAGTTCACTGTGAAGTTCACTGAAGTTCACTGTGAAGTTCACTGTGAAGTTCACTGTGAAGTTCACTGTGAAGTTCACTGTGAAGTTCACCGTGAAGTTCACTGTGAAGTTCACTGTGAAGTTCACTGTGAGTTCACTGAGTTCACTGTAATCCACTGTGAAATCCACTGAAATCCACTCGTGAATCCACTGAAATCCACTGTAGAAGTCCACTGTGAAGTCCACTGTGAAGTCCACTGTGAAGTCCACTGTGAAGTCCACTGTGAAGTCCACTGTGAAGCCCACTGTGAAGCCCACTGTGAAGCCCACTGTGAAGCCCACTGTGAAGCCCACTGTGAAGCCCACTGTGAAGCCCACTGTGAAGCCCACTGTGAAGCCCACTGTGAAGCCCACTGTGCAGCCCACTGTGCAGCCGTGGGGAAAGAGCGGCACAGCGCTGCTCAGCTGCAGCGGCGACCGCCGCCACCCCCGGGCTCGACAGCCGCCCTCCGTGCCCCGCCCCGCCCCGCCCCGCCTCGCCCCCACCCCGCTGCATGTTTATGAAGTTAATTTGTCATTCGCATGAGGTTCCACACCCTGACGCGCGCTCTGTTGGCCCCAGCGATCTTAGTGTAACTTTCACTGATCGTTCATCTGTGTTGATGGCGGATTTGACGGTAGGTTTGTTGTGATTTCATAAGGAAAATATATTACTTAAAAAATCTGTGGCTTTCGAGATATATTCCAGGTAATCGATTACTGGCCCGGTTAAAATATATTATAAATTTCTTTTGATATTTACATTTTGGTTGGTTTTGAAATAGTACGAACTACCTGCAACGTGTCGTTGATTTAATTTACATTTTGAGATATTTTCCTCGTCTAGATTTTCAGATGCAAATGTTATAAATTTATAATTTCTTCGCGTCGACTATCTTGCCTAGTATAGGATCTCACCTATTTAATAAAATTGTAAAGTGTAATATTTAAATAAAAGAGCAATATTTGGAAATAATAATAATAATAATAATAATAATAATAATAATAATAATAATAAGAGGAATTTTATATTTGATCATGTAACTAATGTATCTTAATAGAAAATAAATAATTAATAATATCAACACATAATTAAAAATCATCCACTTTTCGTAAAATAAATATAACTGAAATTCACATTCATACTAGTTATATATGACACATACGTACGATTTTTAATTAGCCATTTTTAAGACCTAAAACACAAATGTCTTCTTATTACAATTAATTTTTAATTTACTTTCCTTTAGGTCGAGATTGACTCTGATCACTTTCTAAGATACATTTAGTATTCTTATTTACACGTTCGTATTCCTGATATATAAACTTTTTAATCCAAGCTACCGATACTCGTATAAATTAGAACCTTTCTGCGGCATGTCTTCCATTGTGCCCTCGCGTCCACGATGTGCACGCCACCAATTCTGCACTCGGCGTTTCCCTGATAGAGTGAAAATTTCTGACATTCTTCACCTTCCCATATATATTTGAGAACATGTTGATTTTACCCACGCAGCTTACCCACTGATTGGTTCAATGTTCTAAGCGACTTAGTTCAACTTAATTAAACATTCGACAAATCTGTGCAAGACAAATTTAATATCGTTTCCTTGTCTACATTACGCATCAATTCTTTTGTTTTTATACTCCTTAAGCTTTCTAGTATGTTTTGTGATTGGCTAATAACAGTTGGTGTACGTAAATCTACTGGTTTTGTATATATTTTATTCTCTAAATAAATATATTTGCCATTTAATGAGTAGTTTATTTTATATTTTGGCTACTGAAAATAAGGTAATAGTGCTAAATTTCACTACTCAATTATGCAAGTCTATACATTAAGGTCACTTGTAATAACATTAGATACGATGACTCAGTAGTGTTACTTTACTTAATAATTATTTTAATTTTACCAAACATTCGTCGGTCAAATAATTTCATTATTTTGTTGTTTTAGATGCCTTTTTCATGTCTTCGAAATTATGTGAAAGAAACGTCAAATTGAACGTCTGTACAATACATTTATTGCATGTGATTGATTAGAAATTCTACAATTTTAAAGTTTTTAGAGAACATAATATGTGATTGTGCAATAAAGCCATAAATACACTCTGTGAATTGATATGTTTGTTGACATATTATTTACGTATTCAATTCGTGTAATACTCGTATGTTAATATGAGATTACTTTGTTTAAAGGGTGTTCGTTAAATTCACTTGTTTTTGACGAAGTCAAAAAACGTTTAGATCAAACGAAAGCAGTATGGAGCAAATGTGTGGAAGTAAAAAATGCTATTTTGGCATAAAAATGTCACTACATAGTTCCTCGACTGTGTTTTTTAAAGTTTATACATTTAAAAAATTGTGATTGAGATATTTGTCATTTTGTAACAAATTGATGATTAGAATTCTGGTTCGAAGTTGTGGTTCAGAGAAATCTTATTCATAAAGGTCTTTCTGCATAGATGTTACACAATTTAATTTACTAACTAGAAAACAAACTTTAATGAATTTATTGAATGTATAAATAACTTCATTTACATGCAAATGAAAACATTTTATGTAGACATAAAATACAATAAATGTATTAATATTCATACTTTTACATAGATTATAACCATCAACTTCTTACACATTAAATTCCAATTTATCATTTGTCTATGGTTGACTAAGAACTTCTTAATACCCGGGAACAGGCTGTGACTTTATTTTCGACTTGTTGAATTATTTGGCTAACCAAATGCTAATAATAATCGAATCTATTATTCAAAATATCTTCATTGGAAGATTTCTCTCGAGAAAACTTTGAGATTTCACATACTCCTGAGTTCTGCAAAGTGTTATTCCTTATGATTTTCTATTTGCGAAGAAAATGACGTCTGTATTTTTTCCGTTTAATGCATTACAAAACTGTCGCGCACAGAAGAAAGTAACTCTTAAGATAGTTATTCCCGTTCTAAGCATTAAATCTGTCGTAGAGTGAATTACTTTTAAATATAACGGATTTTTCAACTTCCATTAACGCGGTATTTGAAGCCCTTCTGGCCGCCGTTAGAGATACGTGACGTTTTCCTGCGAGCGTTGACCATTTTGTGCCTTTGAGCGGGCGTGGGGTAATCCCTGCGACAGTTGCACGCATTTGCCGGCGCTCTGTGCATCGGGAGAGGAGAAGGAGAGGGAAGAGAAGGGAGAGTATGCAGAGTGGAAGGTGGGAAGGGAGATTGATCGAGAGGTGGCGTAAGAGAGCGGAAGGAGGATGGAGGAGGAGGAGAGACGAGAAGAAGGAGAGTGAAGGAGGGGTGAAGGAGAGTGTGGAAGGAGAGGGTGGAAGGAGAGGTGTGGAAGGAGAGAGTGTGGAAGGAGGAAGGAGATGGGGAAGGAGAGAGTGTGGAAGGAGAGGAGTGTGGAAGGGAGAGGAGTGTGGAAGGAGAGGAGTGTGGAAGGAGAGGAGTGTGGAAGGAGAGGAGTGTGGAAGGAGAGGAGTGTGGAAGGAGAGGAGTGTGGAAGGAGAGGAGTGTGGAAGGAGAGGAGTGTGGAAGGAGAGGAGTGTGGAAGGAGAGGAGTGTGGAAGGAGAGGAGTGTGGAAGGAGAGGGAGGAGGTGGAAGGAGAGGAGTGTGGAGAGGGGAAGGGAGAGAGGTGGAAGGAGAGGAGTGTGGAAGGGTGTGGAAGGAGAGGAGTGTGGAAGGAGAGGGAGTGTGGAAGGAGAGGCGTGTGGAAGGAGAGCGTGTGGAAGGAGAGGCGTGTGGAAGGAGAGGGTGTGGAAGGAGAGGGTGTGGAAGGAGAGGAGTGTGGAAGGAGAGGGTGTGGGAAGGAGATGGGTGTGGAGGAGATGGGTGGAAGGAGAGGAGTGTGGAAGGAGAGGAGTGTGGAAGGAGAGGAGTGTGGAAGGAGAGGAGTGTGGAAGGAGAGGCGTGTGGAAGGAGAGGCGTGTGGAAGGAGAGGCGTGTGGAAGGAGAGGCGTGTGGAAGGATTGGCGTGTGGAAGGAGAGGCGTGTGGAAGGAGAGGCGTGTGGGAAGGAGAGGCGTGTGGAAGGAGGCGTGGAAGGAGGCGTGTGGAAGGAGAGGCGTGTGGAAGGAGAGGCGTGTGGAAGGAGGGCGTGTGGAAGGAGAGGTGTGGAAGGAGAGGCGTGTGGAAGGAGAGGCGTGGAAGGAGAGCGTGTGGAAGGAGAGGCGTGTGGAAGGAGGCGTGTGGAAGGAGAGGAGTGTGGAAGGAGAGGAGTGTGGAAGGAGAGGAGTGTGGAAGGAGAGGCGTGTGGAAGGAGAGGCGTGTGGAAGGAGAGGCGTGTGGAAGGAGAGGCGTGTGGAAGGAGAGGCGTGTGGAAGGAGAGGCGTGTGGAAGGAGGGGCGTGTGGAAGGAGAGGCGTGTGGAAGGAGAGGCGTGTGGAAGGAGAGGCGTGTGGAAGGAGAGCGTGTGGAAGGAGAGGCGTGTGGAAGGAGGCGTGTGGAAGGAGAGGCGTGGGAAGGAGAGGCGTGTGGAAGGAGAGGCGTGTGGAAGGAGGCGTGTGGAAGGAGAGGCGTGTGGAAGGAGAGGCGTGTGGAAGGAGAGGCGGGTGGAAGGAGAGGCGTGTGGAAGGAGAGGCGTGTGGAAGGAGAGGCGTGTGGAAGGAGAGGGTGTGGAAGGAGAGGCGTGTGGAAGGAGAGGCGTGTGGAAGGAGAGGCGTGTGGAAGGAGAGGCGTGTGGGAGGAGAGGGGTGTGGGAGGAGATGGGTGTGGGAGGAGATGGGTGTGGGAGGAGATGGGTGTGGGAGGAGATGGGTGTGGGAGGAGATGGGTGTGGGAGGAGATGGGTGTGGGAGGAGATGGGTGTGGGAGGAGATGGGTGTGGGAGGAGATGGGTGTGGGAGGGGATGGGTGTGGGAGGAGAGGGGTGTGGGAGGAGGTGATAGTGGAGGTGAATTGAAGCGAGAGGGTAGAGGACGCGGAGGGCTTTCTCTGGCAGTGTCACTTGCCATTGCATTCCTCGCGTGAGCCTTGGCTTTAGACAGGTCGCGACATCCAGGTGTGTGTCCGAGAGCGTCCACGGTGGAGGTTTCACCAGTGTGTTAATCCTTTCAACGCTCAATGACTACTCAGGACGGCATTTTTGTTTCACTTCTATTCTCGGGTTTCCGTACTCAAGGAAATTTTCTTTGTGTGGAGACGGAAGGCCGCTTTAGCGGGACATTGAGTTGGCTTCCTGTCTTCGCACAAACTCCCATTTCCGTTTCTTGTGTGCGAACGCTTCCTCGTTCACTTTAGTCTCCGCGGGGAACAGTTAAATATGAGCCCCGCGGATTAATACCTTGACCAGGAATGACTTATGGTTAGGTCATCATTGTTACTGCTGGCTTACATATAATTGATCTCAACGTTCTCACTGGTTGCTAGGACTTCAAGCGGATTGTAACTCACGCTTATTCGAAACTATTTAGTTGAGACTACGATTATGGAGGATTATGGATATTACACTTCCCTCCGAAGGAAATCGTACGAAAAATTTTTTCGCCCTTCAAAATCCACGGCATCGTCCGGGTTGGGTATAACAGTCTTGGTCCAAACTTGGGTATAACAGTCCAATACGCCAACCATCGACGACCGATAAATATCTTCACAACGAAGCTGCAACGGCATCAGTTGCTGTCTCTGAGCGATCTGACACCGTAGGTACGGCTTGGCGGGTGGGGTCTCTGAGCGATCTGACACCGTAGGTACGGCTTGGCGGGTGGGGTCTCTGAGCGATCTGACACCGTAGGTACGGCTTGGCGGGTGGGGTCTCTGAGCGATCTGACACCGTAGGTACGGCTTGGCGGGTGGGGTCTCTAGCGATCTGACACCGTAGGTACGGCTTGGCGGGTGGGGTCTCTGAGCGATCTGGCACCGTAGGTACGGCTTGGCGGGTGGGGTCTCTGAGCGATCTGACACCGTAGGTACGGCTTGGCGGGTGGGGTCTCTGAGCGATCTGACACCGTAGGTACGGCTTGGCGGGTGGGGTCTCTGAGCGATCTGACACCGTAGGTACGGCTTGGCGGGTGGGGTCTCTGAGCGATCTGACACCGTAGGTACGGCTTGGCGGGTGGGGTCTCTGAGCGATCTGACACCGTAGGTACGGCTTGGCGGGTGGGGTCTCTGAGCGATCTGACACCGTAGGTACGGCGGCGGGTGAGGTCTCTGAGCGATCTGACACCGTAGGTACGGCTTGGCGGGTGGGGTCTCTGAGCGATCTGACACCGTAGGTACGGCTTGGCGGGTGGGGTCTCTGAGCGATCTGACACCGTAGGTACGGCTTGGCGGGTGGGGTCTCTGAGCGATCTGACACCGTAGGTACGGCTTGGCGGGTGGGGTCTCTGAGCGATCTCACACCGTAGGGCGGGTGGGGTTTTTCGGCACGGTGGTCGGGGAGGGGGCGTGGTCCAATATTTCTGGGCCGCTGGTTGTTGCGGAGTGTGCGGTGGCCAGCGCTGTGATGTGCCGGCGCCCCTACAATGCCCTCGGGACAAAGGCGTGCGCGCGCTGATTGTCGCTTGTCCGCCGCCGCCGCCGCGCAAGGAAATTACGCAGCTCATTCAGAGCGCCGATTAGCGCGGAATTATTTCTACGTGATGTTATTCCGCTTATCGCATTTTGCGTTGTGTGTTTTGTTGTTGATGTAAATCGGCGATCGTGATGCGTGTACAGATGTCAGAATTCAAATAATTTGAGTGTAAATCGTTTTCAAACATCTAAATAAAAATATTATTATCATTGTTGATTCATTTTTTCGTGATTTCGGGCGCGTCAACGGCTTTGGTCATTAGTCCCATTAGTGTGGTGCATTGTTTTCTCGGGAGATGGCGGTGATCTTCCCCCGCTGGATGGCGAGTTCCGGCGCCGACCTACTGTCGGCTAGTGGGGCTTCCCCTAACCAGGACTCTCCCACCAGCGGGGCACCGCCACAGTCGGGACACGCTCTAAGCTCCCGACCGGTCTCCCGGGATATGTGGTAGTGTAGTGCATGTTAGTGTGTGTGTGTGTGTGTGTGTGTGTGTGTGTAAGTAGAGGGATAGGACAATGAAGAGGAAGGACAGATCGCACGCGGTCCGTGGCCCGTTTGGTAGGGTACTCCGGCATTCGCCTGGCGTTGATTGGAGAAACCACGGAAAACTACCGATCAGAGCAGCCGGCCGCTAGAATTCTCCTCCAGGCAGCGACTGAATTCGACCTAGCTGAAAAGCTAGTGTCGAAAATCCTGCCGCCGTCGGAACTCGAACCTAGGACCTCCCGGTCAGAGGCGCTGCAGTGACATCAGTTGATGCACTGAGCTACCGCTCCCGGTTTATCATTGTTAATAATAAAACAACAAAACATAATAATAATAATAATAATAATAATAATAATAATAATAATAATAATAATAATAATTTCCCGTCCATATACTATAATGTAATTTTTTTTCTAAATAATAAACCATATGTGATCAACTCTCGTTGGGGATACCTCGTCGTGGGATTGTGAGTGTAAGTTGAAGACACACAAAAATCAAAGTTAAGTAGAGAGAAATCCATATAATTGAACTCACGTTTTTTGGGTTACAAATACAGAGCAAGCAAAAACTTAGTAATTAAATTCGACGTGCCCTTGAGTTACAAAAAATATCTCGAGGTATTGTGCTTAAAACTGATAAACTACAAACAATCCCAAATCAAACAATATTGGTTCCAAATATATTGTAATCACTTTCATTACCATCCAATGTGCTCTAATGTAATTTCGTTTGCATATCTTTGCTCCTAATTGTTTTTCATATTATGATCACATTATTGCTGATAATGGTGAGCAAATGTAGTTCTGAATTATTTGGCCCTTGCCACAAATTCATTTTTATTTAATTTTATTAGTTTTATTAAATGAATTTAATAAATTATTTTAATGTAATTTTATCAACTTTAAATCACTCGTAAAGTCTTTACACAGTAGGATAATAGTGATCAATTTGCATTCTAATCACAAAATTATTAAACTTTTTGGAAAATACGATATTAAATCGTAAATTTAAAATTATATATTGAAAATCGTATATTGAAAGTCTACTCATTAAAAAACATTTCCTGTTTAAAATTATTGAAGAATATGAAGCACTACAAAAATAATACTCGCATATCAATGATAGAAGAGTCAGGGACACCCATGTCTAATTTTTACAATAACTTTGTTTAGGTAAAGAGCAACTGTTTCATATTTTAGGACGTTTATTATTGGAACATTTATAAATCCTCTGTGACAGTTTCATCTTTGAGCGCTTATCGGAGTTACAAAAAACTATTCGAAATCACCGCTCGGGGAGTTTCTCGCCCTCAGTAGGACCCCCCCCCCATCAGCCAGGTCTTGCTTTAGGCTATCTACTTCAGCACCTCTGACGGGGTGGTCGTAGTTCGAGACCTGACGGCGGCAGGATTTTCGACACGAGCTCTTCAGCTAGGTCAAATTAAGTCGCTGTCTGGAGGAGAATTCTAGCGGCCGGCTGCTCTGATCGGTAGTTTTCCGTGGTTTCTCCGATCAACACCAAGCCCGACCACCAAATACAGGAACAGAATCCTAACAAATGAGCCACGGACTGCATCTTCTTCGTCCTATCCTGCCCCTTACACTCACATACACACAAACACTAATATGCCCTACACTACCACATATTCCGAGAGACCGGTTGCAAGCCTAGAGCTTGTGCCTGCTGAGGCGGTTCCCCCCTAGTGGGAGACTCCTGATGGAGGGAAACCCCGCTAGTCGACGGTAGGACGGCGCCGAATCTCGCCATCTAGCGGGGGAAGATCACCACCATCTCTTGAGGAAAACATGCACTACACTTACTAGACTAATGACCTAAGCTGTAGACGTACCGCCAATCACTAACCAACCAAGCTAACAACTTCTTGGCTGCCCGGGAGACGCCGCATCCTAGAGGCAGATGCCAATTCGACATGTCATTTCGCCCTGAGGAAGGTCGCAGCATGACGGTCGCAGCATAAAGATTGCAGTATGGCGACATGAAGTTTTCAACTGTGCTGAAGACGCGGCGCGTCCCTGACAGCCAAGTAGATACGAAGTTTGGTTGCGGAAGCCTACGCTTAGAAGTCCTAGGCTTCCGACTGGTTTTCCGACATGTGTGGTAGTGTAGTGCATATAGGTGTGAGTGAAAGGAAAGGAAACAGATCAGAAAGACGGAAAAGTTTTTAGAGAACTGATACGGCATTTGTCTGGTTGACCACGGAGGAAGCACGAAAAAATACCGATCAGAGCAGCCACTACAATTCTCCTTCAGACAGCGGCTGAATTCTACCTTGCTAAATAGCTAGTGTCGGAACTCGAGCAGCAGATGCTGCTGATTGATGTCTCTGAGCTCAAATCAACCGGCGCAACTTTTACAACAATCATCTGTTAACAAGTATTTCGTTATACTGTGTTTAAAGTATATATACTAATTACATTTAATATCAATTGTCAATTTTGAGTTGGTAGTGGTAGTGATTTTAGTTGAGGGCTTGATAAGTAAACCAAATTTTTAAAATCATTTGTTTCCACCTTGCCGCCAACTACCGTGGCAAGATTATTTTGATCAAACCTATTCTAATAAAAGTGAATTAGTAAACGACATGAAATCGACATCTATACTACAAAACGTAGTCTATGAATAAATACGAAACTTTTACAGGTTATTCTCTAGAATTGTCGCAGTGTCATTGCAAATGTTGGTGTAAATTAAAACTACCCAAAAGCGAAAAAGAAATAATTTAAATAATATATTGGTAGATGCAACACGGTCATTATTTTTCGCCTCGCACTAAGAGGAGATTGGTTCCTGATATATTCCTCCAGAGGCTAGAATCGACGTGGCAGAACTGGCTCCTAATAGTTTTACTAGATACCTGTAGCAGTGCATAAGATAAAAACTTCCAATGTAATAGCAATGTAGTTTAAAATAAAATGAAAGAAAATTATAGCATTTTATTAAAATATGAACCTATTACATGAAAAATAATGATTTCAAAAATAGTAGTTTATATAAAATTGAACATTTTTATCTTTTAGAAGGATTTGATATGAAGAAAGCTTGGGCAACGCGGGGTATTTTGCTAGTGATTAATAAATGAGTGCAAAGTCCACACCTACCGAGCGTCTCCTCGTGACGTCATCTCCCGGATTTAGATCATCGCTGGGGTAATGAAGCTCTTTTCAGCAACTTTCTGTCTAATAATCACTTTACATCTTATTAAAAACATTTAGTTTTTGATTAATGGTATGCTTGGTGTACTCTCCCTTTAGTCCTTCGGAATTCTTAAATTGCGTTCTCCCATCCCACAACTTCTCCCCGCCCCTCCCTCCACCAACCTTCCTCGCGGCACGTGCGTTTCCCCGCCTGTAAGTTTACGAACCGTGTAATACCGCCTCCGGATAGGCGGCAGACAAAGTTAATTTATTAATTTAAAATTAATCGTGTAATACTTCGCGCAAAGTCGTGACAGTTTGGGATTAAAAAATTAGAAAAAAGTTTATTACTGTTGGTAATGTTCTGCTGCCGCGAGTGGGATTTATGGTGAGAGTGGGCAGACACCCCTCTCTCCTTAGTCTCTGCTTGCCCCCTTCCCTATCGCGAGCGCGCCGGGGTTGGCGGCCTTGTTTGATGAAGCGTTTGCCCGCGCTCTAATTCCGGCCGGGAATTGCGGGTATTTTTCTCGGCGCTTTCCCGCCCCAGAGCCCGCCGCAATTAAGCTGTGCCTTGAGGTGAGCGCGGAGGTGAGCCTTGGGGTACGCCATCCTGACGGCGCAGCGCAAAAGCACTGGAGAGCGCCAGCAGGAAGGCAGGCGAGGGCGTGATTTGTTGTAGGACTTAAAAGACGTTGTAAAGGTGTGCTTTCCCGCCGCTCTAGAATGCAACGTGGAGTTATCCTTACTGCCGTGCATTTTTAACGCTCTTTGCGCTCCAGCCGAAGAGCTGTGAAGTGGGTGGAAAAGACCCTGAAAGGGTTGCTTTATTACGTTTACGCGGTATTGTAATAGAATTGTGAAGACCGTAAGGTAGCAAATTTCTTCTATATTTTAGAACGTGAGAAAGCAACCTGAATAGAATTATGACATTGCAGTTGTGATTGTTGAGGTGATATAAAATTATATTTTATGGGTTTGTGTACGCGATTGCTAGATGTTATAACAAAATTATTTATTTAGCAAATGAGTTGGGTTCAACCATTTTACTGAACACACGTCAATTTTATATTCTATTATGTAATATTATATAATGAAATAGGGTATTTAATTGTATATTTAATATTCCATTGTAACGTTTCCTACGTCGTTTGTCAGAAAGTTTCTATGACATATTTCACTACTCTTTGCTGAAGGGGAGAGGATTTGCTTGTGATAGCCGTAGATGTTCTTGGCTCCTTCTCTCATTGAGCACTCAGTAATTCATTCGTCATCTTACAGCTTTTTTTCTTTAATCTTTCCCTTTTTCTATCCTAAGCAGGTTTTTTACGTGGCGGGCGTTCATTTAAATCCTTTTAACACTGATATTAGTTTGTAAACTTTTATTCAAGCCGAAGGGAAGTAACCTACTGGCGTCTTGGCTGCCTTTGCATCCTCAAGCGCCTTCTCCACCGCCTCATCGAGTTCCTGAGATTATTGCCGTCGAGTGGAGGGGGATACATAGGCAAGTGGACGTGCTGAGGGGGGCAAGGGAGCTCTGGGCGGATGAATGGGCGGATGAATGGGCGGATGAATGAGCGGTTGAAGGGGCGAGTAAAACGGCAAGTGAAGCGGCGACGAGCTGACGAGTGGGTGAGTAGACAGGTGGGTGAGTAGACAGGTGGATGAGTAGACAGGTGGGTGAGTAGACAGGTGGGTGAGTAGACAGGTGGGTGAGAGACAGGTGAGTAGACGGGAGCAGAAAGTAGGGGCTGCGGGTAGGTGAGGAGGCGGGCAAGTAAGCAGGTGGGCAGGTAAGCAGACGGGAACAGCGGGTGGGTGAAGCGGGCGGACGAGACGGAACCTCTGAGCATTGGGCGGGTGTGTGATCAGGCAGACGCGTGGCTCCGTAATGAAAGCTTGGGCCCTCCATCCGGCCACCTGGAGGCCCTGGAGAAGGCTTATTAGCTCTTCCAGAATCCAATTTTGCCACTTAATGCATCCCCCTCCCTCATTCCCTCTCATTCTGACCCCACCCTACACATTAGCCTTGCAGCCGTGGTGCGCCATGTCCTCGCGTCACTACATTGCGAATATCATGCCATTACGGAGTACGACAAGACAAAAATTAGCAATTAGGATTTACATGACATTTGGCAACCGCAATGTTGTGAGAATAAAGAGATAACTAGCGAGAGAAAGTATCATTTGCAAGAGAGAAGGAAGGAAACAAGAGATCTGTATGAATGCTGCAGATCAAAATATCAGGTTTTAAAAGCCAAAACCCAAAATACATTTAGTGTGTGTTTAGTAATCCTTAAATATTCTCAGCTTATAACAACTTCTACTCGTCACAAATAAACTGGACTAATGCAGATCTCGATTAATACGTATACACTCTACAGTAAGCATAGGACGACGGATAACGTCTTCAGTTAGAGGTTCATGTTAAGAATGTGATATAGATATGTTTTCAAAAACACGATTCTTGTATAGAAATATCGATGATGCTATAAAAACATGTTTTCTTAACAGTATTTTGATGGATGTTTTAAATTTCGATGTTTTGTATGTGAATGAAAGATTCTAATTACCAACAGTTTGTCGCTGTTAAAATATTTGAAATGATAGCTGGCGGTACCTTGCAAGCGAATCAAACGAACTCGGTTTGTCCTCGCTTCGTCGAGCAGACTCTGTCTCATCCCAGATGATCCTTTTTTAAATTTATTTTCTTCCTGTTCGGCAGTTTTGCCTTTCAGGGTTTTGAACATTTTTTTATTTGTAATGTATAACTTTTCACATACATAACATTCACGTTTGAGCATACAACCCCTCACTTCTTGTATCTTACTACTAACTAATTTTATAGGATTTAATACTTAATGGTGATGATAAGGGGTGAAAGGACGAACAAATACAACCATGTCCGAGGCGGGACTCGAACCCGCGACCCTTCGGTCCCAGTCCCGAGATCACTACGACACTACTGCCTTAGCGATCTCGGCCACCGGGCCGACCCAGATGATCCTGATGTCTTACTATTTTAGGTTACTTATCTAGGTTTTTGTCGTATTTCGCAGATGGAGAAGGGCTCAACGACACCAGCGTTTTGAGCATTGTGCCCCCCCCCCCTTCTTCCCAGGACGTTCAGGTTTCGGGCTCAGTTTTGTCCATTGTTTTTACTGTTTTTTAATTTGTTTTCAACTAAATCTTACTTATCAATTACTAAACATTGCCGCACTCAAATTAAATTTTGTTTCCCACGAATTTCATGTTGGAAGTTCCTAAAAATGCTTTCAAAAAATAGATATTTAAAGCGTCAATCAGTGTTTGAATTTTAGACATTGGCTTTTGGTGGTAATATTTATGGTTTATTAGCGATGTCGCATTACTAGAGTCATACGCAAAACGCAAGCAGAGAACTATGAGTCGTTCAGAAACTCTTCGCGTTTGACGTAGCATTCAGGCAAAGGAAATTAATTACTTTCGATTTTCAGAACCAAAGAACGGATAGTACCGAGTTTCCTGGGGTCGATGTAACATTTTAGATTATTGCTACATAATTGATATATTGAAATGTTTACTTTCAAAATAAATATACCATTTCAGTTGCTAATGTTTCAGGTCGAAACAGTTTATAAAATGCATTTCCATGCATATGAAATGCTGTATTTTCTCTATTTTGAAAACACATTTTATTTAATTCATTACCTTTTGTTTTTGAAGGTAGCACTTTCATCAATCCTTAAAAAGAAATGTCTTTATTGTTTAATAATATTTATTATTAATAGGACTTTCACATACATATTTTACTGTAAGATGCTGTATGGTATATCATGGAAGAACATTTTGGGAATTTGAGATCTCAAATAGACGGTATCGAATTTGCTAATTAAATATTGTTTCTCTTATCTCTTTAATTTTACTATTGTTTTACAGCTGTTGCATTTTCATTATCCATTTTCCATTCAATAAATGAGTTAATTACACATATGATGGTCGTCCTCCAGGTAAATTCCAACGAACCGAGAATTCGGAATTACTAATTACCCTGTTAATTATTCGTCAGCACAATCTGCTTTATGGAGTCATTCGGTATTAAATAAGCCCATGGTTTCGCATAAAATATGCTGCTTGCTGTGGCGCGCCTAATACCTAGTACGAGCGCGTATTCCAAATCAGGTTTATTTTGAAGGAAACTGTTCGTGCAGGCAAACGTGCGGTCTGCCAGGCGCCGAATGCATAATGCATTTTCGTTGCTTCTCGGCCGGCTGCCCCCAGTGCATGTCTGGACAAAGGCCCCTCGCTTGGCGTGCAGGGCGATTGCTGATGTCCTAATTGGCAAGGGGGAAGGCGGGGTGACTGGAAACGCACAATTCCACGGCTGGCCACTCGTGGAATGGCTTCACGCTGTTGAGTGTGTTTTAAGCGATCACTGACACGTCGGGAACAATTGACAAGTTCTCTTCAGATGAGTTTGGAAATATTGCAAAATTAACGACTGGAATAGAGCAACTCCACGGTTTTTCTACTTGTAAGATAAATGCAGCGGATCGTGATTGAAAGAGTTCTTTGCAAGATTGTGGAACACATCAGACGTGGGTATGAAGGAATTCATTGGATATGAATATAAGTCATCCAAAATTACTATAAATTTGTGGCATTAGAAGAGAAATAGAAGAATAGGGATTCTTCGAGTAAGTTGAAGAAATGTTAGTGATTTATTTTTTTACTGAGAAACTAAATTGAAATCTTCCTGTTCACGAAGCTTTAGGCTCAGTCAATGTTACGTCAGAAAAAGAATTTATTTATTTAAACCTCCTCCACCGCGAGTTGTGGAGCCAGGTAGACGAACGAGCTCCACTATATTTCAGGCCGCAGTATCTTTGCACTCGTGCGCCGCGCCGTGGGCGTAAAGCGACAAAAAGCGTCCATAGGCCCATCGCTCCTAAACATTCTGAAGGTGGCACCCCTGGCGCCCGCCTTTTGTTCTCGCGTATTTACGACGACGCTCGAGTAATTGTCCCTGGGGGGTCTCTTTTCACCAGCGATGATATACTCTGTTCGAGCAGGGGCGAATGAAATCCTGAAATATGTCGCCGAGGGGAAAGCGTCGGTTGTCGGGGCGATTACCCTGGCAGAAATTGTGGGGGTGGAGACATGTTGATACGACGCTTTTGTACGAAAATTCCATTCACTATGTTACAAGAAAGAATTTTCCGTAAATGTGAGGATATATGTAATAAATATCATTGATTTAACTGTTAAAAGAATAGATTTCAAACAAAAAAAACTGTCTCATGATTTCAATTTCATGAAAACCAATATTCTGTATAAACGTTAGTTGTGTTGTGTTTTGATTTAGAGTGTTTGGTTTGTTAAAAAAGGTTATAACCGTAGAATTAAGTAAATATACTTGCACTATACCGCTTGCTAAAATTATATTGCATTATGAAAAAAGGCTTGTTCTAATAGCAAATTTTGTGTAAAGATAAACATTGCTTGGTTCAATCATCACTTCGGTTGTGGCATATCTAGAAACTATCCAGAATATCAGATGTGACGATGTTGACCATCGAAAGAGAGTTATTAAAATCTAAATATACTGTAAAATATAAAATCCTTTATCACCGTAGGGTGTGATAAAAGGTATAATGTTAGGTATACGAGCCTTTTGCCTCTGTTTAGAAGCTTAGTTGGAAACACGGACGATTGTAAAGAATCCCATATTCTTCCAATGTTTCTCGTAGTCCAATGTCTTGTCTAATGTTTGTCTAATGTTTTCACATTACAAACAACTCCGTACATAGAATGAACTACCAATAACAAAAGTGCACAGAAAACAGCCCGAAATAACATGTTCCTACGCGCATCTGCGATTAAAACGTTGCCAGCTTTCCCTTGGTGCTCCCACAGAGTCCGGATGTGAAGATGGATACACAATCCTTAGTGCAGAGGTTTGCCTCGAATGTCATTGAGCAGACAAGATCTGTAAGAATGGAACAATTGGTTCATCCCTTCAAAGCATGAACACATTTACATTGTCAGTTGTCCTTCCCTCGCCCCGCGGAGTGTGGCGGTCGACCCTCGCGAGAAAGGGAAAGGGGAGGGGGAATGCGCTGCAATCCATCGCGTGCAACGGGCGCCAGAGATACCGATTGCGCGGTGAGGAACACCGTTGTTAGTTGCACGCTGCGGTTACCAGGCAACGAGACGGGGCGACCGCGACGCGCTGCACCACATGCCGCCGCGTGGGGCGAGGGCGAAGGCGACGGCCTGCTCCCTGCCCCTATTGCGCGCAGCCGGCAGGGGGGGGTGGAGGCTGCCGAGGGCCCTGTAGAAGAGTGTTGCGTCACTTTCTCTGTCTCTCTCGCTGTTTCTCTGTTTCTCTCTCTCTCCTCTCTTTCTCTCTTTTTCTCTCTCTTTCCTCTCTTTCTCTCTCTTTTCTCTCCCTCTCTCTTTCTCTCTCTCCTCTCTTTCTCTCTGCTCTCTTTATATCTCTCTGCTCACTTTCTCTCTTTCCTCTCTTTCTCTCTTTCCTCTCTTTCTCTCTGCTCTCTGTATATCTCTCTCCTCTCTTTCTCTCTTTCCTCTCTTTCCTCTCTCTTCCTCTCTTTCCTCTCTCTCTTCTCTCTTTCCTCTCTTTCTCTCTTTCTCTCTCTCTCTCTTTCTCTCTTTCCTCTCTTTCCTCTCTTTCCTCTCTTTCCTCTCTTTCTCTCTTTCCTCTCTTTCTCTCTCTTTCCTCTCTTTTCTCTCTCCTCTTCTTTTTTCTCTCTCTTTCTCTTTGTCTCTCGGTCTCTCTCTTACACACTATCACTATCTCTCGGACACACACACAGACACTCAGACACTCTCTCTCTTTCTCTCTCTCTCTCACACACACACACACTCTCTCATTTCGTCCCGATTTATCACTTGCTCTCTCTTTGTCTATACTTCATCACACCGTTTCAGTCTTGCCCTACTCAGTTTTTCTACGTGTTTTTCTAGGTTTATATTACTTTATGTGAGATAACTTATTGGAACACCTTTCTTATTTATTGCTTATATTAAAAATCATTAACCTTCTCTATTTTTTTGTTCTTTTAAAATATTTTCTTATATCAGTTTTCCCTTTTCCAGAAGATTTTTGCTTTCCTTCGTTTCTGTCACTCCATATCTCTCTCACTATACGATCCAATGTTGTCTTAACAACTTGTAATGCTCTCATGTGTTTCTATTTGTCTTCACTTCGCAGTTTTCGCCTCTTTTTCTCCTCCTGTCTTTCATTTCCTTTCTCTGTTCTTTCTCTGTCTCTTTCTCTGTCTCTTTCTCTGTCTCTTTCTCTGTCTCTTTCTCTGTCTCTTTCTCTGCTCTTTTTCTTTCTCTGGCTCTTTCTCTGGCTCTTTCTCTGGCTCTTTCTCTGGCTCTTTCTCTGGCTCTTTCTCTGGCTCTTTCTCTGGCTCTTTCTCTGGCTCTTTCTCTGGCTCTTTCTCTGGCTCTTTCTCTGGCTCTTTCTCTGGCTCTTTCTGTGTCTCTCTGTCTCTTTCTCCGTCTCTTTCTCTGGTCCTTTCTCTGGCTCTTTCTCTGGCTCTTTCTCTGGCTCTTTCTCTGGCTCCTTTCTCTGGCTCTTTCTCTGGCTCTTTCTCTGGCTCCTTCTCTGTCTCTTTCTCTGTCTCTCTCTCTGTCTTTCTGTCTCTCTGTCTCTCTCTCTCTCTCTCTCTCTCTCTCTCTTGCTTTTCTACTGTGAAGACGATATAATACTTTTGTGACTTCTTGCAGCTCCTCAACCACTCAGAAATATTTCTCCCGTATCACCTTCGGCTCATTTCCCATGGCACTGTGGGTGAGTGCGCCAACCTTCCTGCTTCCTCCCCGCCGCCATTTCCTCCTCCGCCCGCGCCGCCCATGCATCATCCCCGTCCTATCGCTCCCCCTTCCCCTTCCGCCGCCGCCTCATTTCCTCCTCCGCGACTCCCTCCCTGGAGGGCTCCTCTTAAGCTGCGTCTCCCCGTCGACAGAAGGACACAACGAGTAGAGTGAGCGGGACGGGAGGGCGGGGAGATCGGCGGTATGGGGCGGGGCGGAATGTGGGTAAGACAGATCGGTGAGGTTTTGCTGGGACGGGGTGGGACGGGGTGGGACGGGGTGAGACGGGGTGGGACGGGGTGGGACGGGGTGGGACGGGGTGGGACGGGGTGGGACGGGGTGGGACGGGGTGGGACGGGGTGGGACGGGGTGGGACGGAGTGGGACGGAGTTGGACGGAGCGAGACGGGGCGAGAAGGAGAGGAACGGGACGGGGCGCGATGGGGCGGGACGGGACGGGGCGGGCAGCCTCATTTCCTCCTCTGGGGAGGGCGGAGGGTGGCCTGAGCGAAGGGTGGGCTGAGTGACTCCTCCCTGGAGGTGCTCCTCATGGAATCCGTGACCTATCCCAAGGAATGGTGGATTTCGCAGACTAGCCAGTTCGCTAGACCAAATTCAGCTTCCTTCTGGACGAGAATTCTTAGGGACGGCTGCTTTGATTGGTAGTTTTCCGTGATGATTTCTCCCATCAATATCATAGTTTCACTTACACGACCACACATCATTCCAAAGTGTAGATATTGTCTGGGCTGGAACGGTGCCTCGCTGGGGGAGGTACCTGAAGAAGGGAAACCCCTCTTCGAGTCGAGTGTAATTCTACCCTGAATCGAGGTAGAATTACGGGGCGGGGTGTGGCGGGTCCTGACGGGATGGTGTGGGTGGGCGGGGCGGGGCGTGGCGGGTCGGGCGGGTCGGGGCGGGTCGGGCGGGGCGGGGCGGGGCGGGGCGGGGCGGGGCGGGGCGGGGCGGGCGGGCCGGGACGGGGCAGGGCAGGACAGGGCGGGGCATGACAGGGCGGGGCGGGGCAGGGCGGGGCAGGGCGGGGCGGGCGGGCGGGCGGGCGGGCGGGCCGGGACGGGGCAGGGCAGGACAGGGCGGGGCATGACAGGGCGGGGCGGGGCAGGGCAGGGCAGGGCGGGGCGGGGCGGGGCGGGGCGGGGCAGGCGGGGCGGACGGGGAGTAGGGGGCGTGGCGAGGAGTAGGGGGCATGGCGGGCGGAGGGCGCGGCGACAGCATTCAAGGGGTGGGCTGAGCCGAAAGAGGACACACGCCCGATGTCCTCGCGCCGCCTTTGACCTTTTGCGGGAGATCGCCGGCCGCCGCAGCGGGATTAGGTTTTGGGCGGAGAAAGTCGCCCTAAGACAAACCGCGTCCCCTGCCCCTGCCCTTTCCGGCGCTCTCGCAGCTTGCCTACACGGGCCGGAGCCTCGCCCAGAGGCTTAGAGGCGGATCAGGTATCTCTTTTGTTGTATGGAAGTTCAGTTGATCCGTTTTGGGCTTTTAGGTCGTGCTGTAATTTTAAGAACAATGTCTATGACATACTGTTTAAGCTCTTTAAATATGCTAATAGCTGACGAGGAGCCTGATTAAATAATACGAATATTCTTCTACCCAAACCGAATTAGTAAATCTAAATATCGCGTTCCTGCCACATGCATGTGTGCAATCTCTCTGGGGAATCGGTAGTTTCTAATTGTGTTCATGTTTCCCCTTTGTCGTTGGTAGTTTTGTGAGTTGTTCAGTGAATTACCTTCGTCGACAGGATGCTCCTGATGTCCTAGTTCATCGTCTTTGCTCCTCTTCCAAGAAACTATCCAGAAAGCAGCCCTAAGCGAGATATTCCGGCACATCCCGTGGAGCTGCCTGTTATGTCAACGTGTTTGGCTTAAAGTTTTCTTGTCTTAAAGTATGTAGTAAGTAGACTTGAGGATTCTCGCCCTCCACAATCCGATGAGGGTTTTTTGTATATTTTTAAAATAATCTGTCGCTCTCAATTACTCTTACACAGCAGTTATAAATGATCTACGTCAGAGGTTTTTCGACATTTTTTGTTTTCTACTCTTCCATTGACCGCAGCTTTTCTACATCTGCGCCGTATTTATGGGCCCTAGGTCTATCAGGTACCGTTCAAATCCATCGGCGGTACCTGCAAGAGATGGTAATTATGTGGGTATTATGTAAGTCGGTTATAAAGGCCTTGCGTGTTAACGTCTGATAGTAAATACCCATCTTACTCTTTAGCATCCGCTGTTCCACGAACTCTCCAAAACCATCTGGATATTTCATATTTTTTCTTTTCCTGCTCTACTCTAGGAAAGTTGCAACAGCATTCCCAACTATCTACACATGTTTTTATTCTCTGATAGTAATATGTGATACGATGATAATGTCTAGTTCAACTGATGGTGTATCTGAAATTTTCTGGTTGTTTATAGTGTTGAGTGTTTTGCCCAATATGTCTGGCTTTCTCTTCCACAACTGACCGAGTGTGGTACTTCAGTGCATCAACTGATGTCACTGCAGCGCCTCTCACCGGGAGGTCCAAGTTTCGAGTCCTGACGACGGCAGGATTTTCGACACTAGCTTTTCAGCTAGTCGAATTCAGTCGCTGTCTGGAGGAGAATTCTAGCGGCCAGCTGCTCTGATCGGTAGTTTTCCGTGGTTTCTCCGATCAACACCAGGCAAATGCCGGAGCAGTACCCTAACAAATGGGCCACGGTCCGCGCGCGATCTGTCCTTCCTCTTCCCTGTCCTATCCTCTCCCCTAACACACACACTTACACTAACATGCACTACACTACCACATATTCCGGGAGACCGGTTGGAGCTTAGAGCGTGTCGTGGCTGGGATGGTGCCCGGCTGGTAGGAGAGTCCTGGTTAGGGGGAAACCCTACTAGCCGACGGTAGGTCGGCGCCGGATCTCGCCATCCAGCGGGGGAAGATCACCGCCATCCCCCAAGAAAAGCATACACTACACTAACGGGACTAATGACCAAAGCAGTTGACGCGCCCGCAAACACGAAAAAATCAATCAATCTTCCACAACTGCAAGGAAGAAGGTACAATTTGAGTTGGCCCAAAACCATCTTTTAGAACTGAGATTCATGTACTTAAATGTTTGACATGAGAACGACAGCGTTATTTTCTCTTCGAAGTGAGGTGTTTGAATAAAGTATTTTAAACTTTAAATATCTTTCACTTTGACTAGTTTTCCACCAGTGGAAAACCAGTGTGTTTTCCTCATTCAATAATAATAATAATAATAATAATAATAATAATAATAATAATAATAATTAATAAATATCGTATGAGCTACTGCTAATTTTTTCAATTGATTTCTGGTTGTCTCGGAGTCGCCGCCTCTTTATGGTCCGTTCCAAACGAATCAGTCACTATAACGCGTCCTTGTGTAAGGCAAAAATGCTTTTCTTAAAGCATTTTCGCCCTGAGAAATGTTCCATTATAAGTGCCAAAACATTAAAAATTTTGACTACGACGCGTAGTCTCCCACACACTCAAGAATCTATTGACTCTGGCTTAAGTTTTTACTTCTTTCAACTGGCCTCAATTTTTCTTTCTCCTTCCCAATAATTTTTATTTTTTATTAGCGTTTATCCTTCTTTTTGTTGGTCATTGAACAGGACACTTTTTTGCTTTTTTCTGGAAACAGTGTACATCAGCATTTTGTAACTTTTGTCCTAAGTGTAGTGATGTTTTAATATTTTGTATAGTTTGTCATTCTTCTTTAGTATCGCGTTTTGTTGAGCGCGCTGGGGATACAGATAAATTGGCGAGGTACTATCAGTCTACGATGTACGAGCAATTGTAGAGGGACGCAGCAGGCAATGGGTCAGAACCTCTTTCCCCTCGCGCCGTACCTCAGTGTGTGTCTGTCTTCTTGTGCTCCACATTTCAGTGTACGTTCTTTTACGCTCCGCACCTCAGCTAGTCAACCTCGTGTTCTGCACCTTACTTCGTTTCTCGTGCTTTGCGCTTAAGTCTTGTGTGCATCTGTCTTTTTATAGTCCGTGACCTGCTTTTAAGATCGTGAAAGACCGTGGGCCACATCAGTTTACAAACTCCGCGCAAAGCACTTACTTAAGTTCAATCGCTGTGAATATGAACAGTCTCTCGGCCGGGAAGGGCTAGTGGTACTAGATTTGTACAAATGTAAATACGTTTGTTCCACCCAAGAACTAAATTTAATGTAATTATGTAAATAAATTTTGTAGATAAGTTTATTTATTTTTATGAAACTGAAACCTTTATAGTCGTCCAAATTACAGGAGATTATCTCTCTTTTTTAATTTCGGTATTTTATTTCAATTGTTTTGTATTATTATATTTAAATAACATTAAATTCTGTGCGGTGACGCGGTCCGCGGGGGGTTGCGTCCCTCTGGCTCAGCGCGTAAGGGAACGGAAGCAAAGCGCGGCGTCCCATTTGCGCCCTTCGCCTGCCGCCCTCGCGAAGGGCACCGGATTACGGAGCTCGTGTGGCGCGCCGCCCCCCGCCCCCCGCCAGCTTGGGTGACGTCACGAGCCGCCCCGCGCCCCCTTCCCCCGCGGCGCTCGAATTGAAAATGAGGAGTCCCGCATGGCGCGGAAACCAGGCCCCGGCGATAAGGCTGGCGGGGAAGGGGATAAGGGGGCGGGGGAGGGCGGCACGCGCGCGGACGAGCACCTCGAGGGCGCTCCGGGGACGCGCGCGTTTTAAGCGCCGCCGACAGCATGCGAGGGACCGGTCCACCGCCTCCGCCACCGCCGTTTGGAGAGATGGGCCGGGGTCGAAGGGATTTTATGTGTTTTTGTGAATCTTATAATTGGAAAATATTATTACAAAATATACAGTTTATTCAGCTTATATTAGAATATTAGAATCCCTGAAAATATTAGCAACATCCAAATATTTGATTAATAATGACAGAATTAAATTACACTGAATACATCTCTTCCATAAAGCTGAGATATGAAAGGACAGTCGAATTTCAAGAATTTTTAACTTACTTTAACAAGACAATGTGTAATTTATTCTTATGTGTCACAAAAACTTAATAAATAAATATGGTAAATTTATAAAAATATAGACTAGAGCAAGAAAAATAGAGATATAGAAGAATAAAGAAATCAAGAAATTTTAGAAGTAGTAGAAAGTTTAAAAGTTTAATGGCTACTCATTTGCGTTGTTTTCTTACCGGACGTAAGCCCAGTAGGTCTGGGGACATGGCGCGTTGAGTTGCGGGTGGCGGTGTGCCGAACCGTGGCGCGCTGCAGTCGCTCCGCCAGCACTGTCGCGCCTGCGGCCTGACTCACAGCAGAAGCTCAGTTTTTGCTCCCGCGGCTCATCCGATGGAGCGATAGCGTAAGCGCTAACAAGAAATAAACGACACTGGGTTTTAACGTCACGGGGTTGATAGATGTTCATTGTGGCGGTTTTTATTGAGTCTCGGCACACGATCTAGATTATTTCGAGAATTAGTTTTAGGATGAAATTGATTTGTCGACGCTAAGCTGACAACTGTAGCTCTCAGATTTCATTTCAAACAGCAACAGAACTGGCAAAAGAAGAGCCATTAACCACCTCGATTCGTTGTCGCTTTGATCTTGCTTCCTTTCTGAATTTTTTGAGTAACAGCCCGTTGGTTCACTTTTTTTCGTCTGTCGTTGATCCCTTGTTATTGAGACTTTATCGATATCAAAGGCACACAATTTTTAAGTAAGGCTTTCAACTTGTCTTGAAGAGTTTTCACGGTGCAACTGCTACTAAAGAAAAATTTCTTTTGAGACGTTCCTCGAAGCAGTTATTGTGTTAGAACTGCCTGAAAAAAATCGTAAAGAGATTTTTGTTCCGGGTCGCTTGTTCTTATTTAAACTAAGAACGCCTTTCACTATAATACTTGGGGAAATTCCTCGGAAGAAACACTCAGCCCAACTTGTTTCATAGTACGAAATTAATATTCCGGCGATATTAATGTTATATGCTTTCGATCTCTTTCCATGCTTTTGTTCGTGTGAACTGGGTGTATTTTCGCATGTAATTGATTTTCAAGGACAGCAGCGGAATTATCGACTGCTGGGTTTATGGGTGTTGAGCGAGTTCAGAACTTGAATAGCTTGACGTCGTTTACAAGGCAGTTTTCTTATAAAGCTTCTTTTAATTTGCATTCTTCATTTGCTAAAACCATTGAGCAAAGCAGTTGCAGCTTCAGGTATCTGATAACGAGAAATATTTCCAAATATTCTCTCTGCAATAAAGTAGAGGGGAGTATGATACTATCCTCGAAGAACTCTCGTAAGAATGGAGGATTGTCGTATTTTAAGAGCACTCATTTACACATTAAGAGGAGACGGTAAAGCCAGTGAGCTGTGAAAGAAATCTGCGTAGAGTCTAATGACTAACCGTTCTGAAATGAAGTCAACTTTAACATTATTGTTGTTTATTTTACTTACAAGTACAGGTAGTCGTTAGGGGCAACTTTTGCTGCATGAACAGACGCAGATTCTAGAGTTTCGCTCGTACTCTTGAGCCTGCCCAGTTTAACACATCGATAACGTCGACGTTGACGTTGCGTCAGCTCCTGAGAGCTTACGAAAATATGAACGTTAATTTCTAAAGCCAAGTGAATGCAACTGCCTTTACGACGTCGATTCCTAAGAAAACTTTGCCAACGTTTCGACAGCGACCTTTTTCAACACGAATACTGCACTAGTCGGTTGCAGCATGACTGCCGAAAAGTTGGCTGAGGATGTAGCGTCTTGCAGGCAGCTAATATTCCATTTTTAGAAAAAGGAATAGATGGTTCCCCAGCCACGACTGGGAATTCGCTCGTGCGTTTTTACTGGAGTTTAAGACACCGCTCCTACACCCTTGGCCGCTGCCGCCCCGCCTCCCCCCTCCCGTTCCGCCCACTTTCTTTGCTCTCCGCTGCAGCCCAGTTAAGCGGCTTCGTCGCACTTCGGTCGCGCCATTAACATTCTGTTACAAGTATAACATTGTAACAGAAAAGCACATTTAAGAGATTCCATTATGGAAGTTAATGCCAGCACTTTGCAGGAAGCGGCGACGCGAGCGGTGTCGGGCGCGTGGGCAGGAGGGAGGGGGGCGGTGGCTGGCGCGGGGGTGGAAGCGTGTCGGGGTGGAAGCGTGTCGGGGGTGGAAGCGTGTCGGGGGTGGAAGCGTGCCGGGGGTGGAAGCGGGGCGGGGGTGGAAGCGGGGCGGGGGTGGAAGCGTGTCGGGGGGGAATCGGGGCGGGGGGGAAGCGGCCCGGGTGGAAGTGAAGCGGGGGGGGGGGGGGGTGAAAGCGGGGCGGAGGTGAAAGCGAGGTGGGGGATGTGTGGTGGGGCTGGAAGCGTAGTGAGGGAGAAAGTGTAGCAGGAGTGGAAGCGTGCAAGAGGGGGAAGCATTGTAGGGGTGGAAGCTCGGGCGGGGATGGTAGCGTCGGGGGGGTCACACGGGGGCGGGGATGAAAGCGGCGGTGGGAGTGAACATCGAGAATAAGGGTTTGGTCGTGAAGGGCTGGCGCGGGGGTGGGCGTGGCGGGGTAAGTGCCCGCTGGGTGAGAACGGGGGCTCCACGAGGTGGGGCGGGAAAGGGCTGGGGACATTACGCTCAAGAAGCCAGTGGCGCTTAAGAGGCTCTCGTTTTAAACTCTGCTTAAATAACCTATTACCACTTGGCCCGTGCTGCGCCGACAGTCATCCTCGCTACCACATGCTCAAGATAGCGCACTGCCCTGTTTCGTGCTTGCGCTTCACTTGTGTTGGGTTCTCTCGAGACTGAAACTAACGTGTTACGATCTCGTCAGAGAAGAAATTTTCGGAAATGAAATACAGGGGACCAGGAGAGATCTTTAGATTTTCTTGTTTTTCTTTATTCGTGATATTCTTTGAAGGGCACGATATTGTACAAAAATTGCCACTAACGAAAAATAAAAAGATAACGTATTACCTTTGTTGTGCGCATTTGAGAGAGTGAAATATTTAAAGTGATTTTACTACGTTTATTATTAGTATTATGTGTTAACGTTTTTAAGAAGTAAAATACGACCATTTTGTCGGTTTTAATTCATTTATTACGAATTTGGAACTGAATTAAATTACAAGTAATAACAATTTTAAAAAGTATTTAAAATACGAATAAATAGAAATATAGAATAAAATTACAAATAACTACAGATTTGGATAGACTGTAAGAATAAAATCAGACGAAATGGTGTACTTGTAAATGTTCTTCCATGTTGCTGGAGAGATTATCAAATGTTAAAATTAATGAAGGTTAGTTCATTTAATGGTACACTTTTTAAAGTATAAAAGTACACAAGGGTATAATAGTAGGGCATAGGGTATAATTTTACAGTTCAAGGTTTTGTTAGATTTTGAAAAATGCATATCACGAAGTAGTTGACGCAATTTCAAATTTTTAAATCTGATTTTTTTCTGGATTAGAAGTGGAATATTCCAAAACCGTATCCCTAGTTGCAAAACGATGTTCAAGGGAACGATTTGTATCGGAGCGTACATCGTTTTATTTTCATTTCCCAAACTGCCGTAGGCTGAATAATCCCTGACGATGAAAACACAAGGCAGAGATTTCGAGGTATTTGTTATGCATGCTATTGGAAATGTAGTTAAGTTAATCCATGGGAGGTAAGTGGATTTAGATAGATTTCACGAACTGTTTTTATTTTCCGCAAATGTAAACAATCCCAGAATTCCCTGTACTCAACGTTACCTTTCTAGTGTGGGTTGCGACCAAGTTGAAAAAGAATTGAATAAAACGAACAAAAATGTGAATGTAAAAGCGATCACTTTTTTCCTTTATCAATTAGGCGCATGGAACATTGGAGACGATTGCATTTATTCGAAATCTTCAAAAAGTGAGGATATCTATTTATTAATAAGTCAACATCTACGAACATAATATTGTTCTTTATCTCAACGAAGCTTTCACGGATAGCAGTTGTAAGACAATCGAGTAATACGGAAAACTAATTCGTATTTCACAGACTATTCAATTCATCTGTTCTTCGATACGTTTTGAATAGCTTTTGCTTTAGCTTTGATAGCATTTTATTATGTAGATCAATCTTTTTATATTATTTTACTAATGGATGATCTTTTTTATCCTTAATTAAGGTACATAATGGCACTGAATAAATGAGTTCTCGTGGAACCATAGAGATATGAAGAATCAATTAATTTAATATACTATTATTACCTCTAATAAAATACCTACTAAGAAAATAGAACTGAAAAGTAATTTCAGAATGCCTAGCTCCGTTGGAAACGGTATGATTTATAACCTTAAAGCCCTGTTTTTAATCCCCCCGAGTCCGCGTTATCTAGGGTTAGTTAATGAGAAGGTCCATCTGGTATATTCTGTAAACGGTTCAAGATATTGAGATGAAACTTTCATGCACGTAACATTTAGAAAACTGTAACGTATGAAGAAAAATATGCGAGGAGGGCGAAAGGTGGGACCTAAGTTATGCTTTTAAAGCCAAGTTAGACCAAATGATAACTTTTTTCAATTCTGTTATATTTTAGGTTTAACTCATCTCGTTTCTCCACCACGGGTGATCAGAAGCGAGCAGAATCTTAAAATGTCAAATATACTATCCGAATTCTGTGCTATTTAAAATTGCTGACAATGTTCGAATGATACTCACACATAAAATTGCGACTATAATACTGTAACGAGAGTTCATAGAATGATCATTCGCAGTTAGGATCCTGTATCAAGCTATTTTCACTTGGAAATATTGATTTACGTGAATCGAAATTTTAGCAAATGTGTTATTACAGAAAACCGCAGCTTCAGCTACAGAAAATTTTACTACAATTCAAATTGAATAGACATGAAAAATACCAACTATATGAAATTAGTTTTATTTTATTTCAAGTCATAGAGTAATAAATGAATAAAAACTGCAAGTACTTAAATTTATTACTGACGTGAATAAACGATCAAGTTGTTTCACAGAATAACAGTACTTTAGGTATTTTCAAATATTTTCTCTTCACTCGTCCCCACAAAACTATCTACCACTGCAATCGTTTCAATGCACATCTGCTGCTACAGTAGTTCTCTCGTCAATCCAGGACGAGCCCCACTATAAATATGCTTAGTTATTAGACAGATTTGTCGTCCATCCAGAACGAGGGAACTATTGTAGCAGCAGATGTTATCCGAAAAATAAACCCATCTGCAGAAAAAGGTAACGTACTGATCCGCGAGAATGATCGAAAATCGGATTACGTGTCCTCAAGTGGTCAATGTAAGTGAAGCGTTTAGTTGAGTATGGAACTCTGAAGAATGTTCTCCAAATTTTATTTGACGTTGCTAATTCCTGGAATCTCCATGCGCCAGCCCTCGGTTCGCCAGCTCCCGAAGTGCACTCTCATGGGCCACTTGACAATCGGAGTTTTCGAGTGTTCAGTACCGATTTTGGAAAAAAAATGCAGGTAGAAATAAATGTGCGGACGTATACCGTTAAGTGTAATATAACCTACCTTTCAATTGAGTTTAAAAGGTATAGGGTTTAAAAGGTATAGGTATAAGGTAGTTTAATAGGCCTATCGTATATAAAGAGACATGGGTTCTCTTATCGCTCTGGCTTACAACAAATCTCTCAAGAACCTTGATAAAAATTCTCTATCATCTCAATAATAAGAATAATATACACAGTATATCGCAGAAAAAATGCTTTGTTAGAAAAGAAACTTTTATTACATACACACATACACACTCACAGAGACAAAACACAAAATATCTACACTAATTTGTGAGAAATTCTATGTCATCTAGGGACAATAGAAACCGAATAATTCTGTTGTTTATAATTATTTATAATTTCCTATAATTTCTAATTCTTTTCTCAAATTGTATCAATTTGTTGCGTCGGTTTTGTTTATTCACTTCTTGTACTAACTTGAAAGTCAGTTTGTTTTAATTATTAATTCTCTATCTGAGAATAACCACAAGGTCAGCTTTGTTTCAAAGGTATTATCCTACAATTGATACCATTTAATTGTACCAAATTCTTATTTATCAAAATCTAACGGAATTTATCAAAATCAGAATCTACGGAAACAGCCATATTTTTTTCTTAAAAAAACACCAAGGAATTTTTTTTCAAAAGCTTTTTACGTCTTTGATCATAACATTTTACTTTCAAAATTACCTTCTTATGGAATCCGTTTTCTATTTTGATTCCATTTTGTGGGATGTTTCTTTATTTCCCGTATTTTCTTCTTGTCCCTTTATAAACATCCAAATCCTATATTACGGATAATCCTTAGCCGCTACCCGCTCCGCTACTCGCCCCGCTACTCGCCCCGCTACTCGCCCCGCTACTCGCCCCGCTACTCGCCCCGCTACTCGCCCCGCTACTCGCCCCGCTACTCGCCCGCTACTCGCCCGCTACTCGCCCCGCTACTCGTCCGCTACTCGTCCGCTACTCGCCCGCTACTCGTCCCCCTACTCGCCCCGCTACCCGCTCCGCTACTCGCCCCGCTACTCGCCCCGCTACTCGCCCGCTACTCGTCCCGCTACTCGCCCCGCTACCCGCCCCGCTACTCGCCCCGCTACTCGCCCCGCTACCCGCCCCGCTACTCGCCCCGCTACTCGCCCCGCTACTCGCCCCGCTACTCGCCCCGCTACTCGCCCCGCTACTCGCCCCGCTACTCGTCCCGCTACTCGCCCCGCTACTCGCCCCGCTACTCGCCCCGCTACCCGCCCCGCTACCCGCCCCGCTACCTCGCCCCGCTACTCGCCCCGCTACTCGCCCCGCTACCGCCCCGCTACCGCCCCGCTACCCCGCCGCGCTACTCACCTCACTGTCCACCTCATCACCGTTGCAGTCTTGTTGCGTCATTTTGGCCTCCTTCTCGTGTTTTTAAATCACTCTTGCTCCCCGTCGTGACTCGCGCGCAACAATGTGTCCGCCAGGAGCAGCACCTTCGCGGGCGCCATTTGCAGGATGCGCGCGTGGAGCCCGAATCAGCGTTTGCCCTTTGGGGCCGCGAAAGGGAATAGCAGAGCAGCGCGGGGCGGAGGGGCGGGGCCTCCCCTGCTAAAAATCATAGCGCGAGTGGGCGCGGGGCGGCGCGGGGCGAGGACGAGCGGATAACTCGATAACCTTGGCGCGCGTCATAAAATATTCGCTCGCTCATCTGTCGATGGCGCGACCAGCTCCGACAGCCCCGCCCCCGCCCCCCCCCCCCATAACCTTGGCGATAAGCGGGCGGGAAGCGGGCGGAGCGGGCGAGAGCGGGGCGGAGCGGGCGGAAGCGGGCGGAAGTGGGCGAGCGGGCGGAAGCGGGCGACGGGCGGAGCGGGCGAAGCGGCGGAGCGGGCGGAAGCGGGCGAAGTGACTCTCCCACAGCCGCGAGGTTCCCGCACAAAAATCCACTGGAGTTACTGACACGTGGCTGCGTAATTGATCAAGGGGCAGCCGTCGATATCTACGTGCGTTATCATTCCTGTCGGATAATGGAAGAAAGCGCATTATTTCGTTTTTTGTTTCTGGTTGGGAAATATAATAATTTTACCTGAAATGTTCAGTGCGTGTTGTGCTTGAAGAGGTAAGTACAACTATTTTTGTTTATTCGCGGGGTGATTCTAATTACTAATAAATAATTTACTCTAGAATGAATTAATTAAGGTTAAATATTTGCAAGAAAAATATTTGAGTAATTATTTCTAAATTAATTAGTTACTATAAATGCTTACAATACTGCTACGAGAATGAAATCATAAGCAGACGAGTTAATATTTGTAGTGCACCCCATTATTACAGGTTACTGGGCGCAAAATGGAGCTGGTAAGGTGGATCAATGTTGTAGATGGTATTATTCGTATACACATTGTAAACCACATTAACCCTTATTTAAATGAAAAAAAGTTATACGATTATGACTCACTTGTCATATATATTATTTCTGTTTTAGGGGACACCAGGAAATTGATTAACAACAGCTTGAATCTTTTCGAAAATGCCCATTTGAAATTATTTAATTTTTATTTAATAGGTTATTATTACGCATATAAAATCCTGACATCAGTTGGCTATATTGAAGGCATTTAAGCCAATAGAAACATACATCCTAAAGTATTCTGACTTTTCGAATTCTGGTATTCACTTCAGTCGGTCTCTACATCGCATCAAATCCGCGGAAAAAGGACCGTATGGCACGGCGAAGGGAAGAAACCAGAAGAGGAAATAACCTACCGTCAGGAGTACATGCAAATCTACCAACCTCTTTCTATATTATTTATTTATTTCCTGGTGGGAACGTCAGGTATTCTTTTTCTAGTATTTGCGCTTACTTCTCAGACACTCTTTCCTCTGCGCTTACTTCTCAGGCACTCGCTCCCATTTGCCCCCTAATATGCTCATTTAATTATTTACCGTGTTTCTATTTTTGTCTGGGTTTTGAGATCCAATGAAGGGCCGAATCCGATCACCTGCACGTGCGCGTCCATTTACGACTCTGAGATTCCTTTGGCGGCGATGGTGTAGCGGTTAGCGTATCGGACTGCTATACCCAAGTTTGCGGGTTCAAACCCGATCGAAGACGTGGATTTTTAAGGGCGAAAAAATCCTTCGTACCCCTTCCTTCGGAGGGGACGTAAAACCGGCTGTCCCATGTTAGTAGATTTACTGCATGTAAAAGATCCTCAAGCCTAAATGACGCCTCTGAGCTAAATTCAAATCGCCTGTTTCGTCGCCCAACTAATACCTTCTTTCTCCCGTGATTGGTGAAAGGAGTGTAACGAAATTTGCGTGGTCAGACGGAAGAGCAGGCCTAATGGCCTGAGTCTCGCCACGTAAAATAAGGCAAATTCAATTCAATTCAATTCCTGGCCTTTGTCACCCCGCCGGTCCAGCGATGGGTTAGCAGGGTACGCTAGCCACTCCAGCATCGGCGCTCGCGCTGCCAAAAGCACCTGCCTGCGACTGGTGGAGCGGGCTGGTCCGTGTGGGGGCGGGCCCATTGGACCCATCCGCCCCCCCCCCCCTCGCGACCCAATGCATGTGCGTGCATGTGTGCAAGTGCGTGAGCATCCAATGCAAGTGCACGTGCGTGGGGACTCGCACGCCGCAAATCGACGCGCCTCTCCCTGAAAGGGACTTCGCTCGTGCGGCTGGGTCAGTGCATCAACTGATGTCACTGCACCGCCTCTCACTGGGAGGTCCTAGGTTCGGATCCTGGCGGCGGCGGGATATTCGACACTAGCTGTTCAGCTAGGTCGAATTCAGTCGCTGTCTGGAGAAGAATTCTAGCGGCCGGCTGCTCTGATCGGTAGTTTTCCGTAGTTTCTCCGATCAACACCAGGCGAATGCCGGAGCAATACCCTAACAAACGGGCCACGGACTGTGCGCGTTCGGTCCTTCCACTTCCTTGTCCTTTCCTCTCCCCTTACACACACTTACCCTAATATGCACTACACTACCACATATTCCGGGAGACCGGTCGGGAGCTTAGAGTTTGTCCCGGCTGGGGCGGTGTCCCGCTGGTGGGAGAGTCCTGGTTAGGGGGAAACCCCACTGCCGACGGTATGTCGGCGCCGGATCTCTTCCAGCGGCGGAAGATCACTACCATCTCCCGAGAAAAAACAAGCACTACACTTACGGGACTAACGACCTACTTTGTCGACGTGCTCGTAATCACTAACCAAACAAAAAAATCGTGCGGCTTGTCCCTTTGGCAAGGGGACGGCGGAGGGATAGTGAAGAGAGGAAGTTAGTGGTGGAGTGGAGGTCCCTGAAGAGAGTCATTTTGCGGGTTATTTAACCACATTTAAAATTGAAGTGACAGTTTTTAATTACAATGACCAAATTCAGTGTGGCTGAAAACATTAGAGAACACACTTCCTTTAAAACATTTGCGTCTTTATGTCTGTAGTATTAAAAATATAGAAGTCATCCATGAATTCTGTGCCAAAAAATCTCATTGTCGTTACTATATAACGGAATATCTTTTGCTTTTCTATATCATCGGTATGCTTGTCTGACGGATGTGTTTTAAGTGCGTAAGAAAATTGCTAAGAATGAATTAAAGAAATATTTGATTCTCGACGAACAGCCTCTAGAACGACTCGAGAGGAAGAAAATAGAATATTTGTGATTATCAGAAGTCGATTATTAGTACTATTAAAATTATTAATACGTTTATTATTCCTAAAATTTTTAAATATATTACTGAATTCTGAAGCTCATATTCAGTGAGAAGAATATCAGGTTACTTTAAATATTGATTATTACTGACCACTGAATATTCTATGTCATTTTTGAGTTAGCGTTGACCGCATAGAATCACAAAATTCAAGGTTTTTTTCAAGCATTGAAATACAAACCTATTGTGCTGTATAGGATTTAAAACACTGTTTAGGATTTAAAATATGAATTCTTTATCAGATTTTGAGATTTCCAATTGAAAACATCATTTCCAAACCTTTCTTTAGTGATAAATTATTTTACAGCACTGGCATTATCAAACATTTGATTGGGAAGACGTTGGTACTATGTTACCATTCTGACGAAGGAAACAAAGCCAGAAAACTACTAAATATTCCAACCATGAGTGAAATCCACATATTTTTTGAAAGCTCCAATTTTGAAAGTCAAATACAAGCTATCTGAAGAACGTATTTTTAAATTATTAAAACAGATTGAGCTCCAGATGCACATCATTTGCAGATATCTAAAACTAAGTGTTAATTATTAACTAGTGTAATTAGCAGTGGTTTTGTAACTTTGGAGGTAACGATAACGGCAGCGGAACTCGAATTCTCATAATGGGACACACTAACATCCTTGCCCCGGGCGGGATTCAAACTCGTGTCCCTTCAACGTTAGAACATCGACTATCCAGGCCGTTCATTATCTCTGTTTTTTTATTGATTGATTGATTTTTTCGTGTTTCCGGGCGCGTCAACTGCTTCGGTCATTAGTCCCGTTAGTGTAGTGCATGTTTTTCTCGGGAGATGGCGGTGATTTTTCCCTTGCTGGATGGCGAGATCCGGCAGCGACCTACCGTCGGCTAGTGGGGTTACCTCCTAACCAAGACTCTTCCACCAGCGGGGCACCGCCCCAACCGGGACAAGCTCTAAACTCCCGACCGGTCTCCCGGAATATGTAGTAGTGTAGTACATGTTAGTGTGTGTGTGTGTGTGTGTGTGTGTGTGTGTGTGTGTGTGTGTAAGGGGAGAGGATAGGACAAGGAAGAGGAAGGACAGATCGCGCGGGGTTCGTGGCCCGTTTGGTAGGGTACTGCTCCGGCATTCGCCTGGTGTTGATCGGAGAAACCACGGAAAAGTACCGATCAGAGCAGCCGGCCGCTAGAATTCTCCTCCTGACAGCGACTGAATTCGTGCTAGCTGAAAGGCTAGTGTCTTAAATCCTGCCGCCGTCATGACTCGAACCTAGGAACTCTCGGTCAGAGGCGCTGCAGTGACATCAGTTGATGCACTGAGCTACCGCTCCCGGTTCTCTGTTGTTAAACGATTTGAAGTAAATCATAATTTTTATCGTTAGTATTACCAATCGTTTAAAGAATGTCAAAATTTTATCTCGAGGCCATTGATAAAACTAATCATAGAGTTTTTTATTATTCCGTTGTATAATTGCGGGACGAATAATAAAATAATATTACTCCAATTGCTAGTAAAAAAAATATATCACTGTTTATGGTTCTGAAGTAATGCTTTAATTGGACACAAACTGTGCAAGTAAAAGAGATAAAAATAATAATGTTTTAGACTAGCGAGCTTAATTTCTGTATTTAGTTCACGCTATAGAAATCCTTAAATTATGAGCTGGTATTTTACAAAAATAATATTTGTTATAAATGGCGCAATGACGTATTAAGTGCAGAACGTATTCGGATTTTTGTCGCGGTTCTGTGGTTCACTTGCTTTTTCCACCAATAATTGAATTGGTAAAACTGAGAAATATTTTTTCTAAATTTAGAGGAGACAATCGCTTTTGAATTTGACAGAACTGCGAATGTGCATTGTATATTGGATATAATATATCTCGTGATTCTGTGCTGGGGTATTTTGAAACTCAATAACCGACTCGAAAGTGCGCGGAGCCTGCGGTGTATGTGGTTAATTGTTGAAGCACGTGTAAAATTCCATTGAATATCGAACATTAACGACAAGTTGCGTTCGGAGGGTTTTGTGCATTTTCACTTGTTCAGTCACAGTTTCACCGCTACTCGCGTCTATTTTTAGTCAGGTTTAAATTCCCTTATTCTGTTTTTAAAACTTTCCTTTTTGTGCGGAATAAAAAAATGATGGATGGTTATTGGAGTTTTGATCGGTGGGTTCATAATCAAGCACTTGGCCGTGTGAACTACGTGACTGTGGGTTTGTTTTAACGATTCTATTTTGAGGAATTTACTTAAAATACGCTGTGAAGGATAATTTTGGAAATATTTAAAAAATCAATGCGTTGTGACTGCCTGAACTACACAGCTGTTTGAACCCGTAACGACAGAAGTAAATTTATGTTACGCAACTACAGACGTGGAGCCAAAATGACTTCCCATGCTTCCCCAATAATATAAGCCTTACTAATTTACTTTTTTAATTTATTTTTTGTGTACATTGTGAAACTACTTTTCCAATAATAAAAAATTGTTTTAAAAGATTTTGAGATAATAATTATTAATTACTTGATTTTTAATTGCGTCTCCGTGATCGAGCTATTCAGACTAAATATTTCATAACGAATATAATGATTAAACACATTTAGCAATTTTAAAAAACTTTTAATTTTTTTTTTACAATTGCTTCATATTGATGACCTAATCCATAGCATTTTAAGACCTTTAAACTTGTAAATAACTATTTTTGTGCTAAGATCAACCATAAAAACGTTATGGCGAAAACAAAAAATGACCGATTTTTTTTTTTGTGTTTTTGGCTGCCGAAACTTTTTCCGAAGTATTTGGAGGTGGAAAACTAAGAGTTTTCTTAATAATAACAATATAAACAAAATTAAAAACTAAATCGTCTACCTCACTTTTTGCAAGGTGAACCGAGCTTTCGCTCCCCATGGACTGCACTAAATGTACTGAGGGCCATGAAAGTGGGTAGAAACAGAAAAGGCTGAGAGTATTTCTGATTTCCTCCAACGCTAAGGAAATTAAACTTACAATACTAAAATTACATGGTATAAATATTATTATTAATATTATTGTTGTCACAACCAGTGTTTGAGTTCTCCCCCTCCATTTGCCGAGGATTTGTACATCACCGTTCTACATTGGTGCAAGGTCTGTTGTGGCAGACACAATTCCTAGACTGGTCAATTCCAGTAGATCGAAAAGTTGGGTTGAAGAGGCTGGACCATTAGGAGGGGAGTTGACTATTCTACTAACTGCATTCCGTTCCATTTTGCACTCGATTAGACTCTTTAACAGCAAGTCATTGAGATATAGGAGAGAGGAGAAGGATTGTGATTTCGTGACCTTTCGTGACCCAGGAGTAACGAAGGAAGGAGAAGTAATGGTGTTTTGATGAAAGTAGTCATAGAAAACGTGAATGTTAGAAAACAGAACGATGAAAGTTAGTTTAGTGCAGATGACACAGCATTGGTATGATAATTTAACGAAGAGAATAGTTAAAATTTAACTGTTCAAGTATGCATTCATTAGATGTTACAGAAGGTGACTTTGCTTTTTCTATCCACAACGCTTCTACAAAAACTTCAGCGAATCACTCTTTCGGGTTAAGCGCTTCTGAATGAAAAATATTCTTTAAATGTTGGCTCTTATTGCATTCTTATTGTGCTTTAACTTTTAGTCCCATCACATGTATCCTTTGCTGAAAACCTTCCGCAAACCCGCATTATCCACCACAAATTCTATTTTTGATTGTGGCCAGCCCAACTGCTCTAATCGGAAGATTTACTTGGTTTCTCCGATCAGTACCAGGCGAATGCTGGAGAAGTACTCTAACCACGCGAGGTTTCCTTTCTTATTTTTGTCCTCTCATATGTTATTACACCTATACACAACACACTCTGACACTTGAATGCACTTACGCTACCGCTCATGTCGGGAGACCTCGAAGATACTGAGAGCTTGCCCCGACTGGGGTGGTGCCCCGATAGGGAAAGTATCTAAAGAGAGAAACCCTGCAAGCCGACGTGCAACGGGAGCTCAGTGCATCAACTGATGTCACTGCAGCGCCTCTCACCGGGAGGTCCTAGGTTCGAGTCCTGACAGCGACAGGATTTTCGACACTAGCTTTCCAGCTAGGTCGAATTCAGCCGCTGTCTGGAGGATAATTCTAGTGGCCGGCTGCTCTTATCGTTAGTTTTCCGTGGTTTCTCCGATCAACTCCAGGCGAATGCTGGAGCAGTACCCCACCAAACGGGCCACGGACCGCGCGCGATCTGTCCTTCCTCCTCCTTGTTCTATCCTCTCCCCTTACACACACACACACACACACACACACACACACTTACACTAAAATGCATTACACTACCACATATTCCGGGAGACCGGTCGGGAGCTTAGAGCTTGTCCCGGCTGGGGCAGTGTTGGTGGGAGAGTCCTGGTTAGGGGGAAACCCCGCTAGCCGACGGTAGTATGTTGGCTCCGGATCTCGCCATCCAGTGGGGGAGATCACTGCCATCTCCGGAGAAAAACATGCACTACACTAACGGGACTAATAATCAAAGCAGTTGACGTGCCCGGAAACACGAAAAAATCAATCCATCAATCAAAAACCGACGTGCTGGTCGGTGCTGGATCTCATGTTCCTGCTCTGAACACCTTCCACCACCTCCGAAAACGTATATACATTATGCTTTTGGACTTAATAAAAGCAGTTGATGCGTCCAGAAAAAAAATTAAACCATTAATCCACTTCGATTTGACGTAAACCGAAACTAGCAATATGCTTAAATGACGCCCGAGTGTCGCCCAACTTTGACACTATATTTCTTTATAATTCCCTTCCTATCTAATATACAGGATGAGTCACGTGAATTCAGCACATCCTGTAATTTTTGAACTTTGGAAGTTATTGCAAAGCAGTTGCCACGAAAATGCATGGGGGAATGGCGTTAATTGATGTATGAATTCATTTTTATTTTATCATTTGTATTTTACGAGATATTGAGGTAACTTTCATTTTTTAATTGTTTGACACCGGTGAATAAGCTGATAAGTAAAAAAGAACTAATTTTACTGAGGAGAAAAGAGCAGCTATAAACTAATGCTATAAAGTATTAAATTCTCTAAATAAAGGATTAATGATAATCGAAGAAAACCGACACAAAAATAGTTTTGTTTGAATATCACCTTCGTTTGAATATCATTAATCCCTGATTTAATTCATTTACACGGTGTTTCTTGCTCCTCTCTAAAATTAAATTTTTATGACTTATCAGCTTATTCACGGGGATCATAGAATTGGAACTTTACATAATGTTTTAGTCTGTCATGACGAGCGTAGAAAGACGAATCTATTGATAAACATATTTTCATATGTTAGATAAGCATTTTTTGGAAAATTTTGATTTTTTGCGACTCGCATTTAACGGATATTGCAACGCTTGGAGCGCGCGTTAGCAGGGAGAGCACTGCGTGATCTTTGGTAATGGACTGGCACATTCGCAATATCCGTTAACCTCGAGTCGCAAAAAATCGAAATTATTAAAAAAATGTTTATCTAACATATGACAATATGTATGGTTCCATTAAAAAAAACAGCTATCTCAGTATCTCGTAGAATACAAATGACAAAATGGAAACGATTACAGACATCAATTCGGCCCATTCCCTCATGAGATTCAGTGAAAACTGCATTGCATTAACTTCCACCGTTCACAAATTTCAGGAAGTTCTAAAGTTACGCAACTCACCTGCATAAAAATCTATGTTTGTTTGTATGTATTTTATGCGCTGCCGTATCGTTCAGCCAATTGCGATAAAACTTCAACTAATTGCTTCCACTTACACAAAGACTGTAGGCGCAAATTACAAACAGAATGTGCGTATATCTGTCGAACGTAGGAGTGCCTTGATGAAGATTCTATGCTTTTATGCTGACTCAGCCGCCAGTAAACAGAAGCGTTACGCAACGCGCTGCACCCTCAAGTATCAAGTGCACGTTTCTTGCATATTCTGCCCCTGCGTTTGTGAAATATCTGCCGGAATGATTATTTGAACGTTCTCTACGGACAAGTAAACCAAATTTCTCCAAGACAGTGTCATAGCAAATGCGTGCCCAAACCGGAGGGAGAACGCTTTAACAAAAGGATACTTGACAACCATGTGCAAACGAGGACATAAAAGAAACCAATGCTCGAGTATGTCTTTCGTCTATTAATACTTTCGCACAGCGCAGCGTAAAACGTGATTACAATCATGTGACCTGTAGCTAGTAATGCACTGCAATGACAAAGGCCTGTCGGGTCCACTACTGTCGGAGAAGAACCCAAGAGGCCGATGCGGGTTGCTCTGCGTGCGTTGCTGCTGCGCATGCGCGGCCGTGCCGCAGGCGCCGCCGCCGGGAGCGCTGACGTCAGAGGGCGCGGCGCTGCGGGCGCCCGCTGCAATATTCAGGCGCGGTGAAAGCCGCCGTCCGCCCCCGAGGTCGCGAGCGCGCGCCGCCCGCCCGCCAGCCCGCCCGCCCGCCCGGGCGGGGCCCACAATAAAGCGCGACCTCTTCAAGACGCTCTGTCGCTACCCTCCCATTAAATATTGACGCTGCCTAAAAAGCAATGGGCATTAGCGGGTGACCTGCCCCGCCCCCCCTTCCTGTCGGCGGCGCGATCTCATATTTCAGACGCGAAAGAGACGTCTCGCGAAGTGCCCGCCTGGGGGAGGGGAGGGGAGGGGTATTAAACGTCACCGGCACGCACACCCCTCCCCGGGGAAGCCTTCTTCGGGGCTTCTTCGCGGTGGCCTCCAGGCGCCCAGGAGTTTGTGCCGGCGATCGGGAGGACTAGGTTGGACGGGAGGCGGAGGTCGAAGTGAAGTGGGAGTAGGGTGGGGAATGAAGGGGGTGGTGGGAACGGAGAAGGGCAGAGCGGAGTGGGGCGGGGCGGGAGGGCGGGGCAGGGCGGGGTGGGGAAGGGGCGGGGCGGGGCGGGAGGGCGCGGCAGGGCGGGAGGGGCGGGGCAGGGCAGGGCGGGGCGGGGTGGGGCGGGGCGGGGCGCGGGGCAGGGCGGGGCGGGGCAGGGCAGAGTGAGGCGGATCGGGCGGCGCCAGGTGGAACGTGGCGGGTTGGGGGCGGAAGGGGCGGAGCGCCGGGCGGGGAGGGCGACGCGTGGGAGGGGCGGGGGCGGCGCCGGCCGGCCGTGATGGATGACCGCCCGCCCTGCGCCCGCTGCGCTGCGCAATGAACTGAGAGCGCGCCCTTTGTTCATTTACGGAGGCAAATCGGGGAAAAGGAGCCTTCTGATTGGTGGATCGGCTGCGGGTGAAGGGCGCGCTCACCGGAAACTCCGCGATGAGGCATGGTCCAAGCAGAAAGAATGCTCGAGGAAGTTAAGCATTCTGAGAATTATGCAAGGAAATAAATGGAAGTTAGATGTGAACTCGGGCTTGGATTTCTGATAAGCACATACGCTGACACAAGCATAAGACTCACTGCATTGTTGTCAATCTCTATTGTGTGAAAAATGGATTAACAAATCATCAAAGAGATCAAATTATTAAGATCTCTGAGTGTAATTTAATACTATGAAGTCAATCAAGTCGAGTTTGATGAAAACGTGAAGAATAATTTTTCTGATTGGGTTTGATCATTTAGAATAAAATCGAGAAACGTTTATTTTGAGACTGGAGTGTAGGTTCCCCTCTGTCATCGGGAGTGAGGACTGTGAGGGGGTTGTGCTGGAGCATACCAGGCTGGACATTCGATAGAAAACCTCATCGGAGCTAGTAGAGTACGTTGTCGCGCATGCGGTCTCCCCTGCCCGTGTGCTGGCGATGGATCCACGACTCGGAGCTCTTGGCCGTCGCGGTTAGCAATGGATGGCATCGCGGACTGGGCTTTCAATCGCGAAGTATGTCCTGAGATGGTCGAGTACGTTGGTTTCAAGCGGTCTCTGCTGTCCCTGGGGAGGAGGAGGGGGGCAGATGTTCAGGGTTCCCACCCCTCTGCTGTGGATGGTCAAGTAGAGTGCGAGATAGGTGTTGAAACGCTGTTGGCTAGACTTTGAGCCCGTGCATGCGGTCTCTTCCTCCCCGGCGCTAGTGGTCAGTCGCCTGCCCCTCTCCGTTAGTGATATGCTTCGGGGGGTGGGGTGGGGTGGGGGGGAGGTCGCGGGCTGCCGCAAGCTGCGGCCGCGCGTCGCCAATCGGCGTCCAATTAAATCGCGCGAATTAAAAACGCTCTCGGGGGAGAGGGGGGGGGCGATTGAGGTCGCGGGGCGAGGGGAGGGGGCGGCGACCGCGTTTCATAAACATACGAATGTCTGCCGCCGCAACCCGGCCGCCGATGGCGAGGGAGAGCCGGCGGGGAGAGAAGTGGCCATGTGGCGCGAGGGCGGAGCGCAGATGGCGCCCTCTAACGGCTCTCCGCCCCCGCGCCGCACGTGGCCGCGCATCCTAATTAGGGATTAATCCTCCGCTGGGAGGCGCAGAAAAGGGCGGGTGGGGTGTGATTTGGCGGAGGTAGAGAGTTCTGTGTGGAAGGACGCGAGGAAGAAGAGTGCGACGAGGAGGAGCATGGGTGGGAGGGGCCTGGGCAGGGGAGGAGGGGTATGGTGATGAGGGACACGGGAAGAAAGGGATGGGCAGGAGAGGCGCGATGAGGAGGTTCATAGAGAAAGGCGGGGAGGACGAGGAGGGGGGTGAGGGGGCAGGGGAGGAGGGGCATGGAGAGGAAGGTTATGGGAGAGGGGACGGGAGGAGGGGCGCGGGAGGGGGGCGCGGGGGGAGGGGGGAGGGGCGCGGGGAGGAGGGGTGCGGAGAAGAAGGTGCGCGGGAGGAGGGGTATAGAGGAAGGGCGCGGAGAAGGGCGATGTTGGTGCGGGGAGGAGAGGCGCGAGGAGGGGCGCGGGGAGGAGGGGCATAGAGGAAGGGCGCGGAGAAGGGCGAGGGGGGGGAGGAGGGCGCGAGGAGGGGCGAGGGGCAGAAGAAGGGCGCGGGCAAGAATGGCGAGGAGTGGTGCGGGGCGTGAGGAGTGCGAAGAAGTGGGCGCGGGGATGGAAGACTAAAGGAAAACCACGTGATGGCGAGACAAGGGGAGGTGGGTGGGGCGTGTCAGGTCAAGGCAGAGCTGAGCCGTTCAGTCTGGGTTGCTGCGTAGGTGTTCTGTGAGTGCACGGAACATGGGTGGGCGAAATGGTGTGGTTCAAATCTTTTATTCTTACCAGAGTTGTTCCGGGTTATTTAGTTGCTTTTTGGCTTTTCGGGAAGTCTGCAGTAGCATCCTGTTTCACATCATCTCAAGAATCTTGTTTCATCTGTTGAGGAGTCGTCGTTGCGAGTCGATTTCTTCCCAGAAACCAGGCAACTGAAGAGAATGTCGAAGGGAAGGTCTAAATTCGCTTAGAGAAGTTCTTGTAGAATTCGAAATAGCATAACAATGAGAAAATGAACATGAGACGAATTTCCTTTTCACCTGTAACCTACGTTCATTAGAATATTACTAGATGTAATAAAAAATTCGTGTAACAAAAATCTGTACCATTCGAAAACAAAATTCAACGAGAAATTCATTTGATGTCACTCGTGCTGGACACAATAGCGGATAAATAAAGTCAATACAAGGGAGAGTTAGGTTAACTGGTCCACGTTTTTTAAAATTTGCTATTTACTTGACCTATACACGTGAAATTTCGCATGATATTTCAGCGAGGCTTTCTCCTTATATTGTGGGAACGAACATCATCATGGTGTCTACAGTTGTCGTCAAATATGAAATGTTTTATACATTGTCAATAGGATCAGTTAACATAACCGGTAAGGTTAAGTGGACCGGAAATTGAAACACATTGTGAAAATAACATTTGCGTTTTAATAAAGAAAACACTCTTCTACGCATTGTCATAACCTTTCCCTGCACATGAATGGAGAAAATGGTTTGCGAAGATTGTACTCCTATTACATTAACCTACAATCCTTCAGCTGGCATGGAAACTTTGTAACAATATCTACTGTAGAAACAAAAGGATTTTATGGGTCCGGGAGAGATAGCTCAGGGCATCAACTAATGTCACTTCATGCAAATCTGCAAATTCTACTTTCGAAAAAAATAAAGGGGGTAACTGGACCGGTCCACTTAACCTAACGTCCCGGCGGTCGAGTTACCCCCCCCAACACATATTTTCTTTATATGCCAGAAAACATACAAACCGCGACGTACTATTAAAAACAAAACACACAATTGTGAAGTAGAAATACTAACAATTAATCTATTGTGAATATTTTTATTGTAGTTGTTATTCAATTGGAATAAAATTGCAAAGCAGATGAGTGATAAAAATACTTCTGACCTTACGGAAAAATATCCTTACTGACTCAACAATGAAGATCTGCAACTTCGGAAGGGCTTAGATTATCAGCTCTGCTATTCTATGAATGCCATCCAGTGAAAAAAGCAGGAATCACATCCCACTAACATTTAAAAGCCTGGACCACTTAACCTAACCGGTCCAGTTAACCTAACTCTCACCTACATTTAGTCTAGCAGATATAAATTCATTTCGTACAATCGTAGTGCTCCAGTTAACTCTTTACAATAACATGTTGCTAATTTCGTCAACTGTAGTCTACCTGTACCTTCGTTCCGCCGGTTGCTTGCTCACGGAATGGGATGTGCAAAGTCTTGCATTCGACGAAGGAAAATGCGGTGCTACATCCTTATTAACTATCATTTTTCAAAACTTCGTGCCATTATTTTGATACAATTGTATCTCTAAAAACGATCTGTAGCGTGGCTCATAATGATGGGAAATTCTAGCAAGGAAGCCATCTACGTGATAGTTCCAGGTAGATGACCTCGTGCAGAGTTGTGAGTTCAAACAGAGTTTCGTGATGATATTCACTTGCCATCAGAACTTTTCGGTCTTAGCGTCAGCATGGCATCTCATTCCACGATCGTCGGCTGCCATAAAGTAGAGACAATCACAATGGATATATCGTTTCGTGAACATTAAGCGAAAACACATTTTATGGGATCACACACGTACACATTACGTCAGATTTGTATAAACTCTATAATAGAAAAGTAATACCTCTTCATGCCACAAAATTGTGCATGCCAATCGAGACGATGTAAATGTGTACTGTGTGTCTTGACTCACTCAGTCTCAGTTCGAAACTGCACGTGAGGAAGCTTTATTAGTAATGATGAGTTACAATGAGAATTTAATATTCGTTTATATATTTTATAATATTCATATATCATATTTTCGTAAACTTCAACATGACATTATTTGAAGATGTTTTCGATGAACACATTTCATGAAGAAAAAAATTGTATCTCATAATTGTAGTTGTAAAAGGACGCCTAAATTTTTTTGAATTTTTTCAATTTTCCAAACATCAGGGTTTTCAACCATAATGAGACCTGCAAAATTTTATTAAACGTTCTTTAGACTATCAATTTCGTCAAAACCGGTGGAGCGGTTTTTGAAAAAAAAGTTTAATCAGAAATGAACTAATGCCTATATTTCACGTAAAATTACGCAAAAATACTCATATTTCCGAAAAATTTTACATGACATTATTTTAAAATATTTAGGAACAATTTTTTGTAAAATCTTATCTTAATATTTTAGTTTAAGAAGACGCCGAAAAAATTTTGAATTTTTTCAATTTTCGAAATATCAGAGCTTTCAACCAAAATTAGACCTGCGCATTCTCTTAAACGTCATTCAGATTATCCAACAACAAAATATACTCAAAAATGATGGCGCCATTTTTTTGAAAATTTAGGAAATGTTCCAGGGGCTTCATGTAAAGTATAACCTAAAATTAAAATTTCGGTTTCAAATTAAAAGGGCCGTGACATCAACCTTATCGATTGGGAAAATGTCAGTTTTGAAGAAAATCGGCTGAATGGTTGAACCGCACTGTTCAAAAACAGACTGATGAACACATGCGTTTTATCGTCAATTGATTTTTCGCTATCATGAACCCATTAAACATGGATTTTTGCTGCACCACGTGTTAAAGTATTTTTTTCTAAATTTATTAACTTGTTTTATCTACTTTTTCGATACCAGGGCATGTAATAAGAGTTTTTCTGCCGAAAATTCACCTATTTTTTGTGCTGCATTAGATAACTTTTTTTTCTTAAGGAGTTCCTTCTTAACCACGAGAAAGTAAAATGATAGAATGAATGATAAAAATGAATATTTTAACAAAACTTTGCAGAAAATATATGGTGTATATTAGTAATACCTGAAGCATTAGATCTTAATTACTTTTCTGTTAAATTATTCTGCAATTTATGCTAGGGTCCACTGTTATTCTGTTAGTACGTTTTCGAGTACTGGGATGGTATTGGAAGGCGACTGTTACATTTTGTAAGTGTAAAGCAACCAACGTGTAGAAAATTTTAATTAAGTATCACCTGGAAAATAATATTACGTAAATAAAATGAAATAGTTTGATTGGATATGCTGTTCGGCGCATTAGTTACTATACTTCAAATGTAATCTCTTGATACTTCGATAACGATTACTCTATCGTGATGCTTTCTAGATCAGTTTTTGTAGTTGTTATATCAATTGATTATAGTTTAAAATTATAGCACTTTGTGATATGTAAGAAAAAACTATCATAAAATGCGAGGTTAAAGACATTAACTTATCGACGTTTACTTAATGTTTGTAAAATAAAACGTGCCGTGCGTGTAAGCGTTATCGAACTGCGTTCGATAACGTTTACTCTATCATGATACTTTCTAGATCAGTTTTCGTAGTTATATCAGTCGATTGAGATTTGAAATGACTGCGGTTTATGATGTGCAACTAGAAAACTATCTTAAATTGTAAGGTTGAAGATACTAAGATATTTTAGTAAATTTACTTTATGTTACTTAAAGGTTAAAGACACTAGATATTTTACTGAATTACATTACCGATATTTTACTGAATAAAAAATGCTTGTAAAATAAAACATGCGGTGCTAGAAAAAAAGTCAAGTAATGACAGGACTTATTTCACTGTATATGAAATTTTTATTTTATTTTTCAAAATTTTGTTATTTTTTCTTTTATGAAGTTTGATAACATGCCAAAAAGGGGAATGACTCAAAATATGTTTGGACTTGATGTTTGTTTACATTTCTTATGTGCATAGTACATACAACACTATAACATTTTTAGAAAAATACATAGAAAAAAGTAAATTAACCAATACAAAATTATTCACCAATGTAATATTTCGCAATGCATTCTTTTGGATACACACCAACATTGCACTTCGTGTATCGACAGTTGTGCAAATCTTACACTCAGCACATTTTCTCTGTTTACGTATGTCAGTTAAGTGTCCTACGTTGTCATAATGAATATCCTCCTTTATCTGCTAATAGGTTTTAGTTCGCACTCCTTGAGTTTCTGTATTCCAATGTAATATTTCAAGTGTTGAAGGAATGGGAATTACTGGTATTCGGGTAAACTGAAGAAGACGCATATCTTTATTAATGGTGTGTATGCGACCGCGCCATTGAGGCAGAAGGGGAATATAGGGTAGTCCCAGCTATTGTTTCTGATTCGGATTCTGTACAGACTTTGAGTCTATCGAACATATCGACACCACCCATTAATTTGTTTATTCTTTTACCAAACCAAAATTGGAATAGTAATCCTTTTTTCTTTACTCGGCTCCATCTTCTGCAAAAGTCAGACTTCTTTCTCCGTGGGTCTTCAAATTTGTTGCAATGGTCACGTGACTGTTGTCATGCCATTGGGCAAGCGTTATCCCATATTCTTGGTTCAGAAGAGTGTAGTGCAACCTTTGTTTAGTCTTCAAATCATTCAGTGATGCTTTTTCCACTCTGTTTGATTGGTACTATTAACACACAACTGTTTCTCTTTACAAAATTTGAGTAAGATAATATTAATAGCAAGTAAAAGTAAAAGTAAGATAAAATTTGAGTATGATACCTGTTATGAAGGCATGCTATTATTGTCTATGTAAATAATGTATTTAGGCAGAAATCCTCAGTACAATCTCTCTACAACATTAGTTCTAAGTGTATGACCAGGTTCTCTTTATCTTCATGCTACAAAATGTTCGAACCTAATAAGGAAACATCTGGAGAGTTCAAGCACCAGATCCTGAAGACATGGTAATTGAACAAGAATACATTTACTTCAATGAGCATCTGTCGAGAAGAATCACCATCGGAATTCGTAAAATCCTCTAAATCTCCACAGACTGGCGAAGCACGCCCCTCCGTAAGCTACAAATGTCGTCCAAATCACTGCCTGCGTAATCATCATCGCTCACAAATGCATCAGCGGCAGGTTGCAAATCAAAGTCAACCTCGTTTGTCTTATCTATACTTTGTCAACATTCTACCTTCTTCTGAATAATTTAATATTTTAATTATAGCTTCAGCATCTGTTTCTATGTTTTCTCTGCAAAAGTGACTCTCAAAAGTGACGAAGTTCCTTTATTTGTCGTGGTATGAAATTTCATACCTCGAAAATAAAACTCACATTGAAAACCACTGAAGCTAAAAGAGGGCTTTAAAATATTACAACGGTTTGAATTAGTTATTATAGTAAAGTTTTCTAAATAACAATAAATATTACTAAAAACACAATGACCATTTGCGTAAAAAAATTACCGGTGCTTATCGTGCTATAAGAAAAATCGGCCGTCCTTGTTCAACCTCCAGAATACAAACTGCAGAGTGCTAAGGCGTAATACTTGATTGGTACATACTACAAACCTTCTACTTACGAAAGAAACTTTACAAAAGTGAATACATGAAGAAACTATGATTTTATAACTACATTTCTATCAAGGACAGAGTTATGAAATTTCATTCCATGTCACCTTTGGGGGAATCTTAAAACGTGAATTACGACTACAAAATGTGTTAAGAGGGCTACTACACTACATATGAAAACAAACATTATCCACTTTTCGATATCGGGGATATTCTTCTGGGGATATTTTGCTACCGAAAAAGTCGCAATTTTTCCCTGCATCATTACAAAACTTTCTTTAGAATACATGTGTAGTAGGCGAAACAGTAAAAGAGTATTCGTACAGCTCTAATAGGTCCTTCTCAGTTTTACCGAGAAAACGTCTCATCGGATTTCATCGGCTCTTGGCCACATAAGGACGAAATTACGCTGCCATTGTTGGCGCACCAGCTGTGGGAGAATGAATAGTGACTCCGGATAGCCCCGATCCTGCAAACTGGCAACTAGTTGTACTCGAAACAGAATTTCCACTTTATCCAAGGAGCAACACCATATTGGGTGGTTGGTTCTGTACATAGATAATGTGTAGACACAAACCCTTTGATTTGCTTCTGATGCACTACCTGTCTTCAAGACGCTTAATGCGAATGGTCGTTGTTGAGTCAAATAATGCATTTAAACATACACTTTTATATACACACAAGCATAGATTAACATCGTGGGTAATAGTTGCAGCTTCTTATGGCTGAAAATCTCCTTCATTACTAATTATTGTCTCGACAGATGTAATGATTATTGTCTGTGAAGCTTAGGCTGGCGGATGATGTTGATCTTAATTGAAGAGCTTAATTGAGGAGCAAACATTGAAACCGCGACAGGTTCCCTTCACTTTTTCCAATAAAAATGAAAAATAATAAACAAATTTACACTTTTTCACACCTTGTTTAACTCAAAAAATAGAGGACTACTTATGTATTGTAACGCATCACACGTTTTTTCATGAAAATAAAATTGTAGGTAAAAGCAACAAAAGAACTCAATTTTTCCAAATGGGCATGTCACCTTTCGAATCTTTGCTTCTCAATCGTGAACTTTTGCCTCATTTAAGCGCCAACAGAAACTGCGGAATTTGAAAAGGCCACCGTACAGGCCTATTGCTACTCTACATGCCTAAGATTCTCTTGCTTAACTAAGTTTATTCGCAAACCTGTTAAGCAAACCTGACAGAGCATCTTAAAAGCTCTGTCAGGGCGGATGTCGTTGCACAAAATGTCTTTTGCACTGTTGTCCTATTTAAGCAGCAACAAAATGTGCACAATTTGCAAAGCCTATCATTGAAGATGCCCATCGCTTCTGCACTTAGCTAGGATTTTCCCCCAAAGAGTAGTCCCGAATCCGTCGGAGGTGACTCTGAAGCTCTGTTAGATCGGCTTACATTGGTCGTTGCAGAAAGTGACGCCTTAAATTTTGCTATCTTGTTTCACTCAGGGCCGTATTCATAGTCGTAACTTACAATAAGTAAAACCTTAAGGAGTTCCTTATAACGTTTTCCAATTCATAGTAGCAACTTATTCATCCACATAATAAAATCCTTATAGCTATAAGCAAGGTCCAGCCTTCCTTATAGCTATAAGTGAACCATCTCTTGATGCGTTGAAAATTGTCGTCATTTGAAAGAAATGTAAATGGACGACTATTTCAAAGATTAAAAGGATTTTTACAGTGGCATCTTTCTTTGTAGCAACAAGCAATATGTACGTGACATGCAAAATTCGTTGAAAATGCACAACGATCAAGAATGTAAGAAGACATATCGTTTTAGTAAGACTTTTGTTGTACACTTTTTGGTAACATTGGTGGCTACAACCACCTCTCGCTAATAGATATTTACAGGTTTCACCACCATTTAAGCCTTTGTTTAACATACTGGCGCTATTTAAGAAACTGTGTAGGTTAGGTTACCTCACGGACTCACGCATATGATAGTTCACGGCCAGTTCGATGGAGCGCTTCTAGCAAGATTCAAGAGGCTGTGAAACAGTTGTTCAACATTGTACTTATTAGAAGTATTGTGTATGAATACCAAATGTGCAAAAGCATTTCCTTATCAAAAGTAACTTCTTTTAGCTTATGTGTCATCTTATCCGATGAGTGACGACTATGAATATGGACCTCAGTTGCGTAACTTTGGGGCCCACAATGCAGGCGGGCAAAGTCAAAGTTAACCTACTTTTGTGCTGTAAGAAATATTAATTACTGGACACTTGCGATACTTGAGACAATAAAGGATGAAAAAGTAGCATCTTCCAGAAGAACGATTTTTTCCCGCTTCGGTACCTTATGTAACCCTGTTTCAAATCAGTAAAGGTAAGCAATTCATTTAGGATTCATAACAGTCCTAATTTCATAAAATTAAATAAAGAAGGAAGATTTTTCCACAATTGATAGTCACTCTTACTCTGACGAATTCAAATTTCTTAACCGACATTTTTATTATTTAATTTACTCAAACTACACGTGTTTGCTCTACACTTTTAAAAAGGGAGATTGGAAAAAGAAATGTTTTGCGAGCGGGCCCTCACTCATTTCGTTACGCTACTGGTTTCACGTACGCACTCACAGAATGTGACTACTTGGGAACCGCATCATCGCTCGTGCTGGTAGGTACTCCACATGGCCAGTATTCTCTCCGACCAGCAAGTGCAATCTCTCACCCGCAAGAGCGTCTTTGGAGGCGTGTATCGTTGCAGCGTTCGGCGCGAACGTCAAATGCAGAATTTGCAAAACCTACCATCGAATAAGCCTGTCGCTTCGGTACTTAGTAGCTAGGATATTCACAGAAGAATAGTCACCAATCAGTAGCTGGAGTCTTTAAATCTCTGTCAGTTCGGTTGACGTAAGTCGTCGCACGGAATGATGTCTTTTGCACTGTTGTCTCAATTAAGCATTAACATAATGTGTACAATTTGCGAAGGTTATTATCAAATAAGCCGACGCTACAGTACTGAGCTGGGATTTTCCCATAATAGCAGTTCCCATAATAGTAGCTGATATCTCTTAATCTGTTAGATCGGCTGACGTTGGTTTTTGCAGAAAGTGACGTCTTTAATTATGGTCTCTTGTCCCGCTTGAAGCAGAATTCGCAAAACCCGTCATCGTACAGGCCGGTCGCTACTGCACGTATACAGGATTCTTCCCGACCACTAAGAACAATCCCCAACCCACAGCAGCAGCAGTAGTGTAGTTATTGTTTGTCTGCCTAACCCTTTGCTGGGTCTCTTCAGGCAGGGTCATCTTTTAGTATGTGTCGGCACGTAGTGAGTGACTCCACTCCACCGTACAGGGACGAAGATTGGGTGTCTGCGTGTTGGGTGATTTTATTAGGGAGCGATGAGTTATTTTGTTGAGGTTTTTGGACGGTGGAGGGACAGGGGAAGGGATGGGGAGGGAGGTTTTGAGAGGGGATAGGAGGGGAGTGCTATAGGGATGCAAGCAGATTTTCATAGAGGTGATTTGTGATGTTAGTCAGTTTATCGTCTTAGAGTCTAATTAACATACAGTGTAGGCTTTCACGGCCGGTTTCTACTATATTTGACGTTTCCGAGCTTTGTAGGCCGTGGCCTAACGGAGACTTGTCCATACGTTTCGCCTGCAACTGTGGCAGGCATCCTCCGTGGCGTTGCTGACGGGGGCGAAGTGTTCTACCTGGCAGCACCGCTTTACTGACGCTCCCGCGGCTCTGGGGCCCATCTTTATAGTTCGGGCGCTCGCGCCTGATTGAGCCGCGTCAGCGCACTGTTTGGCTGCCGAGTTTTGGTGTTCCGAAGTGCTGGGTACCATTACTGTTTAATAGACTGGCACTAATCAAATTTTTAAGCGGTACATGGTCCGACTCGGAACCAAACTCGGCATACTCACTGACTGCGTTAGTCAACGCGGTGCTGCCAGGTAGAACACTTCGCCCCCACCAGCAACGCCACTGAGAATGCATGCTGCCAGAGTTGCAGGCGAAACGTATGAACAAGTCTCCGTAAAGCCACGGCCTATAAACCCGGAAGCGTTAAATATCGTCTGAGAGTCTGTCTGTAGCAATGTCAGTCCAGTCCCCAACGCGCAGAGCGGTGTTCGAACGCGTGTCTACCCGCGCGGCGGGCGGCGGGCGCCCGCACAGCAGCGCTCCAGGCGAAGGCGGCGTGGACGCACCAGCCCCGCAGCAGCGCGTAAACGCGCTGCCAGCGACGCCACCGAGAAGGCTCGGGGGCCGGTGCGCGGCTGGGGCTTGCGGCCGGCGGCGCGCGACCACTCGGCGAAGAAGTCCCGGTCGAGCTTCTCCCACACGCCGCCCTCCAGCACGCGCGCCACCACCGCGTTGAGGCGGCGCTCGAAGGGCGAGCCGCGCGGCAGCACCGGGCCCCGCCGTCGCACGCCACAGGTGGCGGCGCCGGTCCAGGACGACGCCCGCGCCGCGTCGCGCTGCACGCGGATGCGCCGCGCCAGGCTGGCGTACGTGCTGCTCAGCTCCGCGCCGTACAGCACCTGCACGTGAACGCAACTGTTGTTATACTCCAATTGAAACGTAGTGGCGTACGTGCTGCCAGCCGGCCGTCGACGCACACACGCAATGTTGTTATCCGATTGAAACGTAGTGGCGTACGTGCTGTCAGCTCTGCGCCGTCTGCACGCCCTTCCTATAGCAACTGTTGTTATACTCCAATTTCAACGTAATGGCGTACGTTAACAATAATAAGAACGGGAGAAATGGCTCAGTTCAACTGATGTCACTGTAGTGCCTCTGACTGGGAGGTCCTAGGTATGTCTCAACGGCGGCAGTATTTTTGATAATGTCTTTTCAGCTAGGTGGAATTCAGTCGCTATCTGGAGGAGCCGGCTACTCTGATTGGTAGTTTTCTGTGATTTCTCCGATCAACTCCAGGCGAATGCCGTAGCAGTATCCTAACAAACGGAACACAGACCGCGCATGATCTTTCCTTTCTCGTCTTTGTCCTATCCTCATTTTTGCTTCATCATGCCATTTGTGAATGTCTAAACTAGGGTTGTCTAAAGAGCTACCGTTAGTGGTAGCTCAGCGCATCAACTGATGTCACTGCAGCGCCTCTGACCGGGTGATCCTAGGTTCGAGTCCTGACGGCGGCAGGATTTTCGACAGTAGCTTTTCAGCTAGGTCGAATTCAGTCGCTGTCTGGAGGAGAATTCTAGCGGCCGGCTGCTCTGATCGGTAGTTTTCGGTGGTTTCTCCGATCAACACCAAGCGAATGCCGGAGCAGTGCCCTACCAAACAGGCCACGGACCTCGCGTGATCTGTCCTTCCTCTTCCTTGTCCTATCCTCTCCCACACATGAAAGTGTGTGTGCTACACATACACTTTCACTAACATGCACGACACTATCACATATTCCGGGAGACTGGTCGGAAGTTTGCAGCTTGTCCCGGCTGGGGCGGTGCCTCGGTGGTGGGAGAGTCCTGGTTAGGGGAAAATCTCACTAGCCGACGGTTGGTCGGCACCTGATCTGGTCATCTAGCGGGGGAAGATCACCGCCATCTTCCGAGAAAATAACATGCACTACACTAACGGGACTAATAACCGAAGCAGTTGACGCGCCCAGGAACACGAAAAAATCGATCCAGCTAGCAAGCAATCTAGGGCTGCCCGCGGGTCGCATGCGGCTGGGGTTGTCTTTTATTGTGGACTGCGAAAGGTTATTAGTCAAAAGTGAAAATCCCTTGCTTCTATGTAGATGAACATTGCTTGCCTACCGTGCGCGCTGTTGGGGCCAACGCCCCCCTTAACGGAAAAATAGGTTAATTTTAGATTTAAGATTTTGTCTCGTAAATTCAGGAATTTAAATCGTCCCGATGTGTTTCGCTCCGTTATTCACGGTATAGCTCGATATCACGCATGGTTACACCCCCTCCGTTTCAGAGCAGCCAGGCAAACTGCCGTAATTAACAACATGGGGAAGGCAGGTGTGTATCACCTCAGCAATGTAAATAGACTGTATTCAAGATATTAGTTACAACCCTTGAGGCCTTGCAAGTTGAACAAACCTGATCTGAACCAAATAATAATATTGTTTGTTTGCTGGTGTGCCACACTAAGGCTGCCATTCTCAACATCATTTTACAAAGCGCTGTTACCAACTCTTGTGTTTGTCTTCTTCGTGTAACTTATGAATTTCAATTTTTTTTAAAATTAGTAAATTTTTGTATGCTATAATGTATACAGCTTTTATGTAGAAGACCGCGAAAGTTGGCTCAGGGCATCAACTGATGTCACTGCAGTCCCTCTGACCGGTTGGTCCTAGGCTGTGTCATTTCAGTTGTTCATATAAAGGAAAAGAAATGAATGAAAAAATTATAGGGAAATAACTGTGTTAAATTTATTTAGTCGTCTTTACGAAAGAATGCTAAAGTTATTTTTAGAAGAAAAATATAAAAGTAAAGAAGATGAATTTCAAGCAGGTTTTAGAGTTGGCTTATCGACCATTGTTCATATATTTGTAATAAAACAATTAATTGAAAAATTTAATCAAGTGAGACAAAGGTATATGATAGTATTCCATTACAAAAGTTATGGGTAATTTTGAGAGAAAACAATATAATTGAAAACATTTTGGTGGCAATAAAAATGTATATGATGATGCTATTTTGCGGGTCCAAATATGCAGAAATCTTTCAAAATCAATTTTCAGAGATGTCCGTCAATGGTGCAGCTTGCTACACACACACACACACACACACACACACACACACACACACACACACCACACACCACACACACACCACACACACACACACACACCATACACACACCACACACACACACACACACCACACACACACACCACATACACACACACACACACACACACACCACACATACACACACACCACACACACACACACACACACACACACACACACACACACACACACACACACACACTTTATTATTTGCAGAAGACCAGGTAATAATAGCACTGGATGCTGAAGATGTAAAATACATGTTTAGAAAATTATAGGAAGAATAAAAAAAATGCGGACCTGAAATTAATGTGGAAAAGACATTTTACATGGTGTGTGCACTAAATAATACAGATTTGATTTGAGAGTTTGGGAAAGGAAAACTCAAATATTGTACAGATTTTAAATATTTGGCAGTTGAAATAAATAAGTATGGGAATCAAGATGTTGATATAAGGCAAGAAATAAACAAAGGAAGATCAGCAACATCAATGCGAAACAAAATATTATGGGATAAAGATATAACAAAAGAAATTAAATTAAGGATATATAAATCTATTGTAGAAAGTACTATTTTTATGGATCAGAAACATAACTAAATTTTATTAACTAAAATTACTGGCAACAGAAATGGATGTTTTAATGTCGTCCAGAATATCGAAATTAGATAAAATAAGAAATTTAAAAATCAGAGAAAAAATGAATACAAAACATAAAATTTTAGAAACAGTTCAATATAAACAATTAAAATGGTTTGGTTATGTTAAAAAAATGAAAGAAAATATAATTCCAAAAATAATTTTAGAATGGTTTCGTGTGGGACGGAAGAAAAGAGTAAGACCTAAACATAACTGGTTGAGAGAAATTGAGAGAATTTTGAAAGACAAAAATTTAAGAGACAAGGATTATGAAGATCGGGACAAGTGGAAAAATAAAATAAAAATAACATAAAGTATTATAGTTTTTGGGTAACAGAAAATTGCTTATTAACAATGTAAAACTGTGGAATAAATTCAATAGTCTAGAATGCAAATTCCATTGTTTACGGGTATGAATGGCGTCAGAATGATTGTGACTCTATCTCTCAGAATATAAGACTGGAAAGCAATTATTAATTAATAATATACTTGTCTCGTCAGGAATTCTAGACAACTCTACATGAATACTAACATCATAAAATGTGACTTCCGGGTTAATTTCTGTTTTATTATTCAAACAAACTTGTGCATATACAATGCGGAGTGTAATTAGTTGCCTACTACTGCAGAAATGTCTCTTCCGATGAGACTTCTAAAGGGCAGGCCACAAGCACAGCAGCAGAAAGATTATGCATTTGCACCGACTCCATGGGGTGAGCATGTGAAGGCCGAAGGTTTGGCGGTAGAGACTTTCCTGTGACGACAGGCGACCATTCCGCGTTCAACATGCTAGGGGCTGTTTACGTGAATAATGAAATGCAAATTACCCCGGAAACCACTTCCTGTTTTGTTAGACGGGTGAGGAAGCCTGGAATTACCAATCAGTTCTCTATCTATTAATCTAATAATTAGCGTTGTCTTTGTTATTATTTATTCTAGGATTGATTCGTTATAATGCCAATAATAAATAATTGATGCGAGTGAAATGAGATATCTTAAATCCCAAACAGTTTAAATAGACAAAAAGAGAAATTACAAATGAAATTAATTAAATAGAAAAATGTCTTATAATTATTAAGAGAATACCAACATAGCTTGAAGGAAGTTATTGAGCGAATGTCAGGCATAATTACAAGAGTAATGTAGCAATATGCTGTGAAATTGAGAAGGTACTTAGTAAGTCCTATGAAAAGATGGCGTGATTATATGTGAGTAGACGGAGCATGTAAAAAGACTCCATATCTGTCGATAATAATGATGACGATGATGTTGATAATGATTATGACACTTACGTTGTAGATCATGTGAAAAAAATTTCAAAACGGACGAGATTGAAAGTTTTTAAACAATGCTAATTCTGGTGGGAATAATTGCTCACATTTTTTCTTTATAAAGAACGAGGGATTTGTATTATCTACTGAACAACATTATATACTGAACATTTCACGAATTTAAATGTGTCAAATTTGGCATGATTGTGTTAATATTCAAGTGTTACATATAGCAATAAATTGATGAATGAAATATCACATTGCAAATTCTTACAAATTTGTTGCTAAATGTTTTAGTGAGTAACAACCTCATTTTGTGTGTAATGAAACTGCATTGCTTAATCTTCTGTGTGGGCTACTTGCATCTTTTAATTGTGGATCAATTTCGTTACAATTAATTGTTCACGTAATTTTGCCTTTAATTAAGTAGCGTAAATGTTATTATCGGACCTCTCTGTTAGTAATGAAACATGCAAGCCTTTTTCCTAAAAATCAATTTGTGAACTGATTTGATTCAACACAGCCCATTAAGTAATTTGTATTCTCATCAATTTCGTAGATTGACTAAACGCTAGTAGAAGAGCGTAAATTATTTTTTGACATTATTTCACTATTTATGACGCTTTTATCTACATTACTGCATTGAAATTATACAATGCATTGTACGCACCTTAATACAAAACATTGAAAACGGTATATATGATGTTGATCTTAGTAGTAGAGATATCGCTTCTACTGCAAAGAGAATACATTCTCGAAAAGCATCAATTTATTAAACAGCTTTATTTAAATTGCAACAAACACTCGTTTCTTAAGCTATATTTTCAGTAGAGAAAAATACAATTTCTTCTATTTTTACTAGCTACTTATTTCGAAAATATATTAGCTGGATCATATTCAATGTGCAATTAACAAAATAATGTTAAAGAAAAATTATGTTAAACCATTAATGCTGTGATATTTTCATTGCTATGATATAGTCATATGTATATTAATCAGAAATGTAGGCTGTCAGTTACAACTAGTATTATTTTTGTATATATTTCTTCGTTTTTGTGAGAAAGTCAAATTAATAAAAAAACTTGCTATGTACCTCTTTACAACCAAGAAATTTTTCTTATATTTTATTGTAATAAAACCACTCTTTATTTGTTACAGGTAAATTGAAGCTGCTTCTGTTTATTCGAACAAGTTAATTCCTTGCTGCTATTGGTAAGTTACTTGTTATTTTTCAGTTACTAATTGTATTATTGATGATTCGACATCCCAACATTTTATTATTTATTTTAAAAATATAACAAGGGGCAAGTGACATAATCCCAAAATGCTACTTTTATTTTATTTGTTTCTCAGATCATGCCTGGTGAATTACCGAATGGGTAATGTGAGAAAATTATATTTAAAGGAAAAAGTGAAAAGTAAAAATGAAATTGTATATTATTCTTTATTCTGGAGACTAGATAACTTTTTGAAAATACGAAAAGTTATCCGTCTCTAGAATTCAATAATCGTTCGGGAAATAATAGCATTAAAATGTTTTCTCTTCCGTTTTTTAACATTTTTTGCGTACCCACTTGAATGTTCAGCCAAAAAAAGGCAAAATTCTATTTGTCTCCTTTTCTTATTATTTGATATTTTAAAAATCTAAATAATTCATATGGTGGTTCTGATCAGCATATTTTTTACGGGCTAACATAAAGTTGCTACGGGCTAACATATTGTTAACAATAGTCGTTAACATGATTTCAAGAAATTCGTTGTTGCTGTATTTGATCTTAAAAGCTGAATGGTGTACGTGCACCAAAGCAGTGGTGCGCAGAAGGCATTTCTAATGCCAAAATCGCCGTTTGGTGAATGTATCGTTTGTTAATTTATCCCCCCGTGAATCATCATCACTACATACATGCAGCAGCAAACCAGACATTTATGTTGAACATATTGCCGACCAAGTCGGGTGTGGTATGTCTACTGATTACTTATTACACATTCTTTTTGACGTTCTCTATTTTTGTGACTGCACAGAACATATCAGTGGAGGGTACATTCCGGCTGTTGAAGTGCCATGTAGATGCAACTTTATCACACAAACTCTTTACTTGCACTTTGATCAGGTTTGCACATGACTCTTTATCTGAAATAATGAACAAATCAAGTAACATTGGCTTCATTTACCGAATGTAAAGTACTTTTCGTCTGCTACGGTGATGGAGTAAAAATCTGAGAAAACGAGGAATAATGCTACACATGAAGGCTCAATCGTTCTCTATGTTATTTATGAAGTCGGCTATGAGCTTTTTACGATCCTTTGAGCAATCGGTCAAGCCATACTTCCTTCCCTTGAGTTTCCGCCAGTTAGATACGAGAAAGTGCAATAACTATAGAGACAGAAGGAACATTTTTAAATGTGATGTATGGTGGTTGTGAGTCATACGATCTTATAACATACAAGCAAACATCCATGCACGGGAGGGTTTGGAAACCACCCCCTGTTGAGTCGAGGAGGTGAAGGTGCACCCGCTTCTTTAACAATAATGACTGATTGATAATTTCATTCTAAAATGTTAATTTTAAAACAGGTTTTTGTGAACCACGTTTCCATGTATTTGGGAAATAAAGGCAACATTCAACTCAATGCTACGATTGTGAAATTTGCTAAAGCTTACGCAGCCCTTAAGTCAACCTTCCATTCAGTAAATGCATGACAGACTGTTTCCGAAGATGAGATTATAAATTAAGTTATTGAAAATTATATCTGCAGCATTAACATAAGGAAATTTAAAATTTTGGAGAAAGTTGTGTAGATGAGATAAACCGCGCATGTATATAAAATACGGTGCATATGAAATTTGTGCACAAAATTACGTTATCAGTTTTATATTCTAGATATATGGAAGGGCGGTGTATCAAAATATGTGTGACCATGCCTTAAAGAGGGCCTCAGTGGATACGATGGGTAGGCCACTAGTGTCCAGCTGCTCGATGGTCTTGATCTGCGGGAAAAACGCCCTTTTAGTGATGAGGTTGACGAGGGCTCCTTGAAAGGCGTTGGACGTCACCAGGCTGAAGAACATGGCGAACGCCAGAAACAGGCGCTGCGGGTCACCGCGCACGCGCAACGCTTGTTCAGCGGACGCGGACAGCAGCAGCGCCACCACGCCCCCTGGCGTCATCCGCCTGCCTCGACGCAGCCCCCAGCGCCACGCAGCCGCTCCGCCCGCGTACGTCACCAGCGTCAGCATCCACGCGGCCACGTCGAAGCACAGGAAAGGCGACATCCACAAAGGCACGACTTGCGCCAGCGCACCAACGTGCACACGGCGATGTTGTCCAGCAACGGCACTATGTAGGAGAAGAGCTCCGGGTCCGCGCGACCCACCACGAACGAGTTGATAACGAGGTCCATGCGGTGCACCGCGTAGTCTTCCAGCAGCACGTCGACCGAGCGGTTGCGAAACTCCTCCGCGTCCGACTCCACGTACAGCGGCAGGCGCGACCTGGGCCGCCGCCTGCGCAGCTGCAGGTTGCGCCGCGGAAGCGCCCGGCCCGCCTGCTGCGGGCGTGGCCCGCGCGTAGCCGCCCCACACGAGCGGCGCGCCGCGCAGGTCGCGCAGGCGGAGCGCGAAGGCGGCGGCCGGGTCGAAGGCGGGCGCGGGGGCGGGGCGGGCGCGCAGGCCGGCTCCGCGGGCGAACGGGTCCCACTCGAACAGCACGGGCGGGGCGAGCGCGCGCCACGGGGGGGGCCCGCCCAGCGCCGCCCAGCGGCCGCTCCATGCGTCGTGGACGTCGTCGGCGCACGTAAAGCCCCACGTTGGGCGCCAACTTGTCACTCGAAGGCGCCAACTGACCCGTAGAGCGCAGCACCCGCACGGGGACGGCCAGCGCCCGCACCAGCGGCCCCGTCTCTTCATCGTCACACTGCACGGCCACCCCGCCCGCGGCCACGCCCACCAACCACGTGTGCACCAGCGGAGAGAGCGCCTCAGCCACGGCGGCGGCGAAGGACGCGCCGGAAGCGGCGGCCGGTAAGAACGCGGAGGCCGTATGGGCAGAGAGCTCTTGCGTGGAGGCCTTGGTGACGGTCAGCTGCAGCGCGAGATATATGAAGAATGAGCTTTTCCAATCACTGCGGTGCGAACAGCGACGCTCCATAAAAATCCAAAGCTCTGGACCTGCGTTGAAATTTCTTCACAAAAGTCTTTCGAAGTGAGTGTTGTTCTCACTGATGAATTTGGGTTGCGTTCTTTTGCCGACATGAGAAAGGAATGTCGACGAATTCTATGGACAAAGGAAGTCAAATAAATGAATTAAAATATATAAAATAGTTTACTAACAAAAAAGTCTAACATTTTGTTATTTATATTAAAATATATTTGTATTACTACCAAGATGTTAATGTTTCTTATGAAATTGAAGAGTTTATTTACAAAACTATGTATTTCCAAAAAATACAGTTATTCGGGTAATAAGTTATTCAAACTTCTTTAATGATCAAGACTATATTTCCAGATTTTGGAGACCGTTAAACACTGTAGATACGCCAGTTTTGGACATATTTGTCAAGAAGATAGAAAAGCATCTTAAGGATATGTCGATTCATAAAACGCGAAATCACACTGAAAAAGTTACATTGCAATAAGCCTGTTATAATTAACAAACTGTCTGTGATGATATAATAGTGTCATATTGACTGAATTATGAAATTATCTAAAATTACGATTATGAAGTCACTAGCGAACCCAAGAGGGAGGGTTGTTCATGGGGCTTCAACCCCTCCCAGAAGCCAATGATACAATTTAATAAGTATAGCTTTTACTCATTTTCTCTACTAACGATAGTCACTCAATATCGATTCTCAAAGTTATTTAATTATAAATGTTAAATATAAAACAAAATACATTTTATGATCAGCATAGATGAAAACATTCTCTATAATATAGTACGAAGTTTGTTGGTCGTAGCCTATAAATATTCTGAGTGTGCCTCCATGGAAATTTGTCGGTGCATAATTATTACATTAAATTCGCTCTCCGGCATTTGATAAGTCTTTTTCTTTGTGTACCAGCGTCCATTTGCGGCTGTCGAGGTCCCACTTACCTTGGCGGCGCGGGGTGTCGTTGCCGAGGGCGGTGTGGGCGGAGCGGCGCCTGCTGCTGGTTGGGCTGCGCCGGGGCAGCGACTGGGCGCCGAGGGCGATGGGGGCGGCTGAGCGGGGCTGGCTTATCGCGGCGCGGGGCATCGATTACGCCGTTCGCGTGCTGCTCGCGCGAGGGCTGCGACGTCACCACCCACCGATGATGGTGATGGGGGATACAGGGGCTAGGGAGGTGATGGGAGGGGAAAGTTGATAAGGCGATGGATAGAGCGGCTGCGGTTCGGGATGGACGCGTGTGACGGGGACCCAAAGTGAAATAGTGGGTTCGGGGAAACTCAAAGTAGAAGTGTCAGCGGAAATGGCGCCCAAACGCCGGTGTCATGGGGTCATATAAGGTCACGCTTTGGCTTAACCAAAGAAGCTGTGCAAATTGGGAAATCGTGCTGTCGTGTCTCTTTCTGTTGAGCTACCCATCAACACAGCCCACAACAGGGTGGATTTAGTTACCTTGACTTCACCTTGAGGCAGCCAACAAAAATGATAGCAGTAAACCAACAACCAGATTCAGGATGTCGGGCAGGAGGCTTAGATCGACCCTGCCACCGAACTTCCGGCATTGCGGTGAAGGCGCTCATCCTCTCCCTGACGTAATCCCAACTCTCAGGTGAAAAGAACGCAACACACGACATCTTTTACCGGATTCTCTTGTCACCTGGTCAGATATCCGTAAGATTTGAATTCCGTCATTTCGATACAACCCATCAGTAGCCCTCTGTACAGTGTAATCATCTATCACGAGGTCAAATATCAGTAATCCCCGCTAAAGGACCACTAGTCCAAGACAGGTTTTAGCGTAGTCAACAGCGTAAAGTAATAAGCACAATTAGATGTTGGAAAAGAATTGTGTTCGAAGTTGCCAACATATTTACCTCCTTGTGGTCCCACATCTGAATCTCTCCGAAGCAAGTCGGAATCGTCCTGACGCTCACTAGCTTATGTGGTAAGAAGGGTTGTAGGGGCTTTTGTTGACTGATATATGAAGGCAAGGGGCAGGAGTATCTGGGGCGATGGCGTTGGAATAACTGGTGCTGAGAGGGAGAGAGAGAGAGTGAGAGTGAGAGTGAGAGTGAGAGCGAGTAATGTGGCGGGAAGGTGGAAGGTTCGGCACAGAAAAGACACGCCAGAGCGGTGGGGTGATGAGCCTGAGATCGTAGTCGCTCCGTCGGCGTGAGATTGACGTAGGATCGGATATTACTGTGGGACAAGTGGCTTGCGGCAGCAAAATGGCTGTTGAACAAGATGGTATTTCAAAACGTAGTACTCACACTTCTCAAACACATCAAATAAAACAATCTCGTATAACACACTATCAAATTAAATATTGTAACTAAAACTGACTTCACGAATACTGCAATAAGAGTACTGCAGTTTTTTACGTATCAAGAATTTTAAAAAATTCGCTGTTCCATAACGCAACGCGATGGCAGAAAATACTTAACGACGGGTGGCATCTTCCTCGACGCCTTGATGTCGCATGACGTCAGCTTTGTAATATGTGCATTGAGAAGTGAGCAGTGACTATGAGAATTCACTAGGTATGAGCAAAATTAGAAACGACGGAATAGCGCAATGAAATATTTGCGTTTTTTCAGTCAAAACCCAAACTCATATTCTTTTTTAATTTGTTTTTCGAGTTTCTGGGTATGTAACAAACCTACAAACACCGTGTACACGGTAGGAGGCTGCATAGTTTGGTATCAAAATCTGGGGGTATTTGGAAATTTAGTAAGATTAGGGTGGCATTGGAGGGACAAGGCGAGCTTGGTGTGGGATCAGTGGGAGCCCGAAGTGCGGTCGGTGAGGGGAGGTTGAGCGTAGGGCCTGATGGGATTGGGATTGGCGTGGAACAACGTAGTGCGGCTGGGGAAGGTAGTTTTAGTTAATGCCTTATTACGTGGCGAGACTCGGGCCATCAGGCCCGCTCTTCCGTCTAACCAAGTTCCTACGCTCCTTTCACCACCTAGCGGGAAAAGGAGGTTTTATCTCGGGCGACGAAACAGGCGGTAATCAATTTTGCTCAGAGGCTTCTTTTAGGCTTGAGGATCTTTTACATGCAGTAAATCTACTACATGGGACAGCCGCTTTACTTCCCCTCCGAAGGAAGACGTACGAGGGATTTTTCGATCGGGTTTGAACCCGCGAACTCGGGTACAACAGTCCGGTACGCTGGCCGTTATACCACCAAATCCGCCGAAGTAGGTACGGGTGGAGAGGAGTGAGAGAGCAGGTATAGAGGCGACCTGGGAAATTGCACTTCGTTGCTCCCGTCACACACTCAATAAAGAACTCTGAACAAATCGTGACAAATATACAAAGACGTGTACATTGCGAGTGGTTTCACCTCCTTGAAATGCTACTATAATTGATTAACGAAGCACAAACATTATTATGTTTGTATATTTTCTTTACTTGTTGCGGGTACTTTTCTTCCGTGACTGTATTTTTAATGTCACAGTTAGGTCGCATGTAGTATGATAGATACTGTTAGTATTTTAAGACCAAAGATACCGTTCTAGAATAAGGACAAATATACTCGTGAACTTCCATGTAAAATTAACAAAAATGTTACATTTTCATTCGATTCGTTTAAATCTCTACTTCTAAATCACCTATCTGCTAGAATAGCATGATGAGAAAGGAAGGATGAAAATTGTTCAGTGTTTATTTTTCAATTTACATTTTATTTAAATTCAATGCTTATATTGTGAATCATTCGTATAAGTATGATCAGTATTTATTTTTATTTCTAAAATTACTTACACAAAACTGTAATAGTGAATCATAAAAAAACCATTTAATGTTTCTACTCACAAAGAAATGTGAATGTGATACCGTGTTATAATAGTTCCTTAATTTCAAAAGAATACTACTACGCTTTGCATGTTCAGCGAATTCCAGTTTTAGGCCAACATGATATTTACCTAAATAAGCTAACGACGCAAAAACTAGATATTACAGTTAGTTTTGGTATACAACATGCTACATCATAGTTCTGGCGGATCAGATAACAACTATTACGTTCATGGCGTGCTTCGCATCAAATTCTACTCGTAGAGCTTTTCAGTCCGTTCATGACTTATCAGCATTTAACCTATTTTATTGTTGCTTCAACTCACTGATAGCTATGTGCTTCAGGAGTGAGCACCGTACTGGTGTTGAAAACGTTTTTACCTGTGTTGGATTTTCGAAGTACAGACACTCGTAAAAGAACAATTGTTCTCTAAATGTTCAAATGTGAATAAAATGTCAAAGTTTATTTTTTCCGTTTACTTATAGTAATCAACGAAACGAAGTGTATAAAGAGGCGTATAATTGCATGAATGGTATGTTCAAGAAAACTAGCGACGATAAGAGCTTAATAAGATCTGGGAATGAAAAATAATGCTTTCAAAAACCGAGTAATTTTAATGAATAATTATAAACCGATTATTTATATTTTTCTATCCATTTCATGTTCTTGCTAGCGTTATCGACAACTCTAGCCAAAACATATACAAGTTAGCGTTCATTGTTTCTTCTAACCCATTGTTGTAACGCCGCACTGATAACAAAGGCGATAATGATTGTGCCTTTTCTTTCATTATATAACAAACTGCAACCTTAACAATGAATTCAATGTAGAAATATATTTTCATTTAAAGTTTTGAATAAAATATCTATTGGTTGAAATATTTACTTTCACCAAATGTACTAGATTTCAATGTGTTTACAAAAATCACCACTGAGATGTGTTAATTCGGAGAGAAATTGTGTTATAAATAGTATTACTAACTAGTACTAAAGCGAGAAAGTACGTGCTGTTTAAGCACAACTAACTTATTATAAAGATATTTTTAAAGTGAACTGTTTAAAGGCTCGTGACAACAGCAGAGAAATTGCTCAAAACGCCTATTCACGTGTTCGGTAAATGATTGCGGAGTGAAGTGCACTCTCTACTGACTGGGGAACATGTGATTGATATTGAGCTGTTTTAGGGCTATCTACCATTATAAGTGAAAGGTGAACCTCGTTATTATCCAATCCATAATACTTAGAGCCATTTTGTATTTCTGTACACCTTGATCCCCGCTCGCACTTCTCGTGTGTTATTAGTAGTGTAACCGTCACGTATCTACCTAACTATTTCGTAGTACGCCGAATTACAGAAGTAAATCTGTTATTTACTTGTTTTGTGACGTGTGATTACACCGTCACACAAACCTGGGAATACCTCAAATTATGGATAATTCCCTATCGGTGGTGGGTTCGTCTTTGCTAACTAATATTCATTTAACAAACAAACACAATTTCATAGTTTTAAAGAACAAGTAACATATATTCTTTCCAATATGATCCTTCGTACACTCACATTCACATATTCTCCTACGTGATTACTTTTCCTTTTGATTACACAATGGTAGCTAACTCCCTACCTAAACTGCAGTTTTCTTTAGAATAATAGTGACTCTGATCTACATTTACACGAAACAAACAGTAAATACATATGTACACTTCTCAAAACAAATTATCTCTTAATGAAACCCACAATTCACAATTTAAATAACCATCCTGTAAAAAAATACATACAAACAATATACCAAAATTCACTAATACCTTTTCAATCTTAAATAATACTACACTCAATATTTACACTTAATATTCAGCTTCGGCGTGACCTCGCAGTGCAAAATTCTGTTTCACAAAGTCTCTTGACTGTTCATGAAATAACGTTTTATCAGAAACAATTTAACAGCTTTCATTCATGTTCAAAACCTTTTTTTTTTTACATAGACAATTCCTCTTAAATAATTTCAAATAACACCAAGTCAATTATGTATGAATTTAGATAAAGAATTATACACAAGGATGACTTTTATCAATAAACATAAAAATTATTTAGATCTGATTTCTCTTACGACTGCAAAAATAAATTTACTGGTTATCAAGACTAATATTTAGTAAAAACTTGTCCGATCAATGTCTGTTACTGAGGGAAGCTCATATTACAACGTTTTAATTTGTGCAATCATACTTCTATCTTGAAAGTTTTCCAAGCTGCAATTTAGTAAATATTCTTTCTGCTTTTCTGTGACTCACGACCGGCGAATTTTCCAAGCTGATCCCGCGCTGCGTAGACGGCTGTCGAGCGACGTTCACGCCCCAAGGTCGTCGTTGTCCCTGCGACGGTTTGTGCGCTGCCTACCGCGATGGAATCGGAGTATTTCCGTACGCCTTCTCCTCGTTGTACAGCCCAGTTAAATCACAGCATACACGAAGGTGATGGTCGCGTTAGAATGCGAGTCCAAAACTCCAAATTATAACTTAGTTTTAGTGAAAGTTGAGCCAGTTGTTGAATAAACTATGCTTTTCGGAATTATCAAAATTCTCCAATAGAATTTTCAAGTGAAATCCCATAAATAAAAATGAAATAGAATAAAAGTAGAATAAGTAATTGCTCAAAACTAAAACTGAAAAAAAAAAGCTGTAACAAAGAAACAGAAACACGTCCTATGTTACAAAAAATCTCTTCTATATTCCAGCAACAAGAATGTAGCAACGTGGTTTTATAAATTCATTTTAGTCCACTACCACCGTTATTCTTACATTCGTTGCATTACTTGTTTAATATTCCTATCGAATTTTACGTAATCTTCACATATCACAGTGATTAATCCCATGAAAAATACTTAAACAATTACCTTTTAATAAAGCTTCATTTCTGGTATTTTCCACGTGTCCTCGTCGGTTGTGTGGTGGAATAGTACCCATCTAATCACTTCAGCGTCTCGATCCGGAAAGAAAGACAATCTCGTCCGAGTCAAGCTTCATGCCACATTCGCATTTCTACAAAAGTTCTGATTGGCTAGGGCGAAAGTACGTTCAGAAATTTGTTTCTAGGTAACGCCATCTCTTCGCTACTCTAGGAACTATTTGTAGGGCAAGATGTCGGGTATTGTCACTTCAATATTTCTTTTGTCACGAGTGTAACCGATGACAAGCGGTTACATAAGCCCCTCCTTAAAAAAGATTTTTCTCGCGATAGAAAATTCCGAAAAAATCTTCTTACAGGATTGTTGATTTCTCATACCCCTTGCATTCTATGCTGCTTAAGTCTTCTTTACTTTATTCTTGAAATGGCTTTAAATTATAAAATTAAATCTTCCGATGCTGCGTCCATTGTCATCCACTAGTTCCGCAACATTCGGGAGTCGAACTCTCGATATCCTGTATGGTCCTTCATACAATGCGATGCATATTGCCGTACATCAGTTAGCTCAATATGAAATTCAAAATCTTTAATGGGCTCTTCACATTTTTCAAAAACTTGTTGATATCTTATTAACAATTTTAACAGTTCTTCCTGTTGTTGTCGGTTTAAGTTATCATTATTTCTTACAACATTTTCTAACAAAGTGGAAGGTTGTTGACCTTGATACAGTTCGCATGGTATATTAGATGTTCATCTTCATCAAATGGATGATAGTGAATTATGCCGTTCCTTGGAATTTGCAAACAATTTCTCGCCATGTCAATGATTACTTTATGGTTATAGAGAAAGTCCACTCCCAGGATCAGTTGGTACAATAACTCCTTCGCTACTATACAGACAGTCTCGTATACCTTCTTTCCTATTGTCAGCTGCAATAGTACTTGTCGTAGATAGGCCGCGACTTCTTCTTATTCGCTCCCATCAGATACGACTTCCGCATAGGGAATTGCGGTATGCCTCTGCCCTCCTGAAAGTTCATCTAACAAACTTTCCACTATTACCGAGCAAGTGCATCCCGTGTCGACTAATGCTAGGATCTTTTCCCTTCGCATTCTACTTCTATCAATGGGCATTTGCGTTTCGTAATCTTTACATTTGCAAATAAATCTTTTTGCGTTTCCAAAGCGGAATGTATAACTGCCATGGACCTGAAAGTCACCTCTTCGACATCAATGGAAGAATGGTTTGTTTCGGGCGACCATTCGAGACAAACCTTCCTAGTTTAATTCCGCGATCAATGGGTTAGAATCACGTGACGTCGATGGTCCATACTCATATCTGCCATTGTTTGAATTAGTCGTAGTTGAGATAAAAACTTTGGTTGGTTGACTTGCCGTTTCCGCTGAATTTTTACTCTGCTTCGGTCGGGTTGAACTATTCTCTTCCTCTCTGTTGTAGCCTGGTCTCTTCACCTTTTGCTTACTATTATTGCCGTTACCGTGTCCCTCTTGCGCGGTAACTACAATAGCACTTGAAGTGGGTGATGACTTCGCTTTAAATTTTTCCGTCATTTCATATGATGCATCGTACAATCCAAGTTGGCAAATCAGTTTTTCCGAAGACATCGGTAATTGACTCTTCAACAAATTTTGTATGCCTACCGGGAAATGTCTGATCAATAAACATACTATTTCATTCTCTGAAATGGGTGGCGTGCATAAACTAAGACCTGCTAACTTCTCCGTTGCATAATCTTGCATGCTAACTGTCCCCTTTCGCCAGGTACTATACATCAAATTTAACCTAAAGTTAATTTGGGTCTCATAATTCCAATAGCGATTGAAGAATTTTTCCTTAAATTCTTGAAACGTAGCTGGTAACGGATCTAATGTATCAGCCCACAATTTCGCACTAGATTGTAACATTTGGTAGATAATTCTGACTTTCTTGCTTTCAGGAAAATTGTATAACATAAAGAAATTTTCTACCGCCTTTATGAACATGCAAGGATTTTCTTTTCCTAACGCACTAAACGTTAAACCAGGAGGAATAGTAATGGTGCTCTAATGATGCAAAACAGAAGAAGATGGTAAATTTTCTATTCTCTCCTTTATATCTGCAACTTTCGCTTCTACTTCTTGTTTTGTCTGGTTTAAAATTTGGATTTTCTCACTATTTTCTCGTACGCATGATTTAATCTGTGTCACATCGTGGCTAATGGTTACTTGCTTATTTGAAATAATTTGGATGGTCTTGTTTTGCTCTTCGACCGTCTTGTCTATTTTATTCTCAACTTGGGTAACCTTAGTTTCAATTAAATCTGTCTTAAAATTAAAATTGGAAGTAATCTGTTGAATTTGAACATCAAGGTCCTCCTTAATTTCGGCTTTTAACTGTTCAGATGACCGCGTAAATTTTAATTCTAATGCCTCAGTCCGTTCGATAAGATCTCTAGAAAGTTGAGTTAGTTTCTCGTCCTGTTCCGCTAACTTAGCTGACATTCGTTCGTTTTGTTCTTCAATTTTAGCTGTAATTTGTTCAACTGTCCGCGCCTCCTGCTTCTAGTTTCTTGGTAATCTGCTCATTTTGTTCAACTATACGCGCCTCCTGTTCTTCTAGTTTCTTTGTAATCTGCTCATTTTGTTCAACTATACGCGCCTCCTGTTCTTCTAGTTTCTTTGTAATTTGCTCGTTTTGTTCAACTGTGCGCGCCTCCTGTTGCTCATTTTGTTTAGCTAATTTATCTAGTTGTGCAGCAAGTTGTTCATTTTGTTGACTCGATTGGGCGTTAACGAAATCAAATTTATGTTCTATTTGAGTCATGAACTGTGCCATGAGCCTAGCCATCATATCATTAGCTCTACGAATATCTGCTTCCGTCGGAACTTCATCTCTTGAAGTAGATGTTGATTCCGTCGGAGAAGGTTTCGGCGTTGAATGCAAATTACCGTCCTCTCCTGACTGTACTTCAGACTCTCCCCTAGATTGTTCTGCTGTTTGCACGACAGTTTCGCTTTCCTCCTCACTACCTGACGAGATCTGTTCAAGATTCCTGCCTAATTTAGACAATTCCTAATTAGAACTACTGATGCTTCACACCCTAATACTAAACTTCTGTACTCAAGTTTCAGACAAAAAATTCATTAACAAATTTTTGGTTTCGTTAATAATATTAGCCTACGAAATTCTAATAATTTCGAGCCAACCAGTTGGGCGCCAAAATGTAACCGTCACGTATCTACCTAACTATTTCGTAGTACGCCGAATTACAGAAGTAAATCTGTTATTTACTTGTTTTGTGACGTGTGATTACACCGTCACACAAACCTGGGAATACCTCAAATTATGGATAATTCCCTATCGGTGGTGGGTTCGTCTTTGCTAACTAATATTCATTTAACAAACAAACACAATTTCATAGTTTTAAAGAACAAGTAACATATATTCTTTCCAATATGATCCTTCGTACACTCACATTCACATATTCTCCTACGTGATTACTTTTCCTTTTGATTACACAATGGTAGCTAACTCCCTACCTAAACTGCAGTTTTCTGTAGAATAATAGTGACTCTGATCTACATTTACACGAAACAAACAGTAAATACATATGTACACTTCTCAAAACAAATTATCTCTTAATGAAACCCACAATTCACAATTTAAATAACCATCCTGTAAAAAAATACATACAAACAATATACCAAAATTCACTAATACCTTTTCAATCTTAAATAATACTACACTCAATATTTACACTTAATATTCAGCTTCGGCGTGACCTCGCAGTGCAAAATTCTGTTTCACAAAGTCTCTTGACTGTTCATGAAATAACGTTTTATCAGAAACAATTTAACAGCTTTCATTCATGTTCAAAACCTTTTTTTTTTACATAGACAATTCCTCTTAAATAATTTCAAATAACACCAAGTCAATTATGTATGAATTTAGATAAAGAATTATACACAAGGATGACTTTTATCAATAAACATAAAAATTATTTAGATCTGATTTCTCTTACGACTGCAAAAATAAATTTACTGGTTATCAAGACTAATATTTAGTAAAAACTTGTCCGATCAATGTCTGTTACTGAGGGAAGCTCATATTACAACGTTTTAATTTGTGCAATCATACTTCTATCTTGAAAGTTTTCCAAGCTGCAATTTAGTAAATATTCTTTCTGCTTTTCTGTGACTCACGACCGGCGAATTTTCCAAGCTGATCCCGCGCTGCGTAGACGGCTGTCGAGCGACGTTCACGCCCCAAGGTCGTCGTTGTCCCTGCGACGGTTTGTACGCTGCCTACCGCGATGGAATCGGAGTATTTCCGTACGCCTTCTCCTCGTTGTACAGCCCAGTTAAATCACAGCATACACGAAGGTGATGGTCGCGTTAGAATGCGAGTCCAAAACTCCAAATTATAACTTAGTTTTAGTGAAAGTTGAGCCAGTTGTTGAATAAACTATGCTTTTCAAAAAACTATGCTTTTCGGAATTATCAAAATTCTCCAATAGAATTTTCGAAGTGAAATCCCATAAATAAAAATGAAATAGAATAAAAGTAGAATAAGTAATTGCTCAAAACTAAAACTGAAAAAAAAAAAGCTGTAACAAAGAAACAGAAACACGTCCTATGTTACAAAAAATCTCTTCTATATTCCAGCAACAAGAATGTAGCAACGTGGTTTTATAAATTCATTTTAGTCCACTACCACCGTTATTCTTACATTCGTTGCATTACTTGTTTAATATTCCTATCGAATTTTACGTAATCTTCACATATCACAGTGATTAATCCCATGAAAAATACTTAAACAATTACCTTTTAATAAAGCTTCATTTCTGGTATTTTCCACGTGTCCCTCGTCGGTTGTGTGGTGGAATAGTACCCATCTAATCACTTCAGCGTCTCGATCCGGAAAGAAAGACAATCTCGTCCGAGTCAAGCTTCATGCCACATTCGCATTTCTACAAAAGTTCTGATTGGCTAGGGCGAAAGTACGTTCAGAAATTTGTTTCTAGGTAACGCCATCTCTTCGCTACTCTAGGAACTATTTGTAGGGCAAGATGTCGGGTATTGTCACTTCAATATTTCTTTTGTCACGAGTGTAACCGATGACAAGCGGTTACAGTAGAGACCTGAAAAATACGCGGTAACAAAGTCAAAATATGTAGTATATTAAATATGTAATGAAAACAGTGAACAATGTAGTAAATATGTTAAATCGGGTATATATGTAATATTAAAATACACTAATTATAAAACAAATTTACATAATTGAAATTACATTATCAAAAATGTCTAAACAAATTTAAAAAAACACTAGAAACTTTTAAAAATGATTTGGAGAGCACAAGTTGATGCACATTTTGCACCATACAACTTTCCCATCAGTAAAAAAGCTTCGTCTATTGCTTTCCAGGTTGGTAGTTTAGCAACCAGACTATACGCAATATAAGCCCTCACAAATTGGCGAGATCTTCGGCCTTTAAACAAACACTGCAGCATCCAGCATTCTCATGTCATGTGTGTTACACGTCGGCGTTTGCCAAAGTTTCTCGTAAATTAAGGTTAAAAGTTCCAGGCCTTCTCGTGGCGCAGAGCAAAGTTGCTCGCCTTTCACCAAGGAGATCCGGGTTCGATTCCCGTCGAATCTCATGTGAAATTTGTTCGAGTTTGGCTGCTGCACAAGGGCTAGTCCAACCCCTGTGAAGTGTCCTACACCCTACCCCTATCCTTATTCCTTCCCAATTCTGGCCGCTGGGTAGTGACGCAGGAGGCGCGTACGCGGAGATGCTACCTGGCGGTCCTCTTGACAACAGACTACGACGAGACGTGACGGACAGAAACATCTATGGTAAAATATCTACAGTAACGGAGGATTACTCCAAATTATACGTAGAAAGTAACGGAGGATTACTCCAATAGCGCTCAACACCCAAGAAGGGGTAAGGAGACGCGTTGCGTCGTGAGTTGACGCAACAAATGTAAAAAAAAAAAAAAGAATTATGAAACCCTGCGACAGTGATATTTTTCACACATAAAAGTGAAATTGAACTCAGTCACTGTCGCGAACTTCCCGCCATTGAGATAATTGAAGCAGGCACTTCGGACTGTAAGAACATCCGATCACGTCTTAACGTAGCGCAACTCTATTCGACAGTACTCTGTAATAATGTAGGAAAATTCAATTATTTTAAATACTTGTTTTCATAAAAAGTAAAAACAGAAGAAAATGATAAAAGAAAAATATTTTGTGGAAATAGCAAAATATGTAACATATATAATGTAGCACCGAATATGTAAAAATATATAACGAAAAATTTGTTATTACAGTATTTTGTTTTCGCCAAGTAAAGTTTTGAGATGATAAGTAGAAAGACAAAAAATATGTCATTAAAGGTCCGTCTGTATTATATTGCGTGCAAACAGTGTGGATCCAATAAGTGGGAGGCCATGTGTCCAAAAGCAACTTAATTTTAATTTTACTCAATGTATTAAAAAATATATCTCATCACATTCAAAGTAGTATACCTATTACGAATACTGGTACATTTTTATTTCGCTAACAATTAAAAATATCGCAAAGATTCTTAAATTATTAAATGAAATTGACCCTCCATAAAATATTTCCTCGTTCTGTCTCTGCATGAAATACTCGGTAATGTGCTCATAATTTAAAGTTACGACATAGAAATATAATGGATACAGATAAGAGCATCGACCTTCTATAGAACTTCATTGCAACACTGCTGTCAGCTACTATAGCAAAAACTAACATAATTTTTGACAGTGCGTACACTACAATTTTCTGAGCAACCCACTTTTAGAATCAGTTCTGTAAGTTTCATTTTGCTGTTGGTTCGTGAGCATTCCATCTTATTGCCTTGTGCTATGGAGCTGTAGTATTTCGATTCCTTTTCATGCAGGAAGCACGCAAGAGCGCTCACATCCATCAAACTCTACATTAATCTTCGTATCAGCTTGTTCTGGGAGAGCTGTTCTACATATATACATGTTGACTTGTATACTAAATTATTTCTCAATATCTACCATTCATCAAACTCACAACACCGGCCCGCTTTCTAACCAAAACAGCACGAAGCCTTGTTTAGGCACCTCCAACACTGAGTGTTACTTTATTTTTAGATGCAATACTTACAATACTTTCTGGCTCATTTATTTGCATAGTGAATCATACTGCACCGTTAACCGCTATATTTTCTTGTTGTTTCACCCCTAGAAAGATCTTTCTGCTTGAAAATTGAAAACAATTGTTTTCCTCTGTTGCTTCCTAAACAAAGTCTGTTTTGTCTGTGGGTTTGGCAATCAGCATTGAAATAATGGTTATATTTTGAGATATATTACTAAGCAACTAACGTCTTGTCCTATTTTTGTAGTTGGATTAGATGAAAAAACAATCGTACTCTGAACAAAACATAATTTAATATTTTAAAATTTATTAGATATTCCGTTTAATTTCGATGAAGTTGTAAATTAACATTGCTCATCAACGATCTTATACATAATCAAAATTGTAGTGTCCGATAGGTAAACAGTCATCTTGTGCAGATAAAAGTCAAAACATCAATGTAGTAAAATATGTGTGAAAAAATTGGAATTTTTCAGTTGATAAAATATCTTAATAATTTGTCTTGCATGTGCTAGCTTTTCATTTAAAAATACCCAACGACAGAAATAGTGCATTCACTCAAAATTTACAGTTAATTCACTGCGTTTGTTGATAACTTTTCTGTAGCTTGTTGTAGCGGAGGCGTGGTCACTCAGCGAGTGATGTGAGTGATGCGTGATGAATCGTGTGTCAGGCGAAAGGATCGTGCCCAAACAGACACACCACGCAATGCTTTAAACTGGGTCCGGGCCGTGCCTGGCCCTTCCTGCATTTGAGAGTCGTTCGCTGGAATCCACTTCCTGGCTATTGGCGACGGCACGAAAACGCAAGAGGACCTTATCCCTTGCAAATCATCGCGACCTGCGCATGTAGCGATGGGGGCAACAGTTATTTTCCCTCTTTTTTATTGAGCGCAGTGCACTTAACGACACGCTACAAACAGCGCCGCGTAGGCAGCAGAGATTAAACTGCTGGTGGGAACTCAGAAAATCGTCCTGAATTACCGTGCCAGGTGGATTAAATATATACTTGCAAATAATAGTATAATGAAACTTCATGGGGTTTTGGAGCACTGTTGCGCCGTGCGGAATTTTGCAACTCATCACTCTACGTAAAAGTAATTCTGTTTTATTCAGAGGTGTTTTGAAGGGGTTATGTATGAATATTAAATAACAATCGGAAATATTCAATATATTTTATTGTTGTGTCTTCTCCTGAGATTTGAAGTATTTTATATTGACTTACAATTTACTAAGACTAACACAGACTCACTAACAAATGTTGTCAGATCCAACGATTTGAATACGTGTCTCTTTATGTATTTCAACGGCTGAATCCGAATCAGTATCAAAATTGTGCCATGTTTTTTTAAATCGCAAAAGCATCGTGAATTTTTTCGGAGGTTTTGGCCAACTTGACACATGTTTCTCTGTTTCGACAAGCTGAATCCAAATCTGAATCAGAATTCCCCATATTTTTTAAATCGCAAAATACCACTCTCACATTTACAATCCGCAATTTCACGGTGGTTTTTCGCAATTTAAGAAACACTGGAGGGTTATGATGCAATTCTGGCTTCAGATTCGGATTCTGCGCGTAGACGTACGTAGAAAAACATGTGTCACGCGTTTCGGTCTGACAACTATCACAAAAAACAAAAAATAAATTTTAGATTTTATTATTCATTCTGCAATTAAGTATAGTGACCTGCATAATAATAACTTTACAGAAATTAAGTTTACGATGACTAATTATAAGTTACAAAAATTTAGTTAATTTAAAAAAAATAATATATAGTTGTAGTCTTGTTTGTCTGTCTGTACGATACTTATCAAATTGAAGAATCCCCAGTCGACCTGGCTCTAGTTGAAGCTTTGAAATTTTGAAATATATTCTTTAATATTCGGGGGGGAATACACTACAAAATTGAAGACAGATTTTTCCTTTAAGTGAAATTTGTTGCCCATAAATAGATCTTTCATTGAGAGATTCACGTAGATTTTCTTGAAAATTTTAGTAGTTTTCGTGCAATAGTGCGTGCAATATTTGCAATTTTAGAAAATAACAAAAAACAAGTTTTTCTCAAAAACGGCTCCAATTTTTTTTTAAGTGTTTGGTAGGGATTGTGCCAAATATATCCCATACGATGATATACACGTCACAGTGCTCTGTTTTTTTGTTTTTTAAAAAATTACAAAAATATATTTTTTGTTTTGACTCTTGCGTCTGTAATATTTACATTAGATGTGATTTCTTCACATTATTATATTTACGAGTGAATGTGCTTTAAATAACGTCATATAAAGTTTCTGGAAAACTGAACTGTTTTCTGTGAAAATGAGCTCGAAATTTCCGGATTTTCAGAGACGCTCAAACGCCATTTTCTAAAAAATGGCTCCATAATTTTTTCAAATGTATCCGATGGATGGTGCTAATTTTAATTATAAAATGTAACGTTTATTTTGGTGTATTCGTTTGTTTTTTCAAAAATTACACAAATCTAATTTTTTAAATATCTCTCACGCCATTAAAATGCATATTTTCCATTTTTATATACAGTGTTACATTTGTGAGTAAAGGTCTTCAAATTACTTCAAATGAAGTTTTTCGAAAATTCCATAGATTCCTGTGAAAAATAGCTTAAATATCGCATTTACTGTAATGCTTAACGCCATTTTCTTAAAATCCCGCTCCAGATTTTTGAATGAAAATTTCTATTTAGGACGTTGTTTTAGCCTACTTTAATTGTCGTAAATAATATTTCGGTTCTACTATTTGCAAACCAAAAAGTTGAGAAAATTTCAAAAAAATATGCTTTGGGTGGCGCTAGATGGCAGCAGGCAGAGAGGGGCAAGACTGTACAGTACCAGTCCACACCAAGGACATTAGAAAACTTTACTACAAGAATGTCTGTGCCATTCTGTAGCGCTTCTAGTTTTTTGGGTGCCTGTGTAATTAATATTTTTCAAATGAAAACAGTAATGATTGAGTAAATGAAAATAAATAATAATAATAATAATAATAATAATAATAATAAAATAATATTCTTTGGTTCCTAGAAATTTTATTGTTTTCGTTGCTCTGATTTTGTGATAGGAAGATTGTGTAGAAAACAAACACATAAAGAAATTATTATGTTTATCTCATCGAAATTATTGTAACAAATTTTACAAAAATTGAAATAATTGTCATATTTGCAAAAAGGAGTGTTAAAGTAATATAAACTCGTATCTCAAGTCAATTCAATCATAGTATTAATAAGAATAAAGTTACTTACACAAATTCAAATTGACAGTCTTTAAAACGAGCACTTTGGTAATATCATTTTTTTAAAATCATTTTTCGTGTGGACACTCTTCCGTTATTTTACACGAAATGTTGTATGTTCGCTTACTTAATGTTGAATACGTCTTATCAGAACATCACGAATTTTCCGTTAAGTAACGTTTACCCTCCGAAATGCAAATGATTGCCTTGAAGATTGTTCACTCGCCTCAATATACAGAGTTCATAATCAGATGTTGCGTGACGCAATGATGGTTTTAACGGTCAACCAAAGAATATACATTAACGAATAAATTTCTCCTGATTCTTTCAAACAATTATGTTGGAGAGCAATGAAATTAAAAATAGTTAACCTATAATAATGTTGGAGAGCAGTGAAATAGAAAATATTTAGTTAATCTATAATAATGTTGGAGAACAATGGAATAGAAAATATTTAGTTAACCTATAATAATTTAGTAGTGTCTGATATTTTTGTTGCATGTATTGCAGAACATTTTAATGCGTAATTTCTCAAAATATCGTTCAAACAATAACGTGATGAGCAGAGATTGAAAACACGTTCTCGCGTTTTAATCTTAAAAACACAGAAAGGTAATAACCGGAGCTGTAAAGACGGCTGATGTATTGAAAGTGCCATAATCTGGGAGTTTTGATCGGACACCACCGCGCATTTGGCGCGCAAGCCGTCGGGGTCATCTGGAGTTGAAAGATTGTAACGGCCGGCGTACACAGCTTTCTGCGGTAAGTGAGCATTCGTTACCCATGTGACGTGAAGCGAGGTCGTTTCGATAACCTTGATTCTCCGTAATTCGTTTCGTCCTTGAACTCGGATCATACGCGTGTTTACCAGCCATGAAGATCCCATTAAGCCAATGGGATTGGTGAAGATTGCACTTTGCGTTGAATCCAGGGCTGCTGAACGTCTTATTAGCAGCAGAAGTAGCGAAAAGTGCAGTTGTCGATTGTGTAAATGTCCTGAGATCATTTGTTGTGGAGATCATTTGGAGCAGGGAGATCAGACTAACGCTGATTTTTACCGACGAAAAAAGTGCAAATCCTCTGTCACGCTTAAAACACGTGTCCTTTGTTAGATACTACTCTAAGATACTATTGCAAGATACTATTGCAAGATACTATCGTATGATACTGATACTACGTAACGTATGATACTATCGTATGATACTATTGTATGATACTATTGTATGATACTATTGTATGATACTATCGTATGATACTATCGTATGATACTATCGTATGATACTATCGTATGATACTATCGTATGATACTATCGTATGATACTATCGTATGATACTATCGTATGATACTATCGTATGATACTATTGTATGATACTATTGTATGATACTATTGTATGATACTATTGTATGATACTATCGTATGATACTATTGTATGATACTATTGTATGATACTAATATATGATACTATTAAGTAGCTTAAATGGATTGTAATTTAAAACATTATTTTAATGTCTTATAAATATTTTGTTACTTCAGTAAATAGAACGTTAGTATTGTGACGGATGACGCTGTCTTAGATGGGTCTTCCTTGGTACCGAACGCGGCGACCTGATTCCGATACTCGAGCCATTTATGCGTCAGCGGAGGTACCGCCCCCCTTTCCTAAGAGGCGGCCATAAACACATCCCTTTTCGAATGGTTGATTAAACATCTTTCCGCTCGGATACACCAATTTCCAAAACGACGTGCAGGGATCGATCGAAAGAATACTGTTCCTAAAGCTCAATTTGTCCATCTGACTGCCAAACCCATGGTGAATGGTTGGTTAGTCATGAGGTACGAGGTCGCATCGTGGGCAATAAATAACCAAATTATTTTCAACTTGAAGTAATAAATATGGAGCTACAGTTTTGAAAATTACCAACTTTCTATGTACAGCATTCAAGTATAAGTATAAATTCTTGATATGATGTAGCTAGTATAATTTTGTTCGCCCTTGTGTATTTAGTAGCCTTTCACATAGAATGCATTACTCAATTCATAGTTAAATATGTATGTATGTATTTGGCGTTTTGAGTCGGTAGTCTGACTTCGCGGCCAGCTACGGTGCCTGGCCTGCCTGGTCTAGTTAAATTCCCATGCTTGGGGGTAAGAGCGACATGAGGTGAACATAACGTATTTAACTAGCAAGTTCCGCCTGCTTGAGCTTTTCTTCGTCACACAGCTACAGAAACTGGGACGATTTTGAAGAAAAGCTACAACTAAATGTTTGCCTCGACCGGAAATCGAACCCGGGGGCCACAGTACAGAAAGCTAGTACGCTGCCCATGAGCCATTCTAGAGGATTAGTTAAACATCGTGTATTTAATAAAAACTGTATTAACAACAGTCCTTGTTCTCTTTCCCTGGCAGTAGTAACATTACCTCATGGTATTATATCATTTTTTCGGTATTTATGAATTAATATAAAATTGCTATTTTAGTTATTTATACACATTAATTAATTTACTTCAAAACAGTGAAGAAACTATGTGACGTATGTGGAAGAAATTCAAAAACTTGCATATTTAAATGCGTAAGTTGAAAAAGATTCATAGTCCTTCATTCGTGTAAGCAAAAGGTGTTCTGTCTGCTTGCGCATTCATCCACCGCTCAGCCCTTCTCACTTGACCAAGCACAGGCTTTACCGCTGCTCGTACACCCTCCAGTTACCCATGACTGATCTAAAGCCCTTCTCCTATGGGCTGACGTGCGAGCGCCGTAGACAAGGCTCGGCTCGGCGCGGCGGTGTTAGTCACCGCCTTAGCGCAGCCTTAGTCTCCTCCAAACTTTCGCGTCGCGCCGCCCAACTCACCAGCGAAACTTGGCGCGCGCGCCGCCTCCGCAACTTTTAGACCCAAGACACGTGTCCCCCCCACCAGCACACCACCCTCCCCGCCCCCCCCCCCCCCCCCCCAAAATCCGACCAACCCCCTCCCCTCGCCTCCCAGCCCCATGCCACCCGGCCTCTCTCCTCATCGCTGCCCCCAGCCACGCACCCCTCCACACTCTGTCTAGCCCCACGCCGGCCCTTTTCGCCCGCCCCTCCTCGCTTCCCCGCTTCACCCGGCCCCTCTCGCCCTCCCCGCCCTTCCTTCCCACCCCGCCCCGCCCTGCCACTTAAGGTCCAAACACCTCCTCTCCTCGACCCTCCCTGCACAACCCTCCCGCCGTCTCTTCGCCCCCCACCCCACAAATTCTGGCAATCCCCCCCTCTCTTCCCTCTCCTCGCCTCCCCGCCCATGCCACACGGCCTCTCCCCCCATCGCTCCTCCCAGCCACGTACCTCCCCTCCACTGCCCTCCCCGCACCTCCCACGTCCCGCTTGGCTCCGCTCCGCGCCGCGGAGAGGAGCATTGTTTGCGCATAATAACACTTTCATCAGCCGCCTGCCTTCGCCCACCGATCCAAGCGCGAACGAAATTTAACGTGAACTTATTGAAACACTGCGTAAATTGTCTCGTATGTCTAGTTAATAAACTCTGTATCCAGGAATTTTAATTAATTCCTCCTCTCCCGCCCCTCTCCCCGTCAAGCATTTTGTGGAAAGTGAAATTAAAGTTGCTACCAGTGACAATCTTGTAAGGGCTCCGCTAATTACTGTACCCTAACGTTGTTGTTTAATAAAACTGAGCCATTGTCATTTTACGTTCGCAATTAGTGAGTCATTGTTAGCTACCGCGTCGTTTCTGTCACGACAAAAACTAATTTTGATAAACAAAATTTACAGTAACGAAGTTTATTCTAGTTTCTTCTGGAAGATATTTCTCTGCGCAAGATATAGATTATCTAATTTAATCTTATTTTTGTACATATTTTCATTGTTTTACTGTAATCATATCTGGTTGTTAAACGGTATTTTCTTGGAAAACAATTCCCATATGTGTCTCGATGAAGGGTGAAGGGTTAACTCTTCGAAAACGTTAAGTAGCAATGCTACTTGATAAGATTTTGTAAGAATTTGACCGACTGGTGTCTATTCATCAGAAGGGTTTCTGGACAATTCATCTAGAAATAAAACGTGTTTACTTTGCCATTTCTCTTGTCAAATCCATTGGTTGTCATTTATTCTATATATTTCTTTCTGAAACGACACCGTTTTTCAGTCTGAGTTCAAATATCGTCAACGCTATAAATCATTTTATTTTACGCTGCAGTGAAATTAATTCAATATCGATGTTAGTATGAATTTCTGTAAAATACTACATACTACATCAAATAATAATTTGACTAAGCTGTAGGTTTAACATTGCATTGCATGCTCTGAAAGCCTTGCTTTGTCATTCAAGTTGTGCATTCTGTACAAGAAATGTGTAACAAAGTATTTTCTGTAGTTGGTGCAGAGTGTTAGTGCACACAGATTGAAAAGGCCTGTGGAACGCTAGATAAGAAGGATTTTTGAAATGCTCTAATACTATATTCTATTGTACTCTAATTATAACGCTTAACAATTACATTTGGATCAATTCTCTATTTTAGTAATGATAGATGTCAGTATATGATCTTCTGATTTGCTTTCCATATTTGAACAATAAGTGGTTGTATCATTATTGTGTTGCCGCCTCTGAAGGAATACCTACTTTTTGACACTACAAGATAGTACGTACCAGTAGATACCAGATAATACCAGTACATACCAGTACAGTACGTACCAGTACGTACCAGTACATACCAGATAGTATGTTCAGTAGAAAGTTGAGCTAAGGGCCGGCTTTAAGTCGTTAAAATTTTCTCTGTTAAAATGTGTTGCGTTTCATCAACTTTTCTCCGTCCCCGGTTAATAAATATCGTTAATCGTCTGTTATCTTTCATGGATATACAAAATGCTTAAATTTTCCTACACAGGAGGAAGAGAATTGAAGACTGGCGAACATTCTCGTACATTTGCTCTCTGATGAATTATACAAGATTTTAGAGAAAACATCAGTTTATTTGATTGCATTTGTTGAGGTTATATTTTTTATTCAAAACATTTTCTTATTACTTCTAAATTATTCAAAATTATTTATGAATCAATGAAACTCATTAATAAGCAAATAAATACTATCAAAAGGTGTTTAATTCTAAAGAGAATCTGTTATTCTTCATGTAAATCAACATACTCCATCTTGAATTATAAAATCCTTCCTATACTTGTCGCTGAACTATCGCGAGAACGTTTACAAAATAAATATATTGTTAACAGATTTGGTAAGAATGGAAGCTGGGTAGTTTCTATTTGCCCTAGGACTGTTGTATTGGCTCACGTAAGGTATCCTTAATGTAAAAAAATATTTTGAATCAAGTTTGTCAGATTCTGCTGCGAGATCTGAATATGCAATAAAACGCCGAGGTTCCCATTTAAAGATACACGGTTTTCCTCAATTTACGTATGGACATGCAATTCGCATTTCTGTCAAAAGTGCCTAACCGGGCAGTACTAAGTGTTCATAACGGAGCTGAGATCGCCGGTAATTGTACATGGACAACCCTATCTTGCCCATGTGAATTTAATGACTTTTAGGTACACATATCTTCAAAACTACAGAGGTCAAGTTTTTAATATTTAACATTTAATCCTTCATTAAAGCAAATAAGCTCAAAAATCTTATATACAATCAATCGGTTTTGAATAGGAATTTTTATTAACTTATAAAAAACAAAATTTACATGTTTTTAGTTATATTTTTTTAACGTTTAAATAGCCGACCTTGTTGGTTGTTTTGTTGCTGATTATGGCCTTACAAACATTGTAGATAGTGCTGTAACCAATTAAGCATATATTTCTCTTTTTCCTGGAGATAAATGTTCCTAAAATAAAAAACAAACAAACTAGAATTAGAGTAAATCCACTTCAAAGTTTTGGTGGTAAATTTTGCGTATAATCATATAATCGTATTTTTGCGTATAATCAATCTTGCACTGGCAAAATATTTGAAAATATGAATGGCTTTAGAGGCATGGCTCAATAGTTCTGCAGAAGACTTCCAACGCTTTTTGAGTCCATGCCGCGTCGGGTTGCTGCACTTCTCCGGACCAAAGATGGTTCGATATTAGGAGATATCCCATGAATTTAGTCACCTCAGTGTAAATTCTGTGAAGCATTAGGTGGAAGGAGAAGCATAGACCGTACAGAAATAGCAGTTTAAACATATGTAAATCTAAAGTGTTCAACACTTACTGTTATTGTGTGAAAGGATCCTACTGTCTGATGGCTTACTGAAATCAATAGAAGATTCGTTAGATAGACAGTTTCGTCTTGTATAAATCCATCTGTTTACTGAAATATGATTAATAAAAGTCGTAGAAATTGAAGTACAGGCATTTAATGAAATGTCTTTTTGCATAGTATGTGTGAATGTGGGTATTTGTTTTCCATATAATCGTCGTGTCGGGTTAAAGTTAATATGCAAAGTTTGTAAACATTATATGATAAGTGTTACCAGTCTTGCATAAAAATCTGCATTAAATTAAATGGAGTCAATAATTTCCAAAATAATCTCGGGTAACTTGAACCAACATTTGAAACGGTCATTTCTCATATTAAAACAATACTAAAATAATTAATAACATAATAAGGTCTTCGAGAGCAGTTTGGTTGCGGTTTTGCTTCAGTTTACATACTGAAAATAATGTTTGTAATTTTACGTTATGACTAGACAAAATAGCTACTGGTAGCAGCCTGGCTTCGTTTTTGAGAGAGGTCGCTGATTTCTGTATTCTGCTTTGATATTTTAGTTAATTTAATAATAGTAGATATATTTAGAAATATTAAATATTCACGTCATTAGATCAAAGAAGATAGCTAATAATAGACTCAGTGATGTTTTTAATTTGAGGGATAGTCGAGATTTATAGGCAAACAAGTATTTTCTGTGTGTGTGTGTGTGTGTGTGTGTGTGTGTGTGTGTGTGTGTGTGTTGTCGGTCGTGTGTAGTACATTAGTTTACGTTATATCTTCTTATAAGAAAAAAGTACATAAACAAGAAATACCATTTCTTGTATTAAGTGCCTACTCATATGCTTTTTTTTAGCTTAAACCCGCTTGTTTTGATTGTACTGGGCTGTTAAATTTTTGACTGAGCCTGCCTTTACGAGTATATTTTTGTTCTGTTCGCATTTTGTCGATAATAACAGTACGCCATTGAGAAACGATTAAAACATTCTCTTGCGAGTCCGCATCTAAAGTTGTGGGAAATTATAGGGTTTTGTAACGTCATAGGTCCGAGTTGCGATGTTGACTGTATTTTAAATGTCTGAACAGAACATCTACAGAGCAGCAGCTCTGATCGTTTGGTTTCCATTGTTTTCCCAATCAATTTCAAAGAAATCCCCCTACGGATGTCTTATGAAATGGGCCAGGGATCCCTTTCCCCATCATGCCGCCACTTTGATTCTTAGGGCGATGAGTTCGTCTAACATAATCCACCTCATAAGAGGACTGCGGCATAATTGGGAGAAGCGGGGACGGTGAAGTCAGACCAAAATCCCTGGATGGGGCAATGAATTTTGATAGAGAGAGGAGAAAAACCGCTCAAAGATTGTTGCTTCGGAGATGATGTTGAAGGTGCTACGGGAACTGGACAGAATATTCAAAGGCCCGTGTATGCATGCTTGTTTCCTCTCAACTGTTTTCTATCGGCGAAGTTTATGGGCTGCATTCTTAACTGACATTCAAAACGAAACATGCATTTTATCTGTCAGATACTAGTCGCTGCTTGCTGCCACCGTCAGTTGTCAATGTTTTCTCCTTGTTTAATTAGATAAGCGCTTTGTGCCAAGCTTTATTTGAAACTTAACTTCTACTAACGACAGTCAGTGTGAAACAATTGTTGTATATCATTTATTTACCATGGGATCTTTTCAGCAATTTATAATCACTGTGGTGAGATCATGCTGTGTGTCTTTCATAACCGCGCAATGCAATGGACAAGTTCAGCTTAATTTTTTAATATTTTATTTATTTATATTTTGGATGAAATTACAAAGTTCAGTTTACATTTAACTTTACATTTTTATTTCGTAGCTTACAATCTAACATAGTTTACTACTAACTCTAATCTACATATGACGAGGGAACTCACCGAGCACCTCAATTGATTTGTTGTATATTGCTGAATATGTATTTAACGGATATCTGTTTTTTTATTCGCGTTTGATGTTCTGTATATTTACCCAGTTTGAGATTTCTGCTTTGGATGATCAATTGCAGGTTCTAGTAAAAGTTATTGGTGAGGTATTGGTTTGATGTTAAATTGTGTGTAGTTGCATGTTGGAGATAAACCAGGGAGCTTGGGTAATGGTTCTGAAGAATTTGTTTTGGGTGACTTGCAATTTTTGTAAGTTATATTTCCGCAACATTTGTTCATATTGTGCAAGCGTACAGAACAAGGGGTCTGATAATGGATTTATATATGATTATGGCCTTGATTAAAGGCAGTTTAATATATTTGTTTATGAGCGGTTTCAGTTGAATTTTGATTTTGGCTTGCTGAAATTTGTTGTCTACGTAAGTTTTCCAGTTAAGGGTAGTATCCAAATGGAGTCCAAAATAATTAACTGCCTTATTGTTTGAAGTCCATGGAATGATAACAATTTTCAGCTTGTCCAAAATTTACCTTGAAAACTAATGTTGAAATGAATGGCACAAAATTACTCATAACTAAACAATTGCACTATACAAGAAATCTCCCCCTAGAACAGCGTGCCATGTCATATTTTGAAAATGTCTTAAAATCGGGATCTTACGATCGTCGCGTGCACCCGCTGTTTCAATTTTCCTTAAGGTTCACGCACTTATTAGATTCGAGTTATTGCTAATTCTGCAATTAAGGGCTGAAACTTGATGGCAAAATACCTTACATCATTAAGATTACGTTGAACAACACTAAAATACTTTACAAAACAATGTATAATTTAACTCAACATAATGTGTAATTACCCTGAGCATCCATTCTTGTGAAGGAGCATTCATAAAATATCGTTTTGTTTATTGCATCCTCTACCTTCAACCCTCCCAATTCGATTGATTGCGAATCTGCGAAGTCACGCGTTCTAGGTCAGTCTTAACTGTATTACCTTATCATTTTCCGAGAAATCAGGCTGGCCGCCTTTAATGGAAAGGATTTCCTATTGCTTTCCATGAATCTAAAGTGTTGATATTCGCAGGCATAAAACTAAAAACAAAGCATTATCTTTTTGTGTATCTATATCTTGCGACGAAATACAAGTGACCCGATCTTTCACAAATACGATGACTCGCAGCTACTCTTTGGTTACAAAAAGACTATACTTTGTTTTATTTTGATGCAGTGCTTCACAGTCCGTTTTGAAGTTCCGTATTTTAGCAGAATATTGTAGAATACACGCCGAGGAGATTGCGATGTGATTTGGCAACATCCTCAGTAGAGACTAGGAAAAAGGATATTGCTTTGAGATAAAAAAAATCAATATAAGCATCTACTATTAAATATGTCCTGATGTTTATCATACACGGAAATAAGCTCGATGTGATCAACTAGAAAATGTTCCTGATAATACAGTATATTACAATATAAAATTCAGTAAAAATTCCTTTGGGGTTTTGGAATTTTTTAAATTTTTTTTAATTTTTTTTTGTAAAAAGAGAAAATTTTATAATCGTGCGCCCGAAAACGGCACAATTTTTAGTTATAAGAGGAATTGGTATTTTTACTTAATAAATTGAGCCAGAGCAATCTATCCAGAATGAAACAGGAAATTAATTGAAATATGCAACAATACATTAATAACTACCAAGTGTACTCCAATGGGTTAAACTAGAGACACTACAACATTACATACTTTCTAGTTTTTTGGAAGCAGTAATGTAATATGGAAGTATTGTAATTTCTGCCATATTAGAAACGCAGTTGTAACTTGAAAAGGTCAAATTCAGTATTTGCAGCACATAATCAATAAAGTCAAGAATAATTTCACACAAGTCTGCTCTCATTGCATTGAAGAGACCTTTTAATATGTAAATGAGCGATCCGAACTTCTTAAAGTGTGTGTTAGTTCCAAATTAAATTTATTACCTTTCATTAAAACTGAATTTTTATAAAAATATTATCAAGACATAGTTATTATGATCGACAACAACGGGATAAATTCTAAAAATTTTGACACCATTGTTTCCATTTTTCATACTGACGTGTCAAAGGAAACCTGCCAAATTCGAATTTACAATTTCGATTTTTTCTAATTTTTGAAAATGCAGATTGAGCGCAAATGAGCATCACCACTATCTTTTTTAAATTTAAAATTTTTTTTTTTAAATTTTGCTAACGTTTGAGAAAATTAACAAATTCACATTTTACGAAAAATTGAACATAATCTTTGATAATACACATGAAAAACAAACGTGGAGATACAGTTCACAATGACTTGAGACTACAACATGCCCATCACAGAAAAAAAACAAAAAACAACATAATAAGAACAATACGATTTATGTTGAGGGACCATAAAGAAGATAATGTTGGACGGCTTTCTCTTTGTGGGAAGAGAGAGGAAAGGGGCCAAAGCCGCGGGTAGTCAATAAGTGCGTGCGAACAAAAGGTAAGAACGCAAGACATATGATGTATTCGGGTTGTGGAGATCATTGACAGGTAGAATGTGTGGTTGTGGGCGTTGGTGAAGGCAATTCAGAGGCCTGGGGTGGTTCAGTGTGCTAGTTACGCCGATTGGTGCAGCGGGGACCAGGAAGGCCGTTGGGAGTTGGTGGGGAAGGGGGAGGGCGCCTAAACCAGTAATCTGCGCTCTGCCAGGTGTTAATGCAGAGCCGGTGGCCGACGCCGCTCATCCATATTCAGCCCCGGTCTCGCTACCCCAGCCACCGGTCTCGCTACCCCCGCCGCCCTCGCCGCCGCCCCGCCGCCGCCTCCGCCGCCGCCCCCGCCGCCGCCCCGCCGCCGCCCCGCCGCCGCCCCCCGCCGCTCCCACCGCCGCCCCGCCATCGCCCCGCCCCGCCGCCGCCCCCACCGCCGCACCCGCCGCCGCACCGCCGCCGCACCCGCCGCCGCCCCCGCCGCCACCCCGCCGCCACCCCGCCGCCACCCCGCCGGCCCCGCCGCCCCACCAGTTGCTGGGCCTCAACTCTCTAAGTCTGCATCGGCGATAGACCATCAAGCTTCCACAAACACTCCCCTCTGAGCGCCATCCACTACTCATTCACCTTCAGGTTAGTCGGAATTAGTGCAAAGAATCCACTCTATTCGATGTCAAACCTCATTTTTCTGAAGTAGAATGGAATGAAAACATAATATTTCCCTGAAATGAAATTCTTGATGCATTGTTATTCAATCTAATCTAATGCGAATTAAGCATGAATAGAAAACAAATTTAACTAGATGGGTCTAATTTTACTAGATTGAATGCTGTGTAAAATATAAAGATACCCTCATTAAATAAATGGATCGCAAATGCCCGATAAGTTTGTCAAAATGTTGTAAGTTGTAAAATTGATTGAGAAACATATCTTCGTGAAAGAAGCAAAGCATAAACACTAAACATTAACAGCGAAATGCAATATGAGGGTAATACATAATTTAGTGTTATCACTCTCTTTTAATAAATCGAGAATGAATACTCACATCTTCTTAGAACATTCAAATTCTGCAGGCGCCTTGAATGGTAATAGTTTCTTCTTGAGATAAATATAGCTTAAGTGCAAAACTATTGCACAAAATGTCGTATCAACTGGATGCCTAATGAAATATTATCTCCTGTGATGACTTTCTCGGTGCATTAATAGATAAAGTCCCAACCACTCAATAAAACGTGACGAGAATGCATCTACAACTGCATGTGATAAGCCAATGCATTATAAGCACGGAATTACGTCTTTTAGACTAAACGGGATAAAAAAAATCACAATCAACCTAGCAAAATGTTGTACTCTTAATGCACCACGAATGAGCATTCATTCTCTTGATATAAATGGCATGAATCAATCATAAACATGTCGAAACGAAAATGAAAATAAATTTCAACGTCAAATATCAACAAAAAAAGTAAACACAAAAAGCCTTACTGGTTCATAGGCTTAATATATTCTTAATATGTACTGAATGTGTATCATGGGATTCAATTGTCTTGAATCGTCAGCAACAGCAAAAAAATCATTGCTCCGTTAACACAGTTAATAGACATTGGTTATTTTTAGGCCAATAGACTTTAAAATCGTGAATCTATGAATGAAATAAACTCATTATGAATCGAGAGTGGTGTTATCGAAGAGGCAGTATTATTCACAAATTCACACCATCACATGCATTCGCCACACAAACCATTTTCCCGAAGAGTAGCCAACAAACTGGGAGGATCAACAAATAAAGTACTCTTGTATAACATCGTAAAAATTAAAAGGGAAGTATATATATGACAAAGAATAAGAATGATATAAATACTAAACACGTCATGTGACTAGGTCACAATTAAACTCTCCGCGACGTAATGCCTAAGTACGGTTCTGCGGAGAAGATGAAGAGAAGAAGTTCGATTTTATGAGTTTTCGTGAGTATACACCTCACGAGCTACCCAGTCGTTTGAAGATTCGCGCGCGTAAACGTCGCAAACAAATTATCGCATTCTATTTCAACAACCGCCGGTCCAAGCTACGAGCACAATTCCCAGTTTCCGTATCTTACGAATACCGTTCTTGCCGTTCCGTCAGTTCATGATTCATTTTACGTGGTGAGACTCGGCCAATCTGGCTCACTCTTCCTTCTAACCATGCACATTTTGTTACGCTCCTTTCAACATCTACAGAGAAAAAAGATATCACTTGGGCAACAAAACAGTCGATTTTAATTTCGCTCAGAGGTTTCATTTAGGCTTGAGTATCTTTTACATGCAGTAAAACTACAATAGGGGGCAACCGGCTTTACTTCCTTTCCAAAGTAAAGCGAACGAAAGATTTTTTCGCCCTTAAAAATCATCGGCTTTTGAATTGGAATCGATAGAATTGATCGGGTTTGAACCCGAAAACTTCAGCACAACAACCCAACACGCTAAACGTCATACCATCCACTCTGTCCACTGGTATATTTCGGCGAGAGGCAGGGTGATTGACAGCGGAGACTTGCCAGAGGCTCTGAACACCACGCTCAAATGATAGCGCTCGGTGCGGGCCGAGAAGAAAAGCAACATTGATTGATTAAACGATGTATCCAGGCATATCATCTGCTATGGTTATTAGTCCCGTTAGTGAAGTCAATGTGTTTATCACGGAAAGCTGCGGTGTTCTTTTCCACTGGATGGTGATATCAGGTGCCGGCGTTCACGTCGACTTGCGGGGGATATACCCCTACAGATAGCAGCCGGCTGCATTTCATTGATTGATTAATTTTTTCGTGTTTCCGTGTGCATCAACTGCTCTGGTCATTAGTCCCGTTCGTGTAGTGCATGTTTTTTTCTCAGGATGTGGCGGTGATCTTCCTCCACTGGATGGCGAGATCCGGCGCCGACCTACCGTCGTCTAGTGGGGTTTCCCCCTAACCTGGAGTCTCCCACCAGCGGGGCACCGCCCCAGCCGGGACAAGCTCTAAGCTCCCGACCGGTCTCCCGGAATATGTGGTAGTGTAGTACATGTTAGTGTGTGTGTGTGTAAAGGGGAGACGATAGGACAAGGAATGGGAAGGACAGATCGCGCGCGGTCCGTGGCCCGTTTGGAAGGGTACTGCTCCGGCATTCGCCTAGTGTTGATCGGAGAAACCACGGAAAACTACCGACCAGAGCAGCCGGCCGCTAGAATTCTCCTCCAGACAGCGACTGAATTCGACCTAGCTGGAAAGCTAGTGTCGAAAATCCTGCCGCCGTGAGGACTCGAACCTAGGACCTCCCGGTCAGAGGCGCTGCAGTGACATCAGTTGATGCACAGCCGGCTGCTCTGATCTCTATTTTCTCGTGGTTTCTACGATCAACACCAGGCGAATGCTGGAGCAGAACCATAACAAATGTGCCATGGGCCGCGCGTGATCGTTCCTTTCTCTTCCACGCCCTATCTTCACATCTTGCACACACACACACACGCACGTACACACACACACGCACACACACACACACACACGCACACGCACACACACTTACATTGCACTATTCTTCCATACTTATCAGGAGGACAATCGAGAGTTTAGAGCTTGTCCCGGTTGAGGTGGGGCCACTCTGGTGGGAGATACCTGGTTGGGGAAATTCCCAGCAAGCCGACGTAGGTCGGCGCGAGATCTGGTCATCCGGCGGGGAAAGATCACCGCCACCTCCCGCGATAAATCATGCACTGCACTTACGGGAATAACGACCGTAGGGGTTGTCGCCCCCGGAATCATGACTCAGTCTAATTCCAAACGATGCGAGGAGAAGTAGAACATGCGAGAATTGTCTCGACTGACCCGTTTGCCACAAATTATCCGCCATGGTTATCGAGATTGCTAGCTCAGTAGCACAACTGCGTTCTTTTCACTCTGACCCATTGCGTTGGAATTCAGATAATAATCTTTTGTTGTTGCATTGTGAAATACCCATTCATGTTGAGATGCATTTCTCTAGAATCTGATAAACTAGTCGTGTGAGACGCGTTTTATGTTTCGTGTCAATGAACTGTCTAATTACATATAACAATTATTTTCACCTGCAGAATGTCAGAAGCAATGTTCACATGAATGTGAAAAATGTTATGAAAATTACATTATAATTAAAGAAATAACTTTACTTCTTGTAAATGGGTTTCTTGTAGATGTATAATTTCTATCTATATTAGTTAATTCAGTGATTAATTAATAAAAACCAACTCAGAAGGTTTAAAATTTATTTTAAAAAAGCAACTTTACAGAAAGAAACATAAACCACGACGCTATGTATAGCCGCATATATCCGATTTATTTAGTTTTATTTAATTACTAGTATTTGTTAATTTTTTCTGCAATTCAAATTTCGTATATTTTTATTGTTGAAAACCACATATTGCGATCGAAACCCTTTTGTTCAGTGAACTAGTAACAGCTGTCAAATTGAGTACAGCAAAAAGTGTCGAGAGTGCATTCATCAGTTTTTGATTTATCACCTCTTATTTATTTATTTTACGTAAAAAAACAGTTGAAACTCGTATGACGTGCTTGGGGAAAAGGAATTGTGTGCACATTTTCAAAATTCTGTGATCCCTACACTAAGTCATATACTACTTAAAATAATTTTTTGTTTTACTATATATGTGCTTTGAATACTTAAAGTTTGGAGAAAAAACCATTCCCATGTAATAAAATATATTTTTAAGGATAAATAAGCAATACATTTTGGCTCTTATCATGTTGTGCTTCGGAATAATACTTCCTGCCGCGACATGGAAACGATAATTTGAATAATTGTATTGCCCACTGGATTCTAGAAGACGTGCACAGAAAATGAAGTTACATTTATGTCCAGAAGCAAAACAAGGGGCCATCTCAGCATTTGCTCAATGGATCAGGGAAACTGGACGAAAAACCTGATCGAGATGGGGGTCATTGACCCGGTCATTGACCCATTATTGTGCTACTGTCCTACAGAGCTCCGACCTACGGTGGAATTCCCTCTCCTCTCGAATTTTGCAGATTGTTTCTAAGGGCAGGACGTTTTTATCTTCCTTTTTTGAAGCATAAAAGGAAAAGATAACCCTCATTCTTTCTAACACCACAACATACAACCACACATACATTCTAACACCCACAAATTATTTCATAATTGTTCAGGAATCTGCTTCACCACCCGTCAAGGACACCACTCTACAAAATATTTTTGTTATTTTGATTTAGAATCGTGCGGATTTTCCTTGACTGTGGTCTCTTTGTTGTCTCGGTTATTTTGGGCGGCGACTCGTGTATTTTCATTCGTAAATCTCTCGTTCATCGAGACCAAGCGGTGTCTAAGAATTCGATCCCATCCCAGGTGACCGTTCACCCGTCCCTGGCTGGCTAACTTTTCCATAAACGCAATCAACACGCACGTGGCACTCATAATTTGGTTTTGAGATCGATGATGGCTATTTAAAAAAATAATTAATGACTTTTATTTTCTTTTACACATCCAGAATAAGTTATCACATTATCCAACAGTAGGCCAGTTGGATAATCAAACTTGACTAAAACGAAATAGTTTTCTTTGATTTTGACGAATGTTTTACAAAAGTCATTTTTTCAATGATCAGTCTAAATAACTATTTAAAATTTCTTATTTTAGAAAACAGTATTTATTATTTTCAATTAGTAATATTTAAAAAGCTGATGAAGCATCTTATTTTCCGAATACTGGAAAGCCGGGAGGTAAACCTCTCAGTTGGCTGCCCTGCCACTCGACGCCCGGGTCGACCGCTCATCCGTTTCCGGCGTCTCGTGCGCGTGCGGCTTCAAGAGCTTCCTTGAATAAGACTATTACCCGCGCTTCTCACTCGCGCGTATTGTGAATCCCTTCTCAACCCACTGGCCCCCGCTGCTCCCCCACCGGAGGCATGGCCCCCCCTTTCTTGCACGTCTGCCCCCGAACCTCAAACCCTCGCCCCGCCACCACTCCCTCACGCCCGGCTCCCAGCCTCGATCAACTTCTTGCCCCGCCCAGCTCCCCGCCATGTCCGCTTCTCGACACACATCCACCACGCGCCCCTTGCACTCCGACACGTCCAGCTCGCCGCCATGCCCAGTTCCTTGACGCGTCCAGTTCATCGCCCTCTCCATACATTTTCCCCCCCGCCATGCTGCTTCTCCACTCTAGCTTCCACCATGACAGCTCTTCGTTCTCCGCCCATCAGCTCCCCGCCATGCCCCTACACACCATCACCCATCTCGCCCAACTCCTCGTCACGCCTATCTCCTCGTCATGTCCGCTTGTCGCAGTCTATCTTCCCCCATACCCTGCCATGGCACTTTCCTCGCTCAGACCCACATCGTGCAGCTCCATCAACGCTCAGTTCTCGCCACGCTCCACTACCCGGCACGCGCACTCCTCGCCCGCCCACTCCACACCACACCCAGCCCCTCGCCAGGCTCATCTCTCTGCAATGTTCACGCCTTGCCATGCCTACCTTGCTCCTCTCCTCCACCTTCAATCAGCCCTACGTCCAGCTCCTCACCATGCCGAGACCAGGAGCGGTAGTTCAGTGCATCAACTGATGACACTGCAGCGCCTCTGACCGGGAGATCCTAGGTTCCCACTCCCCACGGCGGCAGGATTACAGCTAGGTCGAATTCAGTCGCTGTCTGGAGAAGAATTCTAGCGGTCGGCTGTTCTGATCGGTAGTTTTTGTGGTTTCTCCGATCAACACCAGGTGAATGCCGGAGCAGTACCTTTCCAAACGGGCCACGGACTGCGCACGATCTGTCCTTTCTCTTCCTTGTCCTATCCCCTCCCCTTATACACACACACTTACACTAACATGCACTACACTACTACATTCCGGGAGACCGATCGGGAGCTTAGAGCTTGTCCTGGGGCGGTGCCCCCCTGGTGGGAGAGTCCTGGTTAGGGGGAGACCCCACTAGCCGACGGAAAGGTTGGCGCCGGTTTTCGCGATCCAGCGGGAGATGATCACCGCCATCTCCCGAGAAAACCATACACTACACTAACGGGACTAACGAGCAAAACAGTTGAATTGCCCGGAAACACGAAAAAATCAATCAATCAATCAATAAAAAACCATACCGAGTCCTCGCTACGATTAGATCCCCGATACAATCAATCCCTGCCATAGTCACACACATATTCACCCGGCACAATCAGATCCTAGATACGACCGGCTCCCTGCCTCGCGAAGACACCCGCTGTGCCCTATCTCCGCCTGGCGTGTCCCACACACTTACCTGCACCACTCAGCTTCCCAACGCGATAACACTTGCCACTTCCACCCCACCACGATGAGTAATCCGTTAGACTAAGCTCAAGATTATTCCTAGCTGCGTCACACCATTCCCCCCGTCATATTTCCGTTCAGCACAGCTCCACGCCACGCCAAGCGAAGCTCACGGTCCTCGAGAAACGACCTGCCGTCAATAATATCTCGGCACACCCAGCTCCCCACCAATATTTAATACCGGTTGTTCAGCTCTTCGCTATCTACAGCTCCCCCATTTGCCAGCCTCACCCTCTCCCAGCCATATTCTGCACCCCGCCTCCCGTGTTATCACGCACACTTCCCCGCTACTCGCGTGAGCATCTCCCACACACACTTCCCAGTACTATTCAGCTTCCCTCCCCCCACCCCCACCCCATCGATCATCAACCGATAAAGTAAGCTCCAGAATATTCCTAGCTGCGTCACGCCATTCCCCCCATCATGTGCAGCTCCACGCCACGGCAAGTGAAGCCCTCCCACACCGCGAAACGACCTTCTGTCATTAATACCCCGCCACTCCCAGCTCCCTTCCAAAGGTCAATCCCGGTTGTTCAGCTCTTCGCCACCTCCAGCTCCTCTTTCCCCAACCACTCCCATGCCCCACCCTCACTTCCCAGCCTCATCCTTCTCCCAGCCATATTCTGCACCCCGCCTCCCCTGTTGTGTCACGCACACTTCCCCGCTACTCGCGTGAGCATCTCCCACACACACTTCCCAGTACTATTCAGCTTCCCTCCCCCTAATATCCAGCCACTCCCACCCCACTACGATCATCAATCCGATAAAGTAAGCTCCAGAATATTCCTAGCTGCGTCACGCCATTCCCCCCATCATGTGCAGCTCCACGCCACGGCAAGTGAAGCCCTCCCACACCGCGAAACCCCCCCCAGCTCCCTTCCAAAGGTCAATCCCGGTTGTTCAGCTCTTCGCCACCTCCAGCTCCTCTTTCCCCAACCACTCCCATGCCCCCACACACTCACTTCCCAGCCTCATCCTTCTCCCAGCCATATTCTGCACCCCGCCTCCCCTGTTGTGTCACGCACACTTCCCCCCTACTCGCGTGAGCATCTCCACACACTTCCCAGTACTATTCAGCTTCCCTCCCCCTAATATCCAGCCACTCCCACCCCACTACGATCATCAATCCGATAAAGTAAGCTCCAGAATATTCCTAGCTGCGTCACGCCATTCCCCCCATCATGTGCAGCTCCACGCCACGGCAAGTGAAGCCCTCCCACACCGAAACGACCTTCTGTCATTAATACCCCGCCACTCCCAGCTCCTTCCAAGGTCAATCCCGGTTGTTCAGCTCTTCGCCACCTCCAGCTCCTCTTTCCCAACCACTCCCATGCCCCACACACTCACTTCCCAGCCTCATCCTTCTCCCAGCCATATTCTGCACCCGCCTCCCTGTTGTGTCACGCACACTTCCCTACTGCGTGAGCATCTCACACACACTTCCCAGTACTATTCAGCTTCCTCCCTAATATCCAGCCACTCACCCACTACGATCATCAATCCGATAAAGTAAGCTCCAGAATATTCCTAGCTGCGTCACGCCATTCCCCATCATGTGCAGCTCCACGCCACGGCAAGTGAAGCCCTCCACACCGCGAAACGACCTTCTGTCATTAATACCCCGCCACTCCCAGCTCCCTTCCAAAGGTCAATCCCGGTTGTTCAGCTCTTCGCCACCTCCAGCTCCTCTTTCCCCAACCACTCCCATGCCCCCACACACTCACTTCCCAGCCTCATCCTTCTCCCAGCCATATTCTGCACCCCGCCTCCCCTGTTGTGTCACGCACACTTCCCCGCTACTCGCGTGAGCATCTCCCACACACACTTCCCAGTACTATTCAGCTTCCCTCCCCCTAATATCCAGCCCTCCCACCCCACTACGACACAATCCGTCCACACTCAACGATCTGCCCTCACTAATACCTCATCACACTCAGCTCCCCATCAAAGTTCAATCCTGGTTGTTCAGCTGTTCGCCATCTCCATCTTCTCTTTCCCCGTCCACTCCCCACACATTCATTTCCCAGCCTCATCTCTCTCCCAGCCATATTCTGCTCCTCGCCTCACCCTTCCTTCTTTTGTCACGCCCGCTTCCCCGCCACTCGCTTGGCCTCGTCTCCCGAGCAGAGGCGTGGGCGAGGGCGGGGGCTAAGTGTGTTTCGCCGGGGAAGTGCCCCGCCGCCTGCCCGCGCCGCCTCGTTCAGCGCTGATTCGTCGCCCGCGGAGGCGCGCGCTGCAACCGCTCCTTATTGCATTTCCTGGAGTGCCGCCGCTCGGGATTCGGTCGGAGGTGTCGCGGCGGGACGCGCCGGAGGCGACGGTTTCAATGGCGCGGGATCAGAGCGGCTCCCCTCCCCCCGGCAGGCACGAGCGGGCGGATTTCCAATGTAAAATGCGTCTCAGGGAATTTAGAGAATACTCTTTTAAGTTCATATAGTCCTGTTACATCGTTATATAATTTCCATTTTAAGATTTATTTTATTTTTCAATTCTGAGTATAAAAATTATTTATACATTTTTAACCCTCGCATGGCCAAGCATGAAGCCGTTTGTGTGGGGGAACCCAAGTGATCCCCACAAAAAGGAGTAAGAAAAATGCTGTAATATTGAGTTCAGAATGGTATTCGCTTTATCCCTGTATTGTTTATCATCTGATAATATTTTACAAGAACATTTGTGTTAATTTTGGATATATTTTGTAATTTATTGAAAAGTTGAAACAACAATGTTTTTGCATACTCATCTAAGTCATGATATCATCTTTGGAATAACTAATATATTAAACAAAATTAATTTTAAAAAAAAAAAACCTTTAAAATCTCTGTTTCTCGCTCAACCAGCTGTGTAAACTCAGTTTCTTACAACTCACGCAACACATTGAGAGTGTAAAAAGTTGCGTGAAGAGTAGAACAGACGACGATAATCGCTAGCTATCAGTACTTACAAGTTCCTATAACACAATAGGGTCATATTAATCATGAAACAACGGCCATATACAACAGTTGCATCAATATAAAAAAAAGAATGGCAAATAAAAATTAAATATGAGATTAATATGAAAAGCATGTTAAAATCTTTCAAATAATTGAATATTTACATACACGAGAGAAAAAATTTTCTATTATGTTTGGTTGTTTTTTTAGCTAATGATAAGTGAAAAAAGAGATAAGGGGGACGTTAGGTCCCCCACTCGGCCATACGAGGGTTAAATATTATTATTATTATTATTATTATTATTATTATTATTATTATTGTTTTGTTTACTCTCAAAGTTTCTGGTTTCACATGGATACCACACAGATACAATATCAAAGCATGGTAGCGCTGACATATTTAAAATCTACAAAACAAATTAAGGCATTCTAACACAAACATAAAATAACAGTTTTCAGATGTAATAACAAATTCAATTTCAAAAATGAACTTTCAAAACCCAACATGTCCTCCCATGAATCTCCTGACTAGTGAGCAGGTACTGATTATAACCGACTTCTGGAGGCCGATGATAATGCTCTTCTCCAAGCCGAGTTCTTCCACCGATCTGCAGAGAGTTTTTGGTATAACACCAATTGCTGACATTACAATTGGGATAGTTTTAACTTCTGACACTCGCCATTGTTTTTTACGGCAAATACTAGTTCTCTGTATTTGTCGATTTTAGGCTGGTAAATTGTCATCATGTTGCTGGTATTGACGACTGCAAAATCAATAAACCAAACGTTTTTTGCAGATTTGTCCCAGAGAGTAATGTCAGGTCTGTTGTGCTGAATTGTCCTGTCTGTCAGAATACTGCGGTCCCAACACATTTTCAGTTAGAAAGTGATCAATTTGATAAATGATGGAATGATGTCTTCTTTTGAAAAAAAAAAAACTTTCCAGATGGAAACCTTTCTGACTATTGTAGTGTCTTGAGAGATATTCGACTAATCTTAATTCACACTTTGCTCTTCTAATATTTGTAATAAGATCAAATCTTACACTTATGTTGCACGAGTGCAAACCTTACACTATGCTTCTCGCTACTCCGTGGTAAGCATCGTTGAAAACGTTAGACATTGTTGTGCAGGAGTGTACATGGTTTTCCAGCCCTGGCGGATGCTCCACATGGGTGTAAATGCTGACTATACAAATATAATGATTTAATAATCAGACCATAAAGGTCATTCAGACCATTCTAAGTGTGAAATATAAATGTAGAGTAAATATCTTTTACACTTTTGTTACTGAGTACGCTCCGTGCCACTCACTTTTTGCTGCTGATCATTGGTGCATCACATTATTTATTATATTTTTTCGAATCGTTCATTTTCACATATCGTACTATTTTAAACATATTTTTATTCTTACACAAAGCAATCTCCTGTTACCCTTATCTCACCAGGTAAAACATTCTACACGGTTCTATAAACACATGTGGCTTACACAATACTACAAAGGGTTGGTAACTACTAGGATTTTTAATTTTCAATCTAATATCGAATCCTTTCCGATTATTCGTCTGAAGTGCAGGTTCGATTTAGTTTATCACTACATAAAAAAGGAAGCGCGAACAAAGAGGATTTCATCTACCGCTTGCTCGTTCACGTTTCCCTCTTTGCCGGATGGAGATGTCCAGTTGATGCGCGCGTTATGCCGACGCCAGCGCCGCCGCCCATCCGCCTAGGAATTAGGGCATTTCCACGCGAAAGTCGAATAAATTACCCGAAGCTTATTTTCCGCGCGACGAGCGTCTTTCTCCCTCCCTCCGGAGCCCCCCTCTGAGATGATGAACTCTCCGCGCGGCGGGGAATGCCTCTCCGCGACAGACGGACGTTGCCGGAGCGTTCGCCGCGCCGCGCCGCGCCTTATGTATGCATTATTCTTAGCGCGGGGCCGTCAACGCCAGACCCGCGCGGGCGCCGGGGATTCCCCCTCCGCTTGGCTTCCCTCCTCGGGGCGCGAAGCGGCGTCACGTGGCTGGACACGTGTTACGCGACCGCGCGGAAAATCGACGACCGACGTTGTGGCGGGAGGGGGGCGGTAAATACTTGGGGGGGGGAAGTCAGAGGAGGGAGGGAGAGTCGTAAGGGTGACGAGAAAGTGCGGGAGAAAACGGGTTGGCGACGATTGAGGAGGATTAGCCGGGGATAGAGTGATGGGTAGTGACGCAAGAGAGACGGCACGAAACAGCAAGGAAAGAAGAGAAGGATAAAAGCAAGTCGAAGAAGTTTGTCGTTGCTGTAGAATGCAAGTACGCGGAGTCGAAGTCTGGGTTCGAATCTCTCAAACGACGTGCGTGTTTATCACGCGGTTCTGGTTGGGGCGTGTTTGGCTTCTTCTTTAATAAGACCATTTGTATTACCATTTGTAATTAATCGTTTGTCAGAAGAAACTGATGTTACTCCTCATGAACGTGGTAACGTGCTTCATACAGAAGTAATATAAAGGTAAATCACATCTGTGTTCACTTGAGAAGATAAGTGGAGGATGTACATGTTTGTATCTCTTCCCTCATAGACGTTCATTAATTGAATATTTCAATCATAGTTGGTACTGTGTAAAGATAACGAAATGATCACGACATTATTAGATTACGGAAATTGAACTAGACTCATGAACAAACCCGGGAAGATAGCGACTCTAGTTGGATATCAATGCAATTCTCTTTGGTTTATTTACAATGTATGTTTATTTCTTATTTACTCCCATGCATGTTGTACGGGAGGAGTGAAATGGAGTAGGAGCAAATGTACTTTATTATGCATTAATATCAGCATAAGAAACAGTAAAGATGGAAAGTAGAAGGAAAAAATTGTTAGGCATACCAATAGAAAATAGTGGTGCTAGAGAATGGCACAGACTATCTCGTAGTAATGTTTTCTAATTTCCTTGGTGTGCACTGCCTTTTAAAAATGAACAGTGTAGAATTGACTGGTGTTAAGTTAACAACATTTTTAGGTCTCTCAATTCAGTCGAACCTCACATGGAACGTCTATTTCAATGAATTGAACAGAAAATTAAGTTACGCTTGTGTATATTTGTGAGACGGACGGACAGACGGACGTTTTGCTTTCCATTGTTTTTTCGGCATCAAGGACCCACAACACAGGAATTCTGGCTACAGAACGTGTTAAAGGATTTTTTTTAAATTTAGCAACTGGATTTATCTACTTTTTCGTTAGCAGGGTTCGACAATGATTTTTTTTTTCTGGCAAAAATCGGCCGTTTTCGCTATACTTTCTCTACACTACGTATATTACTCCCGTATATGCGTATGTAGACGAGAAAGTAAAAAGCACGATAAGTAGAGCAGATGACGAAGAAGCAACAGTGACGGCATCTCAAGCAGCTAGCAGTCCTTCGCTGATTGCGTGCGCGAGGGCGAGAGGATCTAGTGCACTTGGGCGCCGTTGCAGCGCTTGAGTCGCATTTATCGGACCACGAGGCGGGGGGTCGTGCGTGAGCAGAGCTGAAGTTGCGGTACTCGAGCGGTGCAAGCGAATCGAGACGACGGCACTGGAAGGAAGCGAGTCGTTGCCGCTCCTCCGCCAGGGGCGTGGAGCCGATTTGAGTGCGTATGTCTCTGCACGGCGGAAGGGGCGAGGGCGGAGGCGGGAAAGAGGCAAGGGCTTCACCTCCGCTCGGCCCGACTCCTCACTACTGTTCCCTCCCGCACCAGCGTTCCTGGCTTCACTCGCGTCCCCGCCCGAGCACTCGACCCGTCTTCCCGCCTCTTTCCCCTTCCTTTTCTCTTCGCCCTTTATCCCAGCTGTTTCTTGACACCCGTTTGCGGATTCGGTGGTATAACGGTTAGCATATCGGGCTGTTGTACCCGAGTTTGCGGGTTCAAACCCGATCGAAACCGTGGAATTTTAAGGGTGAAAAAATCCTTCGTACGCCGTCCTTTGGAGGGGAAGTAAAGACTGCTGTCCCATGTAGTAGATTTACTGCATGTAAAAGCCTAAATGAAGCCTCTGAACAAAATTGAGTTCCGCCTGTTTCGTCGCCCAAGGTAATACCTCCTTTCTCCGCTAGGTGGTGAAAGGAGCGTAGCGAAATTTGCGTGGTTAGACGGAAGAGCGGGCCTGATGGCCCGAGTCTCGCCACGTAGAATAATGCGTTAACTAACTAACTAACTAACCAACCCATTCTCACCGTTCTTTCTCTCCGCTCATTCTTCGAGTCCATTGTTTCCTTCTGTTAGCGTCTCCCATTTTCCCCTCTTTTTCTCCTAATGTAGGTATCACGCTCATTATTCCCGTCCATTCATCTCCTGATGGTATCCTCCCGCATTGTTCCTGCCCACTTTCCCCTTATATTCTTTTCCATTCTTCCTGTTAATTGTTTCTGCCGATATTTTCTGTTAAATCTTTTCTCCCATCCACTTGACAATTTTCTTCACCATTTCCATCCAACCGTTTTAAGCATTCCCCCATTTTCGTCGCCTTCACTCTCGTATAGTCTAATGACCAGAATAGTTGACGGGCCCGAAATCACTAACAATTAATAAATCAATCAATGAATCAATCAATCGATTTTGATATATGATTTCATACATATGATAGAATATTATTATTAATATTCAAAAATATGCTTTGTTCAAAGTTTATATGTATAAATGGAGTGGGGTTGTATCAAAGTAAGCAACACTTTGACCAAAATCAAGAATATTTTCGCAAAGGGGGACACTATGACTAGTGGGGACTTTCGTTTTTTACTAATGTAAACCGTTCAGTTTAAACAACCTTTTTAAGAAACGACACTGATGAATGTGCAATCCGAAACTGAGGTTTTTCCGTGGCAAGACAACGCGAATTTTGCGTGATGAACTGCACAAAACATATTTCGAGCTCTCAACTAAATCCAGTTCAGAGGCTGCGGTATCAGTATCTGCCCCTAAGAATCAGTACGGAATCGAAGAGAGTTGGTTTGAACGGCTGCGTTGCCAAAGCGGCGACGCGGAGGTAATGGTGCGTTATTTTCAAAACTCGATTAACACTCCGTCACTCGCGCTGTTGGATAGAGTCAAATACAAGTTTCTTTTCTTGTTAAGAAAGAAATGTTAGCCTTCCACGTACAAAAACAATGCTTTTATTTCACGAATGGTATCTGGGAAGGATGTCGATAAACTTCTTATCTCTATTATGCGTAGTGTCGCCATACCTGAAGTAAAATCTTAGCGCCTGTTTGATAGAATGCAACATGCGGGTACTGGCGTATAGAACGGTGTTTTTGTATAATTGATGAAAATGATATTTTTCTGTAATATTAGAATATGTAATATTTTAAATGTTGTGTTGATGCATTTTTCTTCGTTAGTGTGCAAAAACATAAATGTTATAACTAAATAATGGGGGCGTTGGACGTAGTCCAACACGCGAGTGCTCGTGCTACGAATGGCCGCGCGAGTGACGGAAATATAATAAAATCTTCAAAATGGTTTGCAACTAATTATTTATGTATCTTTCCATGGTATATTCAATTATAATATGAGCACAGATATGTAAGAAAAATGTATAAATGATGTTAATGAGAAAAATAAACTTAATAGTTGTGTTGTACGCGTCCAACGTTGTTGGACGTTATTGGACGTTGTCCAACGCGCAAGTACTGGTGTTACGAATGACCGCGCGAGTGACGGAATGTTAATCAAAATATTACGCACAGCGCTGGCCTTCTGCAGCGGGTACGTGTTCGGTCTGGTCCGGCTCGGCCACCCCAGCCGCGCTGACAGTGCGGGCGAATAGTGTATAATCCTCCATCAAGGACAGTCACGTGCACCGTCGCATAGGGGCGCCGCGAAATAGATTCAAAAAACAACTGCCTTTTTTTAAGTGGACCCGTCCTGCCCAGCGCCAGCGGTCGAAATAATGTCTCCTCCACTAAAAATCACAAAACATTAAAAAACGCCGCGGCGCAGCCGGCCGTCGCAAGTGAGGTAGCAGGACGGAACCGGTCACAGTACTCTTTACACTTCGCGTGTACGTGATGCTCTGAAATACTTTGTCATTGACACCCTTGCGAAAGAGCGACCAATCGACCCTCTCAGCGGGAGCGGGAGCTCAGTGCATCAACTGATGTCACTACAGCGCCTCTGACCGGGAGGTCCTAGGTTACACTCCGCACGGCGGCAGGATTTTCGGCACTAGCTTTTCAGCTAGGTCGAGTTCAGTCGCTGTCTGGAGGAGAATCCTAGCGGCCGGCTGCTCTGATCGGTAGTTTTCCGTGGTTTCTCCGATCAACACCAGGCGAATGCCGGAGCCGTACCCTAACAAACGGGCCACGGACCGCGCGCGATCTGTCCTTCCTCTTCCTTGTCCTATCCTCTCCCTTTACACACACACTTACACTAACATGCACTACACTACCACATATTCCGGGAGACCGGTCGGGAGCTTAGAACTAGTCCCGACTGGGGCGGTGCCCCGCTGGTGGGAGAGTCCTGGTTAGGGGGAAACGCCACTAGCCGACGGTAGGTCGGCGCCGGATCTCGCCATCCAGCGGGGGAAGATCACTGCCATCTCCTGAGAAAAAAACATGCACTTCACTACCGGGACTAATGACCAAAGCAGTTGACGTGCCCGGAAACACGCAAAAATCAATCAATCAATCAATCAATCGACGCTGTCATAAAATTGCAGGAGCCAGCAATTTCGCCACGCACACATGCGCATCGGCCAGGCGGTTCTTTATCCAAAGCAAAAGTTCAAAGATTGAGGCCGCAGCTGCACTACATTCCACCCCCTGTGCAGTAACTTTCGCATTAAAATTGCAACGGCAATTTTTTGTGCCAACTGAGCAAGCAACGCCTTTGGTTGGAGTGTCACCACACCACCGCTCCCGATAGCTGATCGAGACACTCTAATTAGAAGAGGAAATTGAAGCCTTCGTTTCGTCGGGTGTGAGGCACACAGCTCGAACTTCGAACTTGGCACTTCGCCATGATCACTTCCATTCGAGCATTAACTGAGACGTTTACACCGAGTTTATACTTCTGACTTGTGGTATCAAAATTCTCACGTAAGACGTTGCGTTTCCTAGATGAACTTCTACAATAGACTTTGGGCTTTGCAAGTGCACTCGCAGTGACTTGTATCTCGATCTTACACGTGCGACCACTGATGTCTCAAAGACGCACTTTTATTGTTTAATTTCGGCCCTAAACTTGTGCTTAGAACCCTATCCCTTGCGTTCACCGTAACATGTGCTCCGACCAACATTTTGACCGCGTTCTCGCCTGATTCGGTAATAGAATTCAGCTCATCGCCACGTTAGCGCGACATCGCCGACGCCACAGTGGGTCCTATGGTCGTGCGCTGTTGTTCGGCGTCCGGCCTGGGTGAGCGAGGAAGCGCCGAAAGGGGCGTGCCCGCCTCCCACCGCCGGCCGCTGCGCTGCAGGCTCCCAGCCGCCCAGGAACGAAGTCCTCACGTCAACAACAATAAGACCTTTGTGAATGACCCGTAATCGGGTCCCCGTCAGCTCCTTTTCCCCGCCGAGATGCCGAAAGAATATAAGAAAGGAAGGTGAGAACGTAGATGCCTCTAATACGACATGCTATTGCAAGTGGCAAATTAATTGTTTTGTTTTTAGTTTTTATTTGTGATAATTTCAGTTAGAATTATTGTTCGGCTTACTATCCTATCAACTTTTTTTTTAATTTTTGTAAAGTCATTCATTCGCATGCACATTATCATCATCATTTTAGTTTTGAATTAAATGTGTTGGGACATTTATGTATGTGTGTTATTGAACATGCAATTCCGCAGCCAACGAACCCAGGCAGGTCACAATAGGTACAACCATGTGTCCTACTATTTCGCTAATAACGGACCAAGCCGATAGGGGCTTGCCTATCATCCTTGCGAGGTAGAGCAATAATATTCTGAGTGTAAGGACCTGCAAGTTACATTAGGTGATGATTCACATTAGGCAATTCGGTGACAACCAAATTAAATAAATAGTTTAAAAACAAAAATAGGATATATTAGCATGTACTCGGCTTCTGACGGTAGGTTTTTCCCCCTTCAGGGTTTTTTTCCTCAGCCGTACCTTATGGTCTCTTTTTCGCGGCATTGATGCGATGGAGAGACCATTTGGGATGAATACTAGAATACGAAAGGTTAGAACGCGGTAGAATGTAGGTATTGTAATGGCTTAAAGGCCTTCGGCCTAGCCACTTAGCATCAAGTTCTCTAATTTGTATGTAATAATTACCTATTAAATAAACAAACAAATAAATAAATAAATAAATAAATAAACAAACAAATAAATAAATAAATAAATAAATAATTAGGTGACAACCAAGGACAAGTTGGCCGCTCTGTCGAGAAAGTAATAGAAACCATCACCAAAGCAGTGTTCCGTGGACGCGACCTCATAATCGGTAGTTCCTTTCGGAACCTTGGGAGTTCGGAGGTAAAAACAGGCATAGATACGTAATCAAGTGGTCTGCACTGACCGTTTGCACTATCTCTGTGGAAGCGCTACTGTCGGGTGGTGAAAGCTTACCAAGTGAAAGATATTTCTCGGTCGACTTATAAACGTCCGCACTGTATGTTATAATGACGCTATTTAGTTCAGCTTGTTTTATCACTCAGCGACAATAGCCTGCTTTATGCCGTTGATGGAAATGTAACAACGTACTGCTCCCCCTGCAATTAAAGCTCTCGACGCGAAGCCACCGGTCTGCCTTATCACGGCGGAAACGCCGCCGCCGGCCTGTTTTCTAGCTGCGCTAAACGGATGATTTTGAAACGGGATATGCGCTGTTGGGACCTGTAGTTTACGTGATGGGGCGATGCGTCAAATGACGGGTTGTTGGCAGATTTATGACGTTTAGCTGCAATAGCGACGCAGGCCGCTCGCGAGCCATCACGCAAAGCTTTCAGCTCGAGGTGAAGAGCGCATGTACACTGTGAAGGGGTGTGAGTCATACACTGTGACGGGGTGTGAGTCATAGGTTCATATGTTTCAGCTTCTCTTTATCTCCCAGCAAATTATTTCTTAAAGAGAATGTAAAATGATCAATAGGGAACGTATTTTAATGTAAATACATATTTTTACAGGGACAAGATACCTGCACTCTCTATTTTTTTTTAAATAATACAATATTCTGAACGAATTGGAACTTTTTTATTTTACATATTTTTACATATTTTGGGATAATTACATATTTTTACATATTTTATCTATTGCTATTTCGTTTCATTTCAATATATTTATAGCTCGAAAATGAATATTTTACATGTGAATTTGAAATATATGTTACTTGAAAACTATGTTACTGATATACTTGCAAAGCCACGCATTGCGCTTGTAAAAACGCCGGACCGTCGCTATGGATTCATTGATTTTTTCGTCTTTCCGGGCGCGTCAACTGCTTTGGTCATTAGTCCCGTTAGTGCAGTGCAGGTTTTTCTCGGGAGATGGCGGTGATCTTTCCCCGCTGGATGGCGAGATCCGGCACCGACTTACCGTCGGCTAGTGGGGTTTCCCCTAACCAGAACTCTCCCACCAGCGGGGCACCGCGCCAGCCGGGACAAGCTCTAAGCTCCCGACCGGTCACCCGGAATATGTGCTAGTGTAGTGCATGTTAGTGTAAGTGTATGTGTAAAGGGAGAGGATAGGACAAGGAATGGGAAGGACCGGTCGCACGCGGTCCTTGGCCCGTTTGATAGGGTACTGCTCCGGCATTCGCCTGGTGTTGATCGGAGAAAAGACAGAAAACTACCGACTGAATTCGACCTAGCTGAAAAGCAAGTGTCGAAAATCTTGCCGCCGAGGGGAGTGGGAATCTAGGACCTCCCGGTCAGAGGCGCTGCAATGACATCAGTTGATGCACTGAGCTACCGCTCCCTGTCCGTCGCTATTAATTGCCAAACTCCCCCCCTCCCGTTGTCTTCTGCTTCTTGGAAACCGCGTACTCGGGACCGAGGATGAGCGGATTTATGTGAAGCAGAAAGAATTTGAAGCACGTGCTTACTCATATTTAATAGATCCCATGAAAAAACTAACAAATATTTTTCAGATCATTGTCTTATCGCGTTTCTGGATTCGGGGGGGGGGCGTATGTTCCCTTTACACTCTTCTTTCAGTATCTGTCTCGGACTACACGGTACTTTTGATTTGAGCCCCGCCTCCTCGTAAGCAACATTGTATGTACTACGAAAGTTTTACGTATCTCGGATGAAACTAGCGAATACTTACTTCTGTAGAGATATAACGTTCTTTCAGACCCTGTGAATCTACGTTCAGATCTGATCGGCAACGTACTGTACTTGGAAAACTTGGAAACTTGGGTACATGGAAAAGAATGGAATTTTAAACATTATAACCAAATTTTATTTTACATACTTTCTATTTTTTCTTACATATTTTAGAAAAAAAATACATATATATGTACATATTTTTATTTTCTTATTACAATAAATTCCGTTCCCTAATGATCAATATGGGTTACGTTGTACGGTTACCACAAACTTTGTTTGTTTCGATCAACAATCAGACTTTTGGCAGACGACAGCATTGTGTATTGAAAAATTTGAGAGAAATCCGACATTGATCAGTTGCAAAAAGATACTAACGAATTGAAGAAATGGTCCCAGGTAAACGGAATGATAGTTAATCCAAACAAAAGCAAAACAGTTTTATGAAGGCTCGAACACAGGAAACACTCCAGAATACAATGGGTAGAATTAAAATCCTAGAGGTACGTAATTTAAAATATGTGGGTGTAATTTTTCGACGCAACCTCAGTTGGGCCGATCAGAAGACCTAGAAAGCTCTTAATTTTGTTAGGTCTGTATTACGGAAAGCTAACTGTCACACGACAGCGTAAGCTGACATTTTTGGTTCGACCCATAATGGACTACTAAGTAGATTTCTGGGATCTCCACAGAGAAGGTCAAATTAAAGTGTTAAACCAAGTGCAGAAAAGCGTGAATAAATTCGCGAGTAGAAACAACAGGGAAGTGTTAACTGGGAATCATTAGATGCACGGAGAAAGGCAGCACGATTGTGAGCTCCCTTCAATACACAAAGCAACCAGCATGCAAAGCGAAAGACTTGAAATTCCATGCCACTTAAGGCATCAGACACACAAAATAAAATGTAGAAAACAAAGAACAGATGTAGGAAAATATAGCTTTGTGAATAAAACCATTGTTGACCGGAACAATTTACTAGTAGATTTGCTGGCGACACTTCTCAAACTGATGCGAGATATCCCTTTAAGATTTCTTACGAGCGCAGGTGTAGAGTGTAATGTTATCTAGTAACATGCAGTCTAGGCCAACAAAAGTGCTGGTTAAATGCAATGTACCGTTAAGTAAATTACTGGTTACCAAAGAGAGATGATGTGAAGTGAAGAGGTACAGACTAGGAGTGGGCACATTTTATCTTTTTGTTTATTGTTATTTGTGTTTTTATTTTATTTCATTGTTTGTTTTCGTATCTTTGTTTAACTTCTGTTTGTTTATTTGTATTTGTTATATCTATCATTCTTTTAATATTTGTATGTATTGCTTGCTCTAATTTTACTTTCTGGCTACCGCTTACGTAGTAGAAAGAAAGTTATGTAATACTGCGCAAAAAACGATGAATTTTCGACAAAAAAAAAACTCTTTTTGCAGGGCCCTGGTAACGAACAAGTGGATAAATACAGTTCCTAAATTTAGAAAAGAAGATCAAGAATTCATGTTTTTGGGTTCTTGATACCGAAAAATTGAATGGCCGCAAAACGTGTGTCTCTCCGTCTGTGAATAATGCGAGCGGCTCAACCGTTCAGCCGATTTTCTCCAAAATTGATATTCTACAATGGATCTGACTGATGTCGCATCCCCCTGAATTTTAAACCGATATTTGAATTTTGCGGGTACTTTACATGAAGCCACTGAAACCTTGTCAACGTTTTCAAAATTAAAAAAAGAATAGCTTCATCGTTTTTTTATTAAACTTTGTTGTTGGACAATGTAAACGTCTAAGAGATTGATGCAGGTCGAATTTTTGTTAAAACTCTGGTTTTTCGAAAATTGCAAAAATTTAAACTTTTTTCGCCGCCTTTCTACTGTCGTAATATGTTTATTATTTATTGCTAAATTAAATTTCTGTGTCACGTTGTAATGAGGTTGTATTTTCTCTTTAATACAACGGAACTTCAACACGTATTATCTCTCTCGTCTTATTATCCGCGTTGTTCTGGGTATCGCCATATCGAGATATACCTAATTATTAAAGGTACATATTTACAAACAATTGTAAACTTGTGGTCTTGTGTCGATGTGTATCGATGCAACATTACATCTACAATTATGAGGATACAAACTTATTCCGCTAATGCAATATGTTCCGTAAAGATATTTTTGAAATGTCATGTGCAAGTTTTCAAAATTTTGATTACATTTTGCGTAATTTTCCGTGAAAGTACGGGTGAGAAAGTACGTGCTGTTTCAGGTCCTCTATTTTATTTTTGTTTTTCCTTTCTATTGAAGAAATAAAAGAAGTCATTTCCATCACCGTAATATATTTATTTAGAGAGCTGGTTTTCGGCAGCTTTGCCGCCATCATCAGTGTTGCTCTGTGATAACGACAAAGCCGTCGAAAGCCGGCTTTCTAAATTTTAAGGTGATGGAAATGACTTTTTTTATTTCTTCATGTAATTACGTCATCAATACACCTGAATTCCCACAGCTCTTTTTTATTGTTAACTGCAACAGAGCGTACGCTCATTTTCAGTTGATATTATTATTATTATTATTATTATTATTATTATTTTTTTTTTTCTTCTTCTTCTTCTTCTTTTATTATTATTATTATTATTATTATTATTATTATTAAATCGTTAAATCAAACCAATTATAGCTTTGTTAAAACTATTTGTATCTTAAGTTACCCGTCTACCATTTTTATCCCTACATTGAAATGTACTGCGAAATGCATTTCCTCTTTAATTACTTGTTTTGTATTACCCCACTGTTCTGAAGTAATTTGCACGTTATGGCTTTTACGTCCATATAAGCCACCACAAAGCCGGCAGCTAGAATTATTCTCAGTCAAAAACTGAATTCGATCTATAGCTGAACCGCTCGCAAAAAAACCATCATGGCGGACGTACCTTTGGTAAAGTCTCGGAGACTGCCCCCACCCTGTGGCATCTGAGATTTCCCCTCTCGACGATAAGGAAGCGCGTAGGCGACAAGGAGAGGCGACTGCAGGACGCAGCGATCGCGCTGACCGTCACTCGTCATCACTGCCCTCTTCGTCAAAAGAGGAACTCGCACTCCCAGGAGTGCCCAAAGAAATGAGTACATCGTTTGTTGATCCATCACATTATCTAAATTATTATGTCGCCTCTATTCCCTACACATGCTCGTGGCATTTCTTCCATTGCTCAGTACTGTATTGTGCAAACGCTACTTTGCAAAACGTTTCCTTTTCTTTTAAGGATGCACCAATTGTTTCTGCTGCCTCGCGCCCTTTTATAAATCCCCAAACAAGTTCTATTGGATTTAGATCTGGATGGTACGGTGGAAGACGGAGAGGAATGTGGCCATGTTCAATGATTATTTGATCAACGACCTATCGTTTCTCAGTGGATATACTATAAATTATTTGTAAGAATTGGGATTTTGTGAATAACAGCAGCTACTGTGTAAAGCACACTGTCACTGCTCACTAGCCACGGTCAAACAGGGACTGGAGACGAAACTCTTCTTCAAGACACGGCTTATTTTCTTTTGATCGTTTGGACTACCTCTACTGTAGAAACACATAAGCCGCCTTCCATCGATCCTTCTCACTCATCAGTTTGCTATCACCAAACTCGCAGTGCTGAATTACCGCGCGACACAGAGAGAAAGAGAGAGCTATGTTGTGACAAAGAGCGCAGACAGGCGGGGAAATATTCGGAGCTTTGGAGGGAAAGGCCACGATCAGGCATGCGCAGTGGAAGGTTTTTTTTGAGAGTGGTAGAGCAATAGCTACGTAGCGAGTGTGGAAAATCCACCAGTCGGTTCTCTAAACCCTTGGACCTCTCGCCAGAGTCGCTGCATTCTCAATGCTGGGTCTGAGCGCAACTCAGCGCGTTTGAAGATTTCGACCACGCCATTGCTGATAAGGCGTGCTGACCTTTTCTTATCTCAGTATTCGTTGCGCTGACAAGCTCATGGCAAACGACGGAGGCATGAGCCAAGCTGCGAGTACTGCCATTGGTAGGCAGCCTGAAATCCCTGCCCTGCAGCGTATCTGATCTTTGGTTTATAGTAGATTGCCTCCGGGTTCATTCCGTTTATTCAGTGCTTTTCTGTTACGAAGTCTGCATCTCCTCAAGAACAGCGGGCACTCCCGTCTTTCCCCTCTCCCCCCTCCTCTCCCACACCCCCTCTCCCACGACACTTGCGAACCCTTTGAGCCCAGCAGCGCCATCTGCGGCGCGGGGCATAAAGCTGTCGCGGACGAGAGGCCAAACAGATATTACAAGGAGCTCCCCGCGCGATATTAAAACAATAACCGCGAGGCTGAGGTGACGTACATCATTAAGAGGCCCCGCCCCTCCGCTCCCCTGTCCTCCGCCTTCGATATTAAAAAGGCAGGAGCGAAGCCCGGCCGCGAATATATTTCTGTGACAAGCGCAATAAGCGCGGCGGGCGGGCGATATTAAAAATGATTAAGCGCGCGGCGGTGCTCCAATGGAGCGATGCGCTGGGCGCCCGCGGACGGGGCCGGGGCCGGGCCAAGGCCTGCTGCGAGCGAAGGCGGAGGTGGCGCCGAGGAGGCCGTGGAATGCAATTAACGCCATCGGGGGGCGGGGCGGCGTTCGGGGAAAGACAAAGGCGTCGCGGACTGCGAGGAGTGCGCTCGCGGCGGCGACGGGCCGAAGCTGCGAAAGCCGAGACCGAAAGCCGAGGAGGGAGGGAGGAGAGGTGGGAGGCGCGGCTGAGGTTCGCCTGCACTTTTCGCTTGGCGACGCCCTCTGCGCTGCGGATGAGAGCAGCTGCGGCAGGCGCTTGGGCGAATACCGCGTTACGCCGGCGCGGTCTTAACCGACGATGCCAGGAGGCTGAGGAATGGGTTTTTACTGTCATCAACTTATTCCTGATTACATAACTTGTGAACATTCCAACGGAGTTTGCTTTCGAAAATTTAAACGATTTGTTTTAAATGTTTATATATATAAACATAAAACAATTCTAGGTAATCTGATAGAAATTCTGGCAAAACCTATTTTCGGATGAATCCACTATTTACCGCCTCGCGCCGCTTCAGCTTGCGCATGTACACCCATTTCTGGATTTGGAGGGGAAATGAGTAAGGAGTCAGGGGAAGTTGCCCGGGCCCGTAGGAGCGCCGAGTTACCCAGGCGGGCAAGTAGCTCGTGTGAGCGGCCGGCGCTCTATGTATTTACTTACCTATTTTCTATTACTTACTTTAAGTTCGATTGAATTTAGTTCGGGTAGTAATATAGATGCTTTATTTTATTAATGCCATTTGTTTTTATATGAACAAAATATTACAAAAAGTATTAATAAATATGTAACTAAGGAAGCGTAGAAACTCATAAATACGAGTAATTTACAAAAAAAAATTGGAACTATTTAACGTTTTTAGATTAGTTGCGTATTTTATTTATTATCTTAATATTTTCCATTCAACTCCAATGAAAATAAACACACATTCCATAACATTAAATCAGGCACGTCAAACCGCGCCCGAACGAGCTACTTCCCCGCCTGGGGAGCCTGGTGCTCCTACGAACACGGGCCACTTCCCCTGACTCCTTACACATTTCCCCTCCAAATCCAGAATGGGTGTACATGCGCACGCTGAAGCGGCGCGAGGCGGTAAATAGAGGATTAATCCGAAAATATGTTTTGCCAGCTTTTCTATCTATTACCTGGAATTGTATTATGTTTATATTAATTACTTATTACAATTTGATGTTTATTTTCTTTCTAAATTCTCCTTTATATAAACATCTTTACTAAGTGACTGAAAATTCAAATTCAAAATTCGAAATTCAAAAATTCAAAATTTATTGCTTGTTTATCCTTGAAAATAGATTTTACTACATGGAGTTTTTTTCTCCCTTTCAAAATTCAAAATTTAATTTTTCCCCATAGCCGTCATACGCAGTTTTTAACTGTTTTTTTGACGTAAAATAAATAAATAAATAAAATAAATATTTGAATGGCAAATTCTTTCCTTGTTTTTGTTTCGTGTTGCATTCAGTTATTTATTGTATTTAGCATTAATGTGAAATAAATTAACAAGTCTCTATAAGTTAAGAATTTTCACTTACGGACGGACAGCGCTTTTTACAGAAAATAATATTTGTCTGTTAAACCTTCTAACCTGAACGTGTAAAGTTCATTCCTTTATCTCACTCTGAAGTAAATAGGATTACAAAATAATAATACAATACATAATAAAGTATATAAATATACTTTTGATTCAATTTTTTTTAAATTTTACTTTCAATTGAGAATTTGATATCGGACTGGTGTATTGTTTCATTTTTTTGCCTTAAAGAGAGAATGGGAATTAGTATAGTTAAATTTGTTGCAATAACTGTCATGAAACTTCTCCCAAACACCGCCATGCTCCAAGTATCCAGAGACGTACCAGCTCACCGGGACAATTTGTACTACCCTTTCTTTTAAATCTCGCGCCAATTTCTTTGGACTCTGTGCTCGCGAGCTCTAGCTAGCGTGTTACCTTACCCGCCATCTTGACATGCCTGCATTAAATCATTATTGCTGTTTCTCAATCATTGAGTAAAATCAAATCCAGTTCCTTGATAATGCATCGCCAGAAATTAAAAGAAAGGAAAGTTCTTAAGACCATTTTGTCATAATATATTTATGTTTGACTCTATTTCTAAAAAAACCTGAATTTACGTCCCGGTGGGACGTATATTAGATCATACATTAGATACCAACACACCTGCGTGCTTCTCTGATCTGTGGCTGTTACTTTCTAAATTCCTAAATCAATTTGTAGCGATATATCGCATCGATTTTGTGCAGTAGTCTTCCTCCAAATTTCATTTGAAATCGTATTGATAAAAGTGAATTAGGTGTTTTTCAAACATCGCCTGTGTAGTCTCTTTCATAAATGAAATATCTTCTTATAAAATTATTGTTAATGTGACTGACGAAATAGCATTAGTAACATTGATGTGAACGATTTTTTATTTTCTACAAACAATTCCATTGACCTTTTCGTTGATGTGACGATTGAATTTATTCAGTTTTGTAGTTATTCGTGCACAAATTCAAATCTGTTTAGAAAATTGTAATTTCAAATCGCCATGGTATGTTCGTAAGAGACAGCATTATTTTAATTTCATTAAAATATTGGGATATTACCATCTTCTTGAATTAATTATTCTGCAATTGAATCTTTTTCAAATTCATAAAATTTTAATGACCTCTATCTTCTTCCATTAATTTAAACTCTTATTATAAATAAGCAAAGTATTTTTTTTCGTTGCGGCAGCGAAAAGGGAAGCGAATTTTCGACGCAAAATCAGAAATAATTGATGGCGGGGTCCGTCTTATTCAGGGAGCGCAAGCAAACGTCTTTTTGCTTCGTTGCGGCAGCTCTCCGAATTCAAGACTCTGAATTCGAAGGTAGCGAGTCCTCGGTTGCCGTTGGCAACGGCTCATTAAAATCGGGGCTAACGAAGGAACGATGAAAGACGGTCACTCGGTGTTGGATCAGGCAAAATAGACCAGCGCCAGTGCTCTGGCCGAGTGCAGCGGAGAAAGAGTTTGTTAGCTTCGCTGTTCGCAGGGCTTGCTACAGTGCCACTAATTTTCTTCTTACGTGACGTGAATGCAAAGGACAGACAGTCTGGCGAGGAAGACAACTCAAGAAATATGTATTTGTTGGGAATTGGAAGATGAAATTCATTTTACATTTAATTTCAAGAGTTTCGGGTGACCAAAGGAAATATAATAATTAAAAATAATATACATAATTGTGTAATGTACATAATTTTGAGTTCGTTATATATTTTAATTTACATACTCTGCGTATCAATTTTTTTCTGATTTTATTCAGTTAGGCTATACATATATCACGTATCGATAACTATTTACGTACCGGTTTCGAGTTTCATGGAAGTCCTTTGTTTTACACCTTAAAAATGTTTCTAATAGTAGAGAACAATCCATTATATTTGTTTCAATACTACATGCTTGTGTACAATGTTACAATTTTATATAAAAAAAAGGAATTTATGAACATATCTTACATAAGAAGCGAATGTAAGTGTGTTGTCGACGAACAAGAAAACTAACCGCCCTCGAAAGAAAATTAATTTGACTAAGAAACATACATAAGAAAGAACATATATACACATCGTTTATGAAACACACATTTTCTTTAAATGAATTATTATTATTATTATTATTATTATTATTATTATTATTATTATTATTATCATCTTATTAAAGGCATACAATACATTTCATTTTGTAAATTTCATATATACCATATAAAAAACGTTTTGAGATAATGGTGTTATCTGACCGGGAAGTTCTAAGGTTCTCCCGACTGAGACAGGATTTTCAATACTAGCTAGATAGCTTCCTCGAATTAAGGCACTATCTGGAAGAGAATTCGGGTGGCCGGCTGCTTTGATCAGTAGTTTTGCATGGTTTCTCATACACTAACAGGCACTACACTACAACACATGTCGGGTTATCAACCAGGGGCTTCAATCTGGCCCTTTCATGGGAGATACCTGGATAGGGAAAATCCCGCCAACTGACTTGTAAGTCGGCGCCGGATCTCTCCATTCAAAAAGAGAAAAACGCCGCCATCTTACGTGATAAAAACATGCACTGTCCTTGCGAGAATAATGACCACAGCAGTGGACTCACCCGTAAACACGAAATAATCAATCAACCTTTTCCCCATCTATTTTTATTCCGACCTTACAGGCTATGACTGATTTGTTTCTTTTCTTCTTCCTGCAGGTGAGACGCCTCCGCAGCAACAGCGCTGCTGTGGGCTTGGAAAGCGAACGCCGCGGCTTGTTCTTCCTAACTTCTCTTGCCCCCTCCCCCTCCTCCTCTTCTCTCGTCCGCCCCCGCCACATTAATTTCTTATCCGAGCCGCAGCGCGCGCCGCCCTTCAGCTGTTTGCCCTGCGCCGCGCCGCTGCGTCGAGTTTGCGCCCGGAACATTTATAAACAGCTTCTCCAGGTGAGGGCGGGATTTCCCCGATGACTTTGCCGTTTTCCTCCGTTTCTGGCTTTAATGGAAAAGAAAGTTCGCAGGGATTATATTAGATTTTAAGAACCAATTGCTCGAAGAAACGAAGGGCATTGTAATGAAGCATCAATGATACAAACTTCCAGGTTACTTTGAACGTCAAATTGCATCTCGTTAGACTTCTGTTCATTTCCGGAGAAAATTTGTTTCGAAAATGTTAATATCTATTTTGTAAATACAATTTGTTTCCGTTAACTCTGTCACATTACAATCGAAAAAGGGGAAAATGTAATTGCTTTTCTGTATTTGTTATTGTAACAGGAGATTTTCCGTTTAGGCTTGATTAGGAAAGATGTCGAAGTTAAGAAATGTCCAGGGTTGCTATGCCAATTAAAAGTCTTATATAGTTTTAAGAGAAAAATTGATTTAGAGGTTTTGTGTACGTTATACACTATGTATGCAACAAAAGAAATCAATATGGTCTATAAAGTGAGTTTCAATAGATATTGTGTACTCCGTATCAAGCAGTTTAATTAAGATACTCCACACAAATGAAATTTTGGAGTTCTATAATTTGCAATATTTTTATTTTACATATTATTTATTTATTTGGGATTGTTTAATACAAGTATCAGTGTGCAATAACAGAATATTTGATAAGATTGCTTCAATCTTCTTAAAATTTACTCACAATAATTAGGTTACAGGATTCTTTAGGTGGATATTTAACAGTCGAGATCAGGTTTGTTTAGAGAAGTGTGGAGCCGGATTTCGTTCTTCGTAGGGTTTTTTGCGAAGTACTATGGTCATTAAATTAAATAAGTTTGGGATTTTTTGGAAGAAGTAGATGGATACAAATTCCTGTGAGAGGCAAAAGATTCTTCCTTTAACCTATTATATAAATTCTAATTGGAGCAATTAACGTGGAGCATTCGTGATGGACTGAAAGAAGTGATTTTGAACTACTTGAAATTGTTGGTATCCGACTTGGCAGCGCTGATCTGCACTGGGACATAAAATCAATCATTACGATGACTAAAGCAGTAAAATAGTATTGTGTGCTAATTTAGCTGATATGATGAGTATTGATTTATATTAGTGTAGTTTAATATTTGGTTATATTATTATTTATTTTGTTTCCAGTTGTGTCTAAGGAAATATATAGTTATTTAATTATTCTATGGTGAGGGTAAAATTGATCAAATTATTGGTTAAGGGGAATGAGGGATGTGTACGAAGATCGTTTATGGAGCTCCCGACGGGTCTCCCGGAATATGTGATAGTGTTGTGCATGTTAGTGTATGTGTGTGTGTGTAAGAGGAGAGGATAGGAGAAGGAAGGACAGATCGCGCGCGGTCCGTGGCCCGTTTGTTAGGGTACTGCTCCGCCATACGCCTGGTGTTGATCGGTGAAACCACGGAAAACTACCGATCAGAGCAGCCGGCCGCTAGAATTCTCCTCCAGACAGCTATAGAACTCGGCCTAGCTGAAAAGCTAGTGTCTAAAATCCTGCCGCCGTGGGGAGTGGGAACCTAGGACCTCCAGGTCAGAGGCTCTGCAGTAACATCAGTCGATGCACTGAGCTACCGCTCCCGGTTTAACATCTGCGGTGTCAGGTACTAGTCCTCCGTGTAGTGAAGGCGAAATGCTCCGCGTCGCCGTCCTCGCCCGCCAGGCGTCCTCTCGTGCGAGTGCACCGGAGCGGGGGGCAGCTGCGGCGGAGGGCTGGAGGGCCTCGCGGAGGACCCTCTCCGTCCTCAGCGTCGCCCGCACGCGGCCGTCCGGGGGGGGGGCGCCGGGGAAGCGGGCCCTCGCAGGGCGTGAGGGGTACTGCAGACGCACCGCGTGGGAAAAGGACTGCGGAGGCCAGAATGAAAGGGCTCGGTAGAACGGGGGCTATCTCACATATTTTGTGGAATTGAGTTATTAGCATGTAATATTTGAAGTTAATATATTTACCATTTCAAATGTTATCCTTTTAGTGTCACACGTTATTTAAATCCAGTATGGACTTATATGCAAGAGTATTGTGTATAAAAGTTACTGTATTGAAACGTTTTGAAAAAGTTACTGCGTGAAATTGTACTGAGTTATATTATGAATACCCTAGTAAAACCCTCAATATCTCAGAACAAGGTCAATGTCGGATAGCCCCTTGTTCACTTAACCCTTCAAATTTATCGCTATTTGTAGAGGAACGTTTTCTTAGGTAACATTTTATTAGATTCCATATATAAAAGGAAATCAAAAGGGAAACGTGTTCAAATGCTTTATTTATTATAAAAGTTTACAACCTTTCATATTATTTCCTATATTAAATCAGCTTTCTTCAATGCAAATCGAATGTCAATTGCTACTATTCAAATCCGTTAACCTTCGCACTATAATTTGCGGTTGTCCAAAGAAAAAAGGCGCGACTCCAATAAAATCCAAATGAAAGTAATGTAAAATAAATTTCTAATAACTAGTCTAAATTTTACCTGGTTCGTTACCAATGAGGAATTTTATAGGGACTTAAACATTTTAAAACTACAAGAAACAGTCGGAAAAATATCAAGTAATTTTTACCACAACCTACATACATTCCAAAGTACCATCTTATTTAAGACTGGAAAAATGGTGTCTGTTCGCGTAGAAAACCAAGATTTCCTAAAGATAAATTCATACGCCCTTAAACCATAACAGCTTCCGTTCCTTAAATGACATATGACATGATTATTTCTTTTCCTTTTCCAAAACGAAAAAAAAAAATAAATTGACTTAAAAATGTATTAGAGGAAACCACTCATATCTTACGGATGGCGTTACCAAAAAAGTCCCTCTCTTTTTATATAAAATGAAATTGTTTTAAAAACTAAAATTGTGGAACGAGAAGAAATAAATATTAAAAAACGTCTCGGAGGTGCATTTTTTCTATTATCAGGATTTTTTAATAAAAATAAATTGATAAATTGTAAATTAAAAATCAATTACAACAATTTATAAAAACATATACACGTTTATGAATTACTTCAGCACATATGTGACCGTTCATTCAAATTTTAATGACATGGCCCGTTCGCGATATTAGAAAAATAACACAATTTCAACTTTATCTGGAGCCTTCTAATTCTATTCCTTCTATTTATTCCATGTCGTTTTAATATTGGTGACCATAAATGACTGGCGTTTTATGCTATTTCAATCAGATATCGTTACATATGTACTAATATCAGGACTGTGACAGCAAGTTGTATTTAGTTATGCTGATATCATATTTAACATATAAAAGTGTAACTAAACAACAATCTGTTCAACGTATGAAACATATCTGGTTATTTTTATAGCTCATGTAAATATTTTAAATTTTTCATCCTAAGGCATGATTTGGGGAATGAAAAATAATGTTCTACAGCAAAAAGTGTTGAAATGGAACGTTATGATAAAAAAGAGTAAAAAGTATATGTGCATGCTAGAGGGAGGAATTATTCGAGTAAATTGTAGGGAAAAGAAAAAATTCAACTTTATTTCTCCTGAAGTATGCGGTGGTTCTAAATTTTCTAAAATAAAGTTCTTTGCAAACTCCCCGAAAACTCAAACTGTTAGTAGGTAAGAACAACAGGGTATGAAAGGAAGTAATTATGTGCTTATAAAGAAGTCAGTATCTAGTCAGAGTTACCTTCATATAGCTACACATTCAGTTGGGAATGTTATGTTCAATGAGAGAGGCTGCGTTCATTAAGTTGTTTGAAAATGTTCTTGGTTATTTATAAGCATTTTAAAAAGAAAAGAGTACGCCACTCATAATTGAGGCTTCTCGTTAAGCTGACCAATCCAAATGCGTGTTCCTGGCGGTACAGGCGGATGTAAAAGAAAACATTAGGATCTTCTAGCTGCCCGACTGGTTACGAATGTGCTTCTAATTTCGCGCATTAAACTTCCTAAATTGTAATGAGGAGATCTTCCCCTTGAAAACTGTTTTAGCGCAAGTTTACCTGAAAGCTTGCTTTGTGAGTAATATAAAAACTCTGTAACTCTGAGTTCAATATATGGAATTTAGCAATAATTGAGGTCATGGTTGTTTGCAATTATAACCCATGACATCAGTTTTCTTCATGTCTTTCTGAGGCCCTTATATTTTTTTGGCTTTGACTAATATCTTTTGAAATATGTAAAACAAGTATATATTTCAATCTGAAACGAATTTTTACTTTTACACTTTTAATTTTTTTTTTTCTTAATATTTAATAAATGCCCATTTTATGCTAAAAATTCATGAAATACAGACGATTTTCGTTGTAAATATACATTTAAATATTTTCAAACTTTCCAAAAATTACCTTTGAAGGTAATAAATGAAGCGATAGGTTGCCATCAGTGATGTATAAATTATTGGTTTGTGATTTCGAGCGCGTCAATTACTAACGTCATTAGTTCCGTAAATGTAGTGCTTGCTTTTTCCTCGGAAGATGACGGTGATCTTTTCCTGCTAGATGGTCAGATCCAGCGCCGGCGTTCCCGTCGGGTAGCGGGGTTTTCCCCAACCACGTATCTCCCACCAGAAAAACACCGCCTCAGCCGGGTCAAGTTCTGAGCTCCCGGCGGGTCTCCCAGCCCGTGCGGTAGTGTAGTACATATTAGTGTAAGTTGTGTGAAAGTAAGGTGAGGAGAAGACAAAGCCAGAGTAAGGAAATATCGCGCGTGGTCTGTTGTCCTTTTGTTAAGATACTGATCGGAGAAACCACTGAAAACTACTGATCAGAGCAGCCGCCCGCGAGAACTCTCCTCCAGATTGCAACAAAGTTCGACCTAGCTATGTAGCAAGTGTCGAAAATCCTGCCACAGTCGGGACACGACCCCTAGCACCTCCCGGCCGGAGGCACTCCATTGACATCACTTGCTGCCCCAAACCATCTCTTCTTGTGAGAACAAATGAATCGAACCCATTTCATAAGGAATAGTTCAAGAACAAAGACAGACGCACACACGGCTAAGCATGCGATCCACATCTTCACAGCGATGGACAGCTGCTTCATGGTGAGGGGCTTGGGACCGCCGTCGCCGCCGCCGTCGCCCGTCACGTACAGGCCCTTGGCCTGCAGGGCGTGGCGCAGGGCGTCCACCCAGTGGAGGAAGAGACCGCCTTCCACCGCGTGGACGGCGAGGGCGTGGACGACGCCGGCCGACCAGCGCCCTTGGCACCATGTAGGCGAGCGTGGCGGCGGACAGGCACGGAGCTGGGACAGCATGTCGTTGGGAAGCCCCGTGGCGGCCGCCCTGCAGGAGGCGCTGCGTGTAGGCGCGCAGCGGCGCCATGTCCGGGAAGTCCGGCTTGGGCCGCAGCTTGGCCAGCAGGTGCGCGTCGTCCAAGCCGCGCAGCGAATCCGCCAGCGCGATCTCCATGTCCAGGTGGCTGAGGGCGCGCGCCGCCTCCGACAGCGTCTGCGCCCAACAACAACCCCTGGGGGACCCCGCTTGGAGAAACTCCCCACTACACTTTCATTTCACGTACGCATAAATCCTCTCTTCGCAATTACCAATAATAACGACTGATATACTAGATAATTTGGGAGTTTGTAGAGAAATTAATGTCATTTACATATCTATTGGTATTATCTCGCGTAGAGCTTGCGTTTCAGACAAGTTCTCGTATCTTTTCTCTAAAATTTGTTAAAAAAACACTTGAAATTGTAGTGCACATTTGCATTACTTTCACCCAACGTACAATTACGTAACAAAAACCCCAAATCCTGCTGCTTTTATGTTGTGTACATATTCTTTGACCACTGAAATAACAATAGACTAGGTAGATGGGGGGGTGGACCCAGTATAGGTAGCTGGAAATATTTGTATATTATCCCTAACGTCTAGTGCGTTCTTAAAATGCTATTTTCGAGGAGATGTAAGTGATCTGTGATGGCCAATATTTATTTCAACTATACAGGTAATAATATTAGCAGTTTTTAGATTATCAAAACGTATCAAATAGGGAGAAAAATGAAAAGAAAACATGAAAATAAGACAATGAAGAAGCAAATAAAACGGGAAGAAAGTAAAATGAAAAAGATGAGGTGAGAAGAATTACAAAGTAAAATGATGGAAATTGAAGGAAAATGAAGAATAGAAAATAATGAAGAGGAGAAGAAGAAAAGTATGATAAGAGAAAGAGAAGAAGAAAAAGAAGAAGAAGGAGAAGAAGAAGAAGAAGAAGAAGAAGAAAAGGATGATCATGGAGAAATTGATGAAGGCTAAGGAAAGAATGAAGGAGAAGGAAAGAATGAAGATGATGTAGAAGAATATGAAGAAGGAAAGGATGATGAAAAAGAAGATGAGTATACAAGGAGAAGAAGAAGGAAGGAAGAAGAAGAAGAAAAAAAAGAGGATGATGGAGAAGAAGAAGGCCGCCTACCTGCGGGTCTGCGGCGCGCGGCGGCGCGGCCAGGAAGCCGAGCAGCTGCCCCGCGTAGGCGTTGCCCACCACCGCGGCAGCAGCAGCAGCGCGGCCTGCGCCAGGCGCTGGCTGGGGCGGCGCGCGGCGCGGCTGCAGCCGCCGGGGCCCCCCGCCCGCCAGCGAGCAGCTCAGCAGCAGCCACGTGGCGCCCGTGAACGGCAGCGTGAGCACCCGCCCGAAGGCCGGCGCGGCCGAGCGACGCATCGCCTGCCACAAGCATTCCCCTCATTTCAATCGCTTTTTATTTATTTATTTATTTATTTATTTATTTATTTATTTATTTATTTATTTATTTATTTATTTATTTATTTATTTTTTATTTATTTATTTATTTATTTATTTATTTATTTATTTATTTATTTATTTATTTATTTATTTATTTATTTATTTATTTATTTATTTATTTATTTATTTATTTATTTATTTATTTATTTATTTATTTATTTATTTATTTATTTATTTATTTATTTATTTATTTATTTATTTATTTATTTATGTCAAAAAAACAGTTAACAACTGCGTATGACGTGCTATGGGGAAAAGTGAATTGTGTGCACATTTTCAAAATTCTGTGATCCCTACACTAAGTCATATACTACTTAAATTTTGGATTTTCATTTCAATCGCTTATTTCAGTAACCCGTCAAACGCCAAAATTTGAAATGCGCTTTAGCGGTGTTCCATGAGGTTAGATACATTGCTTATTCCATATTCACCTGAAAAATTTTCGTTTATTAACTGCTTTAATATTAAAAAATATTTGAAATCTGAAAAATTGGAACACTTTTTCTCACATTTCTCGACGTGAGAAATTTGGCGTTTGACTGGTTTCTGAGATAAACGATTTAATTGTACTAATCGCGCACTTTTTCTTCGTATTCCAAACCGGGGAGTGCGGGGAGAGGTGAGTTCTGTCTAAGTCACGGCAAATGGGGACGGACCACGCGCTATGTTTGCTTTCTCTTCCCTGCTGTATCCTCTACCTCTCACTTACACTAACATGCACTACACTGCAACACATGCCGGGATATCAACCGGGTGCTTTGAGCTGGTCCCGACTGGAGCGATACCTTTTCGTGGAAGATAACTGAATGAAGATAATCCCGCAAACCGACTTGACATGGATGGAGATACCAGCGAGCAGCTTTTCTTGATACTCCTCAGCGAGGGTGCGGGGAGAGGCGGGTTCTGTCTACGTCACGGCAGTGCAGGGCTGTCAACTTTATTGACAGAAAACTCGGCGTAATAACTCGTCTTGGACTAGATAGATAACGGAAGGTTAACACCTTCGGAAGGAAAACAACGGAAGGTTTTTTAAATTCCGAAGAAATAATTAATAGTTATAGAAATAATTGAGTAACAAGAAGAAATATGGTACGCACAGGTCGATAGAAAGAGAGACCCAAAACTAGGAAGTCCGTATTGAATAGGAAGGAGGTGGGTAGCACTGCAAACTGAGCCGTGACGTTTCGAGTGTAGCTCATATTTTCTATCGGGCCATGCTATGCCGGGCTGATCGAAGACTGGGGAGCTCCAGGATCACGAGAAACTGCGAGTAGTATACTTTGTTCTTTCAAAATTTATTTTTAAGGAACGGATTTCATTAAGTAAAAAAATATCTTTCTTTAATATTTTAGTTGTAAGAAGACGCCGAAAAACAATTTTGCAACTTCCCAAAAGTAAGGGTTTTTAACTAACATAAGAATACATTATTTTTTTAAATGTCTATTACACTATTCAACAAAAACACTATTACTAAAAAACGATGGAGCTCTTTTTTTTAAAAAATTTTCAAAATCTCCCAGGTGCTTCATGTAAAGTATCCCCCAAAGTCAAAATATCGGTTTCAGATTCAAGGCACCGATCGGTTGAGGAATATCAATTTGTTCACGGAGAAATGGACAGACGTTTTGTCGTCAATCAATTCTTTAGTAACAAGGGCCCAATTTTCGGTAAAAACGACATGGATTTTGGCTACACCAAGAACCATGTGATAGACGACTTTTTCTATATTTAGCAACTGTATTTATTCACTTTCTCGTTACTGGTGCCCTCTAATAAGAGTTTATCTGCCGAAAGTTCGACGTTTTTTCGCGCATCACATAACTTCGGAGCATTACTTAACTTTTTTTCTACTGCGTAAACTGTAGCGAGAAAGTACGAACCATAAAAGAAAACAGTATCTGTTATTAGAAAAGAAGTACTCTTCCACCATGTTTAGCTAGAGTTCCTTTGTGTGGTTTTCTCTTAAGAGAACGTACTGTTAAAAGGCTTTAACGAACGCCTGCCGTTAAGACAGGTTTTCGTCCCCATTTTGTTGTGTTGTGTTGATATAACATAAGTATTGCTTTTCGAAACAACAAAAAGAAAGAGGAGATTCTAGCTCGATTACTACAAATCCGATCTCAGAATTTTTTTGGGTGCTGCAGCGTTGGTTTCATACAAATTAGAGTATTCATTTTAGATTTTGAATACTTGCTTTTTTGCAGGCGCTTGAAGAAATTCTAAGATTTGAAATTGTCACCATGTTTTACCACTGCCCACGTGCACCGCAGATTTGCGCTACTAGCAATGGCAATACTCACCAAGCAATACGGATCCCGATGAATTGGAACGGTGTAATCGGCGAACTGGTATCTCTTGTAGGTGAAATACACCGGCGTTATAGCGAAATCCGCGCGTCCCGATTTGATGTTATCCCCGAGTTTGCTGTAGGCGCTCGTGGGCACGTATTCGACTCCGCCCTTGCAAGCGCCCTGAAGAAGGTCAAGGAACGGGAACACTTGCTCGGGTCGCGCGCGCGCGCCTCCCACCGAGTCCCAGAAGTACTCCACGTTGTCTTCGATGTACGTCACTCTGCACCGTTCCGGTCGCGCTGGGCTCCCGTTGCTGACGGCGTGAGAAGTATTTCTTGCTTCGTTGCGGACCCTGAATCTCTTTGATAGACTGCCCAAAGCGGCAGAACAGTCGTGCGGGCGTTCGCAAATAAAGCGAAATTCAGCTGCAAAACGAAATGCAAAACTGTCGCAGCTTGCCTCATGGTGAGTCCAGGCAACGCTCGTGTTCCGGTGATAAAGCGGCAGAAAGGTGAATAAAATGAGCGGTGGAAAATTAAACTGCCGTGGATCGAGGTGTTAAACACCTGACTTTCACTTCATTGATTGTTCTTACAGTCTTATTAGTGTCTGTCCGTTGAGCAGGTTGGGTTTATTTGTAATTACATATAGCGAAGGGAAGTATGCGTGATATACTGACATTTGTCCTCTTGGTCTTATGAATTACGAACTTTGAATATTTTTATGATTTGAAGGAAATACAACAATTTAATTTTCCATTATCCGAAGAGTGTCACATGTGCCCGTAATTTAGCAGAGTATTAAAGAACAGTGGTTATCATGTTCAGAGAAACGCATGACCAGCTGTCAGCTTAATTCTCACACAAGGGGATTCCACTAATCCCTCTACTATAAATTAAGTGTGACTTGAGAATTGAACGATAGTTGTGACTTTTTATAAACATAGTAGTCTATATATTTCCCCATCAATTGTTCCCATACTATGTCTTACAGATCAAGGATGTGTATGGTAGGATGTGGTGACATTGAAACTTGCGTAACGCCTTATTCCTTTGTCTCAGCTCTAGTTTTTAAGAAGTAAGTGACATGTGTACGATTTTGATGTGCTACAAAGCTGCGTCTACCTCCTCGATACCGTCCAATTTAATTTATAACGACACTAACTTATCATCTTTGTGGCATGTGTACCAAATTAGAGGTCAAAAGCTTCTAACATTCTCTATAATTGCGTGGCACACATCCATATAGACAAAATGATAAAATCTGTTTTCTAAATTTTTGTTCATGTACAAACTCAAAATGATTTTAACACTAAAATATAGGCCTCTAATTTTTGCATTGAATCCGTTATGTTTCCTTTATTCTAGGATAAGTGCAAGAATTAATTTAATAGAATACACAGAACACTTATATGGCCACTCCCCACTCCATGGTTCTCCTGGATGTTCAGATTGTTTTCTTCTCTTAAATTCATCTTCAGTGATTGGTTTACATGGAAGAGCTGGCCATACAATGCATTCCTTCTCATTATTAAAGGATGTTTTTTTTCAAATAAAGTTGGTTACACATTAACACTTAAAGTGTACCTACACTACACTTAAATGTACTACACTTAAATGTACTACACTTAAGTGTACTACACTTACACTTAAAGTTGCAAACATGATTTTGAGGTACTTATTTGTCCCATCTACTCTAGGCTCGTACATGAACGCGCGATTTTCGTTAGATACCACGGTTGGTTGACTGCTAAGTATTATTTCTTATTGATTGATTGATATTTTCGTGTTTCCGGGCGCGTCAACTGCTTCGGTCATTAGTCCCGTTAGTGTAGTGCGTGCTTTTTCTCGGAAGATGGCGGTGATCTTCCCCCGCTGGATGATGAGATCCGGCGCCGACCTACCGTCGGCTAGTGGGGTTTCCCCCTAACCAGGACTCTTCCACCAGCGGGGCACCACCCAAGCCGGGAGAAGCTCTAAGTTCCCGACCGATCTCCCGGAATATGTAGTAGTGTAGTGCATGTCAGTGTAAATGTGTGTGTAAGGGGAGAGAATAGGACAAGGAAGAGAAAGGACAGATCGCGCGCGGTCCGTGGCCCGTTTGGTAGGGTACTGCTCCGGCATATACCTGGGGGTGATCGGAGAAACCACGGAAAACTACCGATCAGAGCAGCTGGCCGCTAGAATTCTCCTCCAGACAGCGACTGAATTCGACCTAGTTGAAAAGCTAGTGTCGAAAAGCTAGTGTCGAAAATTCTGCCGCCTTCAGGACTCGAACCTAGGACCTCCCAGTCAGAAGCGCTGCAGTGACATCAGGTTATGCACTGAGCTACCGCTACCGGTTTATTTCTTATTCTAATCATGATTTGAATCGTATTGTACTGAAGATTTTCTGGAGTATTCAGGAAAGAAGTTGGTTATTTCTCATGTGAGTTGAGAACTGCAGATGTAGTTACGCTAGACCCACAAGTCTTCACACATTTTCCACCTGCCGTTTAACGTGAAGCATCAATAATTATCTTCATAGATTTTTCTTGAACTATAATTGTTCAATTGAAAGCGTTGTCCGCCCTTTAATTGCAGGTGGAAACAAAGATTTTAAAAATAATGACAGACGTCATTGGCGTCAAGTTCAAAAGACTTGTAGAATTGTTGCTTTTGAATGTAAGTACCCGTTTTCTAAATTAAACGTCAAAGGACCACATTAAATATGTTATTTTCCTGTGATTATGTCCTTTTCTCCATTTTTTCAGAACATTTTCTCAGTCCAAATTATTCATAGTTATTTCGAAGAAGAAGAAAACTTCGAATATTGACCATCACGTTCGGGTTTCTCCTCGGAAATGTAAGGAATCGATACCAGAACACCAATTTACGATGACGATTGACATGAGGACTTTCCTGAAGAATATTTCAATGTCATGTACATGATCGCACATATAAACTCATAATGATGAATAAATGTTACTTTGCTTCGTATTGTTACAATAATTGAAGGACATTCCCCGATATACCTTTCTGATGGACGTGCGTATTGTTGCAAAATACATATATACAACGCGAAAAATAAAATCGACAGTAGGAGTAAGACAGGGCTGTCCTCTCTCACCGCTATTGTTTATCTTGTTTATAAACGATTTATTGACGTGGTTACAGGATGCGGATACATCTGCGCCGGAAATTGAGGGCCTGAACATTCCCGGACTACTATATGCTGATGATTTAGTTTTATGTTCGGAGACTATTGACGGCTTACAAAAAAGTTTAAATATCCTAGAAACGTATAGTGAAACATGGGGATTAAAAGTAAATATTCAAAAAACCAAAGTAGTTGTCTTCAAGAATGGATTTATCTGGGGTAACAAGGAGAAATGGTTTTACGCTCAGGAGGAGATTGACCGGGTAAAAACATTTACATATCTTGGGGCAAAATTTTCCATGAATGGTGGATGGAGTAATCACATAGTGGCGGCGCACAGTAAAGGAAGAATTGCGCTCAAAGAAATCGTTTGCGCAGTGCGCAGGGTTCGGAATTGCCTTTAAAGGTGTGCGAGACGATGTTTAAATCGCTAGTTCTCCCAGCAATGAATTATGGGGCAGAAATTTGGGAGTGGATAGGATAGATCGACTAGAAAGCGTCGAAACAGATTATTTCAAATTAATTCTCGAGTCTCTAGATTCGCAGCAAATGCCGGAGTCCTAAGAGAGGTCGGTAGTGTAGGAATTTGGAAATATTTTAAAATGAAACCCATTAAACTTTGGATTAAATTAGCAGGTGAACAGACTGACTCACTTATAAATAGATGTTTTCGGGTGCAGTTACAGGAAGCAACCAACGCTACTGGTCGTATAAAATTAAACTGCTACTGGAACGTTCAGGTCTGGGAGACGTTTCTCCGGAAATGGTGGGAGATAGGGAACACGTGACATAGAACGGTTAATTTCGGATAGACTTGCGGATATTAAAGGCAAGAGATCCTGGCAGCAACGGCCGAAAAACGTTCGCTAGTTGCGCAAATTCACGCGAGTCCGTTATGGGGTTGCGAACGTTACGTAAACACACTGCAAAAGGACGCAAGAGGGATACGCTTGGTTCAGGGTCGGGGTGGATGCAACGTAGATTAAAGGACTCGAATGGTAATGGCATCTGTGTGCTTTGCGGTGATAGGAAGACTGGATCCATATCCTTTTAATTTGCAGTGCGACCGAAACTTGGAGAGGAAAATGGATGGGAATGGGAAATTACTACTTCCAACATAGGAACGTAACGCTCGCCCAAAACATTCTAGGGATAAAGAGCTAACTTCATGAAAGAATTAGGAACATTTCTCGAAAGGTTCGGACCACTAGAGAAACGGAAATTAAGGAGTGGAAAACAGCAGTGGTTAGTACGAGCAGAGCCTAGACTGGAGAGAAATATGTAATAAATCAATAAACTAACAATAATTAAGTTAGTCAGTAAGTTATGTTAGGTTAGTAAACAGTACAAAAAAATAAATAAAAAAAATAAAATAAAAGTTATAAATTGTAGTCAATTGTTAAGTATAAGTAGATAAATAAGTCAATAAAAATATATATATATGTATATATATATATATATATATATATTAACTTAAAATAAGTAAAATAAGTTAAATAAATTAAAATTAAATTAATTTAAAACAAGTTAAATAAATTAAAATAAGTTATATAAATTAAAATTAAATTAATTAAAATAAGTTAAATAAATTAAAATTAAATTAATCAAAATAAGTTAAATAAATTATAATTAAATTAATTAAAATAAGTTAAATAAATTAAAAATAAATTAAATTAAAATAAAATAAAGAAACGGCTAAAATAAAGCACATTAGGGGCGAAGGGAAGTGGAATCGAAATGTTAGGGCAGAGGCGTTGGTGCGGACGATTTTCTGTGGTGCTGTTTGTTTTCAGGTGCGGTGGAGGCCAAACACTGGAAGGAGAATGCCTGACGCCCGCGCCAAATAAATAAATAGTCTAAAACCGGATAGAGTAGCATGTACTCGGCTTCTGACGGCAGGTTTTCCCCTTCAGGGTTTTCCTCAGCCGTACCTTATGGTCTCGTTTCCGCGGCTTTGAGGCGATGGAGAGACCATTGGGGGTGAATACCAGAAGGCGAAAGGTTAGAACTCGGTAGAATGTAGGTATTGTAATGGCTTAAAGGCCTTCGGACTAGCCACATTGGATCAAGTTTCTAATTTGGCTGTAATAATTACCTATTAAATAAAATAAATAATAAAAAAATACATATATAAAAATAATCAGTATAAGTCATTAACTATAAATAGTTATTTACTCACCATTGGCGTTATGAGGGTTACAATGATCGAGGGATAACAAAAGTTTCCGAGAATTCTGGACTTTTATCTCCCATGATCTTTACTTTACGCCCGTGATACACACAATATTTTATTTTTTACTTTATTTTAATGATTCCGATTTACTTATTTGCTAACTAACTTGATGTCTACTTGTCTCAGTTTATCTTTCCATATTTCCTTTCCATCATTTCTTTTGATTCTTCCCTCTGATAATTCCCTCCATAAGGGAAATGAAGCATCATTCAATTATTTTAAATTCCCCTCATAACCACGATCCTCTCGGACCAGGTAAGTGTATATCAATCTTCGTGTCAAAGACAACCAATAACGTATCAGTAAAAATTCATATGATTTTATTAATTGATTAATAAATTCCGTGTTAATTGAGGTATTCAATGAAATACGGAGACTAATTATAAAATTTGAATAGGATAAAAATAAAATGAATTGAAATATCACTATTTACCCTTTTATCTGGCCTCATATGGACAGTGACGTTTTTCCTCTACTTTACGTTACATGAAAGATGGTAGTGTGATTTACTGAATTGTACCTGAGCCGTGAATAAACGACTTAACCGGTTTGAAATAGGATACACACACCATAGTATGTTATACTATATTCACTGAAAAGCACCGAGGTACTTGCTATTAAAGTAACTTAACCCAATTTATATGTGAGAGGGAATCCCCTCTGGGAACCTCATTTATATCGATTTTTCGAGGCAGTGACGTGATGGGAACTGGGAAAAGGGAAGAGTGAGCTTAGAAATACGTGTTTATGATGGTTGTAGAGGTCTGAATTGACTTTGGGTAGGCGTGATTTGATTCTAGTAGAACGATTAGAGAATTTCTCAGATTGTAGAGTTGTAGTGTGACTGTGAAATTTGTGTTTCATACTACATATTTTTGCGGTCTCTAGTCATGACCACCCGAATGATGGGCTCTCCGAGTTGGCCAAGCAAGGGCACTGAACCTCTTGAGTTTCTCGCAAGAACTGCAAGTGCGCAAGGCGGCCCTGGAGCAGCAGTGGGCGCAGGCGCTCTCGCTCATGCTTGAGCCTTCACTTTCGCCCCACCCAACACGTTGCCCTCGCCCTCGCCCTCGCCCTCGCCCTCGCCCTCGCCCTCGCCCTCGCCCTCGCCTCGCCCTCGCCCTCGCCCTCGCCCTCGCCTCGCCCTCGCCCTCGCCCTCGCCCTCGCCCTCGCCCTCGCCCTCGCCTCGCCCTCGCCCTCGCCCTCGCCCTCGCCCTCGCCCGCACCCGCGCCCTTCGCCTCGCCCTCGCCCTCGCCCTCGCCCTCGCCCTCGCCCTCGCCCCTCGCCCTCGCCCTCGCCCTCGCCCTCGCCCTCGCCCTCGCCCTCGCCCCTCGCCTCGCCCTCGCCCTCGCCCCTCGCCCTGCCTCGCCCTCGCCCTCGCCCTCGCCCTCGCCCTCGCCCTCTGCCCCTCTCGCTCCCTCGCCCTCGCCCTCGCCCTCGCCCTCGCCCTCGCCCTGCCCTCGCTCGCCTCTCCTCGCCTCGCCTCGCCGTCGTCCGCCCTCGCCCTCGCCCTCGCCCTCGCCCTCGCCCTCGCCCTCGCCCCTCGCCCTCGCCCTCGCCCTCGCCCTCGCCCTCGTCCTCGCCTCCCCTCGCCCTCGCCCTCGCCCTCGCCCTCGCCTCTGCCCTCGCCCCTCGCCCTCGCCCTCGCCCGCCCTGCGCCCTTCTCCTCGCCTCGGCCTCGCCTCGTCCCTCCCTCTCCCTCGCCCTCGCCCTCGCCCTCGCCCTCGCCCTTGCCCGCACCCGCCCTTCTCCTCGCTCTCGGCCTCGCCGTCGTCCTCTCCCTCGCCCTCGCCTCGCCCTCGCCCTCGCCCTCGCCCTCGCCCCTCGCTCTCGCCTCGCCTCGCCTCCCTCGCCCTCGCCCTCGCCCTCGCCCCTCGCCCTCGCCCTCGCCCTCGCCCTCGCCCTCGCCCTCCGCCCTCGCCCTCGCCTCGCCCTCGCCCTCGCCCTCGCCCTCGCCCTCGCCCTCCCCGCCTCGCCCTCGCCCTCCGCCCCTCGCCCTCGCCCTCGCCCTCGCCCTCGCCCTCGCCTCGCCCTCGCCTCGCCTCGCCCTCGCCGCCTCGCCCTCGCCCCTCGCCTCGCCTCGCCCTCGCCCTCGCCCTCGCCCTCGCCCGCACCCGCACCCTTCTCCTCGCTCTCGGCCTCGCCGTCGTCCTCTCCCTCGCCCTCGCCCTCGCCCTCGCCCTCGCCCTCGCCTCGCCCTCGCCCTCGTCCTCGCCCCCTCGCCCTCGCCCTCGCCCTCGCCCCTCGCCCTCGCCCTCGCCTCGCCCTCGCCTCGCCTCGCCCTCGCCCTCGCCCTCGCCCCTCGCCCTCGCCCTCGCCCTCGCCCTCGCCCTCGCCTCGCCCTCGCCCTCGCCCTCGCCTCGCCCTCGCCCTCGCCCTTGCCCTCGCCCTCGCCCTCGCCCTCGCTCCTCCCCCTCGCCCTCGCCCTCGCCCTCGCCCTCGCCCTCGCCCTCGCCCGCACCCGCACCCTTCTCCTCGCTCTCGCCTCGCCCTCGCCTCGCCCTCGCCCCTCGCCCTCGCCCTCGCCCTCGCCCTCGCCCTCGCCCTCGCCCTCGCCCTCGCCCTCGCCCTCGCCCTCGCCCTCGCCCTCGCCCTCGCCCTCCCCTCGCCCTCGCCCTCGCCCTCGCCCTCGCCCTCGCCCTCGCCCTCGCCTCGCCCTCGCCCTCGCCCTGCCCCTCGCCCTCGCCCTCGCCCTCGCCCTCGCCCTCGCCCTCGCTCTCGCCCTCGCCCTCGCCCTCGCCCTCGCCCTCGCCCTCCCCCTCGCCCTCGCCCTCGCCCTCGCCCTCGCCCTCGCCCTCGCCCTCGCCCTCGCCCTCGCCCTCGCCCTCGCCCTCGCCCTCGCCCTCGCCCTCGCCCTCGCCCTCGCCCTCGCCCTCCCCCTCGCCCTCGCCCTCGCCCTCGCCCTCGCCCTCGCCCTCCCTTGCACACGTCCAGGTCCACGCCTATTGTCATGCGTCATGGTTTCTTGAATGTACACACAACCCTTTACTCCCTTTCTTTATAAAAACAAATAAAATTACTTTTATAACTGGAATGATTGAAGGCGTTGTCATTGTCAACAATAGAATTTATTTCACAAATAGCAGCTTTCGATGGCTTAGCCATCATCATCAGTTTTTTGGTAAAACATCTTAAGAAATGAAAGAAGAAGAATTAAAGAAAGGAAAGAAAGAAGGGGACGGAGAGTTATATCTTTATGTTTCTACGTAACGGTGCCTATATGTATTGTATAGAAGTGGATGATTTGAGAGGAAAATGGTCTGTTCGAAAGAGTCCATAAAAATATCTGCAAGGAGAGGAGAGTGGGGTGAGCCCATGGGGATTCCTGAAGTTTGTCTGTAAAATTTATTGTCAAAAGTGAAGTAATTTTGGTCCATGCATAGGTTGAAGAGATTTTGGAGTTCATGACGAACGGGTATCGGACATGATGATTTGTCTAGTAAGTTACGTAGTAGTACTTTGCAATCTGAAGTCGGAGTACTAGGAAAGAGATTCTTTATGTCAAATGAAACAAGTTTTGCATAGGGTGGAACGGGAATCTGTTGGATCTTTTCTACTAGATCTAGACTGTTTTTTACAGAATATGAAGGTTTGAACTGGATGTGTTTATGGAAGAGGTTATTTAATTTCTGGGCGAGTTTGTGAGTTAAAGTGTTTGTGTACGAAACAACGGGTCTGACAGGGTATTCTCTTTTGTAATTTGGGCAGACCATAAAGCCTCGGAGGAGAAGGGTTAGATGGTATGTATTGTTTGGGATAGGGAAACAATGCTTGAGAATTGTTAAGTTCTTGTTTAAGCTGACAAAGATACTTCTTAGTAGGATCATTGGGAAGTTGTTCGATCTTGTTGTCATTCAAAAAGTCATAGATTTTGTCATTGTATTCTTGTCTGTCCATAACCACTACAATGTTGCCTTTGTCTGCTTTAGATATGATTAAGTTTTCCTGTGTAACTTTCTTGGCGAGTTGTTGCGCGTGTTGAAAATCAAAATTTACTGGGTTTTTGTGCACTATGGTGGATTCTGTGTGGTTTGTGATGGTGTGAGCTAGGTTGTATTTAGTCTCAACGGAAATATTTTGGAAATTGGTATTAGTGTCTGCTTTGACACATAACTGTTTAATGTGTGTGTTATTAAGGGGTGTGGGAGGACAGTGTTTGAGGCCCTTGTTTAGAAGAGACATGTCCTGATTGGATAATAGAGTAGATGAAAGATTACTGACGCGGGGGTGGAATTGATGAGGCATGACCTCACTTTGGGAAGCATTACTATTATTTGAAATTTGGTGGGTGGCTTGAAAACTAGTATTAGAGTGGCAGATAAGGCGGCTCAACTTACCCTTTTGTACGTCTTTCTTCTGGGAGATGATGGTGAAGACTCGTCCTCGTACTGTATCTTCCACGGCTGTCCATTGTAGAGGATGTAACCGGAATGTAAGTTCCTGTTGTAACCAGTATTTTTGAAGTGCTGTTTCGTCCCGAGCGGCGCTCCATCTCTTCACTGAATCAATATACACAAATCACACACCTCACCACTGAATCAATATACTTTTATAACATCTAAATCCTTGTCTTCGTCAACCGGGTTGTGATATACCATTCCAACGACTTTATATAAATCGTGAGTTCGCGAAATCGATCCTCTACTGGAAATCGAGAATAATTTTACTATTACTTTAGGAAGTTGTATATATTTTAATTATTCCCTATTATTTAGATTGTTACTGTCTAGTAATAACTACATAGCATTCTGGCATAAAACTGTATACGAATACCGGCTCTTTTTATTCCGTTCTCTTTTGACAGTGATATTAAGCGTACTCTGTCTCGCTTATGACATCAAAACACATGTGCACACATAACAAAAGAAAAAAACGAACACATAAAATACCATTTGAAAAATTATCTACAATCTAATGTTTACAATACATCTCCTCTTCCAACATTCACACAATTAATTATTTCCAACATTCACTCGAGTGCACTCTACCAGTTTGAATAATTGAACTAAGGCCATGTCTTTTCCCTAATGTATTGAAAGTGTACAATCTTGGCCATACCATAAATTTTGATGATAGAAAAACAAAAATATGTTTTTAAACTTCCCCTTTTGCTGCACGACGATTGGCTGCCATTGCTGTCCACATCCCGACATTAAAAAAATCATAACATATTCAAAATTAACTTCGTTAATATTTTGGAACTTCGAAACTAACACGCGATGCGTCCACTACGGGAACTCGAGATCATCTCATAAGTAAAACATCCATACAACCAAAACCACTCGATGCGCTCGCCACGGAATGTCAGACACCTCTAAAGTTTTTGATTCTACTCTACCGCGTAATTTAAAACAAAAGACAACTCTTCTCTGAAAATACGACTCTTTTTACCGTTTTTTAAAATCATATTGTCTTTAAACTTTTAGGTTGCCATCAATTCCTAAATATATTCAAAGATATTTACAATGTTAGTAACCCCTTTTCTAATCGCTTATTTTGTTATTTTAATAAATTAAATCGTTCGTCACGTTTGTGAGAACATTTGACTGTCTCATTCCTTATATGAAAATTAATTTATTATCACGGAAATGTTTTATTTACGAAACATTATAAGGTTGCAATGTCATTATTTGTAAATATGTCCTAATTTCATTTATTGACATTCTCACAGTCTATTTTGGGCACAGTTCTTTAGAATATCAATAATTATAAACACAACTTCCACTCATACATCTTTACATGTTTTCGTTATTGACATACGAAATTAATAATTTTAGTCCTAATTCAATGTTTCTGTATTTACTTTGGACGCGTCTGAATAGACCGTCACATGCCTACCTCACACATGATACGCCACGTCTATCTCACGCCCGCTCTAATAGTCACTTCCCACCCCCCGCACCCCCCACCTCACGCCCACGCTCACGCACACGCCCACGCACACGCTCATGCCCACGCTCACGCTCACGCACACGCACACGCTCACGCTCACGCCCACGCTCACGCCCACGCTCCGCCCACGCTCACGCCCCGCCCACGCCCCGCCCACGCCCACGCTCACGCCCACGCTCACGCCCACGCTCACGCTCACGCCCACGCTCCCACGCCCACGCTCACGCCCACGCTCGCGCCCATGCTCAGGATCACATTTATGCTCATGCTCACGTTGACGCTTACATCCACGTCGAGGCTCGAGGCCACACCCGCCCACTGTCACGTTAGCACTAACAGTTACGTTAAGCACACGCTCAACGACAGACACGCCCCTAACCCACGTGTACAGCACTATCTTGAACACACCTCCAAACTTATGCACCCCCCTGACGATTAGCCCCCACTCCCACGCCCGCATTTAGGCCCCAGCTCACGCACTCGCTCACGCCCATACTCACGCTCGAGACGATCACGCCCGGGCTCTCGCCCAAGCCTACTTTCACGCCCGCATGCCCACGCCCACGCTAACACTCACGTCCACTGCCCACCCCGCCCACATGCGAAGGCAGCCGCCGCCCCAGGGGCGCGGCATTGTACCTCCGCCCACCGACACCTGCGCGATCCCGCGATAAATTGGGCGGTGCGGCGCGGGGCTCGAACCCAGGATCAGGCCGTCAAACAACGACGCGGCCGGCTTTGCGCGCGCGGGGGCGGAGCGGGGCGGGGCGGGCAGAAGCTGCCCGCCCCAGAGACGTAATCCCTCTCGCAGGCCCCGCCTCTGCCCCGCCTCTGTCCCGCCACCCTTATTATTCCGCGCGTCACAGCCCGACAGCAACGCGAACCTCTGGCTCCGAGCGGAACAGAGCAAGCTGCCTGCCGGGCGATTTCGAATTTAATGAAGAACAACTGAATGGGATCTGCATTGTTGCTGGGGGCTCTGTGCCTGGGATATCCATGTCGGGAGAACGTCAGCGGGGTTGGACCATGGTGGGGGTGGGAGGGGCACGAAGCGGGATGGCCGTCGTTGGGGGGACGGGAAGGGGCGGGGCCGGGTGGGGCCGAGTGGGGCGGGGCGTGCGGAACACCATTCAACTCCACCCAAACGCACAAAGCTGTCGGAGATGGTGATTTGTTGAGATAATGATGAATCACGAGAAGCACAATTAACGGAGGTCGATCGCAGGTAATTGGGAAGGTAGACCGTGGCGGAGGAAGACGTACGTGGAAGGTGGAAGATATTCAAAGCTGCGAAAAGAGATTTGCGCGTGCGGAGAGAAGCGTCAAAAGGACGAGGCGATGTCGAGACGGGGTGTATCCCTATACTTCTAAGCTTTCCTGCAAGGAGATGTACGTAAAATAGTGGCTTTTTGGGTCTTTTAGGGAAAATAAAAATAGACAGCAAACAGAACATAAGATTATGATTATGATTGATTATGCAACAGGAGTTGCTAATGTCATCATATGTAATATTATAATATTTTCAACAGGAAAATGTTTAAAATTTTTTAATTCACGATACGAATGTAAAATTCTTTTGGTAATTTATGGATATATAATAAAAATATTAAATATCTTTGTGATGAAAAATTTCATCTTTGGTTAGAGTGCAGCATCTACTAGATATTTTTTGAGAATATATCGCTGATAATACTAATGTTGCAAACACTAAATTGTTTGTTTTGCGATTAGTGGAACAATATCTACTTTAAAAAGATTTCTTTAAATATTTAAAGTCATTACGGTTTCCCGAGTTTTCACTGCAATATAATAAACGTATTTTAATATTTTCGTTTTCAAAAATCTTCTTAAAGCCTATTTGTCAGCCTTCAGAAAGCTTACAAAGACTTTTTTCTTAGTACTATTCACTTTCCTTTGTAACTATTGAATCGTTCCCTTAGATTCGCCTTCTGTTTGCCGTTATCGGCAATTTCCTTCTCTCATTCTCGTTCCTCTATAGCTTGTTTACGACTCACATACACGTTGCAACAACATTTCAGGGCATTGTAGTTTTGCTTAATTTCCTAAACTGTTGAACGCTTTTAGGAATAGTTTAAAGGTTTTTGCAGGCAATCTATTCCAATCCCTTATCGTTCGATTTGTGTAACAGAATTTCGCGACATCTCTGCGGTCTTAAATTTATTTCGTGCCTATACACATATACCAAATACACATGAGTGATTCAGTACCAGGCTTGTCTAACCCACAAAGTCGTGAAGTCCCTTATTCCTATGAAGTATGCCTTGAGTGATGCTCTTTTAGTGGCATAATTTTTTAACTTTGTGAATGAATGCATCCATGAATGAATTGGCTCAAACAGACAGTGTGAGCCAATAAACTATCGATTCATTCACAATGATTATAATGCTTGATAGTTATACAACTGACAATTCAGAGCCATGCTGATGAGGAAAGGCTTTTACAGTATAGTGGATTAGGCAATTCTGGTACTGATCTACTCATATATCCACTCATATAAAAATACATTCAACATTGTACAATCAACACGTTACGTAACTCACGTGTTCTGCTACAGTCCAAAGCGCTGGTCTTCCAGAAGGTCGCCTTCAAGTCTTCGTCCGTCCGCGGGCCCGGACCAGGCACTGTGCTTCCCTTGCTTAATCCCTTGCAGCCCTCCCCGGCGGCCACCCGCAATTACGCGTGCTGATCTTCATCTGGCGGAATTAAAACGCAGGGCCCCGCGCCGCGCGCTGTAATCTATGCAAATCAGCGCCCGTTATTTCCTCACATGTAATTTTTGTGTCGCCCCTGTGTTTGCCGCATCAAAAAATGGAATCTCGAGTTACGAGACACCTGACCCAGATCGCCCCCTCCCTCCCACCGCCGCGGCGAGCAACTTAAATCCCCCGGAGATCGCGCCGCTACTTTTCACGTCCCGCGGATCCCCGTGTTTTAAGTTCCCATCGCGGGCTAAAGCCAGGTCTGATCAGGGGATTTCCGCCCACATGAAAAACTGTTTCGCGTCGGCGTCCGCGACTTGGATTTGAATTTCCTCCTCGAGTTCGAAAGTGGAGTCCGGATCGGACGCGAGCGAGGGGAGATCTCGAATCCGAGATGATGTTTGGCCGCGGGGATCGGAGGCGAATGAGATTCTTTGTAAGTCTGAGCGCTCTATGACAAGGGCCTCCAGTTGACGCCAGGCTCATCGGTTGAGAGACTTCGAGCTGGCGTCTTCGCCCACGTCCTCTCCTCCGCCGATCACGTGGACACGGATACCGCTGTGACCTCACCACACCCCGCCTTACCCCGTCGTTCCTTGCCCCGCCCTTCACCGCCCGGCTCTCCCCGCCACAGCACTCACCAACTCCATCCCGTCCCGTCTCACTGCGCCTACCCAGCCTGTACACGCCCCATTCCGCCCCCTTTCCCCCCCCCATCCTTCTATTCCCCCTAATCCAGATAGTCCCAGCCCCCCACCGTACCTGCATGCACCACCCGCTTGCCCGCCGTTACAGTCTTCCGTGATTTCTCTACAGTTTTCCAACGTTTCTTCCTTTGCGACCATAGGACATCGGTTCCGTCACACCCGCCGTGTTCACCTTTAGCACTGCCCCTCTCTTTGCCCGCTGGCACCACCGCCGCCCTCCACCCCTCCCACGCCTGGTGATTCTCCCCTGCCCCGCTCGTGCACGCCCACTCCCACCTCCCCCTCCCCCTTCGTCTGCACCGACTCCGCTCTGTCGAATTCCCGCCCGCCCTTCTCTCCTTGTGCTCACCTACGCCATCGCCCTCGCCTCGCCCTCGCCCTCGCCCTCGCCCTCGCCCTCGCCCTCGCCCTCGCCCTCGCCCTCGCCCTCGCCCTCGCCCTCGCCCTCGCCCTCGCCCTTGCCCGCACCCGCGTCCTTCCCCCGCTCTCGCCCTCGGCCTCGCCGGCCCCTCCCTTGTCTTCCCCGCCCTCGCCCTCACCCCGCCCTCGCCTTTGCACTCGCCCTCGCCTTCCCCCTCACCCACGCCCTCACCCACTCCCTCGCTCTCGCCCTCTCCATCGCCCTCGCCTTTGCCCCCACTTTCGCCCCCGCCCCACCCTCGCCCCACCCTCGCCCCAACCCCGCCCGTGGCGCCGGCGGGAGGCCTCCGGCCATGCAGGTCGCGTCGCGAACTCAATGTTCTCGTCCCCTCAGCCCCCCTTCCACTCCGTCCTTTTTGTGTCCCCACTTCCTCCCGCACTCCCTGACCTTCTACAATACCCTCTCGCAGTGCTTGGATTCATTGCCCATCTTTTTTTTCGCTACTCTCTTGCTGGGAAGAATCACCTGAACCCAATTCTCGTATTACAAAAGTTTCCAACAATTGGAAAGTTAGAGTTATTGATAAAAGTATATTTTCTGTTGAAACTTGAAGCACATGAGTAAGAAAATAACTTAATATATCATATAATTTTTGTAAATTGTATTTTTGTAAAAGTTACTTGATATATCGCTATTTTTACTTCCTTGGCTGTAGTAGATTTTTTTCCGGGAAGGAGGATAAATTAGCGTTTTATCCGGTCCAGGTGATAGATGGAACTTCAATCAATAAATGAGATTCTCCGAGTCTAATTGCTATTATAAAAGTTCTTGTAAGTTCAGAGAAAATAAAGAATGGTGTCAAGCAGACAGAAGAATTATTTGAAATTAAAATTGTCATTTGGCTTTCTAGTGACAACCTGTATCGCATGCGATTGGGAAAATTTGCACGAATCGTAGGTTTCTCGCTTGGACTTATTATGGCCGACTCAAGGGCCATCGGCAGGCCCTTTTCGCGCAGCGGTTTAGCCATCGCAACACGTGGCGGACTGCAGAACCTACCATAAGTAGTGTCCACACATATTTCAGATTCAATTTGTTCACTCAAATAATTAACTTATAATCTATGATTCGTTCATTATTTATTTTTTCCTTAAGTGTGCATGCTGAGAGGAGTCAAAACGCATGGTCAGACGGAAGAGCACGCCTCATCGTCTGAGTCTCGCCACGTAAAATAAGGCTATTCATTCATTCATTCAAAACAATGCACTGAAGAGACTGGTGGAAAGGACCATAAGTTCCACACAACATTTCTCCTCACGAATAAGATACTCGCTATTTACTTGAATTCAGAATGTGCTATTTCTTTTAGTTTTTGCACCAGAACATTGTATTTAAAATTATTTTATACTGTGAACGATACTTATATCTTACGATCTAACTAGTCATAACCGAAATCGCCTATGTGGTGATAAATAAAATCAACATTTTCCCCCTTTTCGGTCGGGCAGCTGTGTGTCCTTTGTCTGCCAGCAAGTCCTGCATGAGAAGCATTGCTCTATTTCCACCTGAGCGATTTTGTTTCATGTTTTGCTCAAATTACATTATCGGTTGGATATAAACATCACTAACGAAACAAACAGAATTTCGTTCGCCTGCAGTGATCACAGTGACATTTTTATTTTGTTCGGGAGAAAATGTAGCACCGCATCCGCGCGTGGCAGCCAGAGAATAAACCTGCGATCTGGTTGTGGGTGATTGGAGCGGCAGCTTGTGTAGTGAGGGCGCGGACTCGCAATTCGTGAAGCGTAACTCCAGCCCTCGCCAGATCCCCGCCCAGCCCCCGCCCGGCCCCCCCGCCCGCCGGCCCGCCCGGCCCGCCCGGCCCGCCGCCCCGCCCGCCCGCCGGCCCGCCCCGCCCGGCCCCGCCCGGCTCCGCCGGCCCCGCCCGGCCCCGCCCGGCCCCGCCCGGCCCCCGCCCGGCCCCGCCCGGCCCCGCCGGCCCGCCCGGTCCCCGCCCGCCCCGCCCGGCCCGCCCGGCCCCGCCCGGCCCCGCCCGGCCCCGCCCGGCCCCGCCCGGCCCCGCCCGGCCCCGCCCGGCCCCGCCCGGCCCCGCCCGGCCCCGCCCGGCCCCGCCCGGCCCCGCCCGGCCCCGCCCGGCCCCGCCCGGCCCCGCCCGGCCCCGCCCGGCCCCGCCCGGCCCCGCCCGGCCCCGCCCGGCCCCCGCCCGGCCCCGCCCTCGCTTCTACCCACGTCCATGTCCACGCTTCTCCTACCCCCGGCAGGTCCTCCCCGCTCCTAAATCGTGACGTGACCCGACTGGATCGGATTTGATTCGGTTGATTGATTACTGATTGCGGGCGTGTCAACTACTGAGATCATTAATCCCGTAAGTGTAATTTTTTTTCATCGGGAGATGGCGATGATCTTCCCCCACTGGATGGCGAGATGCGACGCCGACCTAACGTCAACTTTAGTCCGTTTAAGAAGAAATAAAAGAAGTCATCTTCGTCTACATATTAGCTTTATTAAGATAGCCGGCTTTCGACGGCTTTGCCGTCATCGTCAGTCTCGCTGCTTTCGGCAAAATTCGGTCGACTGACAATAACGGCAAAGTCCTCGAAAGCCGGCTATCTTAATAAAGCTAATATGTTGACGAAGATGACTTCTCTTATTTCTTCTTATAAGAACGTCAAAAAAACCAAATCAGAATTCCCACAATTTAGTCCGTTTGTTAGGGTACTGATCCGGCATCCGCTTAGTGTTGATCGGAGAAACCTCGGAAAACTACCGATCAGAGCTGCTGGCCGCGGGAGTTTTCCGTGGTTTCTCCGATCAACACCAGGCGACTGCCGGAATAGTACCCTACCAACCGGCCACGGACCGCGCGCGGTCTTTCCTTCCTCTTCCTTGTCCTATCCTCTCCCCCTTTCATACACACTTACACTAACATGCTTTACACTACCACATATTCCGGGCCGGGAGCCCGGTCGGGAGCTTAGAGCTTGTCGCGGCTGGGGCGGTGCCCCGCTGGTGGGAGAGTCCTGGTTAGGGGGAAACCCCACTAGCCGACGGTAGGTCGCCACCGGATCTCGCCATCCAGCGGGGGAAGATCACCGCCATCTCCCGAGAAAAAACATCCACTACACTAACGGGACTAATGACCAGAGCTGTTGACGCGCCCGGAAACACGAAAAAACCAAACCAAACCAACCCAACGAGACACGTTCGGTCTCATCGCAATCTGATCCAACCCGACATTATCTGTCCCTTAGCGACTAGATCCCGTATCCGTCCCTACTCGAACCGATCCGTCCTCGCCAAGACCCGCCCAACTTGTCCATCCGCGCATGTTCCCTCACCTCAGTTACGCCCTCGTCACCACGTTCCCACTCACATCCCCGACCATCTTCGTCCCGACCCCTTGCCAACCAACTCCTGACCCCACCCCATCTCCTCCGCCGCTGTCATTGTCGCTTTCTCCTTTCCACACCAGACGGTACGACGTGAGTCATCCCTCCTAAGGATCCCTGCTCTGAACTCTTTCTCTGTGTGATGGCCTCCACCACCATCTCCTTGTTCGTCGCTTTCTAGTCCGTATCCTCTTCCACGTGGCCGTCCCCTCTCCTGCCCCACACCCCGCATCGACGTAATGTGTGCCGTGCAGCGCACCTGCGTGTCCCGGTGACGGCAGAGAAATGAAGCGACTGGCAGCGCGCTCGCCAGCAGCGGAGCGAGCGTTGGCGGTGGGCGTGGCAACTATTGCATGAACCTTGGGATCAAAGGCAGGTTTGAAGCAATCTAAACACTGTACATTTAGTAACAGTTATTATGCATCGTATATGCAGGCGACTTCAGTAGGAAGATGATTTCGGCAGATCATACTTTCAATAATAAGAACATTAAAAAACAAGACTTTAAAAACCACGCAACTCAAATTCTACAAAGCAATGGCAGTACCCATGCTAACTTATGCATGCGAAAACTGGACAATAAATAGAACAGACAGAAGAAAAATAGAAAGCGCCGAAATGAAATTCTTACGTTCAGTAGCAGGTTACAATATCTTGGATAGACAATATAATCATGACATCAGAACCGAACTGAATATATTCAATCTGATGGACAGAATCCAATCATTTAGGAGTAACTGGCATGATCATATCCAATGCATGCCTCCAAACAGAATTCCCAAAATAATGTACACATATAATCCTAAAGGAAGAAGAAATGTTGGCCGCCCCTTAACAAGATGGAGAGACTCACTCTCTTGATGTGGAAACAGGCCTTAAGGCCTAAATCCATGAAGCAGAAGAAGAAGAAGATACTTTCAATAATGGGAGCGTTACACTTAATAATGGAGTGTTTTTAAATGTGATATTTTATGCTTTTGGCATGCGAATGTTTTAATCATCACAGAGCCTGCATTGTAAGATTATAGTCTCTAATTCGCGTTTATTTGTCTCAGAATTCTTCATAATTCCACCAAAATCTCGACACAAAGACTGTAAGTATAGTTTAGTACGGGAAGGATCAGTCGTCAGAATACCAACTCGTTTGATCCTAAACTATTTCTATTCTCATTAAATGTAATGCTTTGAAGTAGAAAATATTGTTGCATATTCTACATGGTATTAAAATAATGCTATATTCCTGGAAGATTTGACTAAATATTATTGTTACTGAAGGAAATTTTTCAAGTTTTCATATTTTCAATTCATTTCTCGATTATTGTAGTTGAATTACTTTCTTTATTCATATTATTTCTAAAATGTGGCGGTCTTTCGGAACTTCCACTGCAAAGATGACTATCTTAACTACTTCTTTACCTTCCTCGTACTCAAATAGTAGAGTGACTACAGTGGGCATCAATGCAATTCGTCTGCACTTTGATAAGCGGACCACGCAGTAGAAGAAACTCGGTTTTTGACACGCCCAAGTACCACACACTCCCTATCTAAGGACCACGGACGAAAACTGCTTTTCTTGTCTTCCTCTGCGTTTATATAAAAAAAACAACGAAGTTCTGCTTCAAGATAGAGAAGTATCGTTTTGTCTGGAGTTAATTTTCGTCTTCATGAGTTTTCCCGGGGAACGATAAGAGTGTTGAATGAGGGAGACGTGGAAAAAGAAGAGACTGGCAGAGGGAATCTTTCCGCACGGGTCTGTGGCAGCGGAAGGCAGGTGGGGGGGCAGATGGGAGAAATGGCAGTGTCATTAACAACGGTGTAAACCGGGGCGGGGTGGCGGGGGACGCTGTAAAACATTTCATAGCGCGACGCGACCGCTCTCGAAAATTAAAACACGCGCCCTCTTTATTAAGGATGTAAACATGGCAGCGCCTCCGCTGATTGGGCCACCGGGTGGGGGCGGGGTGGCAGCGAGGAGGGGGGGGCGCTGATGGGGCCGTAGAGTTCAGAAGGCCGTGACCGCAAGGGATATTTTAGAGAGGCTGTCATGCAAGTTTGTAGATGGTGTATTTTTTCTCTTTGACGGGACCTCTGTTTGCCCAAGTAATTACGAGTTCGTTGGATACTCGAGAGTTCTAGATGCGGAGGTGTTATGTTTGTTTGAAAAATATGTATATTGTCCTGGCGCAATATGGAGACTTGTGTTTTTTGTACACCTACATCGTTACTCTCATATCTGTGAGACGAGTATTGTGATGGCGTTCTCGCAAAGCAGAAGAATAATTGCGTGTATTTAAGAAAATTAAATGATATTTGAACGTTTTAACTGCATTTAAGCAGAAAGTACTATAGATTTCTATTATTTCAGGATTCACAGTTTGTGATCAAATCTTTTCTTTTTTTCTTTCTTGAAGTTTTGCGAAGATTTCAGATTTTCCCTATTTCTTTCCTTCTTCCTCTTCAACATAATTTTGTATTCTCTTTAATTTTCTTCCCTTAGGTTTCTGTAAGTTAACTTTAAAACTAGTCATTTACATGTTTGTGCCTTGAAATATATTGTAGGAAACTTTATTTCTTAATAAAAGTCACATAATGAAAATATATAAACATAATGGAATTATTTCTACAGATCGTAAAAATGTAATTGAAAACAATTAAATTTACCTTCGTGAAAAAATATTGAAATAAACAGGTAAATTTAAAATAAAGTAGTTTATAATATTAAAAATATAATTGAGTAATTTATTTTGAGATTACTTTTATACTTTATCTTTTTACTTTCTTCGTCACCGAAAACGGCCAATTTTCGACATAAAACGTCTCATTGTCAGGTCCTGGTAACGAAAAAAATTGGATAAATATTATCTCTGAATGTAGTAAATTCCTCTACCACGTTGTGTAGTCAGATTCTACGTTTTGTGGGTCCTGTTATCAAACAATAGTTTGACGGCAAAACGTCTGCCTGTGCGTCCGTCTGTCTTTTCGTTCATCTATCCGTCCAACCATCTGTCTGTGATCAACGCTAGCGCCTAATCTGTTCAGTCCATTTTCTCCAAAATTTATTTTCACCGATCGATTTAAATTAACCCAAGTGCCATTGAGTTGCAAACGGATATTTTGATATTTGGGAGTACATTTATGAACTGTCAACATTTTTAAACTTTTATGCATAATGGCTGCCAATTTTTTGTGTTAAACTTGTCCTCACACGTAGTAAAGGACGCTTAAGAGAATGTTGTAGGTCTTATTTTCGTTGAAGTTGATTTTCGAAAACTGCAAAAGTCCAATTTTATTCGGAGTCATCCTGCAACTGCGATATTGAAGATATCAGTTTTTTCCTAGTAAATCTTTTCTTTAAAGAGGTTTTAAAATGAGATCGTTTAATGTTTTTTGAAAATATGGGCAGTTTTTGCAAAAGTTTGCTTGAAATATTGAGGATTTTCATTTTTTTAAAACAATCCTTTTCTCTAAAACCACTCCATATTTTTCTTTAAATTTTCTCCTCGTAGATATTAAAATATATTAAAAATAATGCTAATTTAATGTCTCGAGAACTCTGCACTTCAGAAAATTACAACCTTTTAACATTTCAAAACTACAAAATTGAAGATGGAGATATTTTCCTTAAATAAACTTGCTTAATGCATCTCTGATGTGAATCAATAGTGGTCACTAATGAGCGTAGATGTTTTTAAAACGATCTACAATAAATAATTGTAAAAAATGTTCTAAAAAACAGCTCTTTAAAAGAAGTCGTCTATCATTTAAAAAAACGAGTTGTTTGCGTAGTTTGTGCGTGAAATGGTATAGCAAAATAAGGCGGTGAAAAGTGCCCCTCAACCAAATCGAAAATCACGATGCTAATATGAAAGAGAATACGAAGCCTTCTAGGGAAATCTATTGCAGAGATACAACGAGAAACGTGTTTTGCATGTTTAATTTTTTCTCGGTATCTGTTGCATGTATCAGACTGAAAAACATTGCAGAGACGGAGAAACATAATTCAATTTGAAAGTATTTGAAAAAAATTGAAATTCATTTTCGACATGATAACGTTGGAGTATTGTCTCAATTTCTCCCCCTAAAATGGTTCTATAACATATATTTTTTTCAGATATTTAAACAATGTGGACGATAGTGAAAAAAATTAAAACAATTTTTTCAGTTTAAAACTTTGAAATTCGCACCAAAATGGGATTTGAAAAAACTTGTTTCACCAATGTTTAAACAGTTTATATTCAAATTATTGAAAGGTCTTGCTTACCAGGATTATTTGGAACTGTATTTTCTTGCCAATTTTTTTCTTGAATGTTCTGATAATAAAGCGCATTCAAGGCATTCCGTTCATTCTGATGAGTTTACTACATTTCTTTCAAATTGGTAGAATCATCCAATTGACTGGCATTAAGACTCATGAATTCTGATAAGACAGAAGTGTACTGTAGCAAGACCCTAAATAGTTTCCCGAAATGATTTTCTTGCATTGGAATGTGAAGATTGTCCTTTCTTTAAGTAATGTTTCTTTCTAAATTAAAAGAATACTTATCAAAGTATTTTATGCACCAGAAATACTTCATAAGTTGTATTACTGACGTAATCATTTGCGTTTTCTGCCTTGAATAGTGTGTACATGTGAACATTAGAACATTGCACAAAACAATACACATTCTGGAAAATGCTGCTTTTTATTTCTTTCTCGTGTACGTACATATGCAAGCAGTAATACACATAGTGTGTAAAGTTATATAATGCTACTGTAAAACCGACGATTTCGGCAGAAAAACGCGAATTGTGAGTCTCTGATACAGAAAAAGTTGATATTACGGAAACTGAAATTTTGTATTTGCTCGCTTAAGAATCCTGTTATTAAACAATTTGTTTTTTATTAGAGTGGACATAGAAGCCTTTTAATATCAAATGTCATCATTGTGTACTTATGTAGTGACTATATTTCAAGTTCTTAAGTTGCAATCGTTTTATTACTGTAATGGGTTTATATAATATGTAGAGTCGTAGGCTTCCACGGCCGGAGTCGTTGAATACTGCAGTATAGCTCTGAAGAAGGCAAGAAGGCCGAAACGTCAGCTCCATCGACCATGACGCGGCTAATCCCGGACAGCCAAGAATTCATCTGGTTTATATAATGTTCTTGGTTCCGACCAAAAATATTGCAATTCGTCTCGTACTTACGTCAGCATTTAAATTGCCTAAAGAGAATCCGATAAAAGTTAGTGGTAGAGAAATGTAAGAAATAACGATGCGTCTCGCAGTGAATGATGAAACTATATTTTGCGTTCATCATTTTAAATCGTTCGTAGATAAAAGTTCGCGATTAGTGAAGACGTCTGCGATTCCTGAAGTTTTCTACGAAAAAATATGTGCTATTCTGTAGTACCGCTAGTTTGAGCTGTTTCACCGAACAAACTATATGCCCCTACCAATTAGCCAGTTTTTTATGCAACCTGTAGAAAAATCCGAATATCACTTGGACCCTTTATGAAAGAATAGCTACATTTCAATTTGTTAGGAAAAATCGGCTCAGCAAATGAATTGTGAATGGTTTTTTGAAGTTGACTATTGTCAAACCGTATTGCAAACTGTAATGTTTTACAGCTCGTGTAGTCAAAGAAAGTTCAGTAAATTAAATATTAATTCAACTTTAAATGTTCTTTCAGGGAATTTCGATACGTTCGTGGGCTCATTTAATTTAAGGGTAGGTGTGCTGTTGTTTTAAATAGTGAATAATTTGTAAACCGTACATTTCAATAATACATGTGATCCCAACATAATTATACTTTCTACGCTTATCGAATGTTGACATTCATTTAGGAAGAAAATGTAGTCGGCTTTATTGTATTCTTTCAGTTTTGCAGCCTTTATCGCTGTAATTGTTCTGCAACTTGGGTCACAATTGGTCCCGCGAGCATGTAACCGGCATTGAATAGACTTTTCTGGGGGAAACAGTTCCACCCAGCAAGCGAACCACGGAAATACGCCGTTAAAGCATTGTATTTATGGCTCTTATTAAATAAATACATTGTGTTCCGTTATTGCCAGCATTTGTTTCCGGAGGGAGAAAATGTTCACCAGGAGCAGCTTTAATTGCCTCGAGGTGGCGCTGTTTTAAATGTATCGAACCGCCTACCACCCCATCCCCCTCCATTTCCTCATTCTTGCTTCTTTCGCCACCTCTCTATTCACCCCACTTTCCCGTCTCACTTCATACAAAACCGGGTCTCACCCAGTGCTTTGGGACCTCCGTGACATCAAGGGTACATTTAAACGTGAGAGGTATTGAATTGAATTGAATTGAATTTGCCTTATTTTACGTGGCGAGACTCAGGCCATGAGGCCTGCTCTTCCGTCTGACCACGCAAATTTCGTTACACTCCTTTCACCAATCATGGGGGAAAGAAGGTATTACTTGGGCGACGAAACAGGCGATTTGAATTTAGCTCAGAGGCGTCATTTAGGCTTGAGGATCTTTTACATGCAGTAAATGTACTAACATGGGACAGCCGGCTTTACTTCCCCTCCGAAGGAAGGCGTACGAAGGATTTTTTCGCCCTTAAAAATCCACGGCTTCGATCGGGTTTGAACCCGCAAACTTGGGTACAGCAGTCCGATACGCTGACCGCTACACCATCGCCGCCGCGGGTAGGGTGGTAGGCGGGTAGGGTAGGAAGGTAGGGTGTAACATTTCCAAATCATTAAGAAGTTAAAGTTTTACCACGGTTTGTTAGCGACATATAAATGTAATAGAATTTATTTAGAATTATTTACAAATTTAAATATATTTGTGCTCATTAGAAAGTCCATAGTAATATTTGCCAGAATCGTCTCAAATATGGCTAATCGGTGGTAACAATCCATTAAAGATTTTAAAATTCCACGTTGCTCATGACGAACAGACCAATTTCCAACGTCTTGTCGCCAACTCGCCTACAGTGACCCCTTGTCTCCTTTTCGTTGATCTCCCTCCTTTAGGCCTCCTTTATTCCCTCCGTTTTCCTTACATCCGTTGCAAATCTTTTCACACTACTTCCGCCATTACCCTCCCAGCCTCTCACACCATGATTCTGTTGCTTCCGTCACCATTGCAGGGCCCGTTTCCCTACCTCCACCATTGTCCCCACTGCCCTCTCATGTATCGCCAGCGATAATTACCTCGCTGGTCGTAACCGCGCTCGGAAGCCATTTACCCATCGCCCATCACCACGACCACCCCCACAGCTCCCAACCCCCTCCATAACCGCTCGCGATCGCCGCTCGAACCCCCCAACCGCGCCGCCGTTTAATAGGCTACTTACAAATTTAATTACGAAAGATTCATGGTTTTTCCTCGCCGCCGCGCCGCATCAAAAACAAACCGCGTATTGCGCGCGAGGACGCGGCCGGCGTCATTATCCGCGGGCCGTGCGCGCGGCGGCCGCTAGCGGCGCTGCGAGCGCCGGCGCCATATTGTCCACCCGGCGGGCGCGCCCGTAAATCGCGAAATGGCGGCCGGGAACAGAGGACGCGCGCTGGGCGTTCCCCGTCGGCGCTGTTGTTGCGATCGCCAGCGCGGCTTTGTCTCGCTTTTGCGGCGGTGGCGGCGGTGGCGGGCCCGGAGCCAATGGCATCGCGGCAATAAATGTTTCCATTTGTCGCTGATAGCGCCCGTGAATGGCGCCGGCGCCGGCGGGCCGTGAGATTACTGATGTTCGCGACGTCCGCGTGATGCGCTGCCATGATTTTCACGAGCCGTGCGAAGACGTTAAAATACAATCCAGCGCCGATACAATTTGAGTGTTGTACGTATATCATGCGTTGTATGTTCATAGATTTGGTGCTCGTATCGCCGAAAATATATTGCCCTTCACTAAGCTCTACGATACCGCTGTGTGGCTAGATCTTGTGTTTGGGTGAATTGGTGGTTCTACATATAGCTGAAGGCATTGCAATGAAACTTTCTAGAACTTACAAAGAATCAGTACAAAAAATACTTCCAAACTTAAAAACAAACGGTAGCGGATTGGCAATGTTTTATTCCCTGCGGATTTCCATTCGCGGTCGGACTCTTTTTTTTTTTTTTTCGCTGGCACTTCAGTTTCGCTGTGGTAAACAAGGCTAAGACTCGTCACATCTCGCATATTTTCAGCTAGCCAGCGAACCTGACACGACAGAGCGGTAAAAAAACATCTTTTAGTCGTGTTCTGCACATTCATTAATATTAAATAACATTAAAATTAGATTTAAAAAAGTTTTGTTCTTAATATTTTGTACATTTTCCTAATGACAACAAGTTCTGTTCAATTTTATATATAATGTGTGTGTGCGTGTGAGTGTGCGTGTGTGCGTGCGTGCAATAAAACGTTGTACAAATTCATCAAAACAGGCACTGGTCATTTTAGTAAATTAAAAGTTTCCCATCCTTTGGGCATCATGGTGTGAAATTCTCCGTCCTTTTTCGTTTCTATGTCAGAATTACGGATGCCTTTTCCACGGCTTTTAAAGAGATATTAACAATTTGAGGAAAATCGCAAATAAAGAAGGAAAAATCCTTTACATACTGCATTATTGATGTTTTCGTGTTTCTGGGCGCGTCAACTGCTTTGTTCATTAGTCCCGTTAGTGTAGTGCGTGTTTTTTTTCTCGGGAGATGGCAGTGATCTTTCCCCGCTGGATGGCGAAATCCGGCGCCGACCTACCGTCGGCTAGTGGGGTTTCTCCCTAACCAGGACTCTTCCAACCATGTTCATTCTGGGCTCGGATGTTGATTTCAATTGTATATCTTTAAATTACGTCGTACATTGTTTTAAAATCTGAATAATTGTTGTATATTAACTTTAAAATGAGGAAAAGTCTCGATATGCCTCAGATTGCAACAATTGTAATTCGTTGGTACCCTGAGCTACATCTTTGTATTCCAAAAACATGTTGCACTTTTAAGTATATACATACTTTGTGTTGGTGTTTAAAGATTATGCGCTTCAATGTAGCCAATTAAAATTTTTCAATCACAATTTAAGATATACAAAGATTGCCAAAGACTATCTTTCGAATTCATATCTTGTCACATATTTTACCAAGGAAGCAATAAAAAATAACATTCTTTGAGATTACGAAACTAAAAGGCCGTAAATGGAATATGCATAATTTTTTCATCGATAACTGACAATCTATATTACTAATTTCCAAAGCGCCCAGTAATTGAAAGAAAACTATGGAACCTCCGGCATGTGACAGTTTGCTGCTGAATCTGGCTATTGCTGAAAATATTAGAAACTATATTGTTTCTAATTTTGGTTTTACATTTCAATTAAAAACTAAGTAATGAAATTTTCAGAAGCCAGCAATTTTAAGAATTACCGTTTGTTTAATATTCATTTAAAATCCAGTATTTAAACATTCGTATTTTTCACGTGATAATCACAGTGTGTAAAAGGACAAACAACAACAAAACATAATAGACTGTCATGTCTCAGAGGCTTTCTTAACATTCCAAGATTAATTAAAAAACAAATAACAGCAACAATTAATTACTGTGTGTGCGATTATTCGATTTTCACTCCTTTGTATCTGTTTATTTTTCCGACTGTTTAATTAACGAACCGACCTTCGAGATGAAGGGTTGAACGAAATATTCGTCGCTATACGTTGATCTGACAGTATCGATACGTACCTGCCCACTTGAAAGCCGTTTACACTAGCGGTCGGGGTTAGTTAGTGGCAGCAAATGTGGTGGCGGTGTGAGTGGAATTGGCGGGGCGGAGGCGGCTCGCTGCAAGGGGGGGGGGCGGGGGGCGGCGGGGCCGGGAGGCGGGGGTGGCGGTGTGGCGGGTGTGGCGGGGGGGGGGGGGGGTGTAACGTCCACGTTATCTTGCCTTATTAACTGGCCGTTACAACTTGTATATCCATACAACATCCTTTTTTTATGTTGTATCTTTATCATGTTGTTTATTATATTCTTTGAAGTTCTTCACTTTCATATATCATATGAGATAGATTCTTTCTTTTAAAATAACAATTTATTTCACCTTTCAGAGGTTACATACAATTCATTCAATTTCAACTTTTGATCAACATCGTTTCGTCTTTCAATCTCCAACCTTTTTTATATATCATATCAATACTCTCTGTTACTATCGTAACCTTTAACAATGTTTCCAATATTTATTTACATCTCATGTTAACTTTGGCAAATCCCAACGAAGTTGAAACGTTACAAACACCTCCTCTTTCAAGAATTTTGGTCACCTTGGTGCAAAATTTATAAATCTTATAATCAAAGTCTAAAATTAATATACAATTAACTTTTATTTTATGACAACTAGATTAGTCCGGAAATGAATTTGCGGAACCTTTACTTAAACAATCAGCATTTCATGTGCCTTTCCATGTCTATGCTGAATCTGAACGTTATATGCTTGAAATATCAAACTCCATCTTAAAATTTTACAATTTGCATTTGTTTTTTCTTTTATATATTTGAGAGTTAACTCTTTCTCCAATTTATGACACAGAAGACTATCTTTATCTGCAACTAGCTTCTGAAAAGATTCCAATTCAGTATTATAAACTTTATTGACAGAATTTAATTTCCCCTGCAAGGAATTAATGTTTTTCTGCAATTCAGAATTATCATCGCGTATCCTTTGAACAGTACCAGTGAGCCGAAACTACTGCCACTTTTGACGAAAGTTCTTCATCTTTCAAAATTATTTCTTCTTTAAAGGTCACTTTACTCTCAGTATCTAGAAGTTTCGCATCTTTCTCTCAATTTCTTTCCTGAAAGACTCACGTTCTAATTGAATTGATTTCTGAAGATTTTCCAATTCATTTTGCAAATACAATATCTTGCATTCATTATCAAAGTTATCTTTTTGAAACGTATTGATTGTTTCAGATAATTTGTTGATTTCTCCTATTTTCTCATCAAGATTCTGGTTCTTGACAGCAATTTCGTCCCTTAATTCAAGAATTTCTTTATTATCCTCACGATTATCATTTCCTTTTAGCTAACATACTATCTTTCTCAACAAGTAATGTTTTCTTGTTCTCTATTTCTTCCTCCAAAACCGATACTCTTTCCTTCAATTCAATAATCTGTTCTTCTCCAGATTTGACTTCATCCTTCAAAGATAAACATTCCAAATCAATTGAAGTCTTGCAAACAGATGGTTCAGAATCCTTTTCTTTCACAGCTCTATCTTCGTGAAATTTGGTGAAATGTTTATTCTTGTCATCTATATCATACTTTTGATTTTCTGTTTCCATGGATTCTCCATTCTCTTCAGACTCTTCGTTCGTTTCTATTTCATATTATTTTTCGTTTCCAAATTGGCCACAGATTTCTACTTCCTACAGGCAAACATATAGGATTTTCTGTTAAGGAGTACATCCAGACTCTTTCTCAATATAATGTTCTTGTCTAACATTTTTTCTACCTATTAAATCTATAGAAGCACGGAATCACAAAAATTTTCAATTTTTTCCATTTATATAATCTTCGAACGTATAAGGTGCTAATAAATCTTTACTGGAAGTTTTTAAACAATTAACGTGCTCAGATCCTATATTCTTTTCAACCATTTCTTTATATTTTGGGCAAAATGGTTTTATATGTCCTATACCGTTACAAAAATAACAATGTACTTCTTTCCTTTCTTCAATCCTTCCTCAATTTCCTGTTTTGTATCAACTTTTTATTACTTTCCTTTTGAATTTTGGATTTCTCATAGAATTTGGTAGTATCAGCTGATTTATAAATCTTATTTTTTGTTCTAGTAAATATTGATCACAAGTTTTCAATTTAAAATTTTTCTGGTAATGTCATAATTTTCTAATTCTTCAACTATGTCCGAGGTTTTGTATATTTAGTCCATTTGCTAACTAGATGCTCTTAACTACAAACGGAACGCATCGTTTTATTTGTTCCGTTATTAGTAATTCCTTTATTTCCTCAAATGAGTATACATTTACGCCTTCTAACCAACCATTAAGACTTATTTTTAGCTCATAGCAATATCTTTCCACGTTTTATCTGGTGTTTTCTGATCGAAAAGAATCTCTGTCGTAATTTTTCTGCGGTTACTTTGTACTTACTCAATAATATTTTCACTATTTCATCATAATCTTTACTTCCCTACCATTTCTCTCGTTATATATTCAGCATCATGTCCTGGCAAATGTGTCATTAACAAAGGTCCCCATTGGTCTTTAGAAATGTCATCAGCAGAAGCAAAATTTTCAAATTGTTGAAGGTATAAAGAAATATCATTTTCATTTGATTGAAAATGTTTCATGCACTTGTGAGTTTCAAGGAATTTTACTTTGTAATCCCTGAGTTATTTGACCTTCATTATTTATATTAATTGTTTCAAGTATTTCTCGACATCACCTTACATTTTCCAACTCAATTTTGCCAGTTCAATTTCGTGTTTCTCCTTTGTAATCTATCCTCCTTTCTCGTTCCTCCTTTCAATTTCTGTGTTTCTCCTTTGTAATCTATCCTCCTTTCGTTCCTCCTTTGTAATCTTTCCTCTTCTTCCACCCTTATTGTTTGTAAAATCTCTTTTACTATAGTTTCATCATAATCCTCTGTTTCCGATACTTTTTTTATAATATTCTTACCAGTTTCTTTCTCCGAAACCTCGCAGTTCAATTCCTAGCTAAATTGATTAATTGACTTTTCTTACATTTGTTTAAAAAAGCCATTATCTTTGTTTGACCAGTTCGACAAGGAAACACACTTAAATTAATCTATCTGAATACCCGTTTCACACACATCAGCTGTCACTCACGTTTCAATCTGACAGTTTCTAGGCTTCTTCAAAATCTTCAGATATGGTTAAAACATTCCACAGTTCTCCTTCGTATAATGTTTCACTCCACGCAGAACCACCACTGCAATTAATACGTCTTGATTACCAACCACAGCAACCAACACTGATTCTTTGAACACTCTTTCCCGCGAACTACAAATCCAGGCACACCTCGTTGTTCCACCGGTTGTTGCAACCATTTCTTCTAACAATTTCTACGTCGTACCACGCTGCCACCAATTTTGTAACGTCCACGTTATCTTGCCTTATTAACTGGCCGTTACAACTTGTATATCCATACAACATCCTTTTTTTATGTTGTATCTTTATCATGTTGTTTATTATATTCTTTGAAGTTCTTCACTTTCATATATCATATGAGATAGATTCTTTCTTTTTAAAATAACAATTTATTTCACCTTTCAGAGGTTACATACAATTCATTCAATTTCAACTTTTGATCAACATCGTTTTCGTCTTTCAATCTCTCAACCTTTTTTATATATCATATCAATACTCTCGTTACTATCGTAACCTTTAACAATGTTTCCAATATTTATTTACATCTCTATGTTAACTTTGGCAAATCCGCCAACGAAGTTGAAACGTTACACGGGGCGGGGGGCGGCGGGGCGGCAGGGGCGCGGGCGGCGGGGGCGGGGGCGGGGGCGGCGGGCGGCGGGGCGGCGGCGGCGGCGGGGCGGCGGGGCGGCGGGCGTGGCGGGGCGGCGGGGTGGCGGGGCGGGGCGGCGTGGGCGGTGGGGCGGCGGGGCGGCGGGGCGGCGGGGCGGCGGGGGCGGCGGGGCGGGGGGCGGCGGGGCGGCGGGGCGGCGTGGGTGGCGGGGTGGCGGGGCGGCGGGGCGGCGGGGCGGCGGGCGGCGTGGGTGGCGGGGTGGCAGGGGCGGCGTGGGCGGTGGGGGCGGCTGGGCGATCTGCGCCCGGGGCGAGCGGCGTGCCTGCGCGCGCGGCGCCCGGGGCGGCTGCGGATGCCCGGCATATCGCCCCGGGGGCGGATCGCCCGCATTCCGCGTGGCCGCCCCGCCCCGCCCCGCCCGCCGCCGCTCGGGGTGGAAAGTGGCGAGTACGAGGTGCCCGCAGCCCGCGGCTAATTAGGCCCCTCTCCCCGGACCTCCCATCCCCGCCACGCCCAGTCCCTGGTGGTGGGTCTGCGACCAATCAGCGCAAGGCCTCGGCACAACAAACTTGGAATCTCGCATTGACTTTGGGTGCGTAGTTTTTGCTTTGAGTAATTTCGTTTTGTCAGGACCACAGTCGTGAATTCGTCAAAACACATCGACCACGTCATGGTTATGTTATAACTAAACAACAAATATGTATAATTCCAGAATCAGGTTGTTAATGTTCACGTTATCCGTAATTAAAAATTAAGTTCGACGGAGAAACAACATGGAGGTGTACTTCGGACTAAAGACGGACGAAGTTGACATTAGCCATAAAGACAAGATTCTGGTATGTGAGGAGCCGCAGGATGACATTGAGCAAAAATGTTATAACCTGGTGTCAGACTGCTGGCGGGGAATTACGAAGGTTAATGGCAGACAAGGTGTGTCGTTTCCATATTTATCAATTAATGTACTGCTTCTCATTTAGAAGTGTGCGACTAGGTGGGGATCTTCAACTTTGCTTACATAAAGAAATGATGAGTCTGGCCAACGCATACTTTACAAAGCACTTTTATGCCAAAATACTTCTTGCAAACCTTCGCCCTGATCCCCACAAACGCCCTGACTGATATGAACAGTAACCGAATGAATTCCAAAATGATTTCAACATTGTCATTCATACAGCCTTAACCGCCCTTGACTAAGTAACCGGCTAGTTCTAACATTACCAATATTTCGTACATTGTAGTAACATGTACTCCTTATTCCAGATCTCAAAGTCAAATTTCATTTAATTTATACTTTCTGAACAGAATATTTTTATTACAATATCCTCTGCTGAAACGTCTACAGTAGTACTGACTCTTTGAAGCATATCTTGAACTATTTTGTCGAATATTTTCTTTGTTAATAACAAAACCAAGGCCCTCTTGGGGCTTGCATCTTTGCACTTTCCCCTCTCTCCCTTTTTGAGCGCCACTCTTTGCGGTGCCCTCTTTACGCTGTTCTCTTTACCCTGGGCTCTTTGCCCTTGTCTCTTTGCCCTTGTCTCTTTGCCCTGGCCTCTTTGCTCTGGCCTCTTTGCCCTAGCCTCTTTGACCTTGTCTCTTTGCCCTTGTATCTTTGCTCTGGCCACTTTGCCTTGGCCTCTTTGCCCCGATTTGCCTTTGTTGCCCGCGCTGCTCTCTTTGCCCTTCTGCGTTTGCGCTTCTCTCTTTGCTCTGCTTCCTCTTTGCGCCACGTTCTTCGCCCTTTGCCGCTTCCCCCCCGGCCCCCCGCCCCCTGGCCGCCCCCGGCCGCCCTGGCCGCCCTGCGCCCCCTGGCCGCCCCTGACCGCCCCTGACCGCCCCTGACCGCCCCTGGCCGCCCCTGGCCACCCCTGACCGCCCCCTGACCGCCCCTGACCGCCCCTGACTGCCCCTGGCCGCCCCTGGCCGCCCCTGGCCGCCCCCTGGCCGCCCCCTGGCCGCCCCCTGGCCGCCCCCTGGCCGCCCCTGGCCGCCCCTGGCCGCCACCTGGCCGCCCCGTAGCCGCCCCCTGGCCACTCCCTGGCCACTCCTGGCCGTCCCCTGGCCGCCCCCTGGCCGCCCCCTAGCCGCCCCCTGGCCACTCCCTGGCCGCCCCCTAGCGCTGTAACGTTTCAACTTCGTTGGCGGATTTGCCAAAGTTAACATGAGATGTAAATAAATATTGGAAACATTGTTAAGGTTACGATAGTAACAGAGTATTGATATGATATAAAAAGGTTGGAGATTGAAAGACGAAAACGATGTTGATAAAAGTTGAAATTAGGAATTGTATGAATTGTATGTAACCTCTGAAAGGTGAAATAAATTGTTATTTTAAAAGAAGAATCTATCTCATATGATATCTGAAAGTGAAGAACGTCAAAGAATATAATAAACAACATTATAAAGATACAACATAAAAAAAGGATGTTGTATGGATATATAAAGTTGTAACGGCCAGTTATAAAGGCAAGGTAACGTGGACGTTACAAAATTGGTGGCAGCGGTGGTACGACGTGGAAATTGTTAGAAGAAGTGGTGGGACGACGTGGAAATTGTTAGAAGAAGTGGTGGAACAACGTGGTGTACCTGGATTTGTAGTTCACGGGAAAGGGTGTTCAAAGAATCAGAGTCATCAGTCTGAACTGTGAGTGGTTGCTGTGGTTGGTAATCAAGACGTATTAATTGTGTGGAGTGAATATTTATACGAAGGAGAACTGTGGAATGTTTTAACCATGTCTGGAGATTTTGAAGGAGCCTAGAAACTGTCAGATTGAAACGAGTGACAGCTGATGTGTGAAACGGGTATTCAGATAGATTAATTTAAGTGTTTCCTTTGTCGAACTGGTCAAACAAAGATAATGGCTTTTTTAAGTAAATGTAAGAAAAGTCAATTAATCAGTTTAGCTAGAGAATTGAACTGCGAGGTTTCGGAGAAAGAAACTGTTAAGAATATTATAAAAAAAATATCGGAAACAGAGGATTATGATGAAACTATAGTAAAAGAGATTTTAGAAAGTAAGGTTGGAAGAAGAGATAGAAAAGAGGAACAAGAAAGGGAGGATAGGATACAAAGGAGAAACACGAAATTGAACTGGCAAAAATTGAGTTGGAAAAATGTAAGGTGATGTCGAGAAATACTTCGAAACAAACAATATAAATAATGAAGGTCAATTAACTCAGGGATTACAAAGTAAAATTCATTGAAACTCACATAGTGCATGAAACATTTTCAATCAAATGAAATGATATTTCTATACCTTCAACAATTTGAAAATTTTGCTTCTGCTGATGACATTTCTAAAGACCAATGGGGACCTTTGTTAATGACACATTTGCCAGGACATGATGCGGAATATATAACGAGAGAAATGGTAGGGGAAGTAAAAGATTATGATGAAATAGTGAAAATATTATTGAGTAAATACAAAGTAACCGCAGAAAAATTACGACAGAGATTCCTTTCGATCAGAAAAACACCAGATAAAACGTGGAAAGATATTGCTTATGAGCTAAAAATAAGTCTTAATGGTTGGTTAGAAGGCGTAAATGTATACTCATTTGAGGAAATAAAGGAATTACTAATAACGGAACAAATAAAACGATGCGTTCCATTTGTAGTTAAAGAGCATCTAGTTAGCAAATGGACTAAATATACAAAACCTCGTGACATAGTTGAAGAATTAGAAAATTATGACATTACCAGAGAAAATTTTAAATTGAAACTTGTGATCAATATTTACTAGAACAAAAAATAAGATTTATAAATCAGCTGATACTACCAAATTCTATGAGAAATCAAAATTCAAAAGGAAAGTAATAAAAAAGTTGATACAAAACAGGAAATTGAGGAAGGATTCGAAGAAAGGAAAGAAGTACATTGTTATTTTTGTAACGGTATAGGACATATAAAACCATTTTGCCCAAAATATAAAAAATTGGTTGAAAAGAATATAGGATCTGAGCACGTTAATTGTTTAAAAACTTCCAGTAAAGATTTATTAGCACCTTATACGTTCGAAGCTTATATAAATGGAAAAAAATTGAAAATTTTGCGTGATTCTGGTGCTTCTATAGATTTAATAGGAAGAAAAACGAAGCTTATATAGCAGAAGTAGAAATCTGTGGCCAATTTGGAAAGGTTTATGGAAAAGCGGTAGTAGTTTCAGATAAGTTAGACAGAGATGAGTATATATTAGGAAATAAAACTGCAAAATTGATAAAAGAATTGGATAGAAATCTTAGAGATGAAATTAACATATTAAACGTTAATGAAGGAGAGGAATGTCAAAATAATGATGAAATAGAAACGAACGAAGAGTCTGAAGAGAATGGAGAATCCATGGAAACAGAAAATCAAAAAAGATAGAGCTGTGAAAGAAAAGGATTCTGAACCATCTGTTTGCAAGACTTCAATTGATTTGGAATGTTTATCTTTGAAGGATGAAGTCAAATCTGGAGAAGAACAGATTATTGAATTGAAGGAAAGAGTATCGGTTTTGGAGGAAGAAATAGAGAACAAGAAAACATTACTTGTTGAGAAAGATAATACGTTTCAAAAAGATAACTTTGATAATGAATGCAAGATATTGTATTTGCAAAATGAATTGGAAAATCTTCAGAAATCAATTCAATTAGAACGTGAGTCTTTCAGGAAAGAAATTGAGGAGAAAGATGCGAAACTTCTAGATACTGAGAGTAAAGTGACCTTTTTAAAAGAAGAAATAATTTTGAAAGATGAAGAACTTTCGTCAAAAGTGGCAGTAGTTTCCGGGCTCACTGGTACTGTTCAAAGGATACGTGATGATAATTTGAATTGCAGAAAACATTAATTCCTTGCAGGGAAATTAAATTCTGTCAATAAAGTTTATAATACTGAATTGGAATCTTTCAGAAGCTAGTTGCAGATAAAGATAGTCTTCTGTGTCATAAATTGGAGAAAGAGTTAACTCTCAAATATATAAAAGAAAAAACAAATGCAAATTGTAAAATTTTAAGATGGAGTTTGATATTTCAAGCATATAACGTTCAGATTCAGCATAGACATGGAAAGGCACATGGAAATGCCGATTGTTTAGTAAAGGTTCCGCAAATTCATTTCGGACTAATCTAGTTGTCATAAAATAAAAGTTATTGTATATTAATTTTTGACTTTGATTATAAGATTTATAAATTTTGGCACCAAGGTGACCAAAATTCTTGAAAGAGGGAGGTGTTTGTAACGTTTCAACTTCGTTGCTGGATTTGCCAAAGTTAACATGAGATGTAAATAAATATTGGAAACATTGTTAAAGGTTACGATAGTAACAGAGAGTATTGATATGATATAAAAAAGGTTGAGAGATTGAAAGACGAAAACGATGTTGATAAAAAGTTGAAATTAGGAATTGTATGAATTGTATGTAACCTCTGAAAGGTGAAATAAATTGTTATTTTAAAAGAAAGAATCTATCTCATATGATATCTGAAAGTGAAGAACGTCAAAGAATATAATAAACAAATGGTCCTATTGATATTACACCGCCCCTGGCCACTCCTGGCTGCTCCTGGCCGCCTCTAGCCGTCCCCTGGCACTCCCTGGCCGCCCCCTGGCCCTCCTGGCCGCCCCTAGCCGCCCTGGCCACTCCTGGCCGCCCCCTAGCCGCCCCTGGCCACTCCTGGCCGCCCCCTGGCCGCCTCCTGGCCGCCCTAGCCGTCCCCTGGCCACTCCCTGGCCGCCCCCTGGCCACTCCCTGGCCGCCCCTGGCCGCCCCTGGCCGCCCCCTGGCCGCCCCTGGCCGCCCCCTGGCTGCTCCCTGGCCGCCCCCTGGCCGCCCCGTGGCCGCCCCCTGGCCACTCCCTGGCCGCCCCCTGGCGCTGGCGGCGGCGCGTGGCCTCTCGCATCCCTCAGCGCCTCGTAACAACTCGTTACGCAAGATGGCGCAGTAACCGGCGCGGAATGGGCTCTCTGCCGCCCCCCACGCCGTTCAACCTGCAATTCCGGCCAATTGCTGATCGTGAAGCGAATCCGCTCGCGTTTATGGCGAGTGTGTCCATTTTGATTGTTGTATATGCAGCGCGGTTTTGAAACTATTGAAGACATTCTTAAAAATAAACGTTCATATTTTTATGGCCTAATGAATATTAACAATATAGGGGGAAAAGGTTTTTAGAAAAATCAGCAAGAATAAGTAAAAATGCATGTCGGATTTTTTGGGAAATGAACGTAAGAAATTAAAAGGTTTATTTCTTCTATTACATATAAATCGCTATAAATTTTTCTATGTCAGTTTTAGTGAGACTTGGATAATAGATCAACTAGAGACGAATAGTGAATGAGAATTTATGCGATTGACGGAACAGAATGTCATATTTCAGTGAAAGACATTTGATTTCGTCATTTATTTCATTTTATATGATAGGAAGAACGCATTGTTTACAATCGTGTAATCCGAGATGAACAGCGATTTAACAACGATTCGAAAAACAACCTGAGTTGTTTTAGCCGTATCCTCTCAATAAGCATCACCGCCCAAATCCCTTTCTGTCGCCTTTTCCTCCAGTCGTATTATTTCGATGTCAGATCCATTGAAAAGTTACCTGTCACTTAGCAGCGAGGGCGCAGTAAAGTGGTTATATTTCCAATAAAACTTGCGAGGGCTTTCTTCCGATGTCAGTTTCTTCTCAATTGCCTCGCGTCGGGGCCATCAGAAGTTGGCGCCTTCGCCAGCCGAGGCGGCGCTTTCTGCTCAAGGAAAAAACTGGCACGGATGGGCGGGGGCGGGGAGGGGGAGGGGGTAGGAGGAGAGCGCAGGAGAATCAGATTCGCAAGAAAACGACGGCAGCGCCATCGTGCGTCACCTGACGCAAACACCTTTTCTGATGGGCGTTCCGAGTAAAAAGCGCCGTCTCGGTGATTCGCCGCTTTCACTGTCATTTTTACGACGTGTTTTCCGCCCACCTTCCTGCTCGATGGAAAATATTAGGGCGATGCGATTTGAGGAATGGCGCGCGTAACCCTGTACTCCGCTATATCGCTGGGTCGTACAGTTCGGAAAGCGCAACTGACATGGCAAGGACAAGAAATATTACGTGCCATAAAAGCAGTAGCTTCTCTTCGTTTTATGTTTTGCCTTTTACTTCTTTAAAAAATAAATTTCTGAGATTCCAGATGTAACACTTATTGAACCAGAGAAACAGTTTTTGAGTTAATGAATGCAAGGAATTAGGTTTATTGACTTAATGAATCAAACGAACACAATATTCACTGTGCGAACAAATTATTTGTACCTGCTCTTTTGATATTAGTGATTGGATGAAACTTCAGAAATAAGGACTAATTTTCACATATTCTTTACAATATTTTCTAGTATATTTAAAAATAGAACTTTTATTACATATTTAGATCTATCTTTTAATAAAATATTGCATCGATGTCTTATATACGTATGTTCATCTGAAGAATAATGTCAATATAATTTGTACTCTTATTGTACGAATTAAAGTGTACATTGCAAGAAAATAATAATTACTTTGTTAAACATAAAAAATGATTATTAGACAAAACATAAGAATTATTGTAAACTATTCGCACATTATATTTTTATTTCCTAAATATCCTTACATCATTGAATGTAGTAGTATAATTAATCGTGACTTGACTCTAACTCATAAATAAACTCATTCTACAAGGGTTTTATTTACTTCTTGGAGATCCGCCTGTGCAGTCCGATGGCAGTCATGCATGAAATGTTCGTGGAGAAGGCTCAGGGAGAGCCTTAATGACAGGTTGTGTGGGGCTGTCTTCCCGCCCACATGTCGCTGTGTCGCCCGGTGCATACCGCCCTCGCCGCCGCTGCACTCAGCGCCGCGCCGCCAGCTGGCCTCTCCGGATGGCGGTTTCGCCGCGGACGCGCGCCTGATCAAAGCGGTCGCGCCCGCCCCCGCCCCCTCGGCCGCGCGCGCCGCAAGTGGGCGGTCTTGTTGCGAATAATAAAACCCACTCTGCTCGTTAGTTGTCAACTGCTGGGCAACTGTCGCCCTAATGGCAGCTGTCGGTTTACAAGCTTCCGCCCGCACCCCATTAATCGCGCATGGCGCCACCCCAAGACTCGGGCGAGTGCAGGAAGGGAGGGAGATGGAGATTGGAGGAAGGATAGGAGCGGCATCGGGGCAGTGCCTGAGCAGAGAGAGGTGCAGAGTGTGATGAAGAATATACGAGGACATAGCGAGGCTCCTTGAGACGGTGAAGTTACGTCTGGCCGGAGTTCTATTGGAGCAGTCGACGTAGACTTGCGATGAAGACGAATAAGGTGGGGACGCGGGAAGCGAAGAAGAGCAGGTCTGTGAGAGGGAAAGGGAACGTAGTTGGAAGGAGTGGCAGGAGCGCTGGTGAGGACTGAAAGGTGAAGTAAGACGATGGGAAGCGGTGGAGAGAGCAGGCTGAACGGCAGAAACACACACGAGTATTCAGAACAGAGCTAGACTGTGCAAGAGGGGAGGACAGGTGGGAGGTGTAAGAGCGAGCGTGTGCAAGAGGACGGACTCAAGTTGGGGGAGGAAAAGGAGACACAGTGAATGAAGAGCGGAGGACAAGTGGAAACCAGGTGCTAGGAGGCGGAAGGGTAGGCAGGAAGGCAGAGGCTCAGAGATGAGTAAGTTCAACAGGACTTGGAAGCGCTAGAGACCAGGAGCAAGTGTTGAGAATGAGTAAGGCGGTACAAGGGAGCGTGGGAGCGTGGCGAGATCTTATTAGGACGCGATTAAGAGAACGTTGTAGAGACAGAGAGAATGATGAGGTGAGAAGTGGGAGTGTGGGTGGTGGGGCGAGAGGGGAAGGACAAAAGAGTTGCAGGACTGTCTGGAACGAAAGGGTCCGGTGGTGAGAGCATCGGCGGGGGTGCAGATCGGGACTTGTCGGATGTGATGTACAGGTGAGCGGCAGAGACACAAACAGCGAGTATATCCACGATGGCCAGGGGTGCGAGAGTAGAGGGAAAAGTGGATGCATTGTGGGAATTCTGATTTGGTATTGTTGACGTTCTTATAAGAAGAAATAAAAGAGGTCATCTTCGTCAACATATTAGCTTTATTAAGATAGCCGGCTTTCGACGGCTTTGCCGTCATCGTCAGTCTCGCTGCTGTCGGGCACAGTCGTCCGACTTTGTCGCAGCAGCAAGACTGACGATGACACAAAGCCGTCGAAAGCCGGCATCTTAATAAAGCTAATATGTTGACGAAGATGACCTCTTTTATTTCTTCTTAAAGTGGATGCAGCTGTGAAGGGCGAAGAGAGGGCGACGGAGACTTCGATTTCACGAAAGGCGATTACGAGAAGGGGGTGAAGCAAGGTGAATGCGGAGGTGACAAGTGTGGGTGGGTGGGGGAAGGGAGAGTGAGAGGAAACAAAGGACGGTTTTGCAGTCTGTGATAGACGAGGAACGGCGGGAGAGCGTCTACGGGGCGCAGATGGAAACTCTTAAGACATGGAATGTGATGGGGCGGAGAGAGGGCAGATACAATGCGAGGGAGATCGCGAGGGAGCTGGGCGGTGGCGGGTGCTTAGGAGAGTAGTTTGTGATTACGAGAACGTTGCAGAGGCATGGACGATGGGGAGGCGACAAGTGGGAATATGGCGGCGGGGCAAGAGGAGAGAAAATGACGAAGGCGTTGCACGGCTGTGAGGGACGAAAGGGCATCGGCAGATGGGGACAGGTGAGCGGCAGAGACACAATCAGCGAGTAAATGCATCAGCGCAGGGAGAGTGCAAGTGTCGAGACGGTGAGGGGGCGCAGGAGAGTATGAGGTGATTAGGAGAAAGTTGTAAAGGGAAAGGACAAAGGGTTGCACGGCTGTGAGGAATGAAAGGGAATAGCTGTGGTGGGAATGAAAGGAAATCAGTGGGGGAGGGCGGTTGGGGAGTTCTGTGTTAGAGATGTGATGGGCCGGGTGGGCGCAGAAAAACACGCTGCGTGCAGCAGGGCCAGGGAGGTAGGATATTAGAAGATTGAGGAGGCGACTTACCGAGCACGGTATCTCAGTGTATCAACGGATGTCACCGGAGTGCCCCTGACTGGGAAGTTCTAGGATCGAGTCATGACGGCGGCAGGATTTTTGACACTAGCTTTTCAGGTAGGTCGAATTCAGTCGCTGTCAGGGGGGAATTCAAGCGCCGGGTCCTCTGTTTGGTGGTTTCTCCCATCAACATTAGGCTAATGCCAGAGCAGTACCTAACAAATGGGCACGAACAGCGCTCTATATTTCCTTCCTCTCCCCTTACACACACACACTTACACTAACAAGCACTACACTACCACAAGACCGGTCAGGAGCTTAGAGCTTGTCCCGACTGGGGCGTTGCCCCGCTGGTGGGTGAGTCCTGGTTATGGGGAAACCTCTCTAGCTGACAGTAGGTCGGCGCCGAATCCGCCATCCAGCGAAGCGGGGAGATCACCGCCATCTCGCGATGAATAAACATACACTACACTTACGGGAATAATGACTGCCTCTATTGACGCGCCCGGAATCACTAACCAACCAACCGAGGAGGCGACTAGTGGGAGTGGAAGTGGGCGAAGGGCGAAGGTGTGCCACGACCGCGAGGGACGAAAGGGAACGTCGGTGAGAGAGAGCATCGTCAGCGGCTCGGGACTCGTAGGGCCGGGGATGTGAGCGGCAGACACACAAACAGCGCGCGCTCGCACCGGGGCCAGCGGGGGCGTGGTGCGGGAGGGGCGGGGCGCCTCTGATGCACCCGGAGGGCGGTGGGCGGAGCAGAGCAGCGCGTCCTCTCACCGTAATAACAGGGGCAGAAAATGGGGCGGATATTGCCTGTGTGCCCCTGCGTCGCCCTGCAATCAGCGCGTCCCCGGAGAGTGGACGGCGACTAATGCCCCGTGCGAGGCGGGCGGCCGGCCGTCCCCTGATTTATGGATCGGTTTCTTGTTACTCTGCTTGCGCAACGCACTCGAGAACTGCGCCGCTTTCTCCGTTCGCAACCGCTCCTCCTCCCCTCGTCATATCTATCACCGTTCCGCATTTCTCGATTTCACGTAATACACGTAGAATAATGGAGGAGACGTTTTTATTGCGATGCTTTAATCTTTTAGGTCTCGTTCACGAAATACATCAGTGTAGATAACGCACGAATCTAATAACTCACGGTCAGGGGTATCCAGCTGTGTCATTATGTAGTAGAATTGTTTCGAATCAACTCAATGATTTCCCGCAGATTGAAAAGTAATAGCCGGTACATTAATTGTACTGCATAATGAGCGACACAAATCATTTGTGAGGATTTTGATGTGATTACACGTGGATATAGCGTGTTGGAAGATTCCTGAATCCATGTCGTAAATGTCTGTCTGTTGTGTGTTTAAACATGGTACTATTTCTAAAATGACCGTTAAGAGATGTAATGTCAAGCTAAGCAATAATAATAGCTAGAAATAACTTACTATCACCAAGTCGACAAATCATCATACTACATACGCTGTATCGTCTATTTTCTCCTAAAATTGATGGTGGCACATAACATACTTTTCGGTAGTATTTTCGTTGATATTTAATCTTATCACTTTTAACTGTGAAGAGTCACACACTATGTGAGTATATTTATTTTTATAATAAGCAATTCTAAGAACTCTACCAAATCTTGCCACGGTCCTATTACTCAGCATGTCCAAACATGTTATGCAGATATGTTTTCTGAAGCAACTAGATTGGTGGAAACAGAGTTCGATGTGTTGGTTCCTACAATTGGCCAGTTCTTGTGTTCTCAGCAGAATCACTAGATTAGACTTAAGATTCATTCTCTCAGGTTACATACAGCTGCCGAGCACATATAGATGAAGACCATGTGATATCGGTGTGCTCTGGCATCCTAATCAAACATCTCATTGCATTCATAGATCTAGTGTTTGTGTTTTCTATTCCATTTTCCAGAGATGACCTTGAACAAGTTTAGATGTATAGAAGTATACTGTTAACGTAATACACCACTTTCAGTGTGTAGAACTGTAAATGCTTATGCATTGTGTTTGTAATGTGGATCAATGAAGATATTGTAAATTTGTAGTTATGTATGCTTTAATCAATTACACTTGATGATATTAAAGAATTTTGTCTTCTGAAACACCTTCTAGAGTATGGTTTCAACATTCAGTTATTTGAGAGCAGGTTCTGATAGTTAAATAAGTTTGCAGGATGACGTAGAAACAATTTTCTATAAGTTCAGCAGCCCAAATTTTGCAGAGTTCCTGAATAGTTACAAGTGTAACCTGTTAAGTCCTTCTAATTCATTGCTCGTGCTGCAGATGTTACACTTGCGACTGACGAAATAATAAAATCTTCAGTGGTTTGCAACTAATTGTTGTATCTGTATTATATTCAATTTACTATATGCACAGATATATAAAAATGTATGAGCAGTGTTATGAAATGGCTCTTAATGGTTGTGTTCGGCAGGTCCAATTTTTTTGTCGAGGACGAAGCGGCGTGGCATTGCTCCACAGTGTCTGTCATCATGCCGTCACGTGCTGCCAGGTTAGTGGGACTGAGTTCCAGTCGTCTTGGCCCCCATGCCTTCGTCCGCCGTAGGCTACTTGACAGAGACGTGAGCGCCGTAAACCGGGCATTAGGGCGCGGCTAATCGCGACTTGTTGTGGCGAAATGGTCACCACGCGCCCGCGCGGTGCCCAGGCGTTGCCGCCTCCACGTGCACCTCCGCCACCCCTCTGCAGTGGTCGGACATCCAGCGGCCATTAACGTCATTGGGATGTACACGGTCCTAAATTCAAGGTCTAATTCGTGAAAGAACTAGCAACATTTCTGAAAGTTTCGGGCATTGAAGCCCTGGGGTGGGAGTAGGATTACAGCACGTGGAGCCTCGGCACGGAGAAAATAAATAAATAACTCAATAATGACAATGGTGGTTAATCAGTAATGTATGTTAAGTTTAGTAAACAGTTCGAAAATAAATCCATAGTTATAGTCAATTTATTAAATTTAAGTAAAGTCGCTAAAATAAAATGAAATAAAATGCGACATCAAAGCCACATACATTAAGAGGCAAAGTAAGCATCCCATGAAATGTAAGAGACAAGCATTGATGCCATACGATCATCTATGGCGCTGTTTGATTTCAGGTGCTGGGGAAGTCAAACACTTGAACGGTATGCGTGACGCCCGCGCCGAAATCGATAAATAGTTTAAAGTCGGTGATTAGCATGTACTCCGGCTTTGACAGCAGGTTTCAACAAGTTTCTTATAACATATATAGTTTTCCGGGGGTTTGATGCGATGGAGACGTTTGGGTGAATACGAGAATTCGAAGAGTTTAGAACGCGATAGAATGTAGGTATCGTAATTGCCAAATACCTTCAATACCAGCCACATAGCATCAAGTTATCTAATTTGTCATAATAATTACTATTAAATAAAAATATAATAATAATAATAATAAATAATATATGTAATAATAATGAACAGAAATAGCAAGCGAGTCCATTTACCTTTTACGCTTTACATCAATACATGTTCAATTTTTCCCGTAATGTCGAAAAATCATATTAACGCAAATACGGTATCGCGGATAAATACCTCATTATGCCATCTTTAGCTTTGACTCTTTGGTTAGTTAGGCAGCGGTCGCCGGTTGTTAACAGTGGCTTTAGTCTGGCTTTGGTTGCATTAATTCCATTTACTGGAGACAATGGCTGAAAGAAATTAGTTGCATATTGTACTACATGGCGGTCGAATAGCTACTGAGTGTAGGTGCGGCTTTTGCAGCTCAAGTTTTGTGACAGCAATGCTCCTAGATTAGTGGGCTCGAGCCCCGCTGGTACAGAATCGATCTTCACATGACCAGGCTGCCAGCGGCGCTAATGGATTCGTTCTGCGCTCCGTGGTAACGAAGGTTAAGCAGGTCGAGACTCGCGAGTTCTAGTTTGGGTGACCGACCAGGAACCCCAGGATCTAACAACGTGGACCTGGCCGAAGATAAAGGCGCTGACTGCGACGTGACGGGGACCTTATTATAAGTAATTCGCTAGTATAGTAGAAGTAACTAATAGGATTACTCTAAAAATTTAAAAGCACGTGTGGAGATTACTCCCCAATTACGACAATAACGCCCCTTAAGGGCTTGAGACATGATGCGATCAAGATATAGAGCTGACAATATTGCTTTGTAAAGTGCACGGCGTTTTCGTTCTCGTGCATGAGATGTTGTGCATTCTAGTCGTTATTATGGCTATATTTAGCTTTGGTGATCAGGCATTTATCCTGGTATATTCATCTAATCCTTGCTGTAAAGCATCACAACAGACATAGATCTTTACTTCTCGAAGAAAATCATTGTTCAACTTTACAAATTTGATAGTTTTCTCTGATCTTAGTTAGTGTTATAAAAAATAAGTGCAACTCAGAAACAATAATAGTAACCACGCTTTATATTGCATTAGATAATAGAACGTGTTCTAAATTTAATTTACTGCCGTTCCATTACCTAAATCTTCTCTACGCTCAATACATTGCTGATTGGGTGAACAATCAGTATTCAAATATACCAAACAATCAAATATTGTATTTGTCAGTTACTTCATTCACATTTTTAGTTCACTTTGTTGGTTATCTGAAATTCAAAGGAAACTCTCAAGCTAGACATTTAGTGCGCTGCAGACAATTATTTAAAACATTTGCAATATCAGTTCATCTATGACTCAGATATGAATGCTGATGTTATTCACACAATTGTAAGAGAGTAAATGATAAACAGGAATTGTGATAGCCTGTAGATCCTCTGTTGCCCATTCACTTGTGTCTTTGTGTGATGATCGCAGCCTAAGCTCCAGTACACAGGTGGACGTTTCACACAGCTAGTATGACACGCTCACCGTTACAGTATGGGCGATTTGCCTGGGATGATAGAAGTGACAGCTAGTGCTGGCAGCAGAACTGGGTTCTGTGGTCGTTGAGCCCTATTAGACTCTCTTTACATTCGTTCGTTTGCAGTTTGGCTAACTGTAAATGGCTTCGACACTTCCTTTGTGGTGCCTCGTCCGACAGGCATATGAGTGCGCTGCGAGAAATAATTGATATTAGGAGGTGCAGTGTAATGCTGCTCTTCTATAAATTTTTTTCTGTATATATTGTTGAATTTACTTTTGTGTATAAATAAATCTATTATTTTAAAACCAGAGACTTGGGTGAGATGCGTACCGGTGCGTAACGGTATAAATCTTTCTTCTTACAGTGTGGTAGTATTCTTTTACTGATTGTGAGCATGTTAGAGATTTTCCATGCGTGGTAAATTAAATACTTCCGGACTCGCGGACATGCATATTCCTCAGCGAAACTCTTAGACTTCTCATGAGGTGTTTCTGGAGCCATTAGCACTTTCTGAAGGCGTGACTGTGAACGGCTGTCACGGCGGAGGATGCTTCTCTGAAATACATGATGTTCACTTGTTTTCGCGAACTGTCGCTGGCTCATCCCCTTAGAAACTGTTCTATAGTGCTGCGAGTCAGCTGCAAATTTCTGTGAGTCAACACTTCTGCTCCACGTGTGCGGCCTCCATAGCGTCCTCACCCCCGCTTTACCCCCTCTCGCAATCGCGCCGGGAGCGACCGCCGCTACCGCCCTAAGGTGTGATCGGCTCTTTGGAACTGCTCGGCGTAATCAGAGTATCAGCTGCCCACCTGGCGCAATCCATTCTTATATTGTGCAGTTACGCGCGCTGTCGTTTGTCCAAGTACTACGTATTAGTGTCGTGCTGTTCAGACATATGCTTTGGTTTATTTGTCGCCTCTAGTTTTATTTGTCCGGAAGTCGCTATGCCGAATACTCTCAGCGAAACTACATGTGATCATTCGTTTTGGATATTGTCAGGGATTGTATTTACACCTATGACGCTAGTTCAAACAGTGAAACTAGTTTGTATTATTACAGAAACTAATACTGTGTGTGTGGCTGGATTAATAAAATGTTTATAAAGTTGTTATTTTTGTATTATATCTTATGTTAGAGCAGTAATTCTGAGTGAACTGGAGTTGGTTACTCCGCCAGTGTGAACTGAATACGAAAATTAAATATTGGAGCGTTAATGTCTAAAATATTCATATAACATTCAAGTTATAGTAAGAATAAATTATGAAGAAATCTGTTTGCAAGGCCTGTAAAACATGAAATACCATGTATTTCTTTTATTTAAATTATCCATAAATAGCTTTTTCATTCCTTAAAAGTCTACAGTTCTTTCGTCTTCTATAATGTGTTTCAAGTAAATAAAAATATAGAAATATTCTTGTCTTCATATACGTTGTAGAGTAGAAATTGGGACGATTGCTTTTTTTCTTTTGAGATAGTCAAGCTGGAAATTTATAAAATTACTCTCATTATTTCAATTGATTTAGAAAGCGACAAAATGACACTCCTAAGAAACAACCAGCGCACAACATCGATCCTTGGTTCTGCCTACAAGTTGACTCTCAGTTCGGATTCAGCAGATGTGTTTTTATTCGTCTTCGACAACTCCTGAAATGATCTATCAGACGATCAATGAATCTAGGCTGAAGAGCAGACAGTGGGCTTTTGAAACACAGATCAAATAAACATAACGATTTATGTTACGTCTTCGGATGCTAATTTTTAACGGCTAACATGATACAATCTATATCGAAGCAAATACCAAATCAGATAGTGGACCAACCATGTTGTAGTTTTTCTTCAGATATTAGCATATCTAGATTTATACGTTAAAGTCTCGAGCAGGGCGCATTCGGACAGTGAAATTGTACTTTTTCTTTCATGAACAATCAAATTCTGGAGTTAGACAATGATATTCTAAGTACCAGTGGTACTGAGATAGATTGTAGGAATTGTTTTGGCCTTCATCCCATCTAAGCCTTTTCTCCTGGTGCCTTCTGTAGGTGGCTGACCTGGCAGGTGCACTCCAGTTTTGCCCATGTTCTGAGTCAGAGCGGCCTGATACCTATCCAGGACCTCCTTGCTGCTATCAGATGTTCTCCAGATTGGAACACTGAGAATATGTGATTCTATGCAGTACATTATGAATAAACCTGCTCATACCACCTCAAGGTTTGCCAAACGTTCACACTGGCAGCTAAAAGTACAATAGGAGTTCTGTCTCTTTAGGATAATAGACCTTGGTGAAGTAAATGTACAATTCCTTGAAAGTGTCCTATAAGATTAGTGCTTGTTGTGTAATTTGTTTTATCATCTAGTAATGTCATATACAGAGATTAAACTGCATCATATCATGAACAGTGGTTCCTAGATATTATATTAGGAGACCACTGCAGAAATACATGAAGGACCAGAAAATGCAATAAATGTCGTAAATGTTGTGTGAACAGAAACACAACTGTCAATGTAAATGTAGACTAATAGTGTAAACAATTACACACATATATACACACACACACACACACATATATATATATATATATATATATATATATATATGTGTGTGTCAATAATATTCTTATATAAATAATATAATATTAATGTGTATTCTTACTAACTATACAATACATGGGTAATAAAACTTCACATTATATATTTCAAAAAAATTAAAACCTTTATTCTCATTTAATAGAAATATCATTCGTCATGCATACAGTTGATTTGAATCATATAAAATATCCATCATCATTTGTACTGTGTGTTTTCCTGACTGTATGTTAAATAGCATCCTTTGTGCTCAGAGTAAAACAGAGCACTTGATGCGACAAATTCAAGTCCCCACTCAGGAGTTAAATTTCATGCTATTTATAGGAATCAAACATGATTGTAGACAGTCTATATAAAATGGTTATTAATGAAACAATACAAAAATGAGTGCATACTTAGTCTCACAGAACAAGTTTTGCTGAGGATCTTATATTTACAAATAAAGTATCAAAGTTTTATGACGTCATTTATTTTAGCATGCAACGTTTCGTAACTGGTTTTATTACATCATCGGGTGCTTAATTGAGACTACTATCCGGTGATTACCTCAGCGATGAACAGTGGGAACTGCTCTCTGAGTAACTCCTCTCACTCGTTGATATCACATAACTAACAGTTACAAACCAGACGCCATTCAAGGGAATGACCTGATTAAAAACTGGATGCAGAACGTTGTACAATTGAAATGTAGTTGGATGCTTTATTTGCATATATTGACAATCAGAAGAAATGCGCCAGTCTGCGTGTTGTGATTGTTGCAGATATGAGCTCTGCCCGGCGCCTGGCTCAACCTTCCGCTTCCTTCTCGCAGCCTTCTGGGCGGGAGACGCGCAACAAGTCATTGCCTCCAGGCTTCCCCAACGACGTGGCGGATTGCATTTTACAGGCGCCGTAAAACTGCTCATGGGCGCTGCTTAGAGCCTCCTGTAAGACCGTGGTGAGGACTGAGGTGAAGGGCAGGTGGGGCCCGGCGTTTGTTCGCGGTCGCGAGGGATGATGAGGCCTGACGAAGTCGTAAAGCGACGCGCACCGCGCCAACAACACCATCTCCCTCTCCTCTCCTGTAGATCAGGTTTTGGCGCGACGCGTGTTGTTGCGCGACGTGACACGATGCGACGCGGTGGATGCTGAGATATTACAAAAGATAACGCGAGCGTTAATTTATCAATAAATTATATTTGTCCCAAATTACGGTTTAGACAAGGTGCCAGTCTTCCAGAACCTCAATCATCCGTGTCTGATTGTTCTATCGTTCCCAGCCGAACTTTTATGTTCCTCTGGTGTTGTGATATATCAAATTAAAAATCAGCTAAGCGAGTATCTGGCTTATGGCCTGTGTCTGGCACGCTAGCTGCTGCCAGAATCATTAAGGATATCGTGAATACGCGCCGTCAATTTGAACCAGTCAGCGGCTGCAGTCCCGGGAGAGGTGGCACTGCAGACGACGCGTGCCGCGCGGATCGCAATTGAGGAAGAAATCGCAATTGGCTCAGAGGCGCAGATCAAATCTCGTCGCGCAGCAGAAGAGACCTCACCGGAGGATTCAGCGCCAGAGATGGAATCAGGTGGAGCTCAGAAGCGTCACTGATCCTCGCACAGAGCAGCCATCAGCCACGACATGGGGCGGCTGATCGTCCCGTTCCTGAAGCGTTTCCCGCGCTCAGTCGCCTCTTGGTCCCCGCGCCTTGATCCCTTCGCCCTGTCTTCCTCACACCTTGTGCCCCTCCTTGCAATCCCCTCGCACAGTACCCCTCACACGATCCCCTCCTTGCAGTCCCCCTCACTGGTCCCTCCTTTTATTACCCCTCCCATTTTGATCCCCCTCGCACAGTCCCCTCTTGCAGTTCCCCTCACTGATCCCCTCGTTTGATCCCTCCTTTGTCCCCCTCACTTTCCGAGTTCCCCTCGCACGGTGCCTCGCACAGTCCCACTCACGTACCCCTCACTGGTCCCCCTGCACGATACCCCTCGCACAGTGCCCCTCACAGTCCCCTCTTTGAGTTCCCCTCGCTGATCCCTAGCAGTCCCCTCGGTCCCCTCACTGGTCCCCTCGCACCAGTAGCCTCGCACAGTCCCCTCTTTGGTCCCCTCCTTTGAGTTCCTGCACAGTCCCCCTCCTTTGATCCCCCTCCCTTTGCAGTCCCCCTCTTTTAGTCCCCCTCCTTTTGATCCCCCTCGCACAGTCCCCCTCCTTTGGTCCCCCTCCTTTGATCCCTCTGCTGGTCACTCCCTCGCACAGTCCCCACTCGCTGATCCCCTCACTGATCATGGCTGATCCCCTCGCTGATCCTGCGCTGTGCCTCCCTCTTGTTATCGTTGATTTGTTCATTTGGATTTTACTATCTTCCCCCATTTGTAACGCGCCAACGGCACTTTATGTTGTATTTGTTCTCGTTGTTGCTGTGACTCCTGCGAAGAAGAGCGTTTTTAATCCGCGGCTGAGGGCTGAATAATTCGTGCGCGGCTTTGTTCATGGCGCCGCCCGCGGCTTCACCAGCGTCCTGGTGTTGGCGGCGGCGCATCAGCGTCTCGGCCTCGGACCTCAGACCTCGGTCCTCTTCCGCCGTCCGCCGCCGCCGCCACGCCCGCCCGCCACGCCCGCCCGCCGCCGCCCGCCGCCCCTCCCCTCCCGCCCCGCCCTTTGCCCGCCGCCCCGCCGCCCGCCCGCCTTCGCCCGCCGCCCCGCCCGCCACGCCCGCCCGCCCGCCCCGCCCGCCCGCCCGCCCCGACCGCCACCACACCCACACCACACCCACCACACCCTGCCGCCCACCACCCTTGCTGTGGCCTGCCCACTTGGCCTGCCGCCCAGCCCTGCTTCGCCCAGCCCTATGCCAGCCCCGCCCTTGGCCTCCACAGGCCCACCCTTGGCCCCATGGCCCTCCTCGCACCTTCAACATGCCCCACCCGCTAACAACCGGATCTACTGGCGAGCCTTTCAGGCGGAAATGGAATGCGCAGTGTGGGGCGAGGCGGAGTGGGCTGGGGCAGTGAAACGATGGCGACAGCTCAGGAGGCGTGGCTGACTATTCGCACTTCAGCAGGGTGGATGAGATGGATATTTGCGTACTCAGATCCAAAGTGATTTTAGGATTTGAAACTCGAATCTTCGTGGATTTCATGAATCCTTCAGGCATAGAGTTTGTTATATTAGTATTGCTTGTTTTTCCTCGTTGCTCTTATATACAAGTCTATGTTTCTTGGTGTGATGCATTAAAATTGCATGACTGAGCGAACTTATTACATTTTGAATGCGACGTGCTTATTCGTCGTACCTACCTAGAAAGAATAATGAATTTCACAATCAATTTATTTTATTTTCCCTTTAGTTGTTCTAGAACAATAGATATGTGTATATAAGATGGGTTTGGGGTCAGAATCCACAGTCTTATTACTTCGTACTTAAACAGTAATTTATTGTCTGCTCTTTAACACCCCTTCTAAACTAGGTTTATTTGAATAAATATTCATGCTATTTGTTTCTGCCGGAATTAGTAACATATTTAGATCCATAAATGTTTTCTTCTTCGATTTCATTTGCACAGTAGTTATGGAATCATCAAAAATAATTGCAGATGATAGAGTGGGCTCCTTTAGTCAAATCATTCTTAGATACCTGGATACAGAGGCCCAATGAAGCCATTTCCTATTTCTGTTTTCCTTCCCGTTTAGCACCGATGCATAGTATAGGACATGCTTATAATTTCTTATTCTTCTTTCTAGAATGACGGAGATAATGACTACTAGGTATTACATCTACGATAAGTGAAGTCTGTAATGTAGTGTGAGAAAATGATTATGGTAAATGAAGCATATAACCTTACCAGGTTCAACTAGTTCATCTCTTTCGTAGAACTTCTATATAATCATCCCAAATAAACTAAATAGAGTAAGATTCCGACAATCTCTTTAAGTGAAAGCAGTATTTTTTAAAACTCTGTTAGCTATATATTCAAAAAATTGAAATCTTAAGTAGAAAAAATGCAACTATTAGGTCTCATTGGCAGACCATGGAAGTAGATGGGTTTTCAAATCCCACAAATATTTGAGTCTGCATTAGATACGACTGTTTGGTACGATTACGAAAAGAAATACGATTTTAAATACTTCCGTCAAAAATATTTTATTTAACATTTGGTGCATCGGATTACGCGACTTCATGCAGGTCTCTGCATTAGTTACAGTCAGGAAATGGACGTTAAGCATGAATGGCGGCGGTGTTCCGCGCGCTCGTTATTTCAAATCACACATGCTACGTGTGTTGATCCGACCGGATGTCCAGTGGTGTCTGTGACGGTGGTGATGGTGACGGAGGCGGTGGCGGCAGCAGATATAGCAAATGCGGCGATACCTGCAACATATTGGCCTCGACAAGATGCGGAAGGTGTTAGTCGCTGATGAAGGTGGAATAGTTTGATAAAATTATAGTATTCATAGGTGAAAATTTGTAACCTTCATGCGATACGCGATTAATATGTAAAGCAGTAGATGTTTATAAATTCTTCCACATTTTGATGTTTTGTGGGGTAACAAACTGGTCATATTTTATCACTAAATAGTAAATGTTAGCCTCCTTCTATATTTTAAGTCATTTGTAAATTTAATAAATAAGAATCTTTTAGTTTAACGTGAATCCATCGTATGCTTACACCATATAATATCTGAAATATTATTTCCAGCATCGACGATCCGTAATGGAAGGAAATCAAATGAAGCGGAGTTGTGAATGAATGCAGTTGCAATAATTTAATATCGTTCTTCGCTAATTTATTACTTTCTGTCCCTTACGAACGAACCTGATGGATAATAAATTATAATCCACTTGGAGAAATGCCGATGTTTGTGAAAAACTCTCATTATCAGACTTGGTTTTATCTTAAGTTTAACTAATATATTTTATTGGCATGTTTCTAATATTGTAGTGCGTTTTAGAGGTTATTGTCTAGTAAAAATGATCAAGAAAGATGGTGATTATTCTGGAGTAAAATAAATTTATCTATATCCATTTCATTAGTTAGATTCAGGTATCTCCCCGGTTGTAGTTGATATTGCGTCGACAAACGTGTTGTGAGCATAGAGACCTAGCAGGTTTCTAAAAGGTACCAAAGTTACCACATTACAAAGGGCTCAGTTATCAGGAGGCTTAAAATGTGGCTGCTGTTGAGAACGGATGATTGAAAATCTAATATAGTGAACATCTGATTACTGAACACGTCATGAGATTTTTATTGCTTAGTAGAAATTAGTAATTGGTCAATACGGACCCTGTATAAACGCTCTGGAAATCATGCTGAAGGTAATTCTAGATAAAATTATTTAGTATGGACTCATCGATTTCTAAAATCCTCTTTGAAAATGTGATCTGTAGAGTGGGGAATGTAGAAGCAATTTCTATAATATTATATTATATTTTTGTAAGACAGTATTAAGATGTTTAAGGAAGACTGAGCAGCTCAACACGGTTGTTTCGTTTACTGACGTTCTGTTTTCGTCGTTCCTTGTATTTTACTAGCATCTTTGCCATTTCGTAATCCCGTCTGTAATGTTATTTCGTTGGCTTATTTTGTATATGTACATATGCCTACCAAAGATTGTTTAGTTCTGAGTCGACAGTTTATAGGAACAGATATTACAGCAATAAGGATGAAGAATTAGATGCATCGACTGCAAGATGCACAAGTTGTATGTCTCACCTCCTAGTGCCTCAGATGAAAGAATTGTATATCTAAGTAGATGTGACCCATGCTGCAGTTAATAACAGTTTGATCTTCAGTTTAGTGTCACGGTTCTTTTGGTTCCTTATGACTCATTATTCGTTATTCCCTAACTGTATTGGCAGTTCCTGAATCCATGAAACCTTGCAGTATCAGGCTCTATTATTCTCAGACCAGTGCTTTGTGCAATATTTTCAAAAACCTGTAAAGATGTGACATATAACAAACGTGTATACATTACGTGGAAGGTTTGAAGATATTTGAAGCAGGAAGGTTTGGATTACAAATTTCAGGATTAGGATGGTGTTTGTGCAAATTGAATATTCTTTTGTTTTGAGTGCAGAAAGAATTATAAAATTAATTTAAGATTATTTATGGAATAGGGTATGAATGAATGTGAGAGTTCAAATCCTCCTGTGATATGATGATTTGCCTTCCACCACCAGAGATTTCATAGATATAAAATTGCTAAAAGCATATACAAGTCTATGTGATTTTACTTAAGAAAAGAGCGATCAGAAAAAAACTACAGCAAGTAATAGTGGTATAGTGCAGCTTTAGATGGGAACATGACAACAGAAACGACAGTACCCACCTAATCAGTATTATTTAAACAGCATGCTCCAACATTAGAAAATTTATAGATACAGATGTATGACAAATATAGCTTTAGATATCAAAATAAAATATGAAAACCATGAATGTATCATTAATTTTCTACTCATACAGAGATACAGTCAGGAAGAGTTTTCAAAATGTTGAAGACCACAACAAAAGTATAGTGTGTACAGTATATCAGTATCTTGAGTTCAATTATACTTGAAAATGGCAAACAAGCCACATGATAATAGTCTGTAAATGTGCAAAAACTTAGATATTTAGCACATGCAGAGACTTGCTTTGTATTTTACAGCTGAAGAGAGGATAGAGGCAAGATTCTTTCCAGGTGGAAAGACTGATACGTAGTCACAGTCGACTTACAGAAAAGTGGACAAGACACCTTCATGTATTAGTAAATGCAAGGTAATTTGGAAGCATTAGGAGAATTTATGTACATTCTTTGAAGGTATCTTCAGATTAGGCCCATAGTGGGTTTTGTGAAACGGGACCTAATGCCACATGGTGTGGTACAGTGAACTTTATAAGCTGTGGGAGAAAATGCTGACATGGCATTCATTGCTTATGTCAGCACTGTATTACCCAGGCAATTAAACCCATATGAGTTTTAGTGATCCAGTAACTGAAGAAGTGTTTAAGTGGAAAACATAAATCTAATCAGAAGATTCAATCATATGATATAGACACTTATTCCAAAATCAGGGTTTGTGAGCACAAAACTAGAAAATTGATATGTTGATACCACCCATGTGCTAATGTGAGTATTGTGTCACGTGTAAGGTTTCAATTGAGTTTCTCAGGAGAAAGCGCAGAAGCCCTGATATCAATTGACCATGGTGCACAGAGCTGACAGATGAATTCAGGAGCCACTTGGAAGGCATGGTATGAGATCTCAGAAAACATGGATGTTTGTAGAATAGATCGTGCAGTTTTGGTGCATTATGTATTAAATGAGTCGGTTAATAGTACTGAAACAAATACCTTAATTAATGTGTTCTACAAGAAACACTATTATAGATGAAGAACTGAAGAGTATCATTGAATGTTGCGACAGACTAAATCTAATATTCTAACACTAAATTAAATAACATTTGTATATTACGAAGTTAAAATGTGTTCTTACAGATAATTTAAATTTGTTCTCTAAACAAACCCAGATGAAATGGTTTGATTATAGTCAGCTTATCAGATGCTATTTGGTTTCCACGTATATAAAATGTAATCTGTATCTTCAGTAGTACTTTGAGACATACAATGATATTAGAATAGTAAAAGAAAAAATTCCTGTACCCTAAAAATTTATTATAGAAATAATTGCTGCAATTATATAAATTACAATTGATTTCAATTGCTCAAACTCCCTTTTGACATAATAATTTCTATTTATGTCGATAAGTCGTTTCTTCAAATCATGCAATGCAATTGTGTACATTTTCCTATTATATGTAGCGTTCGTCATCAACCAAAGGACATTTTATTAAAAGGGATTGTGTGTTTCAACGAATTTCACGAAGTGAATGATGTTTCTTTCCTATAGAATTCAGAAGTAATACAGTTCTACCATTGAAATAATGAAATTTAAGATATGTTTAAAAATACAGTTTGGGCGACGGAAGTCGTAGAAAGGATCGTAGTAGGGAAGAGGAATGATGTAAGACAGAAAGCTAGCTGGGACCAAAATTAGAAAATAACTGAATTCAAGAGAGTGTGTTCCATTCAACACCTCTAGTTTCTTTGTGAGTTGTTTTTGTTTTAAATCTATGAATATATATGATGACTGTGTGGTATTCAGATGCAAGAAGCACAGTGAATAAAAAATGTGCTGGCCTCTTGTTCACTCTCATAAATGTAAATATTGAAATTGTCTTCAAGTCAGGTCTTTACTTTTTGCCTAGGTACTCATAATGAAAATGGGAACTCTCAATTACATTAGTGTATCTTGAGCAGGTGGGCATTCTTTAGAATATCAGGTGAAGTTTAGGAGAGGCCGCCATTATTAGGCATCATCAAGCAGTGGATACTTGCAGTTTGTCTTATATTGCATTAATCAAAAACTCATCACTCTATCTTGAGACTAGAGGATACAACTTTATATGTGAATTTCAGTTAGGTGTCAAATTTCAGAAAACATTTCACATTTAGAAATAATTCACGTCAACCTGTACTCTCTTATGGTATTACATTGTCAGAGATTGATTATAATAGAGCCTTTTGGCGTTCCCTGAAGAAGATTTTCATTTTCTGTTAATAAATCAATTAACTTATTTATTTACCACTAACTTTTATATACGCAAAATATGATGTGAATACCTTTTCACAATATGAATAACTAGTTTGTGCTGTCGTTTTATTGTAACTGAATTTGAAAATCTAATTCCTTAAAGCGATTTCTCAATTTCATGTAATTTATGATAGTTAGTTTACAAACCACAAGTTGCTCAGTTATATCATGTACGAGTACATTTATCTAATGAATCCATACATTGATTAAATAAATTAAAATGTATCAAACACATAACTTTCTCAAATTCAAATCAAATTATGTCAGGAACCTTAAAAATGTTTGCTTTTTGCATCTCAAATCAAAATCACAACATACTTTCTCTTCCTTCAGCCATGAAGCAGACAGATGTATAGAATAATATAATTCTCTTAAACTAAATATTTTTAAATGTGCATCAAAAAATCAGTTTCCTCTTGGGGACGCAACTGGGGAGAAGCGTTCCTGTGATGAGTGAGGTGAGCGGACGCGTGACCTTGAAAGATTCAATGCCGTGTCGCTCTCAGATTGGTGATGGCAGTGCGCCAACTCTTTCCAGTATATCAATTTGCTAATTTACTCAGAATAGCGATATGTAGGTCAGGACCAGGGCGGAGTGGCTTTATTCGCACAGTTGACTTCCGCACTATGACGAAATTGTACTCTGTTTTTAAATATTTCTTTTACTTCGTTTTTATCAGCATGTGCTAGTAACACTGAGAATTTTAGGCTCTATGTTTCTGATTCTTTCGTACTTTGGCGGCAGATTTATTTGTCAATACTGAACAGGCGCAGAAATTCCCTATATCGAAATAATTGCGTCATATACTACCTTCACCAGCGTATCACAGAACTAGAAGATGGATGTTTATTTATCATTTATGTAAATGACCTATAAGTGATTAGTATCAGTAGTGGTGAGGTGTATACAATGTATTAAGATGTTACATACATGATTATGAATGATTTGAGCTTTACGTTTCATTTAAAGAACATCAGGTGCATTGCATGATAATTTCTATAGTTTGCCGTTTAATGCACAGTAATCTGGCTTGATTTTCTTCCATGCCAACGCTCGTATCATGAAATAATGTTTAATGATTCAAGCTATTTCTATGGGCGTGAGCGTCAAAGAATAGTCAGTCTCTTTGTGTACGGTCTCTTGATGGGTGAAATAAACAATTCCTTCAGAGACAATCAACAACAAATTAAAACAATATTTTTTCAAATCTTTTACAATTTACTTCTTGGTAGAAGGTAGTGAATCTGCTGTTATACTCAAAAGGGTTACTCTAAATTTCTTAAACATCACATCTTACTTTTAAAATAAACGTATGCAATGCATTAAATTATCAACTAATGGATATCAAACCAACTGTGAAGTTCTTGTATTTACAATTGCCTTATTGTAAATAGTGACACAACTCCAGAGCTAAGTTTAGAACAAACAAGTGCAAGATTTTGCTCTGCCCAGATAAAATGCACAATTGCTTATTGAAGTAGAGTAGCTGCGCATGAGGGAGAGTCACAATTCATGAATCTTCTGGCTCAGCGTAGCAGGGAAGAAGTTAGAGTTGTCCCATCCACCTGCTGCAAATAGACAGTCTTATTTATCTTGTGTGATTTGAAGGGACTGCCTATCAGAAATCACATTGATTAATGACCACTAGCCAGATCAGTACGTAGAAGCACTCTGGAATGGTCCTCAAATCTCGCGTGATCCTTCCTTCCAATCATGCCCTCAAACCCTTTGAAGACGTTTTAGAACCAATATTGGTTTTGAGAAATAGAACCGGTAAAAATTATGATTTGACGCCACAATTTCAAGAAATTGAATGGAACTAACTTATGTGTAAACTTGATTAAAAATGATATATAAATGCAATATGATTTAGCTGAATAAATGAAGTCTCGTTGGTATTGAAACGCTCTCCGTTTCTGTTAAATTATTTATGCAACGGTTTCGAATTTATATCATTTTGGCGCCAGAGAAGGTTTGGATTTTAAATTTTCCGCAAACACATCTAAAGGAAATAATTATCCTACTAGCTCTGCAGGTTGGTTCTACGAAAATAATCGTCGCCGGTACTTACTTTCTACCTAGCAAACGATCATTCGATCCGCTCTCCATACGGAAGAAACGAGGAATCTGAAGCTTGTTTCTGAAAAAATTAAACTATGAATTGCACAAGGTGCTAAAGAAATGATAATCAGCTTTTCCTTTCAGAATGAGAACGTTATAAGTTTATTTCTCAATTAATTCTTTTTGACATGAAATGTCACCTTGATCATGACCGATTGTAATAAGCGCATTATTCAGACTAGTTAAATATCCATGCGCTCTTGGACGATGAGGCCAGGAAGAATCCGCCGCTCGACCAATCTTTCTCTTGTATCTTGTTCTCGGTCCACTGCGGGGTCAATGTCCTCAACTTATTAATTGTTTCACTTACTACTCCGGTGCCAGAATTATTCAAAGTTCCAAATAGAATTACATACACAAAAATAAGTCCTCACTTCTCAATTATTTCTGCAAATTCCACCAAGCCCCACATCTATCATTTAAATGACCTCTACGATGTGCACGGTACGTACCCCAAATTCCTTTCCTGAAATATTGAGGTTAAACCCTCCATAACCCTCATACCTTCTTGTTCTTGTTTACCCAAACAATCTCCAGTTTCCTTCATGTCATACCCATTACTAGTTTACCACCAACCCTACATGCCTTTTATTACAATCTTATTTAGTTACTTCCCAATATATGTTTATTTACTTCGTTTCCCCTGGTTGCTAAGGAACGCCCTGCCTGCACCCCCAATTGCATCAAAATTTTGTGGACAGTCTGTATGTCACAGTATTGTAATCCAATTAAAAAAGACACTAAAACCACTGAAAAATTAAACAGGTATCAAGAAAAAAATAAAAACAAATAGAGATATAATTAATTAAATGAAAAGGATAATAAGAAGATAAAAAGAGACAGAAATAGGGGTTCTTTTTAAGATATGTCCCAAATTTGCTGAACTATTTTCAACCTTTTGATTCTTGATTTCGGTGAATTCATTTGATTGCAATTCATGTAATATGTCAAGAATTTTTGTTAAATATCCAAATATTTGATGAGTAGAACACGAAGAGAAAACGTTTTAGAAAAGAAAAGTCTTACGAGTATTTGTTTAAGAAAATTTAATTTTCATCCTTTAAAAACTTGTATTACTAGAACCGTTCCCAAAACCCGATTAAGTTTCGTCTTTCAACGCTCATCTGATGTTTACTAAACAATTGAAACGTTCGCCAATCGTATCGCTTGGTTGAAATTTACAATGCTTCTCAAATAAAGGTTTCGCTAGTAAGTTTGGAATAAGTTCTTTGAGAAAAGGTTTTGGCCGTGTCCGTCCCCGCAGAGAGGGGCTGCAAGTGCAAAACATGTTCAAAATATTAATGACCTTGCAATACCTCCAACAGTGAAAATGTTTTAGCACAAAGTTGCTGGAAAATGATTTCATATATTGTTGTATGCATGTAGCATTAATTTACTTATACAGTTTTCCTCATCTTTATTGTAATTCCTTGTAAGGTCTGACGAAAATGACATTTTAGTTATGGAACTTGCGTCGCGTACAAATTACAAGAATTCTTACCGTGAACTACAATATGGTGGAGTTCAAAATACCATGAATATGTACGAAATAAAAAAACTGTGGTAGCATTACTGCGTACAGGTTGTTTTTAGTTGATATTAAACTGAAAGGGATAAAAAATAGCTATGTAGAATTAAGATTTGTAAATAAAAGAAATGATGTACACATGAAAATTAAAAAAACTGTTATGCTAATATTTGAATTGATAAACATGTGGTAACTTTAAGGGAAACAATAAACAACTGCAACGAAAACAATACCAGCAACTCTAATAAAAACATATTCAGTCATTGATTGAAGCCAATGAAAACATTGCTATAATATACCTTGAATATTATTTGCCGATGTATATTCTCCTATTCCCTCTCACAAAAGAATGTCATTCCTGTTAAATGTACGATTAATATGTATGTAATTTCTATCTCAGAATTGTGCAAACATATTCCACTCTAGTGGGCATAATTGTTTTTTCTGTGACAAAATGTGAATTCAGGCCGATTGAGGTTCTTTACAAAACTGCACAAAACCACATATCTTTACAAAAAGTGTCAGCCGTGTTTATTTAACACATTCATCTACATTTTAACATCTTTCTCGTTCCAATGAAAGAAAGTTTAAATTTTGATTTCTGTTTTTCTCTCAATGAACCACTATTTTTCTTTGAATGTAAAGCAAAAATTACAAAAATTGAAATAATACTGAGTGAAATCGACTTAGCTTGCACTAGATTGAGAATTTTTTCAAATTGAGAGGTTTGTAATTGAGCAAATTCCTTCATCTAATATTAGGCAAAACCTGATCGGATTATGTCGCAAACGCCTACTATGTATTTTAAAGTAGATCACGAGCATCATGCCGCATCAAAGGAATTTACAAACCGACTGCGGCTGCGCTGCGCCGCCGCAGTGGCGCTCCCGGTGGCGGGCCCGGAAGGTAACAGAGGCGCGGCCGCGCGCATCGATGCGGGTGGGATTAGTGGCGCTCGCCCACGCGCCCGCCGGCCTCGTTAGCTAACTGGCCACTAATTGGGCGCGGGAGGAAAACGCAGCCGCGTCAAGGGGTACCCAAGGAGGCCAATTGGGGACGCATTTCCACTGCGTTCGCACAGTTGCGTTCGAGCAAGAATTATCCTTGTCATCTTGCATATATTTATCGAAATGTACTATTATTTTAGCTACGATTACAAAAGGCGTAAAGCAACGTTTAAGTACAAATATTTGAATAGTAAATGTATCACCCTTCCGAATGATTCCTTGTTAAGACAACGAGAAGAAATGGCTCCTATGACAATTAAATTAGGAACTAATGTGACAAATATTTGTGAGGCTTATTTAATATTGAGTTGGTGTTTTCGAACGTTGTTTGCTCTATTTTACAATATAGATCCTTCAAATAATCATAATCCGTATTGCAATGTTTTGCAGTTCCTGAAACGCGCATCCAAAATTGGCGTACGGCAATATCTCCTTTGCAGCCGCAATATATTAGTTGGTACGCAAGAGCGCTGCTGTCAGTTGCAAATCTCGACTTCTGCTAAGCGCCTGCTCCTCGTGGATTGTCCGCCTCCCGCCTCGAGTCGCACGCCCTCTGGGAATCCCCGTTCGCCGCCGCGGCGTTCCGCTGCGCCGTTGTCTTGCGCGACTCGACGCCGCGTCCGCTTTCCACTCGGTTCCCTCCGACAAGTTCCTCTACCCCCCGCCAGAGCGCTCAGGGGTTAATTGAACCGTGACGTCACTCAGCGGGACGTAGCGTGAGGCCAGATAACCGCGGCGCCGCTGGGTATCTCGTCGTTTCGCTCCAGCCTCGTAATTGAATAATTTTCGCTGCTGCCTCGCAGGCCTTCGCCGTATAACACCACTACCACTACCACCACAACCACCAGCCCCACTCGTTCGTCCTTCTGCACCGCCCCTGCCGCCAACAGCAGTGGCAGCCTAACTACCCCCATCACCATCAACATCTCTATCACCACCACTTCAACCATCACCTCAACCACAACTACCTTAGCTGCGGCTCCCGCCACTACTGCTCTTACTACTATCTACTACTACATACTACTACTACTACTACTACTACTACTACTACTACTACTACTACTCTACTACATTACTACTACTATACTACTATTACTACTATTACTATTACTACTATTACTACTATTACTACTATTACTACTATTACTACTATTACTACTATCACTCTATTACCTACTACTACTATTACTACTATTACTACTATTACTGACACTGACTACATGACTACTATGACTACTATGACTCACAATGACTACATGACTACAATGACTACTATGACTACAATGACTACTATTACTACTACTACTACTTCTATTACTATTACTACTATTACTACTATTACTACTATGACTACTATGACTACTATGACTACTATGACTACTATGACTACTATGACTACTATGACTACTATGACTACTATGACTACTATGACTACTATGACTACTATGACTACTATTACTACTATACTACTATTACTACTATTACTACTATTACTATACAACTACCGCTGACACCACTATTTCCAACACCGTTATCTTCACCATTGTCTCCACCAATTGAACCATTACTCCTATCTCGGGCACCATTACCCTCCATCCAACCGTCTCTCTTACTGAAAACCATTACTCTAACCTTAATGTTAGCCACTGCAGGAGGTCTGTCCCTTCACTCTCTACCACATTCGCCTTCGCTCTGCAGATTCAGGTTGAAGTAATTGCGGGATTTAATGGCCATGTAATGTTAAAGTATATGCTATATTACGTGTCAAGTGTATTATTCAATTTAATTTTTTGACATTCTGAATTAATGTTTTTTAACGATATGGAGTTAAACTTTCTAAATTTTTACTTACTATGTATGTTAAATCTTGTTTAATGTTCATTTTATATTTCAATAAAACATTGATAACATAATTATATGTATTAGCGTATTTTATGTGCGTTACAAGTGTCTTCCTAACTCATATGAATTAGATGACACGTATGAAGAGTCCTGGAAATTTAGAGTTAAAGTAAGATGTACTGTGATATTAACATACATTTCAACACTCCAATAATCAATGATAAAGTATATTTCTAGACAAAATTTTCACGTATTATAGCAGAACAAAAATAACATTTTATTAAATCAGGTCTTTGATAAACTTATTTTAACGTTACTGATTGTTTTGGTAATACATTTTTGGCGAGTGAAAAATTGTATAATTTACATTTGAGAAATAAAATAATCACGATTGTTTGCGCATGAAGTACGTACAAACTAGGAAGGAAAATGTGAATATTTTGAAATAAACAGGTGTACTGAAGGCGTTATTCACAGTACAAATATTACTAGCACATTTTACAGTTCCTAACAGTATTGACATCATAACTGGAGTCTGTTTAGAATTTTTGCCCTCACGTAGAAACTAATAAACTGTGATATTATCGTGTATAGTTTCATTTTATCTTGTCGCTATATCTGTACACAATAGATAATATTAAACTATTCACAATCTGTAAAGTGCCTTCTCGTAAATGCGTCATATGTTTGAGTGATATCCTGGGTGTGCCTTTCCGGCGCCCACGTATCGAGGGCGTGAAGTGAGGTGGGTTTGAAACTGTGATAACGCCCTACCTCACGGAGGGACGTTTGCTGACATTAAACAGTCGATTCATCCAACCAAACCGTTTAGCAGATATGGAACATGTGCGTTTTATTCATATTGTTTCCAGTTCACTGAAGTTCTATGTGTTAATACTGTTTTATGAATATAAAAAATGTGTACTCTACTCAAAAGTACTTCCTGTATTTTTTTAGTTCGTATCTTCTTCAATGAGTAATTAATTTTTCCACCTTTGGCAGGATTCAAGGAAAAAATCATATTTCCAATTATAATATTGAGATTTATTAACAATGATTTCGTGAATGCACTTACAGTTAAAAAACATACCCGTAATGTTCTATTAAACAAATGACGCCCACGGATAATTTGGAATCAATATTATTGTATTCCTGAGTGGGTGAAATTTATTTATAGTAAACAAAATATGATAAAATTCTAAAATATATAGTGCGTTTTTCAATGAACTTACATTACTGCAAAATTATCTCATTGAAATTATACGAGTGACATTCTTGCGTAGCTGCACAGGGGGTGTGTTGTTTAGTGGAATCAACTGTGTCCCGATTCGGACAAAATGAGCAGAGCAGCCGTGCGCTTCTCTTGTGGTGTAGTTGCTCGTTTACAGCTTACATGTGCATTATTGCACAGCGCAAGGGCAAATATCGCGGCAGGGCGGATAAATATGTCAATAAAACACATCATTAATTTAAGGGGCGGGCGGGTGAGCGTCGAGGACGGGCGGGTGGGCAGGCAGGCGGGCGGGAACGTACGCCCCGGGCGACGCGGCGCGTTTTTCAATTGTTTCGACTGACGTGGCGGTATTTGGAACAGCTGCAGATGGAGTTTCACAGTGAAGTAATCAACGCGTTGACATCTGAGCTATTTGCAACAAATCGTCTGCAGTGATTGCTTAATTAATCGAGAGGTCGACAGAGAAACAAAGGACTTTGTTTTTTAAACTATAATAATTAGTTACAACTCTTGTGAACTAAAACATGCTGTTTTACTGGTATTAAAGTAATTCTGTCTGTGATAATTCAGATTCAATTGATGATTCTTCCATTGTAAATAGTTACTTAGTTCAGACTGAAAGAGATAGTGTGTGTGTGTGTGTGTGTGTATATATATATATATATATATATATATATATATATATATATATATATACTATATGATATATATACATATACATATATATATATATATATATATATATATATATATATATATATATATATATATATATATATATATATATATATATCATTGGTAATCATGCTCATTTAAGATTTGACTTGTCTTATCTAGAAGGGAAGAAGGTATTCGTGTCCATTTTAGAATACACCTAAAAGAGTGTAGATTATTTCATACATGAAATGTTTATAACGTGCTACTTGGCGTAGGATTTCCATTACCTTTGTTACTTATCGAGAGAGTAACACAGCGGTTGGCCTTTGTGCTTCGTTCGCTGTCAGTTGCCTATGTCTGAACCAAATGACATGCCCCTGTTAACGTCTGTAGTTATATAGCGGAGCTCCAAATAAATTTCGCGTAGCTTTCGTCCGAGGTAAACACCGCACGCCACTCTGCCTCACTTTCAGGCGCCATTCAACGGAGCGCGGCCCGAAAGTCAACTTTCCCGCGCCTGAAACTCTCCGGTTCCGCTACCCGCAATACGGCCCCGTCGTGCGGGTCTGTATACACCGCCGGCGCGGTGGAGCAAAGTGGCTGCAGCTGGTTCCCCCCGACTTGCGGGCAACTGTGGCTGAGCAAAGGGCGCTGTATTCAGCGGCTAGTCCATCTATAGAGCGAGTGGACTTGAGCTCGGTGTGGGACGAAGTTTGGCCGCGGGGAGTTGGCGCAGCGTTAGACGCTTAGTTAGCTCGTGGCCATGCAAGTTCTGGTTTTGGACGGCGATGACTCGTGTCCTGTGCGGTGGGGCGCGGAATGTTGGAAAACAGGTAGGTTCATTTGGGGCCCGAAGTCGTTCTAGGAAAATAAACTGTTTGAATTTCATATTTCTCCTTTTTAGGTTTATAAAAACACACAACAATCTGTAGATCAACCTTGCTATTTACTAAGTCTGTACTGAAATGAGACGGCCTAAGCTAAAATTGTTGTCAGTTTAAACAGATTCTTGTAATCTTACGAATAGGTCGTGTAATAGCTTTGTTAACTATTAATTTATTCTTGTATAAATTAAAGTATTTTTTTATATTTATGTCCGTTATTACTATTATTTTTATTATTTTGTGTTTTCACAACCTCCAGCAAGAAGGTTTCTGAAATATCATTTGTAAAACTGTGACATATTATGTATTATGCATGAGTGCCTATATGCGAAGTATCACACTGAGGGGTATCTGAAATATTTTCATAGGGTATATTTACTGTATTAGACCTAAGACGAGATATCGTTGTTAGCTACAAGATATTCGTCTACAAAAATAGAAAAGCGCTCGAATGAGTTATGTCCCAACACTGAAAGTGTTGAAATGCTATATTATAATTATTATTATTATTATATTATTATTATTATTTATTATTATTTTATTATTATTATTATTATATGTATTATACAGTATGTATAATACATTTCTTTCATATTAATTTCTGAGTTTTCAGTGATAATTATTGTTCCCAGAAATGAGAAAATTTGCTTATGTAACAGTAACTTTATCTTCCCGTATAACCGTTGTTTCGTGAATTCAACATGACAGATGTGAAGGAATAGTGGGTGCAGCTGAAAGTCATGTAGCGCCGGGTCCACTAGAAAATTATCTACCAGCTAAGGTGCATCAGCTGATGTCCTGCGTGCCCCTGACCGGGAAGTCCTAGGGTTTGAATTGCGACGGTCCTATGAATTTTCACACAAGATATCAAAGCTAAATCGACTTCAGCCGCTGTCTGTGGGAGGGTTTTCATCCAAGTTTTCTCTAAATCTCCGATCCACACCAGGCGAATGCCGGAGCAGCACCCAAACAAACGGGCTCGCACTGTGCGCAATCTTTCCACTCCTCCCTCTTCCTTGTCCTATCACCACACTTAAGTTACCCACACAGTTAGAAGCACTAAACTAGAATACATGTCGGGAGACCGGTTGGGAGTTTAGAGCTTTCTACTTAGCTGGGAGGGCGTTTCGCTGGAGAGATTCTGGTTATGGAAAACGCGCAATCCGACATAGAGGTCGGCGCCGGTTCTCACCATCTAGCAGCGGTAGAACACGTTAACCACCCCTGATAAAAACGGGCACCACACTTACGAAATAATGACCATAGAAGTTGTCGTACCCGAAAACAGTAATAAACCAATCAATAAGAGTAATAAACCAATCAATAATCAAAGCAGTATTCGAGAATTCCGCACTCGGAGCGGTAGCCCAGTAAATGAACTGATGTCACTGCAGCGTCTCTGACCGTAAGGTCCTAGGTTCCTAGGTCTGTCCAGGTTCGAGTCCTGACGGCGGCAGGATTTTCGACATAATTTTCAGCTAGGTCGAATTCAGACGCTGTCTGGAACAGAATTCTAGCGGCGCTGCTCTGATCGGTAGTTTCCGTGGTTTCTCCGATCAACACCAGGCGAATGCTGAACCTTACCAAACGGGCCACGGACCGCGCGCGATCTGTCCTTCATCTTCTTTGTCCTATCTTCTCCTCTTACAAACACACTTACACTAACATACACTACACTACCACATATTCCGGGAGACCGGTCAGGAGCTTAGGGCTTGTCCCAGCTGGAGCGGTGCCCAGCTGGTGAGAGAGTCCTGGTTAGGGGGAAACCCCACTAGCCGACGTTTGGTCGGCGCCGGATCTCGCCATCCAACGGGGGAATATCACCGCCATCTCCGAGAAAAGAACATGCACTACACTAACGGGACTAATGACCAAAGCAGTTGACGTGCCTGGGAACACGAAATAATCAATTAATAAATCGATCGGGAACTGCGCCCACGCAAGCTGAAGGACCGTAGCGCCCCCTGCCGCTTTTCGGCGCGTGTGGTTTGCGGGACGCATGCGCGAGTAATGAACTGAGAAATGCGATGACGACGTTAAATAACCATGTGGCACCGGGGGAGAGAGGCAGCGCCTGTCAATTGTTTGCCATTCGGCCGCGTTGTTGGGCGAGAGGGGGAGGGGCGGGGTGGGGGGTGGGTGGGGCTTTCGAGCGCTGCGAATGTGCCGAGCGGGGAGGAATGCAGGGGTCGTTCTGTCTCTGAGCGATGGGAGGGGCGTGCTTCATTTGGAAAGCTGGAAGGATAAATGATTCCTCCAGTGTAATAGAAACTTGGTCTCCTCTGTGTGTTTTCTTCTGTATTCTTTGAAGCTGTAAATACAATTTGTGTAAAGTTGATTTTAAGTGTTCTGGCAAATAGTGCAGAGTAAGAGACGCAATTCAAACTTTTATTTACGTAAACGTGTTTCGGGTACGCTTCACAGATAAAGCACTATTCGTAGACATGAAAGCTAATTATTCTTGTAGCCGACGTAACTTAAAAGCCATACAAAGTACACATAATGAAACTGACAACAACAGTAAAATAGTTCCATGTTTTAATGTGTATAAATTATATTTTTGTCAGTGTATGCAAATAATTGAAGAACAGGGAGAAGTTAAGATCTTCAAACTCACACATAGTAGAGAAAATGTTTCTGTTTGAAATGGGAAAAGTAATAAATATAGTTAATTGAACATTCGAATTAATAATGAAAACACTGTTACCTGTAGAGAGTTTCTATTAAAATTGACAGGAATTAAATACAATGTAGTTATGTTATTAACGGTATTACTTGCACAGAAATACTCAGGATCTGCGCATATTGGCCAGAGGGATATGTAAATTAACACTTAAGTTTTGCCAAATTATAATATTTGGGTTTGCGTCACTCTAACCTTTACTTTTCTGTTATTAAATTGTTTAAATTACAAGGATTGTTTGGTGAAGGATCCCTGTTATTATTTTATCTTGTTAAAGTAATATATATTTCATCATAATTATATTTTTACATTGAACAAGTCAAGACATTCTCTTATATGAATTACCATAACATTCATGCAAAATTTCAGTTTTTTACAATATTTCGAAACTAAATTCCCCTCAAGTTACCTGATAATAATGTCATATTTATTTCAAATTTTATTATTAGCGAATACGAAAGTTTATAATTTCTAGGAGTTGAAAGTGTTAGAAATCCTCTGCAGCGCTCTGACCGGGAGGTCCTAGGTTCGAGTCCTGCTGTCAGCAGGATTTTGACACTAGCTCTTCAGCTGCTGAATTCAGTCGCTGTCTGGAGGAGAATTCTCGCGGTCGGCTGCTCTGATCAGTAGTTTTCCGTGGTTTCTCCGATCAACACCAGGCGAATGTCGCAGCAGTACCCTACCAAACGGGCCACGGAGCGTGCGCGATCTTTCCTTCCTTCCTTGTCTTATCCTCTCCCCTCACACACACACACTTACACTAACATACACTGCACTACCACATATTCCGGGAGGCCGGTCGGGAGCTTAGAGCTTGTCCCGACTGGGGCGGTGCCCCGCTGGTGGGAGAGTCCTGGTTAGGAGGAAACCCCCACTAGCTGACGGTAGGTTGGCCCCGGGATCTCGCCATCCTGCGGGAATGATCACCACGCATATCCTGAGAAAAACATGCACTACACTAACGGGACTAATGAGCAAAGCAGTTGACGTGCCCGGAAACGCGAATATATCAAATCAAATCGTTACATTTCCTATCAAGACACGCATTTCATTTATACTTATTGATGACGCAAATAAGTCATGTTATCCTTCCATTATTCAGCATAAAAATGTCAATGTGGGCCCAACGCGGGAAAGGGTGCCGCTGAGCGCCGGATGACCGCGACGCGGGGGCGGTGGAGGCGGAGGCCGAGGGGCGGACGCAGGGCACGTGGGGGCGGAGGTGGCGCTGGGGTGGCCGGCGCCCGACGCAGCGCCAGAAGACGCGTCGTCGTTAATGCTCGTACACGCGGCGATGTGTACTTGGCGTGTACCGCCCCGGGAGCACAAGCCTCGCTGCTCCGCACGGGGACTCCGCTAGTGGAGCTTAACCCTGAGCCGCGGCGTGCGTAAGCGGTTGGGCGGTGCAACGGCGCTGCTTAAGCTTCTTTCTTTCGTTTAAGAAATGTTTACCCAAACAACAGAATTGTATTCAAAATGTAATTTTCACTTGTATTTCAAACCACAAGCCTGGAAAAGAAAAATGTAATTTTAAAGTTTTAGTTTTAGGTACATCATAAGTAACATGCAAGCGTGGAAAGAAAAATGTAAATTTTAAAATTTAAATTTGAGGTATATCATAAATATTTTTATTTTTATTTAATAGGTAATTATTACAGCCAAATTAGAAACTTGATCCAATGTACTAGGCCGAAGGCCTTTTAAGCCATACAATACCTACATTCTACGAGTTCTAACCTTTCGCCTTCTGGTATTCACCCCAATGGTCCTCCATCGCCTCAAAGCCGCGAAACGAGACCATAAGGTACGGCTGAGGAAAAACCCTGAAGGGAAAACCTGCCGTCAGAAGCCGAGTACATGCTACTCTATCCGGGTTTTAGACTATTTATTTATTTGGCGCGGGCGTCAGGCATTCTCCTTCCAGTGTTTGGCCTCCACCGCACCTGAAAACAAACAGCACCACAGAAAATCGTCCGCACCAACGCCTCTGCCCTAACATTTCCGATTCACTTCCTTCGCCCCTAATGTGCTTTATTTTAGCCGTTCCCTTTATTTTTTTTTTAATTTAATTTATTTTTAATTTATTTAACTTATTTTAATTTTAATTTATTTAACTTATTTTGATTAATTTAATTTTAATTTATTTAACTTATTTTAATTAATTTAATTTTAATTTATATAACTTATTTTAATTTATTTAACTTATTTTAATTATTTTAAGTTAATATATATATATATTTTTTTTTGTCTGTTTACTAACCTAACATAACTTACTAACTTAATTATTGTTAGTTTATTGATTTATTACATATTTCTCTCCAGTCTAGGCTCTGCTCGTACTAACCACTGCTGTTTTCCCACTCCTTAATTTCCGTTTCTCTAGTGGTCCGAACCTTTCCGAGAAATGTTCCTAATTCTTTCATGAAGTTAGCTCTTTTATCCCCTAGAATGTTTTGGGCGAGCGTTACGTTCCTATGTTAAAGTAGTAATTTCCTTTCCCCATCCATTTTCCTCCCCAAGTTTCGGTCGCACTGCAAATTAAAAGGATATGGATCCAGTTTTCCCCTATCACCGCAAAGCACACAGATGCCATTACCATTCGAGTCCTTTAATCTACGTTGCATCCACCCCGCCCCTGAACCAAGCGTATCCCCTCTTGCGTCCTTTTGCGGTGTGTTTACGTAACGTTCGCAACCCCATAACGGACTCGCGTGAATTTGCGCAACTAGCGAACGTTTTTCGGCCGTTGCTGCCAGGATCTCTTGCCTTTAATATCCGTAAGTCTATCCGAAATTAACCGTTCTATGTCACGTGTTCCCCTATCTCCCACCATTTCCGGAGAAACGTCTCCCAGACCTGAACGTTCCAGTAGCAGTTTAATTTTATACGACCAGTAGCGTTGGTTGCTTCCCTGTAACTGCACCAAAAACATCTATTTATAAGTGAGTCCAGCCTGTTCACCTGCTAATTTAATCCAAAGTTTAATGGGTTTCATTTTAAATCTTTCCAAATTCCTACACTACCGACCTCTTTAGGACTCCGGCATTTGCTGCGAATCTAGAGACTCCGAGAATTAATTTGAAATAATCTGTTTCGACGCTTTCTAGTCGATCTATCCTATCCACTCCCCAAATTTCTGCCCCATAATTCATTGCTGGGAGAACTAGCGATTTAAACATCGTCTCGCACCTTTAAAGGCAATTCCGAACCCTGCGCACTGCGCAAACGATTTCTTTGAGCGCAATTCTTCCTTTACTGTGCGCCGCCACTATGTGATTACTCCATCCACCATTCATGGAAAATTTTGCCCCAAGATATGTAAATGTTTTTACCCGGTCAATCTCCTCCTGAGCGTAAAACCATTTCTCCTTGTTACCCCAGATAAATCCATTCTTGAAGACAACTACTTTGGTTTTTTGAATATTTACTTTTAATCCCCATGTTTCACTATACGCTTCTAGGATATTTAAACTTTTTTGTAAGCCGTCAATAGTCTCCGAACATAAAACTAAATCATCAGCATATAGTAGTCCGGGAATGTTCAGGCCCTCAATTTCCGGCGCAGATGTATCCGCATCCTGTAACCACGTCAATAAATCGTTTATAAACAAGATAAACAATAGCGGTGAGAGAGGACAGCCCTGTCTTACTCCTACTGTCGATTTTATTTTTCGCGTTGTACTTCCATCACCGCACCTGACACAGAAATTTACGTCTTCGTATATCTGCAACACTTTTAAAACTTTACTGAGACCCCCAGCTCATTAAGTTTTGCCATAAAGCTTCCTATTGATAGAGTCAAAGCCATTTCGAAATCTACAAACTGCAATATAAGTGGTTTGCTATGCGCAAGCGCCGCTTACTAGGTATCTAAACAAAGATATTGTCGGTAGTCGCAAAGCCTCTCCTAAAGCCTGCTTGCAATTCTGATATTTTACTGTGCTTTTCCGCCCATTCACTCAGTCGCCCTTTGGGAGTATTTTACAAAATAGCTTGCTCAGCGCTGGTAAAAGACTAATTCCGCGATAATTTTGTGGGCAATTCGTATTACCTTTATTCTTAAAGACTGGTTGGAGGATCGCTGTACTCCACGTTTCTGGATACGATCCAGAATCAACTATTGCATTAAATAAATTTAGAATACTCTCTGGGTCTATGTGCCACAATTCCGAAATAAATTGTGTCGGAATGCCGTCCGCGCCGCCTGCCTTCTTATTATTCATGGCTAGCATAGCCCTATTCACTTCTTTCCCAGGTTATCGGTTCGTCTAATTCAGGGACATCCGGTCCGTGATAATATATATCCCTGTTTCAATATTCGCTATTCGAGCGCCCGTGAAAAGTACTGCTCCACGCGTCTGATGAAATTGCATTACTTGCATTTCTTTTATTACGCAGTGATCTTATAACGTCCCAAATTGATTTATTATGATTGTTTCTTAAAATTGCCTCTATTCTTGCTGTCTCACTCTCCCGCCAAGATTTCTTCGATTTCTTAATTGTGGCCTCGTATTGCCTACGTAGTAACAAGTAACTATTTCTCGCTTCCGCAGTTCCACTGTTCTGAACATTCTTAAGGCTACTATTGCTTCACGCCTGCTCACCCGACACTCCTCGCTAAACCATCCTTGGGTCAGTACCCTTCCTCCTCTCCCCACATTCGCATGCCCCTCCCCGCGCGAAAGAGTCTCCTTTTTAAATTCTTTGCTTGCCTTTCCGGTGACCGCTCCTCACGCGCCCACCCTACCGAGTTAAGAATAGCCTCTGCAAATTCCTGTCGCTTTCCTCTTTTCCCTATAAACCGTCGTCTTGCTATTGTGAAGTTTGTTGCTCTCGCCCGTGCGCTGCCTGTGGCAGTTCAGTAGCATTTTCTGCTAAATGAACGCACACAGGCAAATGGTCGGATTCTGCCCGAATTGATTCCAAAATCTAATAAATTGTTTATTCTTTCATGAGACAGCAGCCAAATCTATTACACTACCTCCATTCCCACTAATAAAAGTTAGTTCCCCTTCAGTATCCTGTCCATAGTTGCCATTTAAGATTTCGAGATTAAATTCTCGCATAATTCTAACAATTCCTGACCCTCATTATTGATGACTGAGTCTTTGCTTTTCTGAATTAGCTCTCGCTTCTTGCCGATCGAACTCCGAAAATACTTCCTGCTCATGGCCAATTCTAGCATTCATGTCACCTAAGACTAGTAAATCAGTATTCGGATACCTTGCTTCAACGAGTCTAAGAAATTATTGATTTCACCAAAAGCTTCTGGAGAATAATAACGCGAACCCTGTGGGTGACGGTATATAAATACAATTGCGAGGTCTGTATTTTGCATTACTAGTCTAATACAAAGAAAATTGTCGGAGTTTGTTGTAATTTCATAAATAAATTGCACTAACCTATCCTGAAATATGCACGCAACACCTCCGGTACCTACCCTTTCCCCTCTACGTTTTTAGTTTTGCATATGGCTGTAAAACCAGACATTTAAAGTCTCACCTCCTTCCACAAGTTTCTACGAGACCGACAATATCAAATGTGTTTATGTACCCATGGAAGTCTTGATTTCCGAGCTTAGAGCCTAGACCTTTGATGTTCCAACATCCTATTCTTAAAGCCTATTCCTGCCTATTTGGCGACCTGCTGGGCCCGACTCACCGCGAGCTTCCTGCTGCTGCACGTTTGCCGCAGCCATCGCCCTCGTAAGAGGTCCTCGCCCAGGCTGTCAGCCGCAAAGCGTCCGGGACTCGTCGAGTGCCGTGGGCTCCGGCGGAACGTGAACGCGACCGCCGACGCGAACGCGAACGAGACCGCCTCCGCCGCGATGCCGCGGGTCAGAGTCGTCCGCGCCGCCCCAGCACGAGGCGCAGCCGCAGGCGCGGCCGCGGCCACGGCCGAAGGGGCGGGCGGGGCGGCCCGAGAGGCGCCCGCTTGCCCGGAAGGGCTTCCGCCCTACGGGGTTCTGCCCCCCGCCGAGTTCACGGGACCCCGTCGCCCCGCCCTCCACGCCCGCGGACGGGCCGCCAGCTCAGCCAACACGTAGCTGCGCCCTGCCACGACAAGCTTGTCGAAACGAATCGACGCCTGCTTTCCGCTCGCTTCGCCTCCTGCAAATGCGGAATTAACGCCTTACGCGTTTGCCGCACTGCCCAGCTGAAATCCTCACGGACGCGCACCCGCCATTCCGGGAAAATACTCCCGGGCTGACGCAGCAGCTCCTCCGCTTCCTGAAAGAGGCCAGCTTGGCCACAATCATACGTGGCTGTCCCTCGCGCCGCCGCCCGGTCCGGTGCGCGCCCCGATGTCCTGGAGCTCCAACTGACCCCAGCTGCTCCGCAAGATCCAGGATACACCCTCCGAGTCCGTCCAAGACTCGTTCCGCTTCTCTGGGATGCCAGTAACAATGATATTGTTACGTCGCGACTGGTTCTCAAGGTAATCCACCTTGCGAACCAGCCGCTCGTTGGCTGTCTGCAGCGACTGCACTGAAGCCTCTGCCGACGTAACCTAGTCTGCAACATCGATTCTATCAATAAGTTCCTTATGGTTCCTATTGATAGTCTCGATGATATCTACGTTAGTAGGGGGGCCGGGATTCAGCTCCACCCCACCGATCGCCAATAGCACCGCCATCACCGCCGCGCCCAACACGCTCGCAAGGAGCCCCAGCCCTGCGCTGTCCCCAGGGCACCGCCACCGCGCGGCTGGTAGCCCCTCACCCAGCGGCCGATAGCCGCGCGCCACTGCTCCGTCGACACCATCCTGCAGCAGGTAGAGCGCTTAGTAAAACACGTCCGCTCGGCTCTGCGACTGGCGAGAGACTGAAAATAAATAACGAACGAAAAGTAAAAGAAATTGTTTGGTGAAATGCAACTACTACATCGATACCTCTGCCAAACGTTAATTGTTAAGATTATTATTTCCAATTAAATATTTTAATAGTTATCTTCCAGATTTTCGGTACAAAGTTTGTTGATGTACTTGGAAAGATGTTTATATTTTCGTAGTTTCTTAATTATTTTCTGAATAAAGAAAATCGCAGTGTGCGTAAGTGGTAGGGCAGTGCAACGGCGCTGCTTAAGCTTCTTTCTTTCGTTTAAAGGAAATGTTTACCCAAACAACAGAATTGTATTCAAAATGTAATTTTCACTTGTATTTCAAACCACACAAGCCTGGAAAAGAAAAATGTAATTTTTTAAAGTTTTAGTTTTAGGTACATCAAAAGTAACATGCAAGCGTGGAAAAGAAAAATGTAAATTTTAAAATTTAAATTTGAGTTATATCATAAATAACGAACGAAAAGTAAAAGAAATTGTTTGGTGAAATGCAACTACTACATCGATACCTCTGCCAAACGTTAATTGTTAAGATTATTATTTCCAATTAAATATTTTAATAGTTATCTTCCAGATTTTCGGTACAAAGTTTGTTGATGTACTTGGAAAGAGTGTGCGTAAGTGGTAGGGCAGTGCAACGACGCTGCTTAAGCTTCTTTCTTTCGTTTAAAAGGAAATGTTTACCCAAACAACAGAATTGTATTCAAAATGTAATTTTCACTTGTATTTCAAACCACACAAGCCTGGAAAAGAAAAATGTAATTTTTAAAGTTTTAGTTTTAGGTACATCAAAAGTAACATGCAAGCGTGCAAAAGGAAAATGTAAATTTTAAAATTTAAATTTGAGTTATATCATAAATAACGAACGAAAAGTAAAAGAAATTGTTTGGTGAAATGCAACTACTACATCGATACCTGCCAAACGTTAATTGTTAAGATTATTATTTCCAATTAAATATTTTAATAGTTATCTTCCAGATTTTCGGTACAAATTTTGTTCATGTACTTGGAAAGATGTTTATATTTTCGTATTTTCTTAATTATTTTCTGAATAAAGAAAACCTGCACATAATGCAATCTGAGATGATCAAAATGTCGCAATCTATCTGCTCGGAGTGCAGGTCTAATCTTGTTAACGAATTAAGAGTGGAACACAGAATGACTTCGGGGGTCATGTCTTACGACGTTTGGGTTTTGGGTCCAGACAACCGAATGTTTTAATCCCAGAACCAGCGGTAATATACTGATGATTGTAGGTATATTACCGCAATATTTCAGTTCAAAAAAGCAAACGAGACCATAATAAAAATAATACATTTTCGACAGTATTGTGGAGCGTGGTTGTTTAAAACCGTTCATGTTCATGTTTCATTCAAATGTTTACGATTCTTGTGCGAGTTTACTAATGCCTACTTCAGGCGTTCCACTTGAAACAAATAATGTGACATACACGAAGTAATTTATACATAAAACTTGTGATGCTATTACAGCACACACTTTCTCGCTTTATTTATGATTAATTGATTGATTGATTTTTCGTGTTCCCGGGCGCGTCAACTGCTTTGGTCATTAGTTTAGTGGTCCCGTTAATGTAGTGCATGTTTTTTCGGGAGATGGCGGCGATCTTTCCCCTTTGGATGGCGATATCCGGCACCGACGTACCGTCGGCCTACCGGCATTCGCCTGGCGTTGATCGGAGAAACCACGGAAAACTACCGATCAGAGCAACCGGCCGCTATAATTCTTCTCCAGACAGCGACTGAATTCGACCTAGCTGAAAAGCTAGTGTCGAAAATCCTGTCGCCATCAGGACTCGAACCTAGGACCTCCCGGACAGAAGCGCTGAAGTGACATTAGTTGATGCACTGAGCTACCGCTACCGGTTTTATTTATGATTTTTGCAATTTTCAAAAACACTAATATTCACCATTTTTTAAACGCCCTTTGCTTCATTCTTGAAAAATGTTGAGAAATTGGAGTATATGTATTTGAGAAAGAATATAAACTGTATTAACTTCAAATAGACATAAGGCAAAAAAAACTATTGTTTTTCAAAAAAAATGTACACGTCCCTATTTAAAGATATATTGTTTAGAACAGATTTCGTTTAAGAAAAAAATCTGTCTTAAATATTGTAGTTGGAATATACCAAAAAAGTTCGAACATTTGCAATTCTCGAAAAAATCAGGGACATCAACGAAAATAAGATCTGCATATTTTTGTAAGCGATCTTCATGCTCTCATAGGACTAAGTTTAATAAAAAAATTGGATACATTTTTGGGAAAAAATGAAAATATTTTTGAGATCGGGATGTATAAATTGTGGAGAAAATTGTCTAAACGGTTGAGGCGCTAGCGTTGACCCCAGCAGACAGACAGAGGGACGTTTTGCCTTCAATCGAATTTTTGATATCAATAACTCCGGCCAGGAGCTTCATGCACGCAAGAGATTCTAATTGTTTAGCAATTTGTTTTGATTTCATTAGTAATTTCTGTCATTAATTTCCGCGTGTGCAATCTTACACGAAAATTGAATCTTATCTTTTTTGGCAGTGACTGGCTCACGGAAAGTTTGTTAATCAATGTTTTTGAGACGGCATTTGGTGTATCCACCCGCCACTTCTGTGACTATTGCCGAGTGCACAGTTTCGTCGCGCGTAGTCTACAATCTTACACGTATGGCACAAGGCGTGTGGCACATACACAATTCCTCGTTGCTAATAAATAACTTGTACAGAAATAGCGTTTTTAAGAGGATTTTTCTATTAAGAGAATGAGGAAGCGTTCAATCAAAAACAAAAATATACAACTCTGTCAGAAGATGGAGACTCAATTCTTATGCTTTATATTTATGCGTTTTAAACATTATTTTAGCACAAACATTCTGAGGATTCTTTCAATAATTCTTAACTTTAATCAGACGTTGCTTCAACTGGTAACTTACTTGTACCGGTACATTGCGTTTAATAACGGATCGTAAAAAAATATTATTGAATGCTTTACAAATCGCAGAGTCTTAGAGCCAATTCAGGAATGTAAAGCCAAGGCTACAAGTTTGAGCTTCGTGTGAAGCATGTGTATTTTTACTACATAATTGTAAAGTGTTTGCTTTCTCTCGATACCATTTATTCCGTCCAAACCAACCAACCGACTATTTCATCCGTAATCTATGATTTAAAATCATTTATCACCTGTGAACATCCCCACAAATTTAGCATTACCAATGACTATGAATTGAACTGATTTGTGCATCTTATACCCAGAAATTAATGACACATGAAGGCAAAAACTTTTTATCTCGTTAGCGTCGGAGTATGGCACACATGGTCACACATAAATCGGATGAGATACGTTTAGGCTGAATTTTGAATATTACTTATATCCTAGATCATTGCCATTAATATAGAAATTTATTTCGTTAATGTCCGCAATTTTGTTGACTATTTGGACAAACCCTCAAAGTACCATTCTTCATTTTTCAATCATCAAAATCCTATGATAGGTGCCAAACGCATCAAGTCAGACAGGAATTCACCAAGTCTATAATATAAAACATTATCCTACTTCCTTTACCTTGTACAACTTTGTTGCCGCTCCGGCCGCTGCGACTTCCCTTTCTGCCGCCCCCGCCGCCTCACCGCCCTCCCCCCGCCCTTCCCCCTGCCGTGACGGTTGCTCTTGCCCCCGGCACCAGTACCCCCACCATCACCCGCGCAACCCCATCTGCTCCGCCCCCGCCACAACCCCCATTGTGCTGCGTCGCAGATTTATGACAGCGCGGGGAGGGGGCGACGGGGAGCGCCCCGTATCGTGTTCCCTGTCAAAAAAGCGTGTTCATTTTTGCGAGCCAACCGACTAATTAACATGCGCGCGAGGTAGCGGCGCTCCGCCCAGCTGACGCGGGCAGCCTTTGCCAGCCAACTTCCACTGGGCACCCTCTCCCTGTTGGCCCCCCCCTCGCCCCTGCCCCTTCCCCTGCCCTCTCCTTGGCTCACCTGCCGGCCAGATGCCAAGCTCAACTCCATCCGCCCCCTCCCCCGGCCCTCCTCATCACCCACATTCTTACATGTCCCGCGTCCTTATTCTATGTTCATTAATCTCAAATTCCTCTCCCCGACCTGTTCATATCCAGTTGTCCACAGCTCTTCATCTCACTACAGTGTCTCTGATTGGGAAGACCTAGGTTCGAGACCCAACGGTGCCAGGATTTTCGACACTTGCCAGCTAGTTAAGACAAATTCAGTCACGGTCTGGAGGAGAATTCTAGCGGCCAGCTGCTCTGATTGGTAGATTTTCATGGTTTCTCCGATAAACACTTGGCGAACATCTAACGAACGGATCATGGACCGCGTGCTGATATTTCCTTTCCCTTCATTGCCTTATCGTTACCCCTTTCTAAACACACTTGCACTTATATGCGCTACCACGCATGGCGGGAGACTGGCCGGGAGCTTAGAGCTTCTCCCGGCTGGGATTGAGCCCCGCTGGTAGGAGCTACCTGTTTGTCGAAAACCCCGATCTCACTATCTAGCAAAGGGAATATCACCGCTACCTCAAAACAATCCACTACGCGTACGGGACTAATGACCTTTTCCGACGCGTCGAGAGTCACGAATTAATCAAGTCGCATGAACTCAACGCCTTCATGTTTCGATTCCATGCCTCTTGTGTCCCATCCACCTTTAAGATTCAACGTCCACCCAGAACTTGGTATCTCCACAACCTTCTGTCTCCACCCCGTCCTCTATTAAAGTGTTCTACTGGCACGACACCAAAACTTCTCACTTCATAGTGTTTCACCTCCCACGCCTTTCCACGGTTCCTCTCTAGTCTAAGAAAACGCATAGTCGCTCTTCCCCTCCTCCAGTTAGTTTGCTTCTGCCCGTTTCGACGTCTTCACGTCTTCCTTCAGCTCTGCCACTCCGTGCGTATAGCTCTTGGTCTTCTTGCCAACCTCCTCCAAACAGCCACGCCTCCCCCGCTTCCCTCTTCGCGCCTCCCTCTGACCGCCGCGAGTCGCCCACACACACCGGCCCAATTCCGGGAAGCATAGGCTCGACGGCCCAGCCCTTCTCGCCCTTTCCGCTGCCCTGCTGCGCCGTCCTTCGTTGCCCCGGCTAACGAGATTTTTTGGCGCGCGGGGAGGGACAGGGGGGGGATGGGGGCGGGGCGGGGCAGGGTGGGGCGGAGCGACACGGGGCGGGGAGAGGCGAGGCGAGACGAGGCGTGGGAGGCGGGGCGGTCCGAGCGAGGAATTTGATGCGACCGCATTGTCCGTCCTCCTCTTTCCCCCACTCCCACCCCCCACCCCCGACCTCTGTCGGCCCGGCGCCCCGCTGTTAAGTGGTGTTCTGACCACTTTTATACCCGTTTTCTGGCGCGGAACGTTTTATGACAATCTTTTTTTATTTGCTTTATACCTATTGCCTGTCTGAATGCTCTTGAGTGGGATAACTCTCCAGGATTGCAACTGTCATTTCCTCTGTTGTTCAAATTATTACAATATTTATAAATTCCGTACTGGTAGCGGATATTTTGTGATAATCTATAATGTCAGTTAGAAATAATTAAAATATTTTTTTGTAAATATGCTTGTTTATATTTTAATAAATATTTAATTCTACTATTACAGTATCCTAAATAAAATGCCGTACACTTATTTATTCAATGTCAAAAATAATTCAAATTGTTTGACGTACTACAGGGAGAAAGATATTGTGTTCCCCTTATCTTAAATTCGGAAATCTCTATCTTATTTAGTGTTCATTTCTTATTCCATCGATCGATAACGATCTAGAAATATTCAGGTAATTTAATAAATAATTACTATTTGCCTTTACATATACTTACGGTATGAATAAATTCTCTAAGAAGAAATTTATTGTGCTGACCACTCGTCCACCAAAATGACTCAATAATTTAGTGATGTGACACTTTAAAGATTATCTTTTATTATAACTAGCTCTGCAACACTTATTCAGAACGATATTAGTTTGCATTAATTTTCTATATTAATATTCCATAAGTCTCAATTTAATACGTAATAAATAATTATAAATCAATAAATATAAATAAATTAAAAATTCAACAGTGATGAAAACATTATTTATGCAAAAATATTAAACCTGCAGAGCTTTGCAGTTGTAGCGTTTCCCCTAAAACTATCCTGATAGCCGAACCGTTTACTTGTGTAAGAGTTTTTGCGACCAGTTTTCGCCTTTCATACCGCAATAACAGTCATCAGACATCTCTTGAATTTATTGATCTCTTCAGAGAATAAAAGAGCAGAGAGGATTTCATTCAAGCAGTTCGCAATGCCCTGTGGGTAGCGGATTCCGAGGGATAAGCCAAAGGGCAACGGGCGTGTGTTATCGGAGGACCTCGATTTGGCGAAGACCCAACGTAATCGCGTCAGGTCACCTTCAGGAGACCTCCCTACCTGCTCCACTACCACTGGTTGGCAAAGGACCCGCACCTCCTACGCCGCCCATGTCATTCAAACACAGTGTTACCAACCCATTCGCTTATAATGCCCCTTCACCTTGACACCCTTACTTTTCGTACCAAGGAACACCAACATTTTTTTCCAGAGGATGAATAAATGAGTAATGTATTTTTGCGCGAACGTAGAATTATAAGTTGAACGTGTTTTTTTTGTCCTTCTCACAAATTTCTTGTGAGTAGGTTATTCAGTCGGTAGTTCCAAGCGAACAATGGTCTCTACTCGTCGCCCTCATCAATGTCTTCGCCGAAACCAATACTGTCACTTCCAGCCTCGGTGCGCACAATTCGACCGCCATGATCCTATCAGCCCTTAACCGCATCCTCGCCCCCTCCGCCAACCACATCCATCCCCCTCCGCGGCCCCATCGGCCTGCCAGGTCCACCGTCCCCATACGGGCGCAAGCCTTGACCTCGCCTCCGCCTCAGTCCCCGGCACGCTTCCGGTTTCGCCGCCACCACCTGTCCGGCAGAGACTGAGACAGAGAGAGAGAAGAAGAAGAGAGACAGAGACAGAGAGAGACAGAGAAGAGACAGAGAGAGCAGAGAGAGAGAAAAGAGAGAGAGTCAGAGAGAGAGACAGAGAGAAGAGAGAGAGACAGAGAGAGAGAGACAGAGAGAGACAGAGAGAGACAGAGAGACAGACAGAGAGACAGGGGGGACAGAGAGAGAGACAGAGAGAGAGAGAGAGAGAGAGAGAGAGAGAGACAGAGAGACAGAAGAGAGAGAGAGACAGAGAGAGACAGAGAGAGACAGAGAGACAGAGAGACAGAGAGAGAGACAGAGAGAGAGACAGAGAGAGAGACAGAGAGAGAGACAGAGAGAGAGACAGAGAGAGAGCGGAGATAACAAAAGAGACTCTAGTTCGAGACGTGATCGGGTACGAGGGTAAAGATGATGAACGATGCGAAATTGAAGTAGAAGTTCGGATCAAGGTCAGGAGTCGTATGTGAATTGGGACCAAAGACACACTGGGAGTGAAAATCGTCAGACGGGCCAGCAAATAATGAGGCATATAATAAATACGCGAGGCTGGTGAGGTGTCGAAACTGATTTTGACTATTTAGTGTATCCAGACACAACATCTTCAGTCATATTTAGTACCACAAGTATAGCCTGAACTATTAACTGAGAGGTGTCTGTGTACCTTTGCTGGAACGCCATATCCGTCGCCGATCTATACGTCGACTTTTGTGGCTTCCTCCCGCCAAGATTCCCACCCATCGTAGTGCTGGTATGTGTAAATGTGCGTAAGTGAGCGGGAGGACAAGAAAGAGGAAGAAAAGATCGTGCATGGTTCGTAGCCAGTTTGTTTCGATAAAACTCCAGCATTCACCAGAACTTGAGCGAAGAAACAGAGGAAAACAACCGATTACAGTACATAACTTATAGAATTTTACTCCAGCCAGGGACTGAATTCGACCTCGATATATAGTTAGTGTTGAAAACATAGAGACGCTATATAGTTAGTGTTGTAGTTATAACTATATAGTTAGTGTTGAAAATTCCTCACCGACTCGACTTAGAACGTTCTGGTCAGCGACGCTACAGTGGACAACAGCAATGCTGCTACTGAGCCACAGCCAGTGGGAGGCGCGGTTCGACCTGAAGCAAGAACGGGGCGGGATCCGAGTTAGGCCAAAGCGTGGTTGGGATCGGGAGCGGCGGAAGGGGTCGAGACCGGAAGTGGAGCGAGAGCTGGAAGCGGCAGGGCGCGCACGAGGGCGAATCTCGTCTGCACCGGAAATGGAATATCGAGGGCGATATATTCTCGCTGGCGGCGCGCTAATTGAATCCAGCCTTGTCAATATATATATTTATTTTTAATTAAAACTAAATTCCGGGCGGGCGCGGCCGCCAAGACGGCCAGGCGTGGTCTCGGGGCGGGGGTGGACAGCGCGAAACGGGCAGTGGGCGGTGGCCGAGGGCGGGATTAAATTTACACGTTTAATTCGGAAACCCACTTCAATTAAGCTGCAAACTGATATTCACCACTTTGCGCCAAATGGGAGCTTCGTATCGCTAAGTCATATTTCGTGTAATTTGCTTTTTGACTAGCAAAGGGCAACCTGCGGTCTTTGTTTCTGACAGGTTGAATGAAGTTAAAATACAATCAGTTTGGGTGGGTGGGTGGGAGAGAAGTGTTCAAAATCAGTGGAGAAGCTCTCACATGTTTTATGAAACATTCGTTGCGTAAATATCGAGGTTATCAAATATTAAACAAGTTGGAATATGAGCCACATTCCACGTTCACTTCAATTTTTTTTTTTGCCTTCATATGGCGGGGTGGTATAAAAAAAAAGCGCCTACAACGCATGTCGAAAATTGAATTCTCGAGACTACTAACTTTAGGGCCACATTCCAGTTAACTGTACGCCTTTGCAGGTCGGCAGTCTACTGCCAAACAGCTCGTATTCGTCCGAAACGGGAATGTCATAATGTGGGAGCGACATTGCCAGTGCTGAATTTATGCCGTTGCATTCTGTAACAGTTGAATGTTGATGCCGGTGCTAAGGCACGTGATGGATATGGTTACGAGACGGCGGCTTTGGCCGTAACGCGCGACCCCCGACGCCCGATTCCGAGTCGGGCTTTATGGAGGCGGCAAGCAGTCTCGGCGGCAGCTCGTATCGCTTGCCTCATCCGGGATGCAATTTCGCTTTCTCCTGTTTACGGCCGCCGTTACGGTTCACTTCGCCACAAATTAGCATTTCATGCTGCCATGGGAGGGGGCGGGGCGCTTACTTGAGCATTTCTTTATGGCGTGTTTCGTATGGAAGCTCCATACGAGCCAGGAGAAGGCTTAATGCGAATTGGTCGGAGACACACGAGCGATGTGTCGGCATTTATTGGCACAGCACAATAGAAGCAGAATGTGAACGATCCAAAGGCATAATACTACATGAACTGAATTTTTTGTCTGCCTTTTTTTCCAATTGTCTTAGAACTTCAGAATCTTGTAATATGCTGCTTATATTATATAAATTTAAGAACCTTTATCTTTCGAGCTATGCTCCAACGGAGTTCTGATATATTTCATAAAAATAACCGCACGGTTCATATCGAAAACTACTTCAATTTCTCGAGCGTGTGCACGAAAATATGATTGTATCAACATTACATTCCTTCATGGAAATATCGCGTGCTGGCTTTACCCACTTACAGGAGTCTTAAAAATGGAGTCATGATGTAACATGCTGATAAACGTTTATTCGATGAACATTACTGTGCTGCAAATTATATATTTATAGATTAATTAAAAGAATTATGATTAGCTATCAGTGTGGCTTACTTTATTAACTTTGGTTGAATTATGTTGTCAGTGCTGGCTTTTATTTTTACGCGCAAAAGCCTTTCGCAATATCAGAAATCAAGTTGTTGATACCAAATCTATCATTAATTAATGTTTTGTAGCTAAATTATATATATTATATATATATATATATATATATATATTAATATTAATATTAATATTAAATTTAGTTTAAAATAGTCGCGGAAAATTACAGAAATCAACAAAATATATTTTTCAAACACTTATGGTAAATGACGTAAAGAAATTTGAAGACATAAATGTTAGTAATGTAATTTGTTGTATGTATTTGTAATGTAGAAAAACAAAATTCAATGTTTTGAGTAATTTGTTTTATTGAGAAACTATACATGGTTTGCAATATAATATTCCTTATAGTAGAAAGCAAAAGGCTACATATGTGAGTCCCGAATCTAACTTATTATGAGACATATAATGAAAAACTGTTTTTTCAAGCGTTGATTATTTCAGTGAGCGAGATATAATTATTTCAACATTAAATTCCACTGTGATTGCCGTGACCGATATCGCTTCCTAGCTTTACTCACAATTGTTTCAATTTACTAAAAACAGCTAAAAACGAAACTATAATTACAGACTGGTAACCATCGAACCAGTAGTTTGAAAATTAATGTAACATTTAATATTTTGGTACGTCCGTCGTAAATAGTAAAAAAAAACAAAGAGTTTCTCACGGACAACATGAGTTCGGAAGATGATTTTCTTGTCCCAGCAAAATTCTTCTTTCTTTAAGGTCTGAATTGAATTCGACAAGGTGGATTCAATGGCAATTAATTTTTTTCAAAGTATTCGAGGTAGTTCCGAATAATATGCCTGTGAAAAAATGATTGACATCAGAAATATATACTAAAGTTCAAATTGGAAATCAATTTTTGACCATGGGCAGTATTTATGAACTCGTTTTTTTTTCGCAAATTCAAATGTGCAACGGACGAAAAAATATTACAACCGAATTTAGAACTATGAATTCTTAATTAGGTTAAAACAAATGGCAAGGAAACAAAAGGGTCTAAAAATTAAAACATTCGGGTAAGGGGGAAATTACGCTAAACCAGATAGCCGTGTAGATGATTTCTTTACATCATTTTGCAAGTGTATTATAACCGGAATTTAAACCGGTAAAACATTCAGTGAAAAAAGTTGTAAGTCGTCACATTTCTTAATGTAAATATAAAGGAAACTTATACAAGCATCAAACATGACGATAACTATTTGTTTCCTCTTCCATGGAAATAGGGCGTTTTGGAACCCTTTCAGAATTTTGACCGTAGATAGAACTAAGCGAAAAGCGACGATGTTACTTAAAATCTTAACATTGCAAAAATCATGGGAATCACTAAAAAACAAGTATCGGAGCGAGAATTTGCTTTTTATAAATCATATGTAGATCAACCGGCTTTGTATGAAATTCAGCTTAGACTAAAAAATATATTATTTCTGCTGAAATGATATTGATAACAAATGTCGAGCACGAAACAAAAAGCTAATGCTGACAAATTCTCACTTACCAACAGAAACCTGTAATACTATAGTACATATTTTCTCGCATTATTTGTCACAACACTCACAATGACTCCAAAACGACTGACATTTTCAAATATTTTTTAAGTTATTTAGAGAAGAACGGATTAATTTTGAAGAAGAAATTTCATTTAAAAAAACAATTTTTAATATTTCAGTTGCAGAAACAGCGAAAAAATATTTTACAATTTTCCAAAAATCATAATATTCATTGAAATCGGACATTAGTGATTCCGGGCGCGTGAACTACTGCGTTCATTAATCCCGAAAATGTAGTGCATGTTTTTCATCTGGAGGCGGCGGTGAACTTCCCCTACTGGATGGCGAAATTTTTTCTTTAAATGTTGGTAGGGGTAGTACCAAATGCACCATATCCGATGACATAAACCCCATATTTCTCTATTCCTTTGTTTTTAGAAAAATTACAAAAATGTTATTTTTTTGACTTGTCTCTCACATCGGCAATATTTACATTAGAGACAATTTCTTCACATTACTAGATTTAGGAGTACATGTGCTTTAAATAATGTTACGTAAAGTTTCTGGAAACTAAACAGTTTTCTGTAAAAGTGAACTAAAATTTCGCATTTTCAGAAACGCTCAAACGTTATTTTCTCTAAAATGGCTCCATATTTTTTCTTCAAATTTTTCTTCAAATATTTTCTTCAAATATTTTCTTCAAATATTTTCTTCAAATATTAGATGTTGGTAATGACACTCTTTTAATATGAGGTAAAGTTCATTTTAGTTTATTCTTTTGCTTTTTCAAAAAATACACAAATGTATTTTTTTTAAATATCGCTCACATCGTTAAGATGCACATCGATTTGTATTCATTATTTCATTTGTGAGTGGAAGTGCTTCAAATGACTTCAAATGAACTTTTTCAAAATCTCAATAGATTCTTGTTAAAAGAGCTTAAATTTCGCATTGATCGCTAAATCGCCATTTTGTTAAAAATGGCTACGAAGTTTTCAATTAAAACTTCTATTTAGGACGAATTTTTACTCTTCTTTAATTTTCTAGATATGATGGTTCAGATGTACTACTAGGAAAGCAAAAAGTTGAGAAATGTTCAAAAAAAGGTACTTTGGGTGACGACAGATAGCAGCTGGCCAGAGAATGGAGAAAGACCTTAAAGCCAGACGACACCAAAGGAGATTAGATAAAAATTGGCACGAGAAAGTCTGTGTCATTTTGGAGCACTTCTAATTTTTATCTGGAATGTATGTATATGAAAATATCACGCCCATGATCAATGTCAAAGAGGTATCATCTGTAATCTTTGTTCACCCATGATATATTACGATTGCCTCAAGGTCTTCCGGCGAGTCTTCTAAAGAACACTTTTGATAGTTGACGCGAAAATAATTGTGTGTGTCTCGGTTCCTGTGCCTTCTCGCCATTAATTCAATTTCCCAACTATTAGACCTGTCCCACAAAAGTTTGCTATCACCTTCTGGTGTCGAAATGGCATCTTGCCAAAAACCAGTGCAATCGTTACAATTCACCCCAACACCGACATCCGCAGCACATTTTTGCATTCATGAGAGTCTGATTCAGTTGTGATTAATGAGTGTTAACAACAGAGCACAAGGAAGTGAACCAACTCGTTTTGGTCAGAATTCGTCTTAACGCTGGTGTGAGGCCCAATTATTGGTTTCTCCCAAGACGAGGTTGATTTGTTGGTTGGTGATTCCGGGCGCGTCAAGTGCTTAGATCATTAGTCCCGTAAGTGTAGTGCATGTTTTTTCCTCGGGAGATGACGGTGATCTTCCGTCGATGGCTGGCGAGATCCGGCGCCGACCTACCGTCGGCTAACGGCGTTTCTCCCTAACATGGACTCTCCCACCAGCGGGGCACCGCCCCAGCCGGGACAAGCTCTGAGCTCCCGACCAGTCTCCCGGAATATGTGGTAGTGTAGTGCATGTTCATGCAAATGCGTGTGTAAGGGGAGAGGAGAGGACAAGGAAGAGGAAGGAAAGATCGTGCGCGGTCTGTGGTCCGTTTGTTAGGGCATTTACTCCGGCATTCATTCCGGCATTCGCCTGGTGTTGATCAGAGAAACCACGAACACTACCGATCAGAGCAGCCGGCCGCTCAAATTCTCCTCCAGACAGCGACTGAACGCATCTGAAAAGCTAGTGTCAAAAATCCTGCCGCCGTCAGGACTCGAACCTAGGTCCTCCCGGTCACAGGCGCTGCAGTGACATCAGTTGATGCACTGAGCTACCGCTTCCGGTCTGAGACGAAGCTGATGGCAGATGTAGCGCCGGGGGGGGGGGATGGCATTGGTGGAGCGGAAGGTGAATTTCAAAAAATTAATGCTCGCATCTGCCCAGATGTTCCCGTGGGCGGCGACACACGCAATCGCTCCATTCCCCTCCACTCCCCGAATCCCCTCCTTTTTCCTTCCCCTCCGCCCGATGTTCACGTCACAGCCCGAGCTCCCTCCTACGTTTTAATTATTCGCCGCTCTGTTTGTGCGCTGGGGGAAGGGGGGCTTGTCAGCCTTTTCTGTAACATTTATCTGAAAGAGTTGATTGGTTTTCATCTTCAGTTTCGGCGCCGCTGGTTCGAAATCCTTTTTCATTGGCTGACAGCGTGAAATTAATGGCAGCCACACAACTTCGATTACTTCGAGCATTTTTTTCTGGGGGTAAAATACTTATCTCCTCAGAATTGTATTTTTGTTTCAGTGATTCAGGCCACAATTTCTCTCAATATTGGAACTTATTTCCTCTCGGTTGAGAAAACGTGTCATATGCAATTCTCACAAAGGGAAAGCTTCAGCAAACAGCCAGTGGGAGAAATAAACTTTGTTCTTTGAAGCCTATCTTACGGGGAGAACATTATTAGATCATGCATTGTTAATAATTTTTTTATCGGCTGGCAATTTCTTTCCCAGTTTAATACAAAAACAACAACAAAAATCTATAATTAAAAAAGTTTTAAATATGTACGTAATGTTGGGCACCGATCTTATTGACGGATGAAACAATTTTTTGTGCATACAGATAGTCAAAAATATAATATTTGACTTATGGTTTATTTTAAATCAAAAGCTTTACTGACCATCTTAAACAAATTCATAAATTAATATTACTAAAGACATTAAGACATGCTTTCTTGAAATGTTCTATTACAATATTTCTATTTTCTAATTAAACCTTTACGGCAAACAGCTCAATCGCTAAAACACCATTCTAACTCCAAGAAGAAAATGTGCTAATCAATTAATATTTATTATACGTCGTGTAAATCTTATATTATTTCCTCATATATTATAACAGTCTGTAAACATATCACTACTAACTATGAACAATACTAATATGTTTACTTTTTATTAGCAACCAAACAAAAAACATGAATATATAAAGAAAAGTTTCGAAAAAAACTATTTACAAATTTTAGAATTTTCTAAATTTCCGTGTTGGGTATACAGTAAACCCTTGGTGAGTGCAAACTCGCTTAACACGAACTTCACCTAACCTGAACAAAACATCGGTCCCGGCAAAGGATTACGGTAACACAGACAATAATACTCTGATAATACGAGTTTTTATAACACTATTTCCTGTATGTATAAACACTGATTAATTGAATATGATAAAAACGGACCAACAATCAAACGAGTTGCTGCCCCACCCCTTTTAAGTTTTCTGCGAATGTCAGTCGTGATTTCTGTCCTAGCAACAGCCTTTATTCCGTTTTTTTCTCCTCCTTGCCGCCGTCCGTTGCCGTCGGAAACTTGCGGCGCGGCGTTTCCTTCATTAAACCGACGCCGGCTCCATTGTCGCCGAGTTGTTTTCAATTTAATCTCCCGCAACGATTCCTGCTCCCGGCGCGCTGCCGTTCCCGCCCCTTTCCCTTCTCTCCTCCCCCCCCCGGCCCGCAGTCCTTTCCTGTTTCGCCGCTCGCGGAGCGGGGGCGTCACTGTCGCCTTCTTCGCTGTTCGCGCTGCCTGCGCAAACCTCGTTTGGGCTCCCGGCGCCTAACCCTCCCGAAGGTAGTGCCGGCGCCCTCCTCTGGCTGCCCGCCGTCTGCCTACCTGCGACGCCAGCCGCGCACCCAGTGGCAACCTCCGACACCGCCCTCCACCACCCCTCGCCACCCGAGCCTCCCCCTTCCATCCCTGCTTACCAATCCTCTTCTATAGGACACATCACCCCCACTTGCCTCTGTATCCGTTGTCGCCCTCCTTCATGCGCTAGCTTTCATCATCATTCGGCGTTCATCATTAGAGACGAACCATCGTCGGCCATCAGTTCCATATCAACCTGTAAATGTTCGAAATCGCTCTTCATTACCTCGCTATTAACATACAATCATCCATCAACACCCATAAGTGCCCACTTTGTCTAGCAATCACCAGCCATGTCCAACCGTCGTCCACCATCGCACACTATCACCCATCGCAAATACTTTCAATAATCGTACACCAGCCGTCTTCAACGACCTACCAGCTGTTTCCACAGCCTACGGCCGCTCATCAGTGTCTACCAGAACCACCAATGTTCCCAACGCTCTCGCCGAACCCGTCGACCCCACAAACCAAGCCAACGACGGCTGCCCGGTGCTTCAGGAGCCCTCGGGCCTCGTCGAGTTCTCCGCTGCCGCCGCCCGCGGGCCCGCCCCGCCCCGCCCCGCCCCGCGCCGGCGCCTGCCTCTGCTCGTGGCCCATTCACTTTCAGCGCCCTCGTCACCCGCACATTCCGCCTCCGGGGCTGCCGCTCCTGCGTCGGGTTTGGCCCCCCCCCCCCCCGCCCCGCCTCCTCCGTCGCCCTCGCCACCTCCCGCGCGCGCTCAGGCAACTTGATTAAAACTTGGGGCGCATGGAAATGGCGCGGCGCCGCCTTCGACTCCGCCGCCCGCGGGGGCGGGGCGGGGGTGGGAGGAGCTTGTGCGCGCCTCACGTGCCGGCGACCGCTCGCAACCTTCGAAATTTCCTCGGCGAAATAGGATCGAGGCTACACGTTAAGTTAGGTTAGGTTCAGTTCCCTTTCTTACCCCCGGGAACGTAGGGTCGAAATGACTCACTCTTTTCGGGGTAAAAGTAATATTAATTCGGCATTTTTTCACAAAGTTTTTCTTGACATTCAGGATATGTGGGTTTGGTGGTGTAACGGTTAGCTTATCAGGTTATTATACTTTTGTTCGTGAGTTCAAACCCAATTAAAGCTGTGGACTTTTTAAAGGCAAAACCTTCGTATGCCTGCCTTTAAAGAAAAAGTAAAGACGGCAGTCCTATGTTGTAGATTTACAGCATGTAAAAGCTACTCAAGAAGCTTTTGAGCTAAATTCTAAACGCCTGATTCATCGTCCGAGTGATATACCTCCTTTCTCCTGCAGCGCCTCTGACCGGGAGGTTCTAGGTTCGAGTCCTGACGGCGACAGGATTTTCGACACTAGCTTTTCAGCTAGGTCGAATTCAGTTGCTGTCTGGAGGGGAATTCTAGCGGCCGGCTGCTCTAATCGGTAGTTTTCCGTGGTTTCTCCGATCAATACCAGGTGAATGCCGGAACAGTACCCTACCAAACCGGCCACGGACCGCGCGCGATCTACCCTTACTCTTCCTTGTCCTATCCTATCCCCTTACACACACACACACACACACACACACACACACTTACACAAACATGAGCTACACTACTACATATTTCGGGAGACCGGTCGAGAGCTTAGAGTTTCCTGTGCCGGCTGGGGCGGTGCCCCGCTGATGGGAGATTCCTTGTTAGGGGAAACCCCACTAGCCAATAGTAGGACGGCGCCGGATCTCGCCATCCAGCGGGGGGAGATCACCGCCATCTCCCGAGAAAAAAACATACACTACACTAACTGGACTAATGACCGAAGCAGTTGACGCGCCCGGAAACACGAAAAAATCAATCAATCAACCTCCTTTCTCTGCTAGACAGTCAAAGGAGCGTAGCGGAATTTGCGTGGTCAGGCGGAGAACAGGCCGGATGGCTGAGACTCGCCAGAGATACTAAGGCTTGAATTGAATTGAAAATGAAATCGAATTCCTCCCTTTATTATTGAGCAAAAATCTCCCAACTCCCAAATAAATAATACGTAGTAAATTTTAAATCTTTCCATGGAATCCTAATTTCCGCGAGTGTTGTTTATTTTGCAGTGTTTCGCAATTTCACTATTGTTGAAAATCTTCCATCGTTGTTTTGAAAGTATTTCTGCTAGCGTATTTTAAAATGAAAAATATAATAACGTAATCATTATACTTGATAATATCGAATATCTCTACAACTCGCCTGCATTTTTAATACAAATGTTTCAAAAGGTTTTGAAGATTACTATATCAGACTCAAAATTGCGCGAAATTAGAAATATAAAATGTAATGATACAATATATGTTCCCAAACCCACGGTCAGTGAGTTCCTCAAGAATTAAAATTGACGAAAATCTACGAACAATTGCTGTATTACGCTTCAGTGGAAAAGTTTCGAGCTGTGGCAGAAGCAGTGCTTTCATAAAAGAGGTTCCCTGTGAACAGTGGAAACATCGATCACGGTGTTGAATTGTTTCGTTCACGGTGTGGAATTGTCGATCCCGGTGTTGTTTCTTACCTCGATGTCCTCTGCATGCTCCCCGAAGCAGCCCATCGCAAGTAACTTGGAGTCTCCTTGTCGGCTGTTGAGCCCATAGAACCTCACGCGGGCATTGCTCTTCCCGAGCGAGCACTTGGCCTCGATGCCGGCGGAGTGCCCGGCGTGCGATCCTCCCAGACCTTGAGCTCCTCTAGCCCGCAGCAACGTCTCGCCCACGTACCGGCCACGCTGGAGGGCTAAGAAATACCCCACTACAAACGATAAAGGCGATAAAAATGCTTCAAGTTTGAAAACCGAATACAACCATGATTTTATCCCAAATGAAGTTTTTTTTTAATGCAAGAGTTCTTCTATAAAGGTTTAACTCATTTCAGGCAGAGGTTTTTCAAACCATCTGGAAAAAATATAAATGGTTCAAAATAAAATCAATTGTATTTATTAATCGTGTTAGTATAGTAATTAACAAAACTAGGTAAAAAGATAATTGCATGCAAGGTATGTTCAAGAAAATGAGCGACGATATGAGTGAGTTTTGTTGTATACCACGAGTGCAACTATATCCATTTATTCACATGTTACGTTCAATATTGTTTCGTTTCAATTTAAGAATAATTTAAATTTTGAGAATTTCAAGCACATCTTTATAATTTGAGTCATGTATTTCATGACGTCATATTGCTTCTGAAAATATCTACATTAGTAGGCCTTGCATTGTTTTTGTTTCCACGAAATATTTGCAAATGGGAGGTACGAAAAATATTACGGATAAAATATTAGAAGGAGCTCACAAAGTCATGAAAACATTACATCCCACGAAAAGTAAAGACAGGTATGAGAGAACACAACAGAGAATAAATATTGAAAAAATCTATCACTTCTGACACAGTTTTGCGATAACGTAATTTTTAGAACTGGTAAACACAACTGACGTTCACATTTTTTACATTCGTAATCCTAAGACCAACTGTTTTTCATGAAAAACATTTAACTTATTCACGTTAAGTATTTGATGTCGTTCCATAAATCAGCTAGCTTAACGTTTCCTTCTCCAATTTATATTTATTCAGTCGTTGTTTATATGTAGTTGTCGTAGGTACGTAATATATGATTCACATTTTTGTTCATGTTTCATGGCCGACTGCAGATACCTTCGCTACGTCTTTATTAAAGTTTCTTAATTAAACGATTTGGCTTCTTTTCTGAATTCTGATTGGTAGGTGTGGAATTTTAATTTACGCGTGCTATTAACATATAGATAATCAATGATTTTTCATGAAATTAATGAACATATTTATTTAACTAAACGAATAAAATATAATTTTATTCTCCTTGTGGTATGTTTTATTACTTTACCAGTAAGTATGACATATTTCGATAAAAGCCTCGACGAGAGACAATTTTCGCCATGAGCAAAAAATATTTAACATCCGTTAATGATTCCGGGCGCGCCAGCAGCTTAGATCATTAGTCCCGTAAGTATAGTGTATGTTTTTCCTCTGGAGATGGCGGTGATCTTCTCCCGCTGGATGGCGAGATCCGGCACCGACCTATCGTCGTCTAGCGGGATTTCCCCCTAACCAGGACACTCCCACCAGCGGGACACCGCCCCAGCCGGGACAAGCTCTAAGCTCTCGACCGGTCTCCCGGAATATCTGATAGTATAGTGCGTGTTAGTGTAAGTGTGTGTGTGTGTGTAGGGAGTGAGGATAGGACAAGGAAGAGGAAGGAAGAATCGCGGGCGGTCCGTGGCCCGTTTGGTAGGGTACTGCTCCTGCAATCACCGCCTCTTCTGCGTCTGACGAAAGCGAACGATGGCGAATCTCGCGCGCTCCGCCGCTATTTTCCTGAGCCACCAACTCCCAAGTGATGCTCGATCGTGCGCTGTTGCTGAATTGTTTTGGCTGTATGTGAAAAAATAATGATTTAATGCGCCAACATCTCTTAGATGAATTTCACAAATCAGGTCAATAATTTTAAATAAATAAAGACTTGAGAAACAAAATTAATAATGTAACAGTCACATGAATAAGAAATTATATTATATATAATATAATTATATATAATATAATTATAATACTATAAATTATATACGAGAAGATATGTATGCATACATTTTTATCTAATAAGTAATTATTACACGTATAAATTAAATAACTTAATTCTACGTAGTTAGGACGAAGGCCTTTAAGACATTGTAATTACTTCAGTACATGCACTGCTCATATGTAGTATATGTATTGCTGCGGAAGTATATGTACTAAAATTGGAACGATACAGAGAAGTTTAGCACGCCCCTTACAAAGAAACTTTATCTATGATCTGTTTTGTCTCAGGTGACCTGTAATCTTCGTAGGCAAGTCACTTCCTCTCCTGGGTTAATAGTTACATTAGATTCCCTCTAAATAGACACATAAAATACATGATGATTAAATCAATACATCAAGCTAATGTACTGTTTCTTTTTTCAGGTAAGCCAGTTATTTCAAGTTGTTCAGTTTCGGTTCAAGCATATATGCGACAGGTAAGACAGACCATTTGCATTTAATTGGTAAATTGTATGTAATTAATTAAAAATAATTGTATTGATTTGTGCAATGCACTAAGCGCACTTTTGGCTTCTATTATCATTTTACACATTAAGGAAAAGCTTGAATTTATTTAAGTATATTATATGATGAATTGGCATTCCATATACAAAGTCATTTGCCTTTCTTACACCCAAATATTGCGAAACACAAGATATTTTTTTGCTTTTAAAACGGGTGATAAACATTTCTTAGAAAGTATTACATTATATTTGATTAGACCATTGAAGTAAAACATATTGAATGTTCATCTAAAAGTTTCAATAGTTTTAGAATTCTGATAATCTCTTACGATTCTGTACGAATAGTCGTGAAAGGAGGAAATGCTTTGGTGAGTGCTATATAAAGTTCCTAAATATCGTTTTCGAAATATTTAGCTTTTTAGGACAGTTTTAAATTTAAAAAAGCGTAATTTGAAAAGAAATTAAACTCTAATAGTTTATTGTTGGGACTGGACGGGACACACTGTGCTCAAATCAGTTCTAAGCAGCCATTTCTATGGGAGCCTGTTCCAGTAGCCACCATATAGTGCAAGTCGTGCATGAGCCTCCGTGCAAAAGCATTGAACGTGTCATCTTATTCCTTGCGCACAGTGCTTCCAAATATTCCACAGCAAGCGCCATATATTGCCTATAGGTTCTCGTTCTTCGTTTTTGATCTTAGTATTGATAGATTTTCTTCTGTAACCTATTGCATTGTCTGGATGTAGAAAAACGAATATATTAAAAATACAAAACATGCAACTCTTTGCTGACAAGTGACCACGAATAATATGACACTAATTTTTGGAATATGTACAACTTTCCATCGTTCTACAATAAATAATTTTTAAATTTCTCCATCTCTTTTTATTCTCTCTATCTACTTACTCATTTCAAATACTGAGAATTACTTATTTCCAGTCCAGTACATTAGATAAGACAACAATTAGTATTAGGATTGCAGAATTTTTCTTCTCAAACAGATAATTCTAGGATTCTATTTGAACACATAAAGAATAGAGAGTATGATTCTCACCCACGTTTTTAAAGCACATGTTATAAATAACATCTCTATAACGTTTGCTTTCACTATTTGTAGCTGGCCTGTGTGAAGTTCGCGGTTTAGTTAGTTCTCATAGATTACGCAATATTCACCGCGTTGTGTCTGTGACAAGTGCGGCGGTTTGTCTAGCAGTAAGGCACAATCCATCCCCCACCCCCACAAAAAAGCAATAAAAGAAACAAACTTTGACCTAACAACAAGTGAAATCACTTGCTTTTAGGGAATGCATTGCGTGCTAAACGTTCGATTTTTAGCTCTAGTTCTGGAAGAGAGACAATACTCGAGTGTCTAGAAAAAGTTGTGAATACAACAAAGAAAACAAAATACTTTCGTCTGATCAGTTAGCATTGATCTTAATGGAATATGTTAACCAGTTAAATGAATTGTATACTTCAATTAAAATAAAAGTCGGTATGATTGTCTACAAAAATTGCATATGACACCCTTCGTTAAAGTGATTTTAATTTGCTCGTAGAATTGCGTTATTGTTTATTTTGCGCGTAGGATTGCAAGGACTATCGGCCTCGTGTCGCAATATTTTCTATCCGTAAAATGTAAAGCCACTTTTATCATTTCTATCATAAATACCTATTATTGGCTGTGTCACCAATGCGAACGAAGGTAATTACGTCCGTCGATGGTGAGACAAAAATGATGTACGGATTTGTTGTATTTAATTTAGATGCAAATTATGTATACGTTTTTATTAAATTTAATTCAGTCATGCATCTGCATAGGCAAATTCATTTCTCTCTAATTGTAAAGTATAAATAGCCGCTCAAACAAAGTGATCATGTACACTATTGACAACTATATCAGCCCCTGAATAATGAAGCTACGTGCTAAGTTGGGTCATCATTCTACCAGACAGCTGGGAATTAGCGTCTCACAACGTGTGTTTCACCGTGCCTTATGACGCCAAAACATGTTTTTGTGTTAAGCTTGAAGACTAAAAGCATTTTGTATCTACATTTTACGCACTTTCTCGTACTTTTACATTTATCATTCGCCTACCAATGCCATTCCAATAGCTGGAGAACAACAGCAATAGAAGAAGGCGAAAGATCAATGTGAGACCACAGAATATATTTTAAAACAATTGGAGGAAAATTGTGTATATTTAAGAACTAATGCTTCATGCAACAATAATTTTACAGCAATTTACAACAATAATTTTCTTTCGGTTTGTGTTACAATATTTTCAGTAATTCAGGTATAGCAAAGTCATATACTATATATTCGTATTTTCTATACATGCTGTCCTTTCCACGGGAACACAGACGGCAGTATCCTTTTTTGAAGAACTACTTCAACATTACCTTATTTCTCCAATTGTACGACTGTTAACTACATCGACAGATATTATAATAAGATGGAAACATTTATGGGCAGACTGTCACTACGATGAAACTGTCACTAGAGTTCAGAAAGATTCTAGTCTTAAACGATGCAAAAGCAACGTCTTTCCTAAAAAAAAAAAAAAAAAAAAAAAAAAGAAAGGGAAAAGGAGTACGCTGGGTCAATAGTTAACCCCTCATTAAATTCTATTGTTAACGTATTGAAACATGTCCGACGTTGACTGGTGCCAATTTTAAACATAATTATTACTGATAGATGTAATTTGGGCGCCATCAAAATGTTACACTTGAAACCTACTGACTCCTTCGAATTTAAATATCCCCTTCCAAAATTATGTTGTGCTATCTCAGTTAATTGGGGTTCGAAGTTCATAATTGTTACTACTTACTCTGCAACCAATTATTCAATCTGCTATCCCTACGGAGTGGCGAGGAATCTGAAAATCTTATTAAAATGCTGGATTGCACGTAACGAACAATGATAATCAGCTTTCTTTCAACTTAACAAATTAGAATTTATTATAATGATAATCAAAAATGAATTATTCTTTGGTAATACCAGTATTCTCTGTATTACAATAATTATAAACCTTGTTATTCATTCGTGGATCTTCGCGCGCTCTCCACTTCTTCTTTCGATAACGCCCGATAGAACCTTCTCCGTCGACGCAGCAGAATCTTGCTTTTGGATAAAGTCATCGCGTAATGTCCGTGATCTGGTTCCAAATTCTCTCGGCGATATTATTATAATCAATGACTTCCCTCACCTGCGTCTCGGGTGGACGCCTAGACACGAATTTTACTTCCTACAAGAATGCTGTATCCTAATATAAAAAATGATAGTTAATTTAAACAACTGTCAAAAACATCTTTCCTTGATCTAATAAAATACATCAAGAGCCGTCCCAATTATCACCGCATTGCTCTAGCATATGAATTTTTTTCTAAAAACTCGGAAGCATCCGAATTTTGTGTTTTTCTTTTGTCTCTCAAAACAATGCTTATTCTGCCTCTGTTCTGTCATTTAAACCTAACGAAAATGATCCTCTACGCCGGTTGTTAATTTGTCACATAGTGACTTTCTCGCGATCGTCTATTGACGTCCTCATACTCTGTCATATAAAATGGCATTTCCATAATAAAAATGGTTCGTCAGTTGTCATAATAAAAATGGTCAGTCAGTGGTATATCACAGTATTTATAACATACTTTGTTAAAGAGAAGTTCTGAGAACCTGACCGTATTTTCCGCTCTTGGAACTGCGTTGTAAGACATCCAGCCGATCTTTTATTTTCTCAAGGGGACGCGACGCTTCTGTGTATGCCCACGCGGACACCCGTGAGGCCTGGGCGAGTGTATTCAACGCCGAAGAGCCGAGCGCCACTCGGGTGCGGCAATGGGGGCGTGGCAGGGCGGTCGCTGGCGCTGTGTGCCGGCGCTCTCATTCATCAGCGCAGTTGTCTGCGCATAATGGATCTGCGCGCGCAGGCCTCCGCGGGGCGCGGTCGGTCGCTCGCCCGCGTGTGTGCGCTCGCCCCGGGCGGGGGCGGAGCGTGGAGCGTGGAGCGTCTCGCGGGCCGTGACGTATTCCCAGCATGCATCACGGGACGAGCGCTGGCGGGCGGAGCGGCTCGGCGGCCTAGCGCAAACATGGGAGACGACGGCGGCGGCGCGCGCCGCCGCTCCGTGCTCGGCCCCGCTCCGCTCACCGGAGGCGCCACGCCCCCTCCGGGCGGCTTCCTTCGCCCCACGCCCACCGCCCACCGCCCACCGCCCACCGCCCACCGCCCACCGCCCACCGCCCGCCGGGCCGCAGGTGCGCAAGCTGCCCCGCGACGCTCGGATACGCGTTTGCTTGTTCATTGCTGCAAACCTAACGGCCAACAGCCCTTCGCGGGAGATGGATGGCCCACTTTTCTTCGTGAACGTCTTTTCCTCCTCCTCCTCCATCTTCCGCTTCTTCCTCCTTCTCTTCGTACTTTCTATCTTGTTCCTGCTCAACTTCTTCTTAAATGTTTTTGTTACTTGTTTTTCTTCTTCCACTGCTAGATCACATTCATATCTATTCTTGTTTCTTTACATTCTTTCATTCTTGTTTACGTGTTTATTGAACAATCCCTAAGGTCGTTTCCTTGTGAAGAAGAACGCTCTTTACCGAGGAGCTCGCGAAAAGCGCAACTGGTCCCTCCACTCGCTTTGCAAACGCAGCAGGCGTCCACAATCCCTTTACGTTCGGGCCGCAGGTTTTGCTTCGGTAGGTTGCAATTTCACCCCAACTGCCTCCGCGCGCTTTGCAACGCACCTCCGCGCCGCCGTCGGCCGCGAGGCCCTGAAGCGCTCCCCTCGCCGCCCCGCGCCGCGCGGCGTCGCCCGTGAAATACCGGTGCGCCCCGCGGGCGGTGGGCGGGGTCGAGGGCGTGGCCGCTTCTTTGAGTTATCCGGGCGGTGCACGCCAGCTATCGATGGGGGCGACACACGGCCCGTGGTACTGTCTGCCCGCCCTCCCCACACGCCCAGTCTCTCACTAGTCTTTCATCCGCTCTCTCGCCCGCCCTCCCCCACGCCCAGTCTCTCACTATCTTTCATCCGCTCTCTCGCCCCTTTCTTCCGTCTCTCGCCGCTCTCTCGCCCGCTCTCTCGCCCGCTCTCTCGCCCGCTCTCTCGCCCGCTCCCGCTCTCTCGCCCGCTCTCTCGCGCTCTCTCGTCGCTCTCTGCCGCTCTCTCGCCGCTCTCTCGTCCGCTCTCTCGCCGCTCTCTCGCCCGCTCTCTCCGTCCCGCCCCTCGCCCTCTCCGCTCCTCCCGCCTCCTCGCCGTCCTCGCCGCTCTCTCGTCCGCTCTCTCGTCCGCTCTCTCGTCCGCTCTCTCGTCCGCTCTCTCGTCCGCTCTCTCGCCCGCTCTCTCGCCCCCTCTCGTCCCCTCTCTCGCCCTCTGAGGGCACATTTGTCGCAAAGGTTGAGGCTTTTTGCAAAATGAACTTTCCTTTCCTAATTACGACGGCAAAAATCATGTAGACTGTTATCGTTATATGAGTAACTTCGATGCAAACGGTTATCGTCAAACATTTTCGTTTTCGAGAAAAGTCGGCCTCCTTGCTGCTTCCGGGAGCGCATTTCAAAAGTTGCGCGATTAGACGCGCTGGGGTTGCGGTGCGTCGAGTGGCAGCTGAGAAGGGAGAGGGAACATCAGGAGTCGGCAAAGTGCCGCCACGGCGTGTCGAGGCTTTCCGCTGGCGACCTTATCCATCTCTTCAGCCACGCGACGCCGTGTTATTGGAGGGGATGTCTCAGGAGGGCTTGTGGCACACGGAAGATTGTTTAAATTGCGCGCGCGGAAGAAGTAAAAACTGAGTGTTCTTGATTTTCAATAGTAACTGCTGCTATTCAACGTTTTTGAAGACAAGGAGTCTGTGAAATTAAATTGTCGGTGTAATTACGAGAACGGTGTTATATTATTAAGTCTCCGTGTAGCGCTGGATAAAGGAACCTCAAACACGATTTTTGAAGTCTTCAATTTCGATTGGAGAATGTTCTGGATTTGAAGAGATTTATGTTTTATTACAGTTAGAAGGAATAAATCTTAATAAATCCCTGATTATGCTTTATTTTCTGAAGAAGCTATATTTCACTTTTTTTCTTCAGACATATTTCACATGACTTCTCCCACTACGTTGCTTTCTGGGAAATGTAGTATTTTACTTGCTCTGTAATGACCATTCCTCGTAGTTAACGATAAATTATTTGTTTCGAACTGTATGTTTTGGATGGTATGTTCTTTAGAATTAAATATACCTTTCTTTTCTCGTTCATTCTTTTCTAAACGAGTGTACTTATTTTATTTTGATTTATACTTATTTTGCTTCAATTATTGTCTGTTTTATTTAGTTATAGTAAAAAAGCCTTAACCATACTGTAATACCTTTGGTCAACTGAAATTTAAAGGCATGAATAAACTACTATGGGTCGTTTGTTTAGTACTTAGTGCGACCTTGGTTCCGTCTATCACCGTTGATTCAATTGCAGCCCGATCTCAGTTTATCTCGCGTACTCGCTCGCTCGATTCATTCTTTCCCCCAGTGGGCCGCGCGAGGGCTGTCTTCCCTCTGATTTACCCCAGCAAGAGAACCCCGCGCGCAACCTCCTGCAACGCGTTGTAAAAGTCAGCTCGCGCGCTCTCCCCCTCGCGTTCGAAGTGAGCTGTCGCGCGCCCTAATGGTTGGGGCCGCAGGCGGCGCGTCTAACCGGGAGCGGTGGCTCAGTGCATCAACTGATGTCACTGCAGCCCGGGGGCCGGTTCCCCCCCCGGCGGCGGTTTTCGTACTAACTTTTCAGCTCAGTCGCGTCTGGAGGAGAATTCTAGGACCGGCTGCTCTGATCGGTGGTTTTCCGTGGTTCCTCCGGTCGACACCAGCGAATGCCGGAGCAGTACCCTAACAAACGGGCCACGGACCGCGCGCGATCTTCCTTCCTCTTCCTTGTCCTATCCTCTCCTCTTACACATACACTTACACTAACATGCACTACACTACCATATATTCCGGGAGACTGGTCGGGAGCTTAGAGCTTGTCCCGACTGGGGCGGTGCCCCGCTGGTGGGAGAGTCTTGATTAGGGACAAACACGGATAGCCGACGGTAGGTCAGCGCCGGATCTCGCCATCTAGCGGGGGAAGATTACAGCCATCTCCCGAGGAAAAAAAAACATGCACTACACTTACGGTACTAATAACCTAAGATGTAGACGTGCCCGGAATAACTCACCACCCATTCAGCCAACCAGCGGCGCGTCTAAATCAGTCGGTGGGCGTGTCCACGCGCGCCACGTGAGCGCCTGGTTGGCAGATGCCGACGCCGATGCGTTCGGGGCAGCGCCGGTTCTCCGCGCCGCGCGGACGCTTCGGCGCGGGGAAGAAACACTGTCTTCTTCTATCTGATAAACTATCTGGAGTCAATGAGGTATCTACCACAATAGTATTAAATGTAATTTTAATATGATTACATATAGCCAAACACGTGTTTCGGGAACATTTCCCATTACTTGGAACCACTGAAGATGGGAAGAATGTTCCCGAAACACGTTTCTGGCTATATGTAATCATATTAAAATTACATTTAATACTATTGTGGTAGATACCTCATTGACCCCAGATGGTTTATCATGGAGTACCACAAAATCTCTGCTGCCACCATAGTTTTTTTTCCTTTCTCGCGAAGGAGTAGAGAGAGTTGCGTAAAGGCGGCTCCACACATTCGTTATTCGGCGAACAGCGATCAACCGCTCGCCGAATTCCGAGTAGTATGGATGATCAGGGCTGTCCGGATGACGCCACGTCGAAGATTGAGATGCGGCATATCGCGGTTCTCTTCAGAGCTGTACTGCTCTGTACTTGTCAGTATAGCTCTGAAGAGGACCGCGATATGTCGGTCAAAACGTCGGCACCTCAGCCTTCGACACGGCGTCACCCGAACAGCCCAGATCATGGTTTCGGTCGCGGAAGCCTATGGTATCATTAGTGTGGATGAGTTGATTGCTATTTGCCCAGTGACGAACATTCCGGGTTCGCCCTACCCACCGCGTGTCGGTCTTTTGGACACATCAAAGGGAGCGAACATTCGCCGAACACGTCAGCTGATCGGGATTGGACTAGCAGTAGCTCGCTGATCTTCGAATGGCAAATGTGTGAGAGCCGTTTTAACGATGCGCAAAAAAAACGGCGAAGTTTAGGTAGAAAAACTCTTATTACGGGGCCCTGGTAACAAAAAAGTGGATAAATCTAGTTGCTAAATTTAGTAAAAAAATTATTTAACACATGGTGTAGCCAGAATCCATGTTTTTGGGTCGTTAATACCGAACAATCGATTGACGGCATAACGTCTGTTCGTCTGTCCGTTTATCCATCAACAACGCTAGCAGCTAAACCGTCTTTCCCCATAGTTGATATTCCCCAATCGATCTGACTGATGTCGTCCCTTCAATTTAAAACCTACATTTTAATTTTGGGGGATTCTGTATACGAAGCCCCTGAGACAGTTTCAAAATTTAAAAAAAATTCCCCATCGTTTTTTATTATATTTTGTTGATCGAGAGTGTAGAGAACGTTCAAGAGAGTGGCGTAAGTCCTGTTCGTTAAAAACTGATTTTTCGAAAATTTCAAAGTTCAAAATTTTTCGGAGTTTCCTATAACCAAAATATTAAAGATAGAGATTTTTCTCTTAATGACATCTGTTCCGTAAGGATAATTTTGAAATATGGCATGTACAGTTTTTGGAAAATTTGAGTTCTTTTCGAGTATTTTGCGTGAAAATAAGGGCGAAAAATACGTGCTGATTTAGCCCCACTAGTTATATTTGGAGAGCATAGAAAGTCGGTAGAAAATGCGCCTTCTACGTGAGTTGGGCGGAGAGAGTCTAAGTTGGTGTCGCTCATCTGGATTGTGCGGTGCGGAAACAACTGATTGGAGTGGAGATGGGCAGATCGATCGGCAACGGGAGAAGCGAGACGATCATGACGGGAAGGGACGGACTATCGGGTCCGGACGGGTCGTGTTGGATGGGGTCTGGTCGGGACGAATTGGAAGGAGAGCTCAGAATGGATTGAAATACGTGGCGCGTCGGAACGCTTCTGGACGTGACGGACAGAAGGGCAAGCAGGCAAGGGTTAGCAGGGCCGGGAAAGGGGGGTGGACGGGGTGGGGCGGGAAGAACTGATTTGACCGGAGCTGGTCAGGTCGAGTAGGAATGGTAGGTGCGACACGATCTGAACGGGATGAGTCGGGTCGGATCGGGTCGGGTCGGTCGGGTCGGGTCGGTCGGGTCGGTCGGGTCGGGTCGGTCGGGTCGGATCGGGCGGATCGGGTCGGATCGGGTCGGATCGGGTCGGATCGGGTCGGGTCGGGTCGGTCGGATCGGTCGGTCGGGTCGGGTCGGGTCGGGTCGGATCGGTCGGGTCAGGATGTGTCGGGATGGGTGGGTGGGTCGGGACGGATATGTTGTAAGGGACGGGTCATGAGAACTCGGGGCGGATCGGGACGGCAGGGCGAGCGGCGAGTGTCCCCGGGGGGCAGCGGGCCGGCGGCGATGGGGCGCGGGCGAAGCGAGCCGACAGCGCCGGCGCCCCCGGGCGGGGGGGGCCGGAACGGGGCCAGGGGGGGAGAGGTCAGTGGCCAGGTGAGTGAAGGCGGGGCCAGGAACGAAAGAAATGGTGGCCTGACGCTGCGATACGCGACGGAAGTCCGTGGGGCAGAACGAGCTGTACGAGGTTAGTCGAGAAAGCAGGAAAGAGTGGTATTGACGGTAGAAGGATCAGAGCCGGTAGCGATAGCTCAGTGCATCAACTGATGTCACTGCAGTGCTTCTGACCGGGAGGTCCTAGGTTCCCACTCCCCACGGCGGCAGTATTTTCGACACGAGCTTTTCAGCTAGGTCGAATTCAGTCGCTGTCTGGAGGAGAACTCTAGCGGCCGGCTGCTCTGATCGGTAGTTTTGCGTAGTTTCTCCGATCAACACCAGGTGAATGCCGGAGCAGTACCCTAACAAACGGGCCATGGACCGCGCGCGATCTGTCCTTCCTCTTCCTTGTCCTATCCTCTCCTCTTACACACACACACTAACATTCACTACACTACTACATATCCCGGGAGACCGGTCGGAAGCTTAGAGCTTCTCCCGGCTGGGGCGGTGCCCCGCTGGTGGGAGAGTCCTGGTTAGGGGAAACTCCAGTAGCCGACGGTAGGTCGGTGCCGGATCTCACCATCCAGTGGGGGAAGTTCTCCGCCATCTCCCGAGAAAAAAGAACATTCACTACACTAACGGGACTAATAACCGAAGCTGTTGACGCGCTCGGAAACACGAAAAAATCAATCAATGAATCAATCAAGAATCAGAATGGTTGTAGCTGAGAAATTCGGGAAACAGATCATGGCGTGGTGCAAGCAGGGTTTTGAGGTGGCGGGGCGGGGTTGTGGGTGGGGCGGGTCCCAGGGGCTTGGTGCAGCGTGGTGGGGGTGTGGTGGCGAGAGGGAGGTGTCGGGGAATTCGTGGCGGAGCGCGGCACCGGCAGAGCGTCTGGCGACCTACGGGCGGCGTTGAATCATTGAACGGGTCGCGCGCCGTCCGCCATTGTGCACGCGTTCCGCCTTTCCCCAGCCCACCCCGCCACGGCTCGCCTCCCCCGCTACGCACTACCCCGCCTCTCTACATCCTGCCCTGTTCTGCCCCTCCCGGCCTCGCCACTGTCAGCGCCTCCCCGCCCCTCGCAAGCCAGTCCTGCCTCGCCACGCCACACCACGCTGCGCCGCGCTGGGCCACGCCACGCCACACCCCGCGCTGCACAAAGGCCAAAGATCAAAGTTGAGCGTTAGACCCATCTCCAGGCTGTGAGGGAGGGGGCGGACGTGGCAAGTAGCGCCCTGGGAAGTGGGAGCGATCGATGGGGTGACAGCTGCGTGTTTTCATTAAGCAGGCGAATCAGCGGGCGCTCACCCGCCCGCCACATTTACACGAAATGGACGCGCGAGGCGCTGGGCGGCGGAGGTGGCGAGCGGACGAGCCTCAATATTACATTGTTTCCGCTGATTGACAGACCTCAATTAATCTGGATTTTTCACGATCTCTTCGGGCATTTTAATTTTCATTCATCATTCTAGTTCTGCCTGCCAATTACTGTAAATGTTTCATCTACATGTAACGTCAATCTCAAGTTCAAGAACTCGACTTCAGAATTAAAAGTGCGTCGCTCCAATGCATGTCCGTATCTTTGAATGATTTATTAAAACTTATCAAAACACAATTTGAGTTGTTAACTGCAAAAAGTAATGGGCGGAAGAACATCATAAGTGGGAGAATTTCTACAATAATTGTTTGAAGACTACTAACAAGTGCGGGCTAACATGAGGGTTCCTAAGGGATACGTTCTACAAATAAAGAAATAAAAAAGATATTTTAGTGTATTTGTAATTTTAAAATTACAATACTGAAGCCATTTAAAAGTAAACGTTATGTAACTAATTAAAAATGCGTCATTTTCGAGACTTATTTTTCACAATTACTATTTCCAAGAAATATTTTGTCAAAACACTGTCCAAACAGAAAGGTTGAAACATGATATCCATAAATAGATGAGAAAAAAGAAAATAGCGTTGGCATTTGTTCTACGACGCGTCTGCTTTTAGTTTGTTAGTTAGTTAGTTAGTGCCTTATTTTACGTGGCGAGACTCGGGCCATCAGGCCCGCTCTTCCGTCTAACCACGCAAATTTGCTACGCTCCTTTCACCACCTAGCGGAGAAAGGAGGTATTTTTGGGCGACGAATCAGGCGGATCTCAATTTTGCTCAGAGGCTTCTTTTAGGCTTGAGGATCTTTTACATGCAGTAAATCTACTACATGGGACAGCCGGCTTTACTTCCCCTCCGAAGGAAGGCGTACGAAGGATTTTTTCGCCCTTAAAAATCCACGGCTTCGATCGGGTTTGAACCCGCAAACTAGGGTACAACAGTCCGGTACGCTGACCGTTATACCACCGAATCCGCTGAACCACCGAATCCGCTTTTAGGGGAGTTCGAAACAACGTGACTGTCCGTCAGGGATTCACCACCCTTCAGCTGGCAGGATATGCGCTTAAAAATGCAGTGATGCCCAACATGGTGCTTCCAGTCACCCTGCACTAACTGCGAGTTCAGGCTGCCCCCACCCCCCCTGCCCGCCCATCAGTGCCCCCGCCCTTCACGTGACGTGTGTCCCCCTGCTGGCTCCCTCTCTTGGATACTTGGACGACTGGCAGATGCTGCGAGGGCGGATGGCCCGTCCGTCTGCCCTCGTCCACTGCATCCATCTCACGTCGGCCACGCCCCCGCCGTTCCACTTCAACACCAACCCTCACTCGCTGCGCCTCTACCCTCCTGTTCCTTCCAAGTTCTAATTCAAACATACAATGCGCAGAAGTAAATGTTAAAGGCGGTTTATTTCATCCAAAAGCAAATTTTTATTTGCGACAAATAAATATAAAATCATTATTTGAAAAAGTGGTTCTGAAATAGCACATACTTCCTCGCATTATTTCTAACGGCTTTGCTATATTATACTACTACATCAACGTGTTTCAACCAGCAATAATTTTTTTCCGTTCTGAGTCCCGAACTAAGTTTCTCAGAGTTAACTTGCCGTCACTCGTAGCACTACGCCACAGAAGTGCCCTACGGTTCCAACTCGGGGCGACGCTTAAAAATGTAAATGGTCACTTCATGTAAAATACTCTCAAAAACAAAAATATCCGATTTAAACTCCGAAAAACTCGAGTTCATTTTGATTGATAGAGGTATATCAATTTTGGGGAAAATCAGCTGAAAGGTTTAGGCGCTAACATTGACCAGAGACGGACAGAAGTTTTTCCGTCAATCGATTTTTCGGTATGAAGGACTCAGAAAACATGGATTCTGAGTTCTGTAATACGTGTTAGATGAATTCGTCGTGTTTCAGTGCACGATCACACAACATTTTCATTTATGAACTACATTTTTAAGGGCGAGAAAGCAAAACAATTAATATCTAAATTTTGATAAAAATGTTGTTTGTCTTTATTTTTACTCCCAAACACTTCAGTATACACATGCGAATTATATAACAGATAAGCCATAAATGTGAACAGAATTAAGATAATAACTTTTGCGATTGGAGGGTGATTTTGTTTCTTCCCCAATCTCTTCATAAATAGTTTTATCGTAACAAATATGTGAAAATCTAAAATTCATGACCCACTACAGTAAAGCATTGCTATATTTAGAAGGTAGGCCCATTAGAGCATTTCAGTGTTTTTACAACAAATGTTTGCAACAAAATTATTGGATTATAATTATATTTAAAATTCTTTGCACATTAAGTGGTATTGAAATTCTATATGGGAGAGAAACCGAATTCTTTTTCGTGACCTCCTTCTTTTTTTCAATGAGAGGATTCCGATGTTTGGAAGATTCTCATTAAGAATGTTCGCTTTTCGATACCGGAAAATAATGTCATATACAGTTACAAAGAATTTCTGTTCAATTATTTCGGAATTCGATGCGGGCCAGAAAAATACGACTGATGAATCGCAATGCTTCATGTTTGCCGTGTGTAGCTGCCTGCTATAGGTGGAGATTCAATATCTCATCAATATCGATATCTTGTGAATGTACTGGAATTATTTCACTGACGTTTACTGTGATCTGACGTTGTATTTGCTTCCATCTTCTTCCTCTTTGATAGCGCTAAATTGCAAAACGGACACTGGCCAGACATCCGCCTACTTGGCCAGTCATTCCAGATCTTGGGTAGATGAGCCGTTGCGTATTCAGAACTCGAAGTAGGATTGTAATTTTATCGGAGGAAATTGTGGAACTGTCAATGACACACACACACGCCCACACACACGCGCAGCGCGCCGCACACACACACACACACACACACACACATACACACATACACACACACACACACACACACACACACACACACACACACACATATATATATATATATATATATATATATATATATACGGAGCTACGACATCAGAGTATTCGAAACTTAAGGTTTCAACTAAATGCGGCACCCTTTGAATTTCTATACTTCTCTTTCACCTATTTTTTACCATATCTTTTATCATATGTGTCGATGTACTCGGTGTACACCCTCTATTTTAATCGCAAAGGCAAAGGCACTGAAACACAATCGCAGAAAGTCGAGCGTTATCGTTTTGCATGCCACCGAGCAGACTGCGGCTCCCTGAAATTCACCCGACAATTTCCTCTCTCCATCGAACGGCTTCTCCCCCTCCGTGATTTTCTTGGCGTCTTCTCCTCGAGCGCCTGTCTCTTCTCCGCAGCGGGGCTAGCTCCCTCTTCCGGCGACTTGCCGCAGCCTGCGGCGGCGACGAGGACCAGTTGAGGGGGTGGCGTTCGGAGGGGGACGAGTCCCCCCTTGGGCTCCTCTCCAGCCCCCGCCTGTCGCCCGCGGCGGACGGAGGGGAGGGGAAGTGGTTCGCCGATCGGAGAGCTCATGCAGATTCAGGCTCATCGGTCTCCACCAGCAGACAGCCTGCACTTATTCACTCGCGCCTCCCGTTGGTTGCACTAGGAAAAGTTTGAAATTTGAAGGAGGCGGCTGAGTGTATCAGCTGTTGGTTGATTGGTTGCTTAGTGATTCCGGGGCGTCAACGCTTAGGTCTTAGTCCCGTAAGTGTAGTCAGTTTTTCCGGAACCCGGAGGCCGACCTGTCTCCAGAATATGTGGTAGTGTAGTGCATGTTAGTGTGTAAGGGGAGAGAATAGGACAAGGAAGGGGAAGGAAAGATCGCGCGCGGTCCGTGGCCCGTTTGGTAGGGTACTGCTCCGGCATTCGCCTGTTGTTGATGGGAGAAACCACGGAAAACTTCCGATCAGAGCAGCCGGCCGCTAGAATTCTCCCCCAGACAGCGACTGAATTCGACCTAGCTGAAAAGCTAGTGTCTAAAAATCCTGTCGTCGTCAGGACTCGAACCTAGGACCTCCCGGTCAGAAGCGCTGCAGTGACATTAATTAATGCACTGAGGTGCCAGCTCAGGTGTATTAGTTGTTTCTTCTGCAGGGTTTCTAATCGGAAGGTCAAGTGTTCGAGTCCTGACGTTTGCGGATTTTCACAGTACCTAATAGATGCGTCGAATTCTGAGAACCGTTGTGTGGAGGAGAATTCCAGCTGCCGGCTGCTCTGATATGAAATTATCTCTGATTTCTCCGATTCCCATCAGGTTAACGGCGGAACAATACTTTAACAAACGGGCCACGGATCACGTAACAGCTTTCCTCACTCCCTGTTCCTTTCTGTCCGATTTAAACGGATATTTCCACTTTCAAGAACTAAACTCTTTCATATGTCAGACGACCATTCGCAAGCTTATGGTGTGTCCCGGCTGAGACGGTGTATTGCTGAAGACAGTACCGGGGGGAAACCCCGCAAGTCGACATGTAGATCTGCGCTGGATTTCATGATGAAGACACCGTCTATCTTTAGAGTTAGGAATCGATCCTTGGTTAATTCATGAGGAATTTGTGGAAGACAATGCGAGGTCTCGCTAGATTTTCTTTGGGTTATCCAGTTTTCAATCTATTTCCACCATGTTCCTTCCTTGCTCGCATCCTCAATGTGGAGGAATCTTCACTGAATGATCTTAACAACTTCAGCAGTTGAAATGTTTCTTAACCGCAATGTACAAATTAATTAAGAATTCGAGTAGTTTTCTCCGGATACGTAGCCTCAATCCAGTATGCGAAATGACTTATGGATGCAGCAGACGGTGTATGGGCAGCAGCGTAGAGAAATGACAATCAAACTATCAGCTTACATTTATTCATTTATTACAAGCCTTCCGTGTGGATATTTCGTTAAAGATAATTAAGATACGACGTTGTGTGTTATCATTCTCACACCCTATTCGTAGTAAACCCGTTCACTTTGACAGCTTTCTCGAACAGTAATGCGCCGCATACGAGAGGAAATAAATGAACGGTAGTCCAAATTGGTTTATATGGTTAATTGATGGCTCGGCAATGCGCCATCTCCAAATGTATCACATGTGTGATCGAATTGCTCTTTTCTTCTGCACAACGTATGGTCCGCGTGCACTTTCGTTCGATTTACGTTGTATTATCAAGTTGTATACATGTTTTCGATACATAGAATTTTACCAAATCTCACCACCTCTCTTCAGATTGATTTTAATGACGTTTCTTGTCACCTCTGCACTAACTATTTACCACCACAACGAATAAGTTAACTTTGGAAGAACTTTGAATAAACATGTTTGCTAAAATGAGTTTTCGTGACACATTATTAAAACTTTGATATTCCAAGAAATTTTTGTAACACGATACGTGCTATTAGAAATGAAATTATGTTGTCAAAACTTTTTCAACCGATTACTATGTACGGTCGATTTTACTCAGTCTTAAAATATTTCCTCTGTAGTAAGTAGTTCGCAGAAATATTGCTTAAAGAAACTACACGGGGCAGTATATTAGTACAGAGAATGGATAAAATGAATAAGAATAAAGTAGTAATGAGAACTGTTATTTGTACAAACTGCATTGTTATGAAGATAAAAGTTCTATTCCTTGTCGGGAATCTCTGATGGTCTGAAATGACGTACAGGGTAATATAAGATCAAATTATGTTTATGAATTATTTGTACAGATAGCATATTTTTGCAATGCTCATTGTTGTTTTGGACTCAGATATTTGTGTTTTATAGTTCAACTGCATTTCTGAAACAAATTATTGTGTCTGACTTAAAAAAATTTCTTTTAAATAAGCGTGTATTATTGAAAATATAAAAGCAATAAGATATTATGGTACAAATATTTTAGGTAAAATTAATACTAGTATTTAGGGGCGCTATCCTTCGGAGCTTCAATGCGTCATGCTCTTTATTAATGGATGTGCAAGTTATTGCTGTTAATGTTTTTGCTGCTATTCTTTGTTGATATTTTCAATTAACTGGCGCTTGATGGTGATACCTTGCTAGGCGACCGGTCGTTTGGTGAGTTTCCATCATAGGTTCCAATGTAGAGTTCCCACATGAGTTCTCTATATGGTTCATGCCTGAGTTCCCTGCGAGGGCAAAACGGTAATATTTTTGTGCCAGGAACGCAGTAATATTCCTGGCTTCTGCCACGTTTCTGAGTCGTGTATAAAAATGTATTCCTACTCCCCATGGAATCATGTTTTGAACTTCAAGCTGTGGCAGTAGCAGAGTTTCTAGTACTCGCTTGTACTGGTCTTGCCTCATGGTCCCTTTTTATCATGTATAGGCGCTCCATATACCCACAGATCACACCATGACAGTAACCGGGTGTTTAAACCTCCCATTAGGTAGTCTGAATGGTACTGAACCCCAGTGAGGCGTTGAGCAAATGAACTTGAGTCGAACAAAATCTGAAACGTTGAATCATGGGAAGCATAACTGTTAAATATTACAAAAATTCAATATTTATGAAATACACAAATGCTTTAAACATAAAAAGGTTGTATTACTCGACTCCAGTCTCCAACAGTCAATTTTTTCAGTGTTGTCTGGTCCATTGCGGACGCTTCTTTATGGTTTGAGTGAGACGTGGTTTGTTGATAAGACGACGACCGATCAGGTTCTCTTCTGGTAACAGACTCTGGACTGTCCTTTCGGAAACTGTTACTCCCTTTGCGTTTAACATCGTAATCAGACGAGCAACACTTTTTACGATTTTGGAGTCAGATATCCCTGATTCTACGATCGGTGCGAAGAATGGTCATCATTTTCCTACCGTATTTACTCACACGGACTGCATTTCCTTTTATTCTGTTAATGACATTAATTTATTATCTATATTTACTTTTATTCTGTCAACGACAATGTTCAAAACCCTGTACTAGTAGTAGTATATCTCTCTGTGAATGTGTAGAGTGAAGTAATAGGAATTGTATTTCGCTAATTTTCCTTTGAGACGTGTCTGAAGTCTTACCATAGTAAAAAAATAAAAACTTCGAAATTGTCTCGTTACGTTGTAATCTGTCATAAAATTCACTCATAACATTTAGTAAAAGTAATACAGAAAGGAGCAATGATTACGTTTTGATTATTTTGAAGAGAAAAAACTTGCAAAAAACAAGAAAAAAATATTTGAATGTCCTTACTACAACAGTAGTTTTCAATCAACTTCAACCGAATCAGAAGTAACAACACTTATTTCTTAAATAACTAGAAATACAGTGTTTCACTTATTTAGAACAATAGTAATGTTAGCAAATAAAAGTATCCAAAGTTTATTATGACAATCATTTATTTCAGCAATTGCACAACGTTTCGTAACTAGTTTTGTTACATCATCAGGTGCTTAGTGAGGGTACTGCTATCCCATTGAATTACTTCAGCAGTAGAACAATCGAGGAAACATTACGAAATTAACTCACACTCACTACAGATGATATCAGATAACTCAAACTTTGGATACTTTTATTTGCAAACATATATTGACAATCAAGAAGAAATATTGATTTAATAGTAATGTTAACAGTAATACACAAATTTACCGAAAGCAAATCCTTTGCTCAAAGAAACTACTTAACTAGAAATTATACAAACATGAGTAGTAATTAATAGTGCGGCCACCTACTGAATTTATTAATTTTTGTTGATTTGCTTATATTTCCCTTACGTCCAGCAGTAACCAAATGTGCCGAAATGAGAACCTTTCTTATTGACCTGTTTTTTCTCATTGATCAATTGAAAGATCCAGTTCGTAAACATATTTCAACAATTCGCAGCTGGAAGTTGAAGTCCACTTGCCAAATTTGTCCTACTCTCTCTAGAGAAGTGTGAAATTGAAGAAAATGACAGAAATTGTTTAAAGATCAATTATTATTTCTATCATATTCTTTCACAGATATATTTCGTTGCGGTAAGATGACCAGTGAAGGCATAGTCTAGTCGCCTCACTAGAAAATGTACGTGGTAACGATGCAGTTTCTACATGCAAACGTTTTAGCTTTCTAAAGGAAAATAGAATTTATTTTCTAATCTGAGAGAAGAGGAAAAAATTATATGGATTATATTTCCCCAAATTTTAAGTCACTTATTTTTGACAGACTTTTTTCTATGCCACAAGACACGATTTCACATTGTTGAAATTGTTCATGTATTTCACTTGGTATTTTAAAAAGAGTATAGCTCTTTCACTGACATAGTGAACATGGCATGTTCTTTAGATTATTGTACTTGGACACCTATCACCTTTGATATTTAAACACTCTTACATTTTAATTATCATCACCACCATCCAAATATTTATTGAGAAAATGTAATGTAAGTGATATTTGATAAGTTCTTTCAGCATTGAATTGAAATCATATTTGAAGTTAGAAAATCGGAAAAGCCGTCCTCGGAATTTACATTTTTAGGTGTAACTTAATATTTGTTTTTTTATATAAATTTGATACTTTTAAAATGTGATGTTTATAAAGTTTTATATTTACCATAAATTGGAAACTGGAATTTTATCACATTTTTGGGCACTCATGTTTCAGAATATCGAACGTCATTCATTGTCATAAATATCATTGTTATATGCATATACCATCGCTGTAGTCATTGCAACCTCCTATATTATCAATTGCATCATCGGTTTTTACAATAGTATATTCTTGAACTATTACCTTCACTTAAGGGTTTCTGCTTTTTCAATTTAATCCTTCTTTGTCGATGGTTCAGTATAATTTGATAAATGTTAAACGATTATAAAATCTGTTATTTTTATATTTCCCCGACAACGCAATATACATGAGAAATGCTCGCGTTGAAATTGTAGGTACCGAGATGAAAATATTTTATTGAGTTTGGCTTTGACTGAATTTAAAAGAGTTCAATATTCATTCACCTCTATTCCTTCTGATGAGAAAAAACGTGGGCGGGACGACGGCGGCGCAGTCGCCAGCGCGAAATCCGCTCCGGTGCTGCCCTCTACTTTTCCAATCCGCCGGCGACGCATCGCTGCGGTCGCAGTTCATTTCTCTCGCGGAATGGAGTCGTCCGGCTTCCGCAGTGACCCACCGCCCCCACCCCCTCCTCCATATGTACCCCTTCCCTCCTCATTCACCCCTAACCTCCACTCCTACCTCCCCCCATCCCTCTCGCTTTCATATCTCTTTACTACTCCGACACTCATCTCTTTCCCTTTACACCCACACCTGCTGCTTCTCAACCACCTGCACTCTTCACCCATCCCTCTCCGTGCATATCCAATCCTCTAGATATGCAACCATCCCTCTATCTTTCCTTCCTCCCATCCCTTCCTTGTCCCTCATGATCATCCTTCACCCCTCTTGCCCCTGCTCCTTCCGCCTTCCTATCAACTTGTCCTTACCCCACCCATTCCGTCTCTTCCTCCTCTATAATCCTCTGCCACTCTTCGTCTCTTTCCCTTTTCTCGCGCGGAGGATCCAACTGGCAACCAACGCTCCATCGACGGGTAATTGCACATCCGGTCGCCCGCTTTCAGCCGCTCCGCGCGCCGGTCAGCGGAACTACAATCGCCTGGCTTTGCAAACTCTTTGGCGGCGGCGCGCGCATTCGGAACCTCATTTCGCAGGCGGCGCTCTCGAGGCGAGCAGGTGGGTGGCGTAGGGGGAGGGGCAAGGCAAGGGTGGGGGTGCTACAAGGGAACGGAAGAGGGCATACTGGACGAGCCAGCGAATTGAGAACGTGGTGGCACACGGGAGTCAGAGTTTGGAGAGAGAACTTTGAACACTTTGAGAAACGTATAATTGGAACATGTTTACGAAAGGAACCTTTCGGTTTGTCGCTAAGACAGAGAGGAATCAGAAAGAATTTCATTACAGTCCATTTCCTTATTTCGGAACTCAAGAGCAATGTACGTTTTTTATTGTCTGTTGAAAGTTATGATGAATTGAAGTTACTTATGCCTTATAACGAAATAACTAGTGTAAGTTTCTACAATAAATAATTCTTATAAAATAATTTGATGTGAAAGTCAAGTGCACTTAAATAAGTAAATATATCGAAAGTTATGTCGATATATAGGTAATTTGGAATGTATATAATTTTCTGTACGTTAATTCATGCAAGTATTTTGAACTTATCGACACATGTCATGTGGAGGGATCAGAAATAATTTTCGTAATATATCGTTTCTATTAGTAACACACTCCATCAGCGCCTTGAGGGGAGGTCCTAGTTTCGAGTCCTGACGGCGGCAGGATTTTCGGCACTACTTTTCAACTAGTCGAATTCATCGCTGTCTGAGGAGAATTCTAGGCCGCTGCTCTGATCGTAGTTTTCCGTGGTTTCTCCGATCAACACCAGACGAACGCCGGAGCAGTACCCTGCCAAACGGACCACGGACCGCGCGCGATATTTCCTTCCTCTTCCTTTTCCTATCCTCTCCCCTTACACACACTTACACTAACATGCACTACACTGCCGCATATTCCACGAGACCGGTGGCGAGCTTAGAGCATGTCCCAACCCCTGTAGCCGACGATAGGTCGGCGCCGGATCTCGCCATCCAGCGGGGAAAGATCACCGCCATGTCCCGTGAAAAACATGCACTACAGTAACGGGACTAATGACCAAAGCAGTTAACGCGCCCGGAAACGCGCAAAATCAATCAAGCAATCAAGCAATCAGTAACACACTCACACAAAAGGAGGAACGAGCCGTTTTAGGCAGCTGCGGAAGCCAAGCAGGAGACCAAGCAACGCTAAGCAATGAGCACTGATGACCGGTGCTTTGACTGCTACTTCTCCGGTAGTTGGAAAGCCATCTCGCCCACGGCAGATCCAAACGAGATTTACTTTTAAACTTATCTCCCGCGCTCATTGCGTTAAAGTTTTCTGGTCCTCGCTGCCGCTGTCAAGTCCCCACCCTGAGATGCCCCCTCTATCTCCCCCTCTTTCCTTTTATCTCGAGCGGCAACTTTGGAAATAAAAAAAATCCCTTGTTTCGTCCAGGAGTCTGCATGCGCATAAAAAAGAATACGTAACACAATATAATTCCAAATTGTTGCTTGTCTCTTGTCTCATCTCTTTTCTTTTTCACAAAGCTTCAAAGACACTTTGTACTTCTGAAATATTTCTTCTCTCGTACTCTCTGCCTCGTTTCGGACTCCTTCCGCCGTCTTTTTAAGCCCTCCGCACACCACTGTCGCGTTTCTGGAAGTTGCCGCGACGCTCCGCCACCGTCACCCTGCAAAGCTTACGAGGGGCGAACGGGACACGATAGCTCGTTGCGTTGCGTTCCTAAGTATTTTGGCAAGACCTCATTACTTATTGAAGGTTTACTCTGAAGGTTTTCTTACTGGGTTTTCACTGACAATACCCTTCCGCAAGAGCCACCGGCAATTTGTTTCTGCTTCTTGCAGAACTTTATACTGCTAAGGGCGCGATGGGGCGCCAAGTGAAAGAGCTTGCTTCTCTTGCTTGCGTGGCTTACCGGCGATATATTGCCGGTTTTTTCACGTTATGGATATTCGTACCAGTGTTCGGTGAGGTCACCAGGCAAATGGTATGTGTATATTTGCGAGTTTATAGGTTATACTACTATTACGATATTGCCAGCAGAATTAGAAGAGGAAAGCTGCAGGCCTATTTCTTATGCTAAATGATGAAATAAAGAGTCACCGACGATTGTACTTGCTGTATTAATTATTAAAAACATCAAGATATCTATTATCAATAGTGTAAAAAGTTTTTCTCAAGAACTTGAAAAAGCGTACCATGCCCGGCAGTTCAGTTTTAAGCGCCAATACTTAAATTAATAAAGTAGTATATACATCAATTATTGATTTTTTGTTTGTCTCTGTTTTCTTATTACCATAAAAATTTTCCTATAGTCACACACTTCAAATTTTATATGCAACTATTGTGATGTTCAAGACTGTCTAAAAGTGAATTAAGTTTTCTAAATAAAATAATATTTCCATTTATACTTTTATTTCAACAACATCAAATCTCCATAAAAGTTCGATTTTTTTAAACCAATTTTTTTTCGTGAACCGCACTTCTAATTAGATTTATATTGATACGATCTCCAAATTTTTATTAGTAAAAAGTGTAATATATGTAATTAATTCAGACAAAAGTTTAAAAACATCTATTGCATTGTATTGACAAATTAATATTCGTTATTCACAAACTTCGGCTTTGCGGCAATATCTTGCTCAGAAGAGAATTCCATTCAGCTCCCAGGTAAAGTCAGTAATATCTTTTGACAGACGGACACACACAAATTTGTAATATCAAGGGTCGTCTCCTTACAATATGTCCAGAATATATTGCAAGAAGTATTGTCAACCCCAGGAATATCTATTACCGCAGTGTTTACATTCGCATTGTTTATTGCGAAATAATTGCTCAATATTTTCTTGCAATTATAATGGAAACCTTACATTGCGTAAGTTTATGTATTTATTATGTTTGTTTAAAAGTGTTTCTGTGTATATCGTGTGCATGTACATACGTTTTCAATAGTATAAATAATGATTCATAATTAGATAAAAAAAAGGATAAAATTAATAAATTATAAAATAGTTAAGTATATTCGTATGTACAGAATCATGCCATAAAGTAGCTTCGAACGGGTATTTTTGCAATATCATTTCATATAAAGAAATATTATTCAATAAAATTGTAATAGTTCCACACAAATGTAATATTTAATTATAATATGTTCTACAAAATGTAAACACTCCTTTAATTCAACCCCAAAGATGTTATTCTAGTATCGAAATTTCGTTCAATAATCTTATCCGGCAGTGACTTCCTTTGATCTGCTGAAACAATTGTGAATTTAGATTTTTGTTCAAAAGCGGAGTCGATATCAATCCGAGATTAAAACCGTTTCTCGGAAACGCAGAAAAATTTATGAAATTCTAAACTCACTGTAATTTAAAAGCGCTTGCTTGTTGAATGGATCCGTTCGAGTTCTCGAGTTAAAAAACGAGGTAATCTCAATATTTATATTTCGTTTCTGCAACTTCTTTCGCTCCTTCTCACGTAGTTTCGCGGCGCGATCTAACAGTTCGAGCGAGGGAGGGGGGAGCGAGAGGAGAGGGGAGGGAGGGCGGCCGATTTTCTTTTATTTCTGTTCCGCGGAGCCGACTTCATCATATTCCTTTGAGCGACGCAGCAGAACGCCGCTCCTTGAGGCAGGCGGGGCGGTGGGCTAGGGAAAAATGTACGGTCGTTGAGCGTCGTGGCGTAATGGATATTATCAGGGGACCAAGTGTCGGACGGGAAAGACTTCTTGGGGATCGATTTCGATTGATTGATTAGTGGTTCCGGGCGCGGCAATTTTCCCGTAAGGGTAGTCCATGCTTTCTTTTCGGAAGGTGACGTTGATCTTCCCCTGCTGGATGGTGAGTTCTGACGCCGACCCACCGTAGCACAGCGTCGCCGTGCTTGATTTCCAGACTATAATAATAATAATAATAATAATAATAATAATAATAATAATAATATTATTATTATTATTATTATTGTTGTTATTATTATTATTATTATTATTATTATTATTATGTGTCTTTATTAATGGCGAGGTTCAGGCTATAGGGCCTCCTCTTCCGCCTAACCACTGAATCTACATTAATACAGGATAGTAACATATAAGAGGGGAGAGCAAACATTACATTTATGTCTGGGAGAGCAAAACTGGGGACTATCCCGGCATACGCCTTAAGCGATTGAATAAACCCAGAAAACCTCAATCAGAATCGCGGCATAGGGTCGAACAGCATCAATGTATAGAAATGGAAGAGAAAAAAATGAGAGAAGGGAAACAAATGAAAATGAAGTAGAGAGTACGAAAGAGAAAGAAGAATGGAGAGAGACTAAAGGGGGACAAACTGTACATTTATGTCTGGGAGTGCAAAACAAGGAACCATCCCGGCGTACGTCTTAAGCAATTGAGACTAGCGGTATTTAAATCATAAACGCAAATGTCCAAAACGAATGAAATTCCTCGTGGGTGGGCACCTTATAGACTTGTCCAGACTATAAACATTACCATAAGTGCAACATTCATTTCCATGAAGAATGGGAGGCTCTGTTCGCCGATCGCTTCTGAGCCGCGAGCGCAGCCGTGTCTCAGTCCTGCTTTGACGCGCTGGGTGTTAATGCCCAATGACGTCGCATTGACAATGATAACTTAAATTTTTGATGTGAACTATAGTTAGTCATGTATTGCGAGCCACAGTACCGTCCGGTACAAGCCGTAAGGCCAGCACCCGACCTGAGACGTCTTGGGGGGGTGGCGAACACAATTCACCAGATGGTCGACTAGCTCAGTATAGACGTCCCAGTGTGGACACAATAAATAAAAAAATAGGGGGGGCAGGGTCGTGAAGATCGTTTATGGATTGGATGCAAAATTACAAACAACTCGGTGAGAATCACTTTTCACTAAATTCAGAATATATTCTAAAAATATTTGCTGCTATGACAAATACATACAATGGCACACAGAAAAAATCAAATACAGAATACTCTTGACTGAAAAAAACACACACTAATAACACAATACACAATTTCCTACTTTCATCTACAACCCAATTGTTTAACAAACACACTTTCAGAAATTCGAAGAATCGTTAAAATATTACTTTACAAAAATGTGAAAGAAACACACATTGAAAATCAAAATTAATACTTTTGACTTAACATTACTTTTACAACAAAAAGGAAACTCTTTCTCTCTCTAAAATCCAGAGAATGACTATTATTATAATTATACTCTTACACAAACTCTTAATCACTATATTACAATATTAGATCTTCAAATCCTTTTTGAAAGAAAAGATTGATTCTGTTCTCACGTATTAGAAGTCGGAAACAAATGTACTTTTACTTTTCTTATCTTTTAAGCATGGTAAATCTGTTACCCTCCCTTTCTTTCTACGTGACAGATACAGAATAAGCTTTCTGATTAAACTGAATCACTCCTATCCCTACAAAACAGTTTATTTGGAACGACCTTACTGTGTTCTCGGCCGCGTAGAGCAGTCCACTTTGCTTCCTTCTACCCCTTTTCACCGAGCTGCTTCGGCCTTGAAGCGTCGTGGCCTCGGGTTGAGAACGCAGTTGCTCCCCAGAAAACGCCTTCTTCTCGTTCAAGTTTTATATTCTTGCGTGCTCTCATATGAATTTTACTTTATTTTCAATTACGGTTAATGACCAACTGGATATTCAGAGTGAAAATGAATCCAGAGATCACCCCTTTTTATACGAGCACCAACTTCAAGAGAGTATTTAAATATAAGAAAAGCATGTGAGAGAAAAAAAAACTGGAAAGAGAAATGAATGCAAGCTATTAATTACTGCCATCTATTCAAAACTCCACTCCCTAATTCTTCCATTATAAATTCATAACATTTCTTATTATCTTTCTTCTAAGATTATGTTTAAATCAATTTATAACAGAATAATTACCTCTTCTGGTCTTCTAGAAGAGTTTTCCTCAAAAAAGTTGCAAATCTGAAGTCCGCTGCAATGTCAATTCCTGGCGTACCGTTTTCCATACGTCCGCCCAGTTCAGCTGCTACCTTCAGAAAGAACTTTTTCTTTCATCCGACCTCCGGTCTCGCCCTCGGTCTATGGTGGCGGTCTCTCTTGTTCTAAATTCTAATTAGCATTCCAAATATTCATCCGCGTTGGCGCGCGTTCAAAATATTCTTTTCCCTCGCTTTCTTAGGGCGGTATGTGACACGTTTTCGGAATCTAAGAAAACGGACGGTCACAGTATGTTCTTTATAATGCACTAATGGCTAATAGACAATTTTACATTTTCCTTTGTATTTTATATGCAAAAGTATCACCGTGTATTTCAGACAGGTTTCTTACGTGATTAGAAATAAAAACTTTGAATTGCCACCAGTTTCTAAGAATGATCTTTGCATACTGACATCCCCTAAAATCTGTAAAACTAAATGGAGAAATACATTGCTACCCTAATTTGTCCCATTATGAAAATATCAATATTTTCAGACGTTTGTACAGTCACTTGACTAGAATTATTCGAACTCATGCGTGAGGGTGAACTCTCTTGTGCAACAGATTTACGAAACATAAAAATGCTGATAAAGTATGTTCCCATATTTCTCACAAACGGGAACTTCGTAACAACAGAATGGTAGACAGATTCACGAGAAACTAAGAAAAAAGTGTTACTCTCCTGATTCCGCAACAATTAACAAAATATCTGCCTACGTGGAGCTACAAAATCTTCTTGGTCACACTTGCAACCGTCTGATATCGGCACAAGAAAATATTGTTGCCAGTGCCTTGGCGGAAACAGGAGTGACATGTTAAGAAATGGTGTACAAGTGGTGATGTGAGGGAAATTCGGGACACAGTCAATTTCAACACATGTCATGGGATTGCGCGAAATATTTTTGAGCTTGGACAACATGGACAACATGAATAAGAGCCCAAATTTATTGCCATTTTATCCTTGAAAATAGATTTTATTACATGGGAGCTTTTTTTCCCTCGAAAATTTAAGTAGTATATGACTTAGTGTAGGGATCACAGAATTTTGAAAATGTGCACACAATTCACTATTCCCCATAGCACGTCATATGCAGTTTTTAACTGTTTTTTGACGTAAAATAAATATAAATAAATAAATAAATAATGTAAATAAATAAATAATGCGCTCTTTATATTTTTCATGTGCGTGTTATATCTTGCATACCAGCAAGAAGGAGCCTTTCAGGAACGCACCATTTGGCCGAATCCAAGAATATCGTATATAACATTTTGCAGACCCATTAAATTCGAATTTGTCGAGGAGACACCACGTAGGATAAATGTAGTAAAAACTAGATTAAAAACATAGGAAACTTCAAGCAACAAAATTTAATATTGGAGTGCAGATATCTCTGTGTATTACAAATAGTAGAAAACTGGTGGATAGAAAAGTTACAAGCCTCATTATGTTACACCTGTTGCTTATTTTACTTCTGTTCTGTTATGTTATAGAATAGAATATTTATTTTGCTACTTAGGAATACATATAATACCCCCGGTGGTAGCGTTTTCTAAGTAATTACTAAAAATACACAAAACAATCATCAAACAACATTAAATATTAACATGTTACCAAATACAATTTTACAAAATTAATCTATTAACCATATTTACCATTAGTCTAATTTTAAAAGTTTTGACATTCTGAGGGAAAGTCTCCAGCCCTGCTGCAGGTAATTTGTTCCAATTTTGTATCGTTCTGTTTACAAATGAGAATTTACCTACATCTGTTCTCTGTTTTCTTTGCCGAATTTTAAAACCATGATCCTTCCGCGCGACGTAAGTTGGTTTTGATAGTCTTTCCCGTACTTCACCCCACAGACGATCCCCTCTTGTTGATTTTAATAATGCACAAAGACATTATGTTCTGTATGTTACTTATTTTACTCGTTATGTTATTTGTTACAAACCTCCTCTGAAAAGTGCTATATTTGTAATACATCCCCGGAGCATATAAACAATCTCAAACAAATTATAAAAAGACCTTGCCATAAAGAAGATTTTTATTTTGATCTCTAACTACTTCATGCATGCGCAATCTCTTTTAAGTAGTTCCAACATTCATAAGCTGATAAACCTTATCAAACGGCCAGTGCGATGAATTTATTATTATAATATATCACTTCATTACAATACAATGAAAAATGGCGAAAGGAATGATTCTATTTTAAACTCCGTCGGCTTTACCGTTCTTTTGATAACATTTTATTACAGCTAGATGAAGGAAACCAACAACTAGCGATGTTTTCCAGGCATATCCCACCAGGGTGGACTGCCCTCGCCGGGATAAATTCTAAGCTTCAAACCGGTCTTCCAGCACGTGTGATAGTGTAGTACATGTAAGTGTGTGTGTAAGTAAGGAGTGAGGACAGGAAACTCTATGAAACAAGGAGGAGGAAGGGAAGATCGCGCGCGGAACTTGTCGTTTATTAGGGGGCTACTTCGACATTCGTCTGGTCGCAGAAATCTGGTAAGCCACGATGAAAGCAGCCGGTCGCTAGAATTCTCTAGACAGCGGCTGAATTCAATCTACCTATTTAGGTAGTTTTGAAAAGCCTGCCACTGTCGGGATTCGAACGTTCCCGTCAGAGGCACTGCAGTGACATGAGTTGATGTCTCTGAGCCGGTACTTCGTGGCAGGGGTGGGGGATAGCTTGCGTGACCCGCGCCGCGTGCGTCAACGTGAGCGGAAGGTGACAGTTTGCAACTGAACTTACGAGAAGGGGAAGTCGTAAGTTCAAGTTCTAATTGTGAAGCGGCCAATTTGCTAGACGGACGTCATTCGCTGGGTAAATATCCTAGAACCAAGCTGTTTCTTGTTTTTGTGTTTCAACCGGTTCCAGTCAGATTCAAGCTGATGAAAAAGTTCTTGAAAGCTGCTTAAAAAAAAGGTGGCAGGAATTTAAAACTGACCTGGCCGTAAGGTCCTGAGGTTTGAGTCCGTACGATAGCAAATTTTTGGCACGTGCTACCTAGCTACGTCAAATTAAGCCTCTCCCTTGGGGAGAATTATCGCTGCCGGCTGCTCTGATCGGTAGCAATCAAAACCCTGGTGAATGTCAGAGAAGTACCCTAATATACCTGCCAAGGTCCGCCCACAATATTTCTTTTCTCTTTCTTGTTCTATCCTCACATCTTACTTACACATACTTACCTGTAAACCACTTGAACTACACTAACACACCTACCGAGAAATCATAAGAGAGTATAGAGCTTGTCCCGGCTGGAGGTGCCCCGCTGGAGCGAGATACCTGGTCAGGGAGAAACCAGTAAGGCGACGTGGAGGTCAGCACCGGATCTCATCATCCAGAGGGAAGATCACCGTCAAATCCTGTTATAAAACATCATTACGCTAACGAAACTAATGATCACAGCCGTTGACGAGCCAGGTTACAGTATACAATCAATGAATTGAAACTGACGTGTAATTTGATTTGATTTGATTTGATTTGATTTTTTCGTGTTTCCAGGCACGTCAACTGCTTTGGTCATTAGTCCCGTTAGTGTAGTGCATGATTTTTCTCGGGATATGCGCGGTTATATTTCCTCGCTGGGTGGCGAGATCCGGCGCCGACCTACCGTCAGATAGAGGGGTTTCCCCCTAACCAGGACTCTCCCACCAGCGGGGCACCGCCCCAGCCGGGACAAGCTCTAAGCTCCCGACCGGTCTCCCGGAATATGTGGTAGTGTAGAGCATGTTAGTGTAAGTGTGTGTGTAAGGGGAGAGGATAGGACAAGGAAGAGGAAGGACAGATCGCGCGCGGTCCGTGACCCGTTTCGTAGGGTACTGCTCCGGCATTCGCCTGGTGTTGATCGGAGAAAGCACGGAAAACTACCGATCAGAGCAGCCAGCCGCAATAATTCTCCTCCAGACAGCGACTGAATTCGACCTAGCTGAAAAGCTAGTGTCGAAAATCCTGCCGCCATCAGTACTCGAGCCTAGGACCTCCCGGTCCGAGACGCTGCAGTGACATTACAAACTGACGTGTAAGTGCAGCATATTGTTGAGACGTTACTTTATGGACCTTATTCCGAATTTTTACATGATGGCATTGAGACCTTGAACTATCCGTGAAACAAATTTTTAGGCACGTAGAGGACTTTATTTGGAAAATAATGAGTACTAGTGTCTTCCTAGTCACATTATAAGAAAATGAGTCAGTTTTTCTTTTTGCATGAGAGTTCCACTTTTTTCATACTCTTTTGATGCGTCATCGTGGTTACACAAAATATAGTCAGTTTCCAATATTTGAGAGGCACCTTTCAGTTTTGTTGTCCAAACAAAACAGTTGTATGTGACGAGTAACTGTCAGAATAGGGAAGCATTGGTCACATCAAACAGCCTGATATGGCCTCGTGGAGGTCGAGGGTTTCCATAGAGAATGCAACGCGTTTCTGGGAACCCTCTGTAGCACGGTACTGCCACCGCCGCCCCCGCCCCCGGCCCCTAGCGAACCGCCACTCCGCTCGGTGCGACAGCCCCTGAGTGCACGCTCCGGCCCCCGCCCCTAGTCGCCTGCGCTGCATCAGCCGCCAGCGCGCGGAGCGGCGCGGAGGGGCAGGGGCTGGGGCAGGATGGGTAATAGATGCGACAGCGCTTCCCTCTTTCGCTCGCTTAGCCCTCGGCTTCCTTTCCTACCCCTCCAGCCCCCGCCCCGCCCACCTTCCCACTTCGCTTCCGCAGCCTTTCCTACTATCACCCACCGTCAACGATGCCTTCCTTCTTTTTCTTATCCTCCAGCCTTCACCTCACCCTTGTTCCTACTTCGCCTCTTCTTTCTTTTCTGATCCTCCAGCCCTTCCCACCCTCGTTCCAATTTCTCTTCCGCATCCTTTTCTACTTATCCACCCACTTCAACGATTTCACTTCGCCTCCGTTTCTTTTTCTTATCCTCCAGCCTCTGCCCCGACTTGTTCCACTTCGCCTCTCTTTCTTTCCTGATCCCCAGCCCCCCCCCTCGTCCCACTTCCCTCCGCATCCTTTCTTACCTTACAAGTCTTTGCCAACGTTCTCACATCGCCTCGGCTTTTTTCGTCTTATTCTCCAGCCTCCTCCCCGCCCTTGTTCCTACTTCGCCTTCGCCTCCGCATCCTGTCCTGACTCTCCAATTGTTCTGACCTCCAGTTGTCCCTCCTTTCCGCCCCGCCTTCGTCTCCACCCACAACACCTTCTCCGACCCCACCTTCTTCATCTTTCTCTCCTGCACATTTCCCCCCCACCCTCTCACCCTTTCCTTTTCCATTCATTTCCCTCTCATCTCCTCCTTTCCCCCATCGCTCCCGCCGCAAGACTCTCACTCAAAACCCTTTCAATCCCCACGGCCTTTTTTTTCCCCCCCCCCTCTTCCCATCCCGGGGAAGATCACCGCCGTCACCCGAGAAAAAAACATGCACTACACTAGCGGCACTAATAACCAAAGTAGTTGACGCGCCCGGAAACACGCAAAAATCAATCAATCCACCATCCGTCGCTCGTCCTCCACCCACATTTTAACGCCGCTCCGATCCTCACGTCCTCTTTTGTGATCGTCGCCGCCTCAACTCCCCGCGCCGACGCATCCACCCCGCATTCACCCTTCCTCCCCCGTCCTCCGCCCCTGCCGCCATCTGCCCCGCCGTCATTAGCGCCCCAGCCTCTTAATTGGTGGCAGCACAACGGAGAACCAGGTGCCTCATGAGGACGCCCGCCCCCACCTCCAGCCGACCAATAACTGGCAGGACGCCCTAATGAATCCTTACATTCATTTTTCAACTTAATGACACTGCAACATGATTTATGGAGCAGAATGAAACTGTTTGTTTTACCATCCCTCTTGCAAGGGGGAGCTTGTCGCAGATGTACGATCATGGTTACTAATGAAGACAACTTCCAGAAGAACATCTGTGCGATGGGTTGGTAATTGGGTAACTAAAAACGTTTTACAGATACAGAATCTCGGAAGAAAACTCACAAACGTTTTATTTTTTTAAGAATATTTTTTTGATTCAGTAATTTATGTCATTTATGCCGCGGCATCGTGCGTAAGACCAAACGAACATCTAGTTTTCATAGGTTTCTAAATGTTCTGGACAGGTCGGTGATGTTCTCTATTTTTCATTTGTACGTACGTTTCTACTCGCAAAACGATAAATTGTTAATTTTCTCTCTCTCTATCTTTCTCTCTCTCTCTCTTTCTTTCTCTCTCCTAATTCTCTCTCTTTCTTTCTCTCTCCTAATTCTCTCTCTTACTCTCTGGCTTTCTCTATCGCTTTCTTTCTCGCTTTATCTCTCACTTTCTCTCTCTCTCTTAAACACATAGGATATTGTAACATTTTATACTTATAATCTGAGAAGAACCATGCTTTGAAATTAAACTTATTACTGAACTTTACCCTCGAAATTATTACCATTATACAAATATCTTTTAACACAAAATCCATACACAGTATAGCCACGATGATAACGTTGTATTTATAGTGCGCAGAAAGTGTAATTCCGTAATACCAAATTTTTGAAGTGAAGGATTTATGTCCCTTGACAATTCTTTTCATAATATCTTATTATAGTCAGTAAAATTCAAGTAGAATATTCATCAGGTGATTATTCTTCCCCGTAGGTATGCAAGTGTTAATTATCAGGAAATAGAAAAACATTATATAATATTTTATATTCTTGTCGTCAAAGCCAATAAACCTTGCCAACACCGTGCGCATCTACAACAGAGAGAATCGGAGTAAATCAGAAAAAAATATGTTTAATCCACAACTTAGTATTTCGCGAATATAATTTTCTAAAAGGTGTCAAGTAATTTAATTGAACTTGTCATTAGTAGCACAGTAACAAACTTTCATCTATGATTATCTGTACCTTCTTGACATCGACGTACATACGCTTTCGTAGAACATGTCTTAATTATAGCAAAGTCGTTTATTTATAAACATTGATATAATTGTTCAAAAAGATTGACGGGTATTCTAGTAAGGAAGTCAATTTCCCAGGACTCGCGCAGGATACTTATTTGGTCACATGTCTGAAATCTTGGATCTGAATTAACGGATTCAGTAATGTTTCAGTGAAAAAGAAAATCAGTATAGAATATGATAACTCAGAATAAATAATGAAAAACCAATTAAATTAATTTTGCCAGTAATCTAAATAAATAAAATTGGCATGTCAGTCAGTGATTTCAAAATAACTACCATTTTATAATTTCATACATTTATTCATATGGTATAAAAACAAAATCAATAATTTTTATGATTTTGTCTGGGGGTAATCTCTGGTTTGATTTTGATTCGGTTTTCACTGAAAAGCGTTTTGTCAGACATATGCTACTGTCGCCTGATATTTCTTAAAATTTACTTCTACACGCCCTTTCCTCCACATCACAGCAATATTTAAGTGTGCTCTGATTCCATTTTTCCCAATTTATGGAGAAAAAAACAGTGAATAAATTCACGAAAGTTAATTGAACATTTCTGAGAACCCATGCAACTTCCTACTAAATTCATTTTGGTTCATTCCAAGTGCGCAATCAGGTTTAGAGTAATTGAATGTCAAAATTGTTGCAGAACATTTTCCGGGAATACGTTTGTTTACAGACGCCCATATCAAAACGATGGGAACACCTGTAGCATACGGGTAGCAATGGTGATAGTGTGGTAGGGTGCAGAGGGCCAGGGCGAGCCGTATGATGCAGTAAAATGCCGGTAAAATACATTAAAATGGGATGCCTGAAAATGGAGGCTAATTCAGTTACTTTTATAGAATTTGATCCTTTGAGCAGCAACTGTATACTTTCCTTATTGTCTAGCGTGATAACAATAGTGTTTTGAAAACCGAGCTGTTGATTAAATTCTTACTTACGTTTCCTGTACCTACATCTCAATTGCTTCATCAGTTCTGAAACATGCTGTGGTACGAGAAAAGCCCTTTAGACAACGTTCAGGCAAACCTCGTTTGCACAGAGAGAATGTACGTATAAAATAGTGTCATAGATGTTTTCACCTTACATTTACCGATACTTATGTCTGTAATATTGCTGACAAAAATTAAGGAAAATGAATTAATAAATGAACTGAGGGGAAGAGTTCATGCAATTATCCATGTATTAAATATTTAATCTATTCATTTATACATATATATTGTACATACATGTAACATGTGTTCATTTACTTTTTAAGAGTTTTTTAATTTGATCGTAGACAAGGAAAACTTTTGTTATATTTACATAGGTTGGGGTGCAATCTATTAAAACAGGGTTCGGGTTCTCTATCACTTCGTCATAGTTTGTCACCATCTCCAAGATCGCTCTGTGAACAGCTACTGCTGGTTCTTGTGTAACTCGTACAACTGCCTCCGTTGCGTGCTGTTCTACCAGTTGAGAGGGAGGGACCGGGCCGTCTCGCCCCTTCGTGCAATCCCCGCCCGCCGCCGCCCCCGCCCCCGCCCCCGCCCATAAGCGCAACTGGCGCCGCCCGGCGAGGTTTCTCTTTAAGTCGCCCACCGCCCCCGCCCCCCCCGCACCTGCCCCACACCGCCCAAGACGCTCCCGTGCGCTCGCGAACTTGCAGAGGGGGCGCTGCGGTGGGAAAGCGCCATCTGTCAGCGGCTGCGAATTCGAATTCGTTTAGCCCCCCCCTTGCCCCGCCCCTTCCCGCCAACGCATTCGCGAGAGGCGCCGAGGAGAAATTAAATTCCCTGGAAACATTCGGGAAGGGAGACAATGCACCGTCCCTGGACGTAAATTTACGTCTTTTCCGCACGGTGTGTTTTCACCCCTGCCGTAGATTTTTCTGGGTCCATAAACTCATGCATCTGCCGACACCTAAAGAAATGCAAGAAACAAAAGCAGGCTTTGCGAGTTGTGAACAGAAATAAACAATGTAGATTGTGTGTACTTTTCGCTTATATTTCTTTTAAATTTGATGTTCAATCTGGGCTCTTCTGGAAGTTCAATATGGGTCGATATTCTTAGTTCTGTGTTCAGGTTGTGGCGCAGCTTGCTGATGGAGACAATTCACCCTTCGTGGAGGGTGAATTTACGTCTTTTTCGCAAAGTGTGTTTCAGCTCCTGCCTATAGATTTTACTCGGTCCATAAACTCATGAACGTGCCTGCAAGCACGCGATTGGAAGAAACAAAATGGAATTTTAGGAATTGCCGTGAAAAATTTGAAAAATAATATATATGTTGAGGTCAATATATATATATATATATATATATATATATATATATATATATATATATATATATATATATATTTGCTCCCGTAGGACTCGGGTCCGTTTGCTTCGTCAACAAATGGAGAGAGAAAATTTGCTGCACGATGTGGAGTACAAAAATGTTGCTTTTGTGATTCACGCCATACTTGTCAAGGAAATACGACTTCCTTGTGAAAGGTGCTTGCCAACTCGATTTGTGCTTTCGAATCCATGTGGGTTAGCCGCTCATCTGGATGGCCGATCTTGCTAGAGCATGTGTCGACTCAGCGACTTGGTCTGAAGGGTCGAGGTTCGAGTCCCGCCGTGGGCATGGTTGTTCGTCACTTGTCTTTCATGTATGTGTGTTGTCGAGGAAGACCTTGTCAGTCTGCTGACCGCAAGTGTGTCTAGTGTAAAAAATGATTAATATATGTATAGATGACGGACATTGTGGGTACCCGCCAGCCCCGGTGCCCACGCGACCGTGCCGCCGCGCCCCGCCGCCCCGCCGCCCCGCCCCTGCTGCCCTCGCCGCCCCCGCCGCCCCCGCCGCCCCCGCCGGCCCCGCCGGCCCGCCGCCCCGCCGGCCCGCCGCCCCTACCGCCCGCACCGCCCCACCGTCCCGCTTGCGATACCCCAGCTGCCCCGCCTCCCGACACCCCGACGCCCCGACGCCCCACACCCTTGTTCAGCCCCCCTGCCATCTTCTACCGTCTCCATCGCCACCAATTGTATCCCAGTCACCCCTGTCGCTCGACTTAAGCATCGTGTCGTTCCCGCCATTCTCTTCCTTCCCTCGCGGCCTCCTTATGCCCTGGAGCCTTGGTCGCGATTCACGTCGGGCGTTTCGCAGGGTCCCTCTCCGCACCAGACGCATCCAGCGCTGCGGATTCCCGCGCGGTTATTAGTTGCCGTTGCGGTGATTTATCTGCTGAGAGGGGCGGGGAGAGCGGCGACTTCTTTGACCAAAATCCGACGCCGGCGCCGCGTTGCGTAGAGCCTCGCGAAAAAAATATCGCAAACAAAAACAGCCCGCGGAGAGACACCGGGACGTCCGACCAATAATTCATAACGACCGGGGCGGGGTGAAAGACGAAGAGAGCCGGATCTTGAGGGGAAGGGGAGTGGGGAGTACAGAGGAGACACAATTGCAGCGGACGATAGCCACGTGATAAGCCTCATACACACGCGTAGGCAGTGCGTGAGGATTGGGTTATAGCTCGTCGTGCGTGGAGAGGGAGATTATCTCCTTTTGTCCGTAATGCGTCCCATCTGCGTTTGATGCAGTGTTAGTTTCGCGTTTCGAATCGCTTTTATGGGTTTCAGCGCGCTCCAAAGCGTATGCGTCTCAGGTCCCAATACGCGGCCATTCAATATGGGAACGTTCCAATTTAAACTGTGATCAGCACTTCCGACGATACAGTTCTCTCATTTTAAATTTTTATTAAAGTAGCATGTACTGATGGAAAGTATGGATTGTGATTTTATCGTGTTAGTTTCGAGAGAAGCGTGAATCTGTTGATGCGAGGTAGACATAGGGTTACCGATATATTACGGACAACCAATCAATATATATATATATATATATATATATATATATATATATATATATATATATATATTTATACGACACGTGCGTTACATCATAACCTACCAACAACATAAATCCCTTCTTCTTAAGAAAATTCCAACTCGGTGAGAATGATATACCGTTTGGAAAGTTGTCTTCCTTTTAGTAATACACCCAGTAATTGACCCAAACATTACTTTTCTCATTTTCTTTACATTTCATGGATTTATGGCAATAGGTGCATGCATTTTCTTCCTGACTGCTTAAGTTCTTAGTTTGTGCGTTGGCTTGAAATGAAAAATTAATCAGAACTAAAACGTAGTTATCAACAACTTGAAGTATTTTTTTTAAATTCGTTGCGCCCTTAATTCAACTTATCGACGCAACGCGTCTCTTCGCCCCTGGTCGAGCGTTGAGCGCGGAGTAATCCTCCATTATCTATATCTCTATTCCAGAGGACGCTGTATTTTTATATGTCTCGTCTCGTCTAGTCAGTTGTCAAAGAAGACCGCCAGGTAGCATCTCCGCGTACGCGCCTCTTACTTCTCGCGCCCCTGCGTCACTACCCAGCGGCCAGAATTGGGAAGGAATTAGGAAAGGGCGAAGGTTTAGGACACTTCACAGGGGTTGGACTATCCCTTGTGAAGCGGCCAAACTCATTTTTTTGGAACAAATTTCATATGAGATTCGACGTGAATCGAACCCGGCCCTCAATGCTGAAAGGCTAGCGACTTCGCTATGTGCCACGAGCAAGCCTTTGAAGTTGAAGAAGTGGTTGATGTCAATCAACGAAAGGGGTCTTATCATCTCGTTTTACATAGCAAACCTATTTTCTTTTTCGCAATGGTGAATAGAGACAAAGTGAAAGCGAGTGAATACTGGGAGTGAACGGTGGAGTTGAAAGTCACGCAGGTCCTTGGGTGACCCATGAATGTCATGCACCTCTACTTCACTAAAGTGTATATTTTTGTGAAACTCGGGGGTTGACAATCGCCAAAGCCTTTTCCACAAAGTGAATGTCACACATTGAAAATCATTACCTCTACACCAAACCTCTGAATACAGTTAAAGAACCAAACCCGACTGCTCTGAATGATGATTTCTGTTTCGATGGGCTAGTTTGACTCGTATATAAGCCTACTACTTGTGCCAGTTCTGTACCTGTCATCTTCTTTGGGTCTCCTGTGCTATGGCCGAATATTTACAACATTTATTTGCTTAGTAACACGAAAAGCTTTGTTTAAACATTTTCGTTACAAAATTATTGTAACAGCGTAAAATAATTGAGAGTTCTTATTAAATCACAATTGGGTCCTTCAATACTTCACCTCTTCACTGTAATTTATATTGATTACACAGTTTGAACAGTGTTTATCACTATCACTATAATATAAATCGTTCGTTTCTCATATCATCAAACTAGTTGATCGCTTGCAAGGAAAGGAGGGCGGGCAGGACCTCAAAATATTGTTTGTTAAACACGGACGAGAAAATATGTGATACCCGAACGTATTGGTAGTCGCACTATGTAAACTACCTAAAATTACAGCATGTGGCAATGCCTCTTATTTTTCAAAATTTTTGCCATGCAGTTTTCATTGTGCGAAATTTTCCCTTGGGGATTTACAGCTGTGCACCCCTGGCGGCCTATCTAGTGAGAGTGGCCAGGCTCCTTGCTTCCTTGCTTCCATCCTTCCTTCCTTCCTTCCTTCCTTCCTTCCTTCCTTCCTTCCTTCCTTCCTTCCTTTTCCTTCCTTCCTTCCTTCCTTCCTTCCTTCCTTCCTTCCTTCCTTCCTTCCTTCCTTCCTTCCTTCCTTCCTTCCTTCCTTCCTTCCTTCCTTCCTTCCTTCCTTCCTTCCTTCCTTCCTTCCATTCTTCCTTCTCTTCCTTCCTTCCTTCCTTCCTTCCTTCCTTCCTTCCTTCCTTCCTTCCTTCCTTCCTTCCTTCCTTCCTTCCTTCCTTCCTTTCTTCCTTCCTTCCTTCCTTCCTTCTTCCTTCCTTCCTTCCTTCCTTCCTTCCTTCCTTCCTTCCTTCCTTCCTTCCTTCCTTCCTTCCTTCCTTCCTTCCTTCCTTCCTTCCTTCCTTCCTTCCTTCCTTCCTTCCTTCCTTCCTTCCTTCCTTCCTTCCTTCCTTCCTTCCTTCCTTCCCTCCCTCCTCCTCCTCCCTCCTCCCTCCTCCTCCCTCCTCCTCCCCCACACACAGGCACTCCACCCCCTCCCTCTCCCTCTCACTCTCACCCTTCATCGTCCCTCCTCGAAGTTCTCCATCCTTCACAGCCCCGCCCCTCCACTCCAACCGTCTCAACCCGTTCCCCTCTCTCCAGCCCCGTGCGCTCCCATCCATCTGCCCAGTCCGTCTCTCCGTAGCCGTGTGGTCGTCGCCGGCCGCGAGGCGCAAAGAGCTTATCGCCAGCGATCCCCACCCGCCCTCCTCCTCCTCCTCGGCCGTCCCCGCGCCCGCCGTCCTCGTGCATAGGCTTCCCGTCCCGCCGGAGTCCGGGCTTCGACCACGTAATCTCATTACGGACAGACGCGCGCGCCCGGGCGGGCGGTGGCGCCGAGCACAAAGACGTGGTGGCGGTGAATAAACACGAGGCTCTGACGGCCACCTCGCCCCCCCCCACCCCACCCGCGCCCCGCCTCGCTCTGTCCTCGCCACGCCCACATCCTCTCTGTCCTCCGTCCTCCCATCCCCCCTCCGCCTCCCGTCTTTCCTGTCCGCCTTCGGTCCTCGCCCCCCCCTCCTGCCGCTGGTGTTGCATACGTGCGCCCCCCCTCCCCCCACGCTCACGCCCTTTGTCGCCCGACCTGCACCACCGGAGCTTTGCGCGGCGCCCGCGTGGCTCACTTTGCCCGTCGGTCGCTCAGGCTGTTCGACTTTGTGGCGCTGTTCTTGCACACGTTTGGTGGGACTCGACAACTTCATTTCGACAGAGTTTTTTCTTTTCGCGTCCATAAGTTGGCTGAGGGAGATGGGATGCTGTTTGTACTTCTTCATATCTTGACCTAAATATTTATGGTGTATCTGGTGTAGCCCTCAACGTTTGGGTACTGAAAACATTCGTATCTTTGTAGAGGAAACAACGAGACATAGGTGGAACGGAAATACTCTCAGGGTGGAAATAGTAATTATCAAAGTCACTACTTTTCATGTTCATGTACCAAAGCGCACCATCATTGCCATATTTCATATAATGAATTATACAGTATCACCTCAGCTCTGTTGGTCTGAAACGGAAATGTAAATTCATAAAAGTGTGGTGTATCACAGTTTGGATACCGAATTCACAAACGGTCCTTTTTTATTTTGAGTAGATTAAGCGTAACCTTGCAATATTATTCTAAGACCAAATCGGGTGTTGTATTAGCCATGTTATACATCGTTGACTTTCATATTACACCACACCTACGCTGGATGTGATTGAAATTGTTAGTCATAAACTGTAAGTTAAACCTGAGAGTATTATCTGCATGTCTTGTCACTATATGTAGTTATTGTCTCATTAAATAAAGATAAGTTCAGGTCAAGAAATCTGAACTTAAAAAATATAATTTGATATTTAAATTACTAACGAAGCAGAAACTAAAAATTATAGTGTGCGTTTTAGGGTATAATATATTTTAAAATGTTCCAAATTACTGATTCTTGAGAGCATACTACTTGCATCGGTCATTTAAATTTACGGTATTCTGTTTAGATGTGAGGTACTCTTCAAATACCATACTTCATACATATGATACACCAAAACAGTTGGGTCTTCTCTCCTCTACAAAGAATGTCGTTCTTACAGATTTGTAGTGGCACGTATCCTAGTGTCCAAGCTATATTTGTTTTACAATCATCCCCACGCTTTATCTTTAATAAGTGGCTTTTTTTTGGTTATTTAAAGTCGCATCAACATCATTAGCGACCACTATTGGAGTTAACGTTATGGTAACTATGAATATGAAACGAAATGATGATGATAAGGGGTGAAAAGACGAACACAAATACAACCATGCCCAAAGCGGGACTCGAAACCCGCGACCCTTCGGTCCGAGATCACTACGACACTGCTGCCTTAGCGATCTCGGCCACCGGCTGTGGCTTTCTTCTACTATCAATTTGCACGTTTTTAGCTGAGATTTCTACATGCTGCTCCTGGACCTTGACAGACTTCGTGGGCTTTTCTCCAGGGTTGCCCATTGACGCGGACAGGTCGCCGGCCGCGGTGACCTTGGCGGACGGGAGCCCAGCGCTCGAGGCGAGCGGGGGGAACCGGAAAGAAACGGCGTTTCCCTCCCGCGGCGCGTGCTCGCGCCGCGCCTCGCGGCGCTCTGATATTGTAATGCGGCCATCAACTTGTCACGAGGGGAGCCTCCCCCCTCTCGAATATAGAAAGAAAAAACAACCACGGATCGGAGGGGAAGGGACGGCAGGACGGGGGTGTAGAATCAGAGTTGGAGATGGAAGCTGGAGATAGATGCTGGATGGAGTGCATGGGTTGGAGGGGGTGGGGGAATCACTCGTAGGGGAAGTTAATGTGATAGCGAGAGCGGGACTGACTGAGGGTTTGAAGAAGGCTAGAAGGCACAATGAAGAAGGGGATGATGTTAAGATGGAAAGCGAGACGATAAAGAAACTCAGTCTAGGAACAAGGTTGCCAAATGTCACCGCGAAGAACACTCGAGTTGCTCCGCACGGTGGCGGTACTGAAAGTCAACGTCTGAGGGTAGAGTAATTTCGAACGCGCCCTCAAAATTTCTGACAGAATGACTGTGAATTCGAGGACATGAAGTTATGAGAACGTGAGTAAGGTTACGTGCTAGGTAGAGAGCGTGGGTGAGCTTGGACGTAAGAGAAGACGCAACCGTCCGCATCAAAATGGCCGAGACTGTGAGCTGAGAAGGGATGAACGGCCCCTGATCACGGATGTAATCAGGGACGTGACCGTAGTCGTGAGAAGGACTGACCATGAACGTGAGCGGGCATAGCGGGGGGTCGAGAGTGAGTGTGTGACCGGGCTCGGCAGGACCATGGACTTGAGCGGGGTCGAGAGTGAGTGTGTGACTCGGATGTGAGCAGACATGGAAAGAGGCCATGAGCGGGGTCGAGAATAGGGCAGAGACGGGGGCCTGAGCGGAGTCATGAGCGGGCTGTGAGAGGGCGTGAGCGTGGTCATGAACGCAATTCTGAACGCTGTGCTGAACGAAGATCTGAGTGTGAAAGTGCGCGAGTACGTGAGCATGGCCTTGTCGAGAATGAGCATGACTTGTTTGTAATAGTGAGGAGGTGTGAGCTTGGTTTTGTCGTGAGGTTTGTCGTGAGGTTTGTCGTGAGGTTTGTCGTGAGGTTTGTCGTGAGGTTTGTCGTGAGGTGGGTCGTGAATAGGGCCGTGAAGTTGGTTGTGGGGGTCGTGAGGTGGTCGTGAGGTGGGTCGTGAGGTGGGTCGTGAGGTGGGTCGTGAGGTGGGTCGTGAGGTGGGTCGTGAGATGGGTCGGGAGGTGGGTCGAGAGGTGGGTCGTGGGTTTGGTCGTGAGGTTGGTCGTGAGCACGGCCGTGAGAGTTCCGAAAAACGGGATCGTCAACGCGGTCGTGAACGGTGTGAACGCGGTCTGAGCGGGGTGTGACGACGGGAAGCGGGTACAGGGGGGAGGTGGAGGCGGGGCGGCAGTGCGTAACGTGTGCTACTCCATTGAGTGCGAGTGGTGCGTTATGGCTCTGAGGTCGGCGAAATATGTTTTCACGCCGTACGTATCGCCTCCAGCGTCATATATTTCTATTTTCCCCGCGACCACGAGCCCGCGCTGTGCTCCGCTCCACACCGACTCCACCAGCCCCTCTCCACCTTGCTCTGCGAACGGCTGATTTAGAACTGCAGTCGCCGACAACATGCGCCTCGTGGTTATTTGTCGCGCTTTTCAACGTAGCTTCGGCAGGCAGAGGTTGGGCAGCCGTTCCCCTCATTCGACGGAGCCATCGGAACAACTGCAAGCACAGTTCTTTCTTTGATTTTCCTGAAGATTGAACAATCATCTCAGAGTTGTAAAAAAATGTTTGTGTTCAGTTTGATACTGATATAAAAGTTTGAAATTTCATATATGCAAAATTTTTCAACAAGCGTTTAAGGTTATAGTGTAAGGTATTACACAAATCTAAATATTAAATCTAGCATGAATCTTGAAGGACATTAAAACCATTAAACATTTGTTATATAACTAGAGTGACATGAACTTACATTTTAGATAAATGGCTCGGTTCTACATATGGCCAAATTTGGTTGCAATTGCCGTAAAGCGAATAAATCTTTTTCGACTTCTCTGTTACAATAGTAAATGACATTCAAGGAGTTCAGGGAATACGGATACTGAATTCTCCAGTTATTGAGATGAACGCTATGCTTTATATACAGAGTCCTGAGACCACGAAGATTATTTAGCACTTGGGCTCATGTCTGAATATAGTGAGATGCGACATCGATGTCCAAGTTTTAATTTAATGTCGTATATTAATGCCGAATTTTTAAATGATGTTCTGTGGAACCCAAAATTAATTTAAAAGTTAAAAATAACGGATGATAGCTGCGGATGAGTTTGTGTTCCCACAAAACGATTTATAGACTCTTCGTCGAGCAAACTACTTCTCGCCCGAATGAGCTGCAATACCCTGACTTTTCTTTACTCGTTTTTGCGAATGGAGAGGCTACCAGCGTTTGGCATGTGCGTAGGACCTTCTTTTCCTCGTTCCCTTCTTCGGCGAACAGACGACTGTCCCTATTAGTTGATGCTGGACTATCAGGCTCAGTTTTCCCGTTGTTTTTAATTTTTAACTTTGTTTTCGGCTAAATTTTAATTATAAATTAGTAAACGCGGTCATTATTTTTATTTAAGGTCGATTTTTAACTGCTTAGTTATGTAGCGACTACTATGAATTTTAACACTGGAGGTAAGGGAACACTGAAGATAAGAGAAACACATACAGACAATCGAAATGAAATTGAGGCGTTGCTTTCGTCGTATTTGTTTATAATTTCATCAAAAAGCTTTTTCGCCCGCATTGCGGCCATCTTTAGTGCTACAAGTAGAAATAATAATAATAATAATAATAATAATAATAATAATAATAATAATAATAACAACAACAACAACATTAATATACTAAATTACATTTTTAGAGTCAAATTAGCATATTATTTTTAAAAAAAAAAAGGAAAAAAAGCATATTAAAAAATTAAAATAACAGAGTTCTTTAAGACAAAGAGGGCGAAGGACATTGCCCGCTCTTTAAAAGACAGTTCTCAATGGAGAGGGGAGAGACCGCAGGGTTTTGGAGGGGGGATGGCTGCAATGCGGCCAAAAAAACTTGCTGATGAAATAATAAACAAATACTCCCAAACAACGCCTCAATTTCATTTCGATGATGCAAATGTCGCGAACTCCACACCATTGCCTACCACATAAGGACAACACGAACACACACAAACATCCATCTACGGGGTGGGATTCCAACACGCGAGTCTTCGAGCCGAGGCAGCCACAAACCTTTATCCTTAGCGACCTTGGATATCCAGGCCGGCGAACGCGATGACAGTCCAATTAATGTTAGCATTTTTTGTTATTTACGTTAGTAAACACGCACGTAGCCCCTTAGCAACCAACCATCTAAATACTGCTTTAAGAGCGCGTCCATAGCAACGGCCGCTAAAATATTTTTAATGGACTCTCGATCATTTTAGCGGCCGTTGCTATGAACACTATGGACTCTCGGATTTAGATTCTGCTTGCATTAGTAGAAAAAACATTCAACTGTCTGATCACAAACAAAGCATCCAGTACCACCAACCCTTGCTACAGAAAATCAAGAGTAATGACAATTCTGAACTCGCAAAAGTGATAAAAGTTTATTTGTAATAAGCGATAAACTAAAATAACAAAAAATAACAAAAATCATTGTATGTAACTCGTCCTCTATTAGTCTTAAAGGACTTAGCCGGAAGGTTAACTACTCGGCTTCGCTATCGCTCCGCCTCGCAGTTAACCTTCCGGCTGCATTCTTAAAGACTCGTTTAGAGGACTCTTGACATAAATATCTATTAACATCGATGCTACCTTTAAAATATCGATTTTTAAATACAGTATGGTATTCGGTAAATGAGATATTAACATCGATATTGTAACGTTTCGTATACAATTACATGTTTACCTCACATGTTTATTAACGTTTTGTAAAAAAAAATAATCTGTTCTCATATGTTCATTCGTTACGATAGCAACTTGAAGTTGTTAACAAGAGGAAACATAAGTTTTGTGTAAGATAATGAATTGTAATAAAGTAGTTTTCCGTGAAGTTAACTAAATATGCTCATTAATTCTATGAAAAATCGTTGATTATCTCTATGTTAATAGCACGCGTGTAATTAAAATTCAAACGTGCAATTAAAACGACACATCTACCAATCAGAATTCAAAAAAGGAGCGAAATGATAATTAAGAAAGTATAACACACACGTAGCAAAGGTATTTGAAACATGAACAAAAAAGTAATCAATATTACGAACCAATATCTACATTAAAAGCGAATGAATAAAACTAAATTTGGGAAGTAAATGTTAAAATAGCTGACGTATAGAACAACAAAATATTTAACTGAAAGTATTAAATGTTCTACATGTAAAACATTTGGTCATAGGATTACGAATGTAAAAAATGTAAACGTCAGTTGTGTTTACCAGTTCTAAAAAGTATGCTATACCAAAACTGTGTCAGAAGTGACTAGTTTTTTTTTTTTTTTTTTTTTCCAATATTTATACATGTTGTATTCTCTTTTACCAGTCTTTACTTTTCGTTGGAAGTAATGTTTTCATGACTTGTCAGCTTCTTCTAAAATTTTATCCGCAATATTTTAGTACCTTCCATTTGCAAATATATTCGTGGAAACAAAAGCAATTCAAGGCCCACTAAAATAGTTATTTTTCAGAAGCAATACTACGTCATGAAATGCATGCCGCGCGTGGAAAAAATATGTGTGGATTTTTTAAAATTTAAATTATTGGTAAATGGAAACGAAAAAATATTGGACGTAACATGTGTATAAAGAGGGATAATTTCACTCATGGTATTTCAGAATACTCGCTCCTATCGTCGCTCGCTTTCTTGAATATACCATCCATGCAATTATCCCCCTCTTTGTACACTCGTTTAATTAATAACGATAAAAGAATCTACGTGATGTTATTTTGAAGAAATTACGAACAATATGAAATACACTGAAACGTTACAATATGTTAAATATGAAAATTGATGTTTTATCACCGCTGTCGCATCACTAGAATATAGTGTCGGCCACATTATTAATACGGTAAAACATAAGTGTGTTTCGATAACCACTGGACGGATTTATAAATACAAAGCGTTTGAAACCTCAGTCTCCACCATTTTAAAAAGTTATAGTCATCTCTTTGTCTTAAAAAAGGTAAAAAAATAATATGTGACACAAACACGTTTTAATCAAGAAATAAGTTCACTAACTTGCTGCAACCTGTTAACAACGAACTCTGATGGCTTCGCAAAGAATTGCAGAATCAGCGAACTCTACTAACGCGACGATGAAGTGCACCTTTTCATTTCCCAAAGCACTAATAGAGAACGAAGGAAATATGTGATTAGTCCTTTATGAGATTGTTCCTTTATTGAAGTTCGTATGAATTATTCGTCACAAGAACGCCTAGGACATAACACACCGCCGTGACAAAAAGGGCTCTTCCACTGGTTTCCAGCAATCGGGAAACAACAGCCGGCCCGCAACACGAAATATGCCTTGTCGTAGCGCTGACCCCAAGACCTTTGCAGTCGCAGCCCAAACGAAGGGACGCCGCGTCAGCCGTCTGCCCGTCCGCCCGTCCGTCCGAGAGCGACACTCCGATCAGCGCCCGTGCTGCGTCCCCAGAAACGCTTCCGCCTAAATTTTATAGCGTGGCGTGGCGCGGCGCCTGCAGCCCGCCTCATGAATATCGCAGGCGCTTCATCTGGAGCCGCTGTCTGTCACTCGCCGTCCATTGTCGTCGCGCCGCCCTGATTTATAATTTCCGCGCGGCGCTGCCGGCCGGACCCACCCGCGCCTCCGCCTCCGCTCCGTCTCCGACCCACCGCGTCGCCGCCGCCTCACCGCTGCACCGCCTCGTCCCCGCCCCCCCCGCCTCCGCCCACCCGCCCGCCTCATCCCCGCCTCGTACCCGCTCGTACCCGCCTCGTACCCGCCTCGTACCCGCCTCGTACCCGCCTCGTACCCGCCTCGTACCCGCCTCGTACCCGCCTCGTACCCGCCTCGTACCCGCCTCGTACCCGCCTCGTACCCGCGTCGAACCGACCTCGTACCCGCCTCGTCCCCGCCTCGTCCTCTTGTCCCCGCCTCGTCCCCGCCTCGTCCCCGCGTCGTTCCCGTCTCGTTCCCGTCTCGCCCCCATCTCGCCCCTACCTCGTACCCGCCTCTCCCCGTCTCCGCCCCTCTACCTCCCCGGCACCGCCCTGCCACCTCCCAGCCACCACCCCGCCACCGCCCCGCCACCACTTCCGCCTTGCTTCACCCCGCCTCCGCCCTACTGCCACCTCCCTTCGCCCCGCTGCCGCTTCCCTCCCCCCCATCCCGCCCCCCTTAGCCTTCCGCGGCACCAATTCCGCCCCGCCCCGCGTCCGTCATGCGCGTCGCGTTGCCGTTGCCGAAAGGCGGTGAGCGCGGATGCGTGTCGCATCGGTCACACCTGCGCGGGCGGGGCGGGGGCGGGGCGGGGACAGTGATGGCTTCATGAATATTCAGCGAATGCTCACCCGCCGATCTGTCCCGCAGAAAGACCCTAAGCTGCCTCGCAGTTAACAGGGTCTGGCGGATGCGCCAGGAAGACTGATATTCGGTTGTCATATATAGGAGACGTTTGCTGTGTTTTTGCGATCGTGTTTGGGAGTGATGCTTTTCAGAACTAGCAAAGGGGTGGTGTGACAATCTCGTTGGTCTGGAACTGAGGTGAAGTTTAGAAATCTGGAGGTGAGGGAATCGTACTTGGGAGTGATATGTCTCGTCAGTGTATGAGCTTCGTTGGTTTATTCGTCTCAGACACACCGTTCAGAAGTAGCACCCAGATCAGAGGATCATAGATAAAAGTCTCAATTCATGTCGCAGAGGTTTTGCAGAAACCTTCAAAACATGAATAGCTAGTCGAAAGTATAAACTTTTGACGGATGGAGTCCTGTGAGGTCGAGATTTCAGCACTTCTTTGTCTTGCCCAATATTATGAGGCTGGTTCTTGCGAATAATGAGTATCAGACAGTTATTGTATTTGGATATTGAAAACAGTTACAGACATTTACCGCCGCTAACATATTATCATGACACAGCTACCGATACGAAGTTATCCTCAACCTCTACTTTTTTGAAGAAGACTGAATGGGGAAAATGTAGGTGTACTTGAAAAAAAAAGTCATCCCAAGTGTGATTTCCTTACCGTCAGTAATTTGCTTCGTATTATTATCTTATTGGTTTTATTTTCTCCACAATGTTTTTGAAACACTTTTGAAAAAGGAGAACAAAACCTATTTAAAATTAATTACCTCCTTGCATTTTCTTAGTATTTCCACAGGGTTTCAGTGATTTAATACCATATTTATAAAAACATTGCAAAACAAAGGAAACATGTTTTCTCAATATAATGTATATTTATATTAGAAGGATACACACAATCGCATTATATGGCTAGTTAACCAATACTATTTATGTTTGTCAAGAATGAGGAGAAAATAATGTTCAAATTTATAAAAAGGCGATATGATCCTCAGGAATGAATAGCTTTGGCTGAGTAGCCTAAGCAGCAGCATCAATTGGGCAACGGACAGCATAAAAATTTGCCTCTTTCTTCTGAAACTACTTATAAAAATACACTGTACCTTCGCGAACATTTATCAATTTTCAAGGTTTTTAATATTTAGCTATAGTATTTAAAATAATATCCCATTTTCACTTAAGTGACTATGACTTAAAGTTCATTTCTGTGTATTCTTTTTTTCTTCAAAAATTGCACAAATGTAATTTTTTTTAAATATCTCTCATGCCGTTAATATGCACATTTTCACCAATTTGTATACATTATTAAATTTATGAGATGAAATGCTTGAGATGATTTCAAAGGAAGTTTTTCGAAAACTCACTAGATTCTTCTGAAAAAGAGCCTCAAATTTCGCATTTACAGTAATGCTTACAGACATTTTCTTAAAAACTGCTTCAATGTTTTCTATAAAAATTGCTGTTTAGGCGAAGTTTTAATCTTTTTAATATTCTTAGACTAATATTTCCGTTTTATTATTAAACTGAAAAGTTGAGAAAATGTCAAAAAAATGTACTTTGGGCGGTGATATATGTCAGCAGGCAAGCAGGGCAAGAGGAGCAAGCAAGAGGAGCAAGAGAGGCAAGCAGGCCAGCAGGCAAGAGGAAGGAGCAAGACCGTAAAGACAGTCCACACCAATCAAATTAAAAAACTTTACTACGAGAAAGTCTGTGCCATTCTCTAACACCACTAGTTTACTTTTGCTTGAAGTTTGACTTCTTTATTTCATTGTTGTGCAGACGTTTATTACATCAGATGCACCACAAAAGTTTCGAAAGAGAAAATAAGAAGTGGTAAAATCCTTACCACTTTCAGTCGCGAAAACATAAATCTTGTTTTCCATTTCCCAAACTCGGAAAATTTCTCAAATATTGTAGAATTTAATTCATTTGGTCCCTACACCGTCGCGGAGAAATATACTGTCTTGGAACTCCAGTGAATTGGACAGTGCGCTCTTCTTTACGCTTCAAGATTCCATACTTCGCGCCCCACCCACCCCCTCCCCCCGAGCGCATCACAGCCCCAAGTGCGGCTGCCATTGGCCCAGATCCAAGGGAAGCCTTTCCACAAGGCCACGACGCGCCGGCGCGGGGCGGGGCGGGGGCAGGGCTCGATTTCCGTGCTGGAGAATGAGGTCGTGACCTCGGAGCGAATCCAATTCATGACTCAATTTCTGCAAGACAAAGTGATGGCTCTGTTTACTCCTCCGCGGGTTTGGATGGGAGAGGCTGTCGAACAAACTTATGTTGGCCAACGAAAGGAAATTTTGTTTCTCCTCTCTTGTGTGCGAAGCGACTTTTCCCAACTATTCTCTGATAATGAACTCGGTTCTTTTCGTGAAAGGTGAACACAAATTTGTCACAGTGTTTTGCAGGTTTGCTACAATGCAGCTGTTAAATTGTATTATCTCTAATCCTTTACTGTACACTGGTTTCTTACGTACGGTGACCCATCGTTGAAGAAAGAACTAGATTAAGGGACTAGTTTTCTCAGGAGCTTGGCATTGTAGTTAAAGAGGAAAAATGATATCGATCCATAACTATTTCAAACAAACAGAAAATAGGTTATCTTCCGTTCATGATTACTTTAAGGATGTCTTCTCATTTATACTTTTGAAATTTACAAGACGTACTTCTTACTAAATCTATTTTTCATCAATTTAATGTGAATTGTGAGTTTTTGTATCGGATTTTTTATCAATTCTTAAAGTAATTTCTGCTGCTGCCCATATATTGCAAGTAAAGTTCTGCAGAACTTTCAATCTAATATTGGGCTTCAACGCTTAGGAGATTGAAAATGGCCCGTAAAAGTCGTAGGACCTATTGCAGCCACGTTAAATATTCTTTTGCGGGAACTGGAAGTGCAAAGAAAAGGTAACATATACGTCCAAACCTTATTGACCGTAAGCCGTAAAACTGCTGAGGAAAGTGCAAAGAGGAAATAGAAAAAATATAGATTGCCAAATCCCAAGAGGCAATGTACTGTACACTACGATACAGAGGGCGTTAGTAGTGTAGAGTTTACTTTTTTTTTGTTTGGAATTTCGGCCTAGACCCAACGCTCTCGCCCCTCGCCCCCTCGCCCCTCGCCCCTCGCCCCTCGCCCCTCGCCCCTCGCCCCTCGCCCCTCGCCCCTCGCCCCTCGCCCCTCGCCCCTCGCCCCTCGCCCCTCGCCCCTCGCCCCTCGCCCCCTCGCCCACTCGCCCCCTCGCCCCCTCGCCCCTCGCCCCCTCGCCCACTCGCCCACTCGCCCACTCGCTCCCTCGCCCCTCGCCCCCCCGCGGACACTCGCCCCCTCGCCCACTCGCCTACTCGCCCCTCGCCCCTCGCCCCTCGCCCCTCCCCTCCCCCTCCCCTCGCCCCTCGCCCCTTGCCCCTCGCCCCTCGCTCTGCCCCTCGCCCCTCGCGCCCTCGCCCCTCGCCCCCTCGCCCACTCGCCCCCTCGCCCCCACGCCCACTCGCTCACTCAGCTCGTGGGCCTTCCCGTGCCCAGTGACGTCGTGGGCGCAGATCTGCTGCGTCTAATGAAGAGGTCGGGGAGACCGCGTCCTGAATGTTGCAATGCATCTAATATTCCTCCTGCTGCCTCACAGAAGACAGATGAAAACGTTAATAGAATGAGCCAATGTATATCTTTGTTCCCCCGCCCACAAACGGAAATGGACCCGTTTCACGTTTAAAGCACTTTCTGCCTAGTTTTCATCTGATTTCCACTTGCTTTTATACAAAGTACACAGCGATTTCTTCTTTCAGTTTTCCTTCCTTCTCTCAGTCTTCATTTGGGTATAAAATGAATTAATTTTGTTTGGGGATTGGATTTCTTTTCTGAACAATGATTTTTCATTGAGCGGGTAGTGCGATTTGATGGATCTCAGATTCATCAGTTTATATAGAATACTCATATTTTTTTCAGGTCGATTTTTCTTAAACATAGTATATTTCAGCTACCTTCAATCTACGGAAGTCATAATTTCTAAAAAAATGCTATTAGCGCTCATTTGTTATTACTTCTATTAAATATTATAGTATATATTTTTGGTAAAAATGCCAATTCTTTTAAAAATTTCATAAAGGAAGTGATCAAAAACTTGCGGTTTACTTTCATTATTATAGCTTCCTTTCTTTCAAGATATGTCCGAATAGTAAATTGAAAAAAAGTTTAGTAGATATCAAGACAAGACTTTCTTAAATACATAGTAAAATGTATGATTTTTGCCTATTGTTTCAACATTTTTGCGTACGTAATGACAGCACTCCTGTTTTCCCCCTCTTCGATGTCATTGGCTTGACCGACACATTTGTTGAAATTGTTTCTAGGAAACATTCTATATGAATGGCCATTTGTTCTTTCCTAAAGCGAGTCATAGTTCCGATCGAAGCGCTTCCGTGCCGCAGCAACACGCACGTGGAAGTTTCTCCTCGGGAGAATTGTGCTGAGTCGCCGGCGCTGCGCGGCGCGGCGCGGAGGGCGAGGCGGGAGGAGAGTACATCTGTCCCCCACCCGCCCCGGGCGACGCGCCTAAAAAATCCGCAGCGGGCCGCCGCGGCCTGGGACGCGGCGAGCGTCGTTTGTATCAGCCCCTCGGCACCTCAGGGGCTGCGGGGAGGCTCCCAGGCCCCTCGCGCCCGCGGACGCCCTCCCTTGCATCCTGCTCCCCCCGCCACACCCCTTTCCGTCCGCCCTTGCCATCCGCACCTTACCATCCACCCTTACCATTCACCCTTACCGTCCGCCCTGACCGTCCACCCTTACCATCCGCCCTTGACATCCGCCCCTTACCGTCCGCTCCTTACCATCCTCCCTACCATCCGCACCTTACCGTGCGCCCCTGCCATCCGCACCTTACCGGTCGCTCCTTACCATCCACCCTTACCGTCCGCCCCTTGCCATCCGCACCTTACCGTCCGCCCCTTGCCATCCGCACCTTACCGTCCGCCCCTTACCATCCTTCCGCACCTTACCGTGCGCACCTTGCCATCCGCACCTTACCGTGCGCCCTTACCGTCCGTCCTTTACCGCCCATTCCTTACCCTCACAGCTCGCCTCATACCGACCGCTCCTTACCTTCCACCCCTTACCTCTTATCTTCCGCCCCTTAATGCCCGTCATTTACCGTTCGCCACCTTCGAGGGGCATATATTTGCTGTCCCGCTTCGCTTCCCGTCGTTTTTTACCGTCTGCATTGACCACCATGCCTTCACAGTCTCCACGCCTCTATTCCGCCTTGACTGTTCCATCAGTACTGTCTCGTCATTACCGCCCCACCATTACTACTCTGCTTTCCCCATTGCACCTTTCCCATCTCGCCTTCATCATTTCACCGTTTTCACCTCTGTGGTTACTGCGCGTTTTTTTTCACATTTACTGCTTGATGAAACGAAGTGCGCATTCTCTGAAACGTTAACGCCAGTATTCAGATATTTTCCCTCTTTGTCTCCTACTTTATTTTTTTCCCACTGTTGCCTCCTTTGCGCTTTCTTTTTCCACAACTTCTGCTGCTTTGTATGCTACTTCTGCTGCTGTTGGTGATTCTACTTCTTTTGAATCTTCTTTTTCCTCTTCTTATTCTCCTATACTGACGCTGCAGCCGTTCGTCTTACTTCAAGTAGTCGCGGGTTGTTTTGACATCTTAAGGAGGACCAAAGAATTGTCCTTTACACCGTTCTAATTCAGGAGTGGGCAGAGCGGGGAAGCTAGTATCGCGCGCAGAACGCAGTCCGTTGATTTAAAATAGTTCTACGATTCCTCCTGGAATTGGTCGGAATCAAATGAATTGAATTGAATTTGCCTTATTTTACGTGGCGAGACTCAGGCCATGAAGCCTGCTCTTCCGTCTGACCACGCTAATTTCGTTACACTCCTTTCACCAACCATGGGAGAAAGAAGGTATTACTTGGGCGACGAAACAGACGATTTGAATTTAGCTCAGAGGCATCATTTAGGCTTGATCTTTTACATGCAGTAAATCTACTAACATGGGACAGCCGGCTTTACTTCCCCTCCGAAGGAAGGCGTACGAAGGATTTTTTCGCCCTTAAAAATCCACGGCTTCGATCGGGTTTGAACCCGCAAACTTGTGTATAGCAGTTCGGTACGCTAACTGCTACACCATTGCCGCCACGCAAACGCAAAATACATGATGACTGAAACATAAAAACTACCAACCAGGGCAGCTCAATTCCAAAATTATTATTTTGGCGGTGGTAAAAATTGTTTCAGTTATATCGCAGCTGCGAGGGGTGAACCTAGGACCCCTCAGTCAGTGCGAACGCCATTGCACGGTCGGGATTTCGGCAGGAATTCGTGACCGAACAAGACAAACCCACGGGCGGCGGCGGGCAGAGGCCAGCCGAGAAGCTGCCAGCGAGTTCCAGGGGGCAACCGTTGACAGAAGAGCGGCACGTGACAGCCGAAAGAGGAGGGAAGAGGGCAGTCCCGCTGCCACCCCCCAGACCCCGCCGAGGCGGCCGCCACCGCCGCCGCCGCCGCCGCCGCCGCCGCCGCCGCGCCGACAACCCCAAGGGCGCGAGGGGGGGGAGGGCCCTGCAATGTTCCGCTAATGGGCGCAGTTACCGGCGCTTGAGCTCCTAATGAAGATTTATCGGCAGCCGAACGGTCGCTGACTGCGGCTGCCCGGTTCGGCGCCGTCTCTTCCTCCCTCCCCCCCTCCTATCCCCCCTCCCCTCCCCACCTCGCCCCGCCCCCGCTCGCCTCGGACTGACTCCCCGAGGGACGGTCTTGCAGGTGTCGACTGCGAGTGACGCGGCCTACGATTTACTACCGCGTAACCGTCCGCTGGAGAGCGTTACCTGTCAGCCACGGAATTTATGAAAATCGCTCTATCAAAATGAATATTATTTTTCGAGCTGATTTCATCTTTGCCCAAGTTTTACTTTTGTAGGTAAGTCGCTTTCTTTGACCAAGAAGATAATAGATACTTCATGAAACTCAGAGATTTAAGGCTTCCAATTCTACGTAATTATTTATATGTTGTAAACAACAATTATCGACACCCATTTTTTGTTTTCCAATTTTCCGTAGATTACTTATCATTTCATTGTAAACTGTCAGAACATATTATTATTTAACGTTGTAGAAGCTTCTAAGATGGTAATGGGCAGTATACTAGCTTCCCGTGGTGTGATACGATTCCCCGTCCAGACAAAAATTGAGTCGTAATTTTCTTTTAAAATCGTCTCAGGTTTTGTAGATATGAGACGAAGAAAAGTTCAAACAAGTGGAGTTGCATGGTCTACAGAAGGAAATGCGTCAAGTTCGCACATATATCTCCCTTACCCCTAGCGTGGGAATTAAACTGGCCCAAACATGAGAGGTTCATTCATTCTTGTTCTTAGTGGTTTTTGTAACTGTTAGTGATTCGGTGGAAGAAGGAAACGTACGCCATTTTTGTGTTGCTAGAAACTAGATATATATTTGCCAAAGATGCAGTGTATTCTAATAGTTCAACTCCTCAGGCGTGTACGTCGGTATATGCCATCCTTCACGGGATCATTCTTTAGCTGTGTACGACGGTATACGCCGTTCATGCTTTTGAATGCGTCGTGTGGTTACTTGATAAATTCGATCTCTAAGTGTGCAAGTTCAATGATTTTTCGCTTCTTGTATTCCAATTTACGTTTTCACACAACTATTGAGGTTTTAGAACGATAGTGAAACTACTGAGTAGAAATTTCTGTGGTAGTACTACAATGGGGGATTGACAAAATAAATTATCCAGGCGCAAATTCAGGTACCAGAAGTTTACCTAAGGAAGAGAGTAGTGTCTTATGAAAAGAGTAACAAAAAGAAACTTCATATAGATGGCATAATTTGTCAGGAAACCCACCTTTTTTATTATTCTTTGTTGAAGTACTTCTCCGGAAATATATGGTTACTGTTTAGGTTAATGTGCATATTATTTGTGATCCTATTCAATAACCTAAACAAATATAATAGTTCCTCCAGATATTCTATTTTGAAGATATTTTCCTTTAATAGTTTAGAAGATATATAATTTTAATCTGTATGAAAACGGAATTGTAACTGGCAAATTTAAAAGTCTCGCTGCAGCAGCTGACTGTGCGCAGCAAAAGTCACGCTTGAAGGGCCAAAAAAAGGTAAATCGGATATGCAAGTTCACCTATGTCTTAGCGAGAAAAAATCCTCCATTCAAAATGAGAAGTAAGGATTTTTAACCTGAATGCAAAGTTTGTGCAGCTGGAACCTAAGACTCTATTTCCAATAAAGGTCTGATTCAAATAAAATTTTATTAGTTCTTCCTTGAATCAGTGCCTTACATCTATCAGAATACATCCATAAAAATACAATGTAACATGTACACACTGCGTGTCTCATATTACATTGTTATTAAAATATCATGGACTATATTCTTCTTATTTTAAATGTCGTTTTTTGTGCTCCTTTTCATCAATGAGGATCTGGTCACCCTATTCTACAATATGAACTGTTTGTGTTGTAATAAACGTTTCAATTTTTGTGCAAAATGAAGCATAAATAAGTAAATAAGTGTAAGTGTTCAGAGGCAAAACTTCATTTCTTTATGAATATAAATTTAGAAAGGGTTTTGATTATATGAAATTGAATATGAATAAAGAGAATATATGGTAGCTCTTTAGAAAGTGAAGTAAACATCCTTCCTTGCTGTTACGAAATCCAATAATAAAAAGTCGCCTTTACTTCCTTCAATAACTCTCTTAATTTTTGTCCTTACTTCGTAAGGAGAAATATTATAATCATGAGCCAGAAAAACGCGAATTTTCGACAGAAAATTTTTATTGCCCGGCTGTGATAACAAAAAGTAGATAAATCATATTCCTCTAACACGTTGGGTATTACATCCTCTAACACGCTGGGTAGCCAGTTGGTTAGTAGTTTTTTCCTTGATATCGAAAAATAGATTGAAACAAAACGTTTTTCTGTCTGATCATCCATCTGTAGTCAAAGCTAGTGTCAAAACCATTCAGTCAATTTTCTACAAAAATAATATTCCACGATCAATTTAAAGTAACTTCGGTTCTGAGTTCGAATTAATATTTTGATTTTTGGGGGTACTTTACATGAAGCTTAAATTGTTCTTAAAATTTTCGCAAGAATGGCTCCCAATTTTTTGACCTTTGTTCTCGAATAGATTAAGGAGTTTCAGAAAATTGTACAGGTTTCATTTTCGTTAAAATTCCAGCTTTTTCGGAAACTACAAAATTTTAAATTTTTTCGGCGTCTTCCTGCAACTACAATATTGAACACAGAGATTTTTCTTGAATGAAATCTATTCTTGAAAGACACATATGAATAAGTCTTACATTTTTCAAAATTATGAGTTGTTTTCGAGTATTTTTTAAACAATTTTTTTCTAAAAACGTCACCCAATTTGTTCTTTAAAATTTCTCTTCGTATGTATTAAAGGATAGTGAAAGACTATTATCATTTTAGTCAAAATCTCTCTATTTTCAAAAATATAAAAATTAATTTTCAAAATTTCGAAGTTCAAGATAGAGATTTTGCCTTAACAGAATGTCAAAATAGCTCTTTAAAAACGGTAATGTAATTTTTTTAAAGAAAGGTGTATAGACGAAATTTGTACTTGAAATTATTGTAATTTACAAAGTTCTTGTCCTATCCTCTCTCCATAGCCACACACTGCAATACAGTAACACAGAAGTTGGGAGCTCAGAGCTTGTCTCGGTTGAAGCAGTTCTCTGATCTTGGGAGATATCTTGGGGAAACGCCGCCAGCCGACGTTCGGCATACGTTTGTACTGGATCTCACCATCCAACAGAGAATCTCACCGCCACCTCACTTGATAAAAACATGCACTACACTTACGGGAGTAATGACTATGATATGACGCGTCCGAAAACAGTAAATAATCAATCAATACGATGGTGTGAGAGCACTTATAAGTCGGAAATTTTGGGCCCAAAGGGCTGGGCGGCGCTGCGGGGTCCGCGCTGAAGGGCGTGCAGCGGCCTGTGGCCCTTCGGGGCGCGTGTGCCCGCCTCGTCCGTCACAGCGGCGACCGCCTCTGCTGTGCTGTGCCGCGCCGCGCGGGCCACTTAGCAAACGGCGGAGTCCAAATTTGCTCCGCGCCATTACGGCACGCGGCGCTCCCGCCCTCGCCTCATCGCCCTGACAAACTGCGGCGGCGGCGGCGGCAGAGGGCAGAGCGGGCAATGGGCGACGGGGGCGGGAAACGGGGCGTGGCGGGGCGTGGCGGGGCGGCGGGCGGCGGGCGGCGGGGCGGCGGGCGGCGGGGCGGCGGGCGGCGGGGCGGGCGGCAGTGGGCGGGCGGTGGCAGGCCCATGCAGTGGGCAGTGGTGTGCGGTGGCGGACCAGGCAGCGGCGCTGGCGGCTGGCGGCTGGCGGCTGGCGGCTGGCGGCTGGCGGCTGGCGGCTGGCGGCTGGCGGCTGGCGGCTGGCGGCTGGCGGCTGGCGGCTGGCGGCTGGCGGCTGGCGGCTGGCGGCTGGCGGCTGGCGGCTGGCGGCTGGCGGCTGGCGGCTGGCGGCTGGCGGCTGGCGGCTGGCGGCTGGCGGCTGGCGGCTGGCGGCTGGCGGCTGGCGGCTGGCGGCTGGCGGCTGGCGGCTGGCGGCTGGCGGCTGGCGGCTGGCGGCTGGCGGCTGGCGGCTGGCGGCTGGCGGCTGGCGGCTGGCGGCTGGCGGCTGGCGGCTGGCGGCTGGCGGCTGGCGGCCCGGCGGCTGGCGGCTGGCGGCTGGCGGCTGGCGGCTGGCGGCTGGCGGCTGGCGGCTGGCGGCTGGCGGCTGGCGGCTGGCGGCTGGCGGCTGGCGGCTGGCGGCTGGCGGCTGGCGGCTGGCGGCTGGCGGCTGGCGGCTGCGCGGCTGGCGGCTGGCGGCTGGCGGCTGGCGGCTGGCCGGCTGGCGGCTGGCGGCTGGCGGCTGGCGGCTGGCGGCTGGCGGCTGGCGGCTGGCGGCTGGCGGCTGGCGGCTGGCGGGCCTGGCGGCTGGCGGCTGGCGGCTGGCGGCTGGCGGCTGGCGGCTGGCGGCTGGCGGCTGGCGGCTGGCGGCTGGCGGCTGGCGGCTGGCGGCTGGCGGCTGGCGGCTGGCGGCTGGCGGCTGGCGGCTGGCGGCTGGCGGCGCTGGCGGCTGGCGGCTGGCGGCTGGCGGCTGGCGGCTGGCGGCTGGCGGCTGGCGGCTGGCGGCTGGCGGCTGGCGGCTGGCTGGCGCTGGCGGCTGGCGGCTGGCGGCTGGCGGCTGGCGGCTGGCGGCTGGCGGCTGGCGGCTGGCGGCTGGCGGCTGGCGGCTGGCGGCTGGCGGCTGGCGGCTGGCGGCTGGCGGCTGGCGGCTGGCGGCTGGCGGCTGGCGGCTGGCGGCTGGCGGCTGGCGGCTGGCGGCTGGCGGCTGGCGGCTGGCGGCTGGCGGCTGGCGGCTGGCGGCTGGCTGGCGGCTGGCGGCTGGCGGCTGGCGCTGGCGGCTGGCGGCTGGCGGCTGGCGGCTGGCGGCTGGCGGCTGGCGGCTGGCGGCTGGCGGCTGGCGGCTGGCGGCTGGCTGGCGGCTGGCGGGTGGGCTGGCTGGCGGCTGGGGTTTGCGGTGGGGCTGGTGGTATGTGCAGTTAGGTATTTGTGATGAGGACGAGTGGCGACGCCAGGCACTGGTCTCTGCATCAACCAAGAAGAGCGCTGCCCCTAATCCCCCGCGTCACCTTCAGCATTTCCGCGGCCTTTCAAGTCACTACGGCATGCGCTTTATTACGAGCGGCACAGATTGGGTTATTTTAAGATCAACTTTATTAAAACCTCATGTAATCTAATAAAGTTAATTTGATGCTATATACATTTTGCTATTATTGTAGAGTCGGGACGAATCAAGACGTCAGGAATTCATAACATGCGTACATTTATTTGTATGTTATGTACAAGGATAGCTTGGGTTTTAGTACAGAGCGTAGATAGAGTTTCATCATCGTTTCTTTAGCGAAAAACAAATGATGAATCTAAATAATAACTATTCACTTGTTACAATTGTTCTTTGTGGATATGCCTCCATGGTAATCGGTTTCCGGTCGTCAGTTGCGACCGTCTCTCATAAAAAGACGAGATAACTATAGTTTCCGACGTTACATTACTAGTTCCGCATTTGTCCCATGAAGGAAGGGCGCCCACTTCCATTAAAAAGAGTTTACTATTTTAGTAAGTTCCCTCACCTTTTATGTCGATTCGAGAAAAAATAATTCATGTCGATTTTGTGAAGATTTATTGATGGGATTTTACTTCCCGGTGCAGTGTTTATTTCACACTTTTGTGTCGCAAACAAATAAATCCTAAAAGATTGATCGTTGGCGCCGAAACACAAGGAGTTGTGTTGACGCCGAAACACAACCAAATGTGACCTTTATTTGAATATTGCAACACAATATTTTCATTCTCTCACAAAATCCACAGTTTATTACCTTGCAAAATTTAAAAGTCTGCGACGTTGCTTGTATGTGTTTGGCATTTTGAGACGATTGTCCAACTTTGCTGACTTTTTTTCAATTTATTGTTTTCTTTGTTGATATTTACATTGCTCAGTTAGATTAACTCTACATATGTTTGTTGACTTACTTACTAAACTAAAATTAATCTTACAGCTAGCATTGCGGTCGAGGAAGTCTAATGGTCACTTCTTATCAAGGTCCATTTCGGAAAATTGTTTGAGGAATATATGGAAAGGGTACTTATTTTTTATTCTTCTGGAATAGTTGGAGATTCTGGCTTGGTTGAATCCGGTTAAATTTGGTTTCGGCATTAGGTTGGAGTAGAATTGGGTGGATAGGTATAGAATGTGCTAGATTATGGGTTGGAGATTGAATTTTTTATGGAGCTGTGCATTATATATCAACCATGGTACGTTGATAATTGCCCTTAGGAACTGATTTTGGATAATTTGGATTTTGTTAAAATTGTTTAACTGCATTTAGCTATATTGGGTATCATATAGAAGGAGGGTCTGACTATTGTTTTATATATTGCAAGTGCGGTGTCATATGGTAGATGGCTGTTTCTATTGAATAATGGTTTTAATAGTAATAGTTTGTTTTTACTTTCCGGCTAGCTAGTTGTCTCTCTCGATTTTCACAGAGGAGAAAGAATATTGTGATGATAGTGCTACAGTCGCATTAGTGTAAACAGGAGTTGAAACAAATAAATGCAAAATACCGTGTATTCAGGCGAGCAAGTTAGAAAAGGGATATTTCGTGAACTTTGAAAAATCCTCCTGGACCTCGGACAAAAGCATGAAAACGAGGACATGTTGGGATACAACAGGATGTCCTTTCACCCTATTGTAGAATCTTGAGGTAACCGTCTTGAGACATGTCAGAACAAGCACATATTGATAATAGCGGCAGTGAAATATACCGGCAGAACGTTGCATTGGGTTACTCTGTTTTTGGCTGCGATGTACGCTCAGGCAAAAGCACAAGTTACCTACCGTGACGTGGCACTTGAAGTTACGACTCCCTGGCCTTAAATAGTGGCATTTTTTGCTCGGGAGAGAAATAAAAATATATTTATAAACATGTAAAATATTGCGTAGGAATACATTTTTGATGGAAACTGATTAGAAGATAAGTATGATATGAAGCTCGTAAGAAATGTATGTTATGAGACTAACGAAGTAGTTACTTATTGTGCAATGAGATGCCCAGGAAGAGAATGGCGAGACGAGAGGAATTTTTTCTACTAATTTCTACACAAACCCTCTTCCTTTGCTCTAGTCTGCTTGCTATCTGATATTCTTTGCTATAGGATTTAGGTGTAGCCGCTGCCTATTTTATGACGGTTATACTACTTTCTACATTACAAATTTGAAATGTGTAAAAAACTACGTATTTTTGAAAGTTTTTTTTTCGCGAGCGTTTGCAGAGGTGATTCGTGAACCGGCCAGGAAAGCAGAGATATTCCTCGCCCCTTCGAGCCCGTCGCTGTGGAGCGCTATGTCTCGTGGCATTGTGCGGAGGCGTGGAGGGGGGAAGAGGGGGCGAGCGAGGGCCAATCAGGCGGCGCCGCGGGCAGCTGCTCCGCGTCACGCGCGCACGTACGCCCCCGCCCCCGCCCCCGCCCCTCGGGCCCCCGCCAGCGCGCGGCACGTCGCCGCTCTCAGGTGTAAATTGATGGGCGGACGTGTTAGGGGCAGACTTCCGCGTCGCCCCCGCAGTTTGCGCCACCTCTGTCCCGCGCACTGCCCCGCCCCGCCCCGCACGTCCCCCCGCCCCGCCCGCCCCCCCCCCCCTCCCCTCCCCGCCCCCCCTTCCCGCCCCTCCCCTCCCCCCCCGCCTCGCCCCTCCCCCCCCCCGACTCCCCGGCTCCGTTTCCTTCATCCCCGTCATCCGCTACTCGTCACCCCGACACCCTGCCACGCCCACATTCCGAATCCCCGCTGCCCTCTCATTCCTCGCCAAACTGCCACCCTCACACGTCACCTTCACCATCACTCCGCCTCCTCGCTACCCTCATTCTGTCTGGGTTTCCCCCCCCGCCATCCTCCCTTGGTTTCCTTTCCCAACCCGCCTGACTCGCCGCTGCTCGCCGCCGCACCGCGTGCAGACGGTGCGTCTGGCGCTCATTGGCCGCAGCGGCGCCGCGGGAACTGGCGTTCGAATGTCCTTCGTGTCTCCAGGGCTTTCCTGTCGGCATTCTCAGCAAAACCATCCAAGCGATTTCTGATATCCCACAAGTAATCGGGGCGTCTATGTGCGCCCGTCCAACCACGAGCCCTTTTCTTTGTTTTCTCGTCCGTTCCACTGCCCGTCCGTCCTTGTGCCCGTCCGTCCTTGTGCCCGTCCGTCCTTGTGCCCGTCCGTCCGTCAGCCCGTCCGTCCGTCCGCCCGTCTGCCCGTCCGCCCGTCCGTCCGTCTGCCCGTCCGTCCGTCTGCCCGTCCGTCCGTCTGCCCGTCCATCCGTCTGCCCGTCCGTCCGTCCGTGTGCCCGTCCGTCCGTCTGCTCGTCCGTCCGTCTGCCCGTCCGTCCGTCTGCCCGTCCGTCCGTCTGCCCGTCCGTCCGTCTGCCCGTCCGTCCGTCTGCCCGTCCGTCCGTCTGCCCGTCCGTCCGTCTGCCCGTCCGTCCGTCTGCCCCTCCGTCCGTCTGCCCGTCCGCCCGTCTGCCCGTCCGTCCGTCTGCCCGTCCGTCTGTCTGCCCGTCAGTCCATCCGTCGTTACAAAAAACTAGTTGTGTTACAACAGCACATACTTTCGAACTTATTTCACTACGCTATATTATCCTAGTAAATGAACCCGCAAAAGTTTTTTAAACTAGCAATTTTTTCTCTGCACCGAAATTCAATCTGAGTCTCTTGGACTTAGACGCCGGATTCGTTACCGCTACTTAACATTACAGTTAACTCAACTTCACAACGCTTAAAAACGTACTTGTTTCTCGCAATATTGCGTGCTTATTCAATTTTCGAGAACTCAGAAAATTCAACAAAAAGTAGACCCGTTTATTCGTTTGAGCGTCCTATGCACAATCCCTGTATGAAATTTAATAAAGGAATTTGTAGCTGATTTTGAGAATTTTTATTATACATTACATGAACATCACTGCAGAACTACATGCATCACTACTACTGCATCACACAAGCAGAACTACTGGTTTTGTTTTCAAAACATGTATATGACCTTTTTAAAGATCAATTTTTGTAAAACAAATGTCACTTTGCATGAGAACACATATTTGAACAGTTTTAGCAAGTAGTTTAATAATTAGCATCCTGTTTGCATATCTTGATATGTAGGCCTTTGTAGTTTTAAAAATTAAAATTTGTGAAATATGTTGCATATGAATGAAGATTCTTGAGTTCATAAATCATTCTTTTTAAATTTAAAATTGTGCAATATACGCACTGCATGAAGTTAGGTTTTTTCTTAAAACATCAAAAACCTTCACATAACCGTGCAGAAAACACCGTGCAGAAACGTCAAAGTATGAAATAGACTTTTACACACACGAAGAAGCAATATTAGTGGACACTAAATACAATTATCAACAAAATTTATTAACACAAAATTAGTAAGAACTGTTTTATGCATTAACTTGCAAAACAAACTTTAAGAATAAATTTAAAGAAGAAGAATTTCAATAGAATAAATATTTTAAAGTATCGTGGGCCTATTTCTTAGAGTGTTACGAACGATCGTTTTTGAAGCATTAAGTGACACTTTCGCTATTCCATTAAGTGAGCTCAGCTTTTTATTAGAATACACCAATTTCTCAACTGATGTTGTTCGTAAACACTTTGGGTTAGGTTATAAATTAGATAATACAGTGTGTGCAGTTTCGTGCACTTCCAGTGAAGTGGCGGTGTTGCTATTACCAATTTTTAATCTAGTATCAATCACGATACACCAATTGCAGAATAGGAACTTCTAAGGGACGACAATGTTTTTATACCTTGTATCATGACACAATGATCTTCTGTCATACACTTGCCAACGAAGATGAGGCTTCCTTTCGATGAAGGACAGAGAGGAAACAAATCATCATTTGTAATGGAAGCATTTTTATACGATCGTAAATAAAATATTTACATTTCGTGAGCTATTTGATAGTTTTTTGCACGATTGTGACTTGAGGTTTACTTTTCCGAGACCGATAAGTCGACGGGAAAAAAGCAATCCAGAAAAATCGGGCAAATATCTATTTCCATAGTTACACAAAATTTAATAAACAATCAAAATAGTACATTATAAAACGATGATGTAATGACGGATATTAATACACGAGTGTGATATTACGACACGAGAGAGGTACAAGCGAGTATCGTAAACTTCACACGAGTGTATAAATACCCATTACATCGAGGCTCATACGGTACTGCTACGATATAAATATTGTACATACGGTACTAAATATTGCACGGTTCTTTCAGTTAGTATACCACAGCTCTTTCAATTTCACTATTCTGGGCTCTTTCAATTTCACTATTCTGGTCATTCCTGTTGAAAAAATAATTGATGTTATCGTGACACACAACTTTTTGAACTGTATTAACTATGAATCTAAATTTTGGCACACTGCATATATCTGATAATTCATTCGGATCTTATGATTCGATTTCCACAAGAAGGACGAGAAAGTAGCGGCGCTTTCCCCAGCAACGTTCACCGTTTTCGCATTTTTACGGCGCCGATCTCTGGTTTCTGTCAGCCCAGAAACTCCCTAACGTTTTCTTATCGCCGCCGGGGTGTGGCATGTGGAACGTGGTGCTCAAGAAGGTAGTCTGCGAGGAACAACAGGGCGTGCAGGCAGGTAGGAAGGCGGTGGGGTTGTCAGAGCTTGAGGCGAGGGGAATGCGTGGGCGTGGGGTAGGGGGGGGGCGGGGGGGGAGGGTGAGGGGAGGGGGAGTGCGAGGCGGGAGGGCGTGGCGGGCGGGGCGGAGCGGGGAGGTGTAGGGCCGGGGGAGGAGAGGCGAGGTGATGCCAGGCGAACGCGGCGGTGGAGGCGTGGAGTGTGGAGGGCGTGGCAGGGCGGGGCGGAGCGAGGAGGTGTAGGGCGAGGAGAGGCGAGGCGAGGCGAGGCGAACGCGGCGGTGGAGAGGCGTGGAGTGTGGAGGGCGTGGCAGGGCGGGGCGGAGTGGGGAGGTGTAGGGCCGGGGGAGGAGGGGCGAGGCGATGCCAGGCGAACGCGAAGTTGGAGAGGCGTGGCGTGTGGAGGGCGTGGCAGGGCGGGGCGGAGCGAGGAGGTGTAGGGCGAGGAGAGGCGAGGCGAGGCGAGGCGAACGCGGCGGTGGAGAGGCGTGGAGTGTGGAGGGGCGTGGCAGGGCGGGGCGGAGCGGGGAGGTGTAGGGCCGGGGGAGGAGAGGCGAGGCGATGCTAGACGAACGCGGCGGTGGAGGGCGTGGGTGTGGAGGGCGTGGCAGGGCGGGGCGGAGCGTGGAGGTGTAGGGCGAGGGAGGCGAGGCGAGGCGAACGCGGCGGTGGAGAGGCGTGGGCGTGGAGGGGCGTGGCAGGGCGGGGCGGAGCGGGAGGTGTAGGGCCGGGAGGAGGCGAGGCGGTGCCAGGCGAACGCGGCGGTGGAGGCGTGGAGTGTGGAGGGCGTGGCAGGGCGGGGCGGCGCGAGGCGGTGTAGGGCGGGGGGAGGAGAGGCGAGGTGATGCCAGGCGAACGCGGCGGTGGAGGCGTGGGTGTGGAGGGGCGTGGCAGGGCGGGGCGGAGCGTGGAGGTGTAGGGCGAGGAGAGGCGATGCCAGGCGAACGCGGCGGTGGAGGGCGTGGAGTGTGGAGGGCGTGGCAGGGCGGGGCGGGCGTGGAGGTGTAGGGCCGGGAGGAGAGGCGAGGCGATGCCAGGCGAACGCGGCGGTGGAGGCGTGGGGTGTGGAGGGGCGTGGCAGGGCGGGGCGGAGCGTGGAGGTGTAGGGCCGGGGGAGGAGAGGCGAGGCGATGCCAGGCGAACGCGGCGGTGGAGAGGCGTGGGGTGTGGAGGGGCGTGGCAGGGCGGGGTGGAGCGTGGAGGTGTAGGACCGGGGAAGGAGAGGCGAGGCGATGCCAGGCGAACGCGGCGGTGGAGGGGCGTGGCAGGGCGGGGCGGGCGTGGAGGTGTAGGGCGAGGCGATGCCAGGCGAACGCGGCGGTGGAGAGGCGTGGAGTGTGGAGGGGCGTGGCAGGGCGGGGCGGAGCGGGGAGGTGTAGGGCCGGGGGAGGAGGGGCGAGGCGATGCTAGACGAACGCGGCGGTGGAGGCGTGGAGTGTGGAGGGCGTGGCAGGGCGGGGCGGAGCGGGAGGTGTAGGGCGGGGAGGAGGCGAGGTGATGCCAGGCGAACGCGGCGGTGGAGGCGTGGAGTGTGGAGGGGCGTGGCAGGGCGGGGCGGAGCGGGAGGTGTAGGGCCGGGGGGGAGAGGCGAGGCGATGCTAGACGAACGCGGCGGTGGAGAGGCGTGGAGTGTGGAGGGGCGTGGCAGGGCGGGGCGGAGCGGGAGGTGTAGGGCGAGGGAGGAGGGCGAGGTGATGCCAGGCGAACGCGGCGGTGGAGGGGCGTGGAGTGTGGAGGGCGTGGCAGGGCGGGGCGGAGCGGGAGGTGTAGGGCCGGGGAGGAGAGCGAGGCGATGCTGACGAACGCGGCGGTGGAGGCGTGGAGTGTGGAGGGCGTGGCAGGGCGGGGCGGAGCGGGAGGTGTAGGGCGAGGGGAGGAGAGGCGAGGTGATGCCAGGCGAACGCGGCGGTGGAGAGGCGTGGAGTCAGGCGAACGCGGCGGTGGAGAGGCGTGGAGCGTGGAGGGCGTGGCAGGGCGGGGCGGGCGGGAGTTGTAGGGCCGGGGGAGGAGAGGCGAGGCGGTGCCAGGCGAACGCGGCGGTGGAGAGGCGTGGAGTGTGGAGGGGCGTGGCAGGGCGGGGCGGAGTGTGGAGGTTAGGGCTGGGGGAGGAGAGGCGAAGCGATGCCAGGCGAACGTGGCGGTGGAGAGGCGTGGAGTGTGGAGGGGCGTGGCTGGGCGGGGCGGAGCGGGGAGGTGTAGGGACGGGTGAGGAGAGGCGTGGCGATGCCAGGCGAACGCGGCGGTGGAGATGCGTGGAGTGTGGAGGGGCGTGGCAGGGCGGGGCGGAGCGGGGAGGTGTAGGGCCGGGGGAGGCGAGGCGAGGCGAACGCGGCGGTGGAGAGGCGTGGAGTGCGGAGGGGCGTGGCAGGGCGAGGTGGAGCGGGGAGGTGTAGGGCTGGGGGAGGAGAGGCGAGGCGGTGCCAGGCGAACGCGGCGGTGGAGAGGCGTGGAGTGTGGAGGGGCAGGTGTAGGGCCGGGGAGGAGAGGCGAGGCGGTGCCAGGCGAACGCGGCGGTGGAGAGGCGTGGAGTGTGGAGGGGCGTGGCAGGGCGGGGCGGAGTGTGGAGGTGTAGGGCTGGGGGAGGAGAGGCGAGGCGATGCCAGGCGAACGTGGCGGTGGAGAGGCGTGGAGGGGCGTGGCGGAGTGCGTGGCGCCTGTATCGAGTAAATTGACACTTGGGAGCGCCGCCAGCCCCGGCAGCGCCCGTGGAGCGCGAGGAATGAGATTTGCGGGGGCGGCGGCGCATGCGTTTCCGGCGCACTGCTGTTTCCTCCCTCTCTTCGCCCTCTTTCTCGTTCTCTCTCTATCGCTCTCTTCTCGCTCTATTTTTTGCTATCACTTCCTTTCTCACTCTCTTATTGCTCTTGATATCTTCTTGCTCTCGCTCTCTTCTCGCTCTTCTTCTCGCACTCAATTTCTTTCTCGCTCTCGCTCTCTTTCTTGCTCTCTATTTTGCCATCTCCCTCTCTTTGTCTCTGTCACTCTTTCTCTCTGTCTCTCTTTCTCTCTGTCCTCTTTCTCTCTGTCTCTCTTTCTCTCTGTCTCTCTTTCTCTCTGTCTCTCTTTCTCTCTGTCTTCTTTCTCTCTGGCTCTCTTTCTCTCTGGCCCTCTTTCTCTCTGGCTCTCTTTCTCGCTTTCTCTTTCTTTCCCACTTTTTCTCGTTCCCTCTTTCTTGCTCTCCTCCCTCTCTCGCCTTTCTCTTTCCCCCTTTGGGGTCGGAGACTGGGTAGTCTTTGGAAACACTGCTCTGCGTCCTTTCGGTGCATCAGAAGCGCTGCGTCTAGGAAAGTGTGCAATTCCTACAAGGGCCCCACTATCAATTATACTATTTGATTTTTATTTTAACCAAAACTACTTTTAAACAAAGGAGTTCGTCGGAACACCTCGATTATCGATGCCAGGGACTGAGCGCGCGTGGTACCTGCGTCACCACGGCACTGTTTCGAAGCTCACTGTACTTTTAAATGTGTTTATAATCTTTCAAGATACTCAATACTTTTCGTATTAAGCTTTATGCAGGTAATTGGCCGGTAATATTTCAACATTTTCGGTACTTTCCGAGGAGTTGGAAAGCACTGAACCAAACGTGTGTGGTCGAAAAGCAACTTTATCGAAGCAACCCGGTTCACCATTTTTCTAAATCACTCTGAATAAGAGAAATCTGATCCGCTGGCTCCCTAGAATACCGGGATGAATAGCTGAGACTCTGGATTGGGACGCACACCTAGGGTGTAAAGCTGGCGCGCTGGATTTGAATCCTGACTCTCAGGGAGGGAAAACGGACATGCTGAATTGGAATGCAGGAATAGAAAACGAACTCTTTGGTTTTAAGTCTCATACATAGGAATAAAAAAAGTAATGCACTGGATTTGAACCGGGGTACCCAGAGAAGGAAATCAGTCACGATGGATCTGAACCACGATATCTACGGTTAGAAAGCGATGATACGGATTTCAAGTTTCGAGATGATGTGGGAATTCTGATTTGGTGTTGTTGACGTTCTTATAAGAAGAAATAAAAGAGGTAATCTTCGTCAACATATTAGTTGACAACGTATTAGACAACTAATATGTTGACGAAGATGACCTCTTTTATTTCTTCTTCGAGATGATGTGTGAAAATTTGAAAAAGTCGAAGACGGCGGAGCGCTGGTGAGGTCGTTCCTCGCCCGCTGCCCGGGCCCGCGCGGCCTCTGAGACTTCAAACAGTCCGAGTGGCGGGGGCGGGGCCCGGCAGGCGCTTCTGCTGCATAATGACCCGCGAGCACCGTCAAAGAGCGCGCACCCCGCCGTCTCTCCCGCGCTGCAAGGAGCTACTATTCAGCGCAGGGCGGTCAGCCGCTTTCAGGCTGGCCCAGACTCGCCACGGCCCGCCTCGCTCCTCAAACTCCCAGCTCCCCCCACCACCTCACCCGCTACTCAGCTGCAACTACCCGTCACCGTCTCTACTTCTATCTGTCTTTACTAATCTTAGCTCCTTCAACTCACGGTCTCGCTCTTCAAAACCTCCGGTTTGCTTCCGGCTCTCTCTGGCCTCGTACCCTCTCCACAGTCCCGAATCATCGGTATGCCCTTTCCATCTCCTGTTTTTGTGTCCGTCTAACCAAGCCAGTTTTGTTGACCCCAACCTTTTCTACGCCTCTCTTCGATCACTCTTCCGTCTTCCCCTTCCCCTTTCGCGCACTCGTCCGCTCCAACCGCATGTTCGTTCTCGTTTTCCTCCTTCAACCCCCTCTTTGCTTTTCGTCTCGCCCGCGCCCCTGCTAACGCCCGTCTTGCTCTGTAGTATACTCGTTCCATCGCATCTCCCCTTTGCTTTCGTTTATATCCCCTCCCCGTCACCGTTACTTGCTACCCATCCTCTGTATTGCGTTCGAGATTTCGCCGTCTCAGTGAATCCTCGTATCCGTACTCGGCTTCAAACTTTCCTGTGCCTCTCGCCGCCCTCCTCACCCTCTCGTTCTCTCTATCTCTCTCTCTCTCTAACCCTTACCGTCTCTCTGTCTCTGTCTATCCCTCTCTCTGTTTCTCTCTGTCTCTCCCTCTCTACCGTCCTCTCTCATTCTGTCTTTCTCTTTTCTTCTCTTTCTGTCTCTCCCTCTTTCTGTCTCCCTCTGTCTTTTTCTTTCTGTCTCTCTCTTTCTGTCTCTATCTGTCTCTTTCTTTCTGTCTCTCTGTCTCTTTCTTTCTTCTCTCTCTCTTCTTCTGTCTCTCTTTCTCTCTCTCTCCTCCTGTCTCTCTCCCTCTTTCTCTCTCCTTCTGTCTCTCTCTCTTTCTCTCTCTCCTTCTGCTTCTCTCTTCCTCTCTCTCTTTCTGCTTCCCTCTTCCTCTCTCTCTTTCTCTCTCTCCATCTGTCTCTCTCTTTCTGTCTCTCTCTTTCTGGTTCTACCTTTCTGTCTCTCTGTCTCTCTTTGTCTCCCTCCGTCTCTCTCTTCTCTCTCTCTCTCTCTCTGTGTATCTCCGTCCCTATCTCTCCCTCCCCCTCCGTCGCTTTCCGGGCCGCCGCTTCCCTCCACGCGCGGTTTCTCGGCCGCTTCGCGGGCGTGGGCGATGGGGCGGGGCGGCGTCTCGCCCGCCCTGTACAGCGCGCCCTGCCGCCGCCGCCGCCGCCGCCGCCGCCGCCGCTTTGAAGCGCGCGGATGCTTCGCGCTTTCAGGAGCACGGAGCTGCCGCTGGAGCCGCCCGCGGGCGCGTATTTAGAACGTCCACACTTTGCCACTGCGAAGTACGCGAAATCAGCCGGTTTGCGCGGGGAGGGCCACAGGGAGGAAATGCGAGCGTGAAATGTACGGGGTAACTGGATTCAAACCGACGACTCTTTTGGTGCAGAATTGGCTTCCCGATTCTCCGGCCTTACAAGATGTTTTTATTAAACAATAGTCAAACGTCAAACATTCTAATTATACTAGAAAGAAAAGGGTATGTAACAGTTCATCTATTAATTAAAGCGTGACGTCGAGAAAGGGTAATGGTGTCACTGTGTTCATTTTGCACAAGAAGTAGTTCAAAAATCAGATAATGTCACATTTACTTAACCACATTGAACAAATTATGCATGTATATTGTGATTTCATTCTATTTTCCGGAATCATAAAGGATCTAGTAACAACTAAAAATATATTTTTTATCAACCAAACAAAACGTCTTAATAATTCTATGCTTTGTTAAAAACATATTTTTTTCACAAAAACGTTTTATAAAGATGAAAAAATGGTCAAAAACCTATCGAAACAAGTTATTTTACACATGTTCTATTGTCTCTCTAGAGACAAAACACGACTTGTTAAAATAAAAATAATGTAAACCACGTTAACTCGTTACTTTAAGGAGAGATTTCCCTTCTATGCTACCCATGTTGAATTTTTAATTCTGAAATTTTCTTGAATTCCATTTAATTCTGAAATTGTTTTTGTTACACCTCTATTGTTTCAAAACTTTAACGACAAATCCATTTATAAAATCGAAACAAATAATGCTAACTTCGCAAATGTAGATCTAGTTTACGTAGTCTAGAAGAGTAATCTCTAAAGGAATAAAAAAATGGTTTAGTTTGAAAGAAAATGGGGCATTTATAACGAATAACTGTGTTATGAGAAAAACGCTCCTAAATGCTTTACTTGAAATTACCCATCGTGTTTGTATTATTTTACTTACAAAACAACGTGCTCCATATTGTGAATAATTCTCCTTATTTTTGATATATAGAAGCCATTTTCTCTTTTTTTTCTGGATGATTTGGTCATTTTCTCAACTGTGATCTCTTCTTGGGGGGGGGGGCTTGCCTAGATCAATTCTGGAGTTACGATTTTCACTACTACACGTATACGTTTTTTTCACATTCACAAATCGTTAATATCAACTGTCCTTGCGATTGAAGATATTTCCTTTGTTCACAAGCTTTAAATAACACTTTTCACTTTTGTGTTTTGAGTTCAGTTGCGGTAATTTATATTTCTTTCATACACCAGGCTATCCCACCGCTTATCCGAAGAGAGAGAAAATTAAGACTTATCTTCTAAAACACAAAAGAACAACATGCCCACCAAATTACACAGATAAACAAGATAATAGAATATGAAACTATGAAACCACGTTCTTTGAAAGCCAATAGTTTCAGAATTAATTCTATTTATTTAGAACCATGAAACTTCTGAAACATTAGCCTACCTGTGTTGATATACATTCAAAACACAAAAACATTTACCAAAAAGCAACAAATTTTCAATAAGTAATACACCAAAACGCTCAGAAACATCTACAGATTTATTTAACAAAATTCGATATTTTTCAAAATTTTCGGGCTAAATCTCACCTTAATGTGAAACATAAGCTGAAACTTGACAGGCTTCAATTGCTAAGTTGAAGTGAAAGGTTCAGGTTTCCTCAAAGCGTCATTTTCTTCCCCATTTTCTTTCGCATTCTTCAATTATTTTCCTTCATAATTGTCCAATCGAAACATTAACTTTTACACCTTTAAGGCAAAAGAAAGACAAATAATTCACTTAATTTTCAGAGTCCTGGTTGCTATTATTTATTGTGGGCTTAAGAAACCTTTCTCCGACATAATTGCATATGGTTTTAATTTTCATAGTTGACACTAAAATAAGTTGAATTTGGTACAGATTTCACCCACATATAAGCTAATTGTCGTTGTCTGCAATCTTGGAATCTTTGGCATCTTTTGAATTCGTAATTTCATTTGATAAAATTAGGAAATATATTTTTAGAAATTAACCTAACAATTTAAATAATTAATTAATTAATTGGTTCTATGAAATATCTGTGGAGCAAAAGTTCATTTTCCATATAATCTTCTCTTCAATAAGTTAGTAATATAACATTTTCCTTTATATGTAAAATTAAAGGAAATGGAATTGGGACGTGATTTCGGGTATATGTTCCACGATATTTGAAATATTGTTATACACAGAAACAAAATATCATATGTACTTAAAAGAAAACCGGAAGGATTTATGACTATTAAAAATTTTTAATTAATTTTAAAGGAACAATTCTAATAGAACACATTCCCATCTAAGGTAATTAATTTTCATTATGATTGCATATTCCAATTGACGAATTCCAGGTCATAAAATCTGATCACTCGCTTGACTACTGTTCTAATATCCGGCGGCGGCGATGATGTAGCTATCAAGCGTTTCGAGCTGTTATACCCAAGTGTGCGGGTTTAAACCCGATCAAAGTTGTGGAATTTTTAAGGGCGAAACAATTCGTACGCCTTCCTTCCGAGGGGAAGTAAAGCCGGCTGTCCCATGTCAGTACATTTACTGCACGTAAAGGATCCTCAAGCCTAAATGAAGCCTCTGAGCTAAATTTAAATTGCCAGTTTCGTCGCCCCAGTAATACCTTTTATCTCCTCTAGTGGGTGAAAGGAACGTAACGAAATTTGCGTGGTCAGGCGGAAGAGCATGGCCTCGCCACGTAAAATAAGACTTTCGTTCCTTATATTTTTTCACGCTTATTGAAGTGTTGCCAAACACTGTGCATCGGCCCTGGAAAGGTTTACACAGAAGGCCAGGCCATAGAGTAAAGATGCCTCTTTAGTCTATGGCCAGGCGCGCCGAGTGGCCTGTTTCCCCCACCCCTGCCACTCGAGTGCCCCTTCCTGAGCGACGCTGAAAATTCTGCCTCCCTCCGGCGCGAGATCCACACAGCGCCGTGAGCGCCGGTCGCGGCGAAACAATAGAACGTGCGTGTTCCCTATCTCCCATCGCCTCTTTGTTTACAGCCCGCGGCCAGGAAGGATGGCCGGTCTTTGAGGCTCTCGGGCGCTGTCTTAAGGGCGGGAAGACCCTTGCCGCCCTGCGCTAATCCCCGGATGCCGTGACCGCCCGGAATTTTCCAGGCTTCTGCGCGTGGCCCGGCGCGCCGCTCCGCGGTGCGCTCGCCGCTTGTTTAAGAGCCTCTGCTGGCCGGCGCCGGCGCTGGCCGCTTCAAATGAGAAATTATTGAACACTTGAATCAGAAGAAGGATAGGGAACTGAAATGTTTGCTGGTCCCATTATTTTTTTTTCTTTCCCTGGATCTGCAACCTGTCTTGACTTGCAACTGACAGCGGCTACTTAGCAATATGGCCAGGCTATTTCGAGATCGTGGGAAATGGCCGTATGGGGATATGGATCTGCCGATTTAACGATGCTGAGGATTGACAGGATGGAAAGGAAAAAATTACCGTTGGTCCTTGGTTAAAAGTGTAAGGTTCAGCTTTGGAATTGGAATGGTATTTATCGAAAGAAATTACGAAAATAGAGAAGATGAAAATATCATAGAGAATGCCACAAGTGCTTTGGAAATAATCGATAAATCTCAAACTCGCGAAGCGAGGAGCGTCCTAACATAGATGCGTCGCAGATTATTATTAGCCAGTAGGGAGGGGCTGCAAGAAAAACCTGATATAAAAAGCAATAAATGTTTTAAATAGACCGCACTGATTGGGGCATTTTTATGTATAGTTAAACATTATTGGTTTTAATGTCACGAGTGGAGAAGTCACTATAAATTTTCATGAAGACAGTAAAATAGTCTTATTTACTATCTACTTGATAGTATGTCGAAAATTATTCACTTTCAATTGTACTTGATAGTATGTTCGAATCCAAAAAAGGGTAATGTGATTGGGTGTGGATCTTGAATTTTTTGTACCTTTCCACCCAGTGCTAATAATACTCGACCTTATACGGTCGCGTTAAGTCATAATTAACCCTTACTGTCCAGGGAGTAACATAGGATAGGATTTTATCAATATTTGACTCTGAATACTTATTGAATACAAATTACGTTCAATATTAAAACGCAAGCTTATTGTGATACATAATCGGTGGCATTGAAGTTAAAAACACCACCACGTTCTCTATAAAATAAATTTTAGAGAAACGCCAGTGTCTACTAGAGTTTATAAATATATAAACAAGCTGCAGGGACTCTTGAAGTGACATTAATTGAAAAATTCAGACGTGTTTGAGCACGTCCTGAAATAACATGTTATAATTTCGTGTTGAATTTACGGCAGTTAACTTATACAACTAATAAAATAAATGAAATAAATAACTTATATCTCTTCAGTACTTATCCCTGCTCTTCGAATATAAAAATAGCAATACATTATTTTATAACAATTAAAATTAAGCAACAAGTATTCCCGATGGACGGATTCATACTCCTGTGGTAGAGATTAGCTTAATCATTTTGAATAATTATGAACATTTATAAAGTGGGTCTACACGGGAGCAAATTCACTATCTTTCAATTTTTGGATTTTATTTTATATGTTTATTATATGTTTAAGAAAAATTCAAAGCTGTTCAACATTTTGGCGTATTTTAAATGTTTTGTCAATATATTTTCAATTTTTTTCTGTGATGTAATACACCATTCAGATACATTATTTACAGAGAAGAAGTAGCAGTTTCGTTGTTTTTCTTAGTGCAAATTAACTTGAGTTTGAGTTTACGAGTAAATCGGTGTCGTTACTCAGCGATGTCGTGACTGCCCGGAATTCTTCCGGAGGCGCCGAAGGGCGGTTGTTTAGGGCGCGTCGGATCGCCCCGCCCTCCCCGTCGTCTGAGGGCGATTTTATTGCGCTTCGGCAGCTCCACCCCACCCCCCTCCGGCCGACGCGCGCCTCAGCGCGGCTTAGCGCCATTGTCATGCTGATGAGCGGCGGCGGCGGCGTGGGCGTGGGCGGGATGGGGAAGCTCTGTCACTTCCCCTTCCGTGCCACACACGCTCCCTCCCCCGCCGCCACCACCACAGTCTTCCCCTCCTCACCGCCTCTGGGGACAGTGAGCTCAACGAGATGCCACGAACGTCTTGGAGCTTACGATATGTAGGGTTGACTCATCCTGATCTAGGAAATTCTCGAATTCGGGAAATGTATATTAGAATCTTCCCCATTTTTTTCTAACGTTTTTGAATCCTTCACGGTCTTCTAACCTATTTTTGGCATTATTCTCTACTGGCAGCGTTTATAGGTTTCATATTTTTAATTTACTGCTACACATACCACATGAGTACAGTTACAACGCTTACCACATCACATTTCTTCCCCTCTCTTATTTCTACCTTAAATATTAAGGTGAAGGATGTATAAAATTACACCCGATTTGTAATTTCTGTTATGTAAATACTGGATTCAGGTAATTGCTCGACTCAGAAAATTAATCTTAGCTAGTTTTCTTTATATGCAGAGTTGCTATGGTTTATTATTATTATTATTATTATTATTATTATTATTATTATTATTATTATTTCATCGTGCCCAGTTTACTAAGACACAAGTTCTAAAGATACCATCTGTGTAAGCATTACTACAAAATTATTACTCAAAATTCGTAGTTCTTATAGAGTCAATAAGCAAATATTCATGTGTTCAAATTAGAATCATATTTACATACAATAAAACATATTTAATAAGATTGATGATGGCACTTTTTTAATTCCGCATGTTTCTAATGAGCATTTTAATGTCTTTCGGAATGATGTTCGTTGCTGAAAGAACGCCAGGGACAGGGTTTCTAGGACAATCCAATCTTTTCTTTAAACTTTTCGTAGGGTTAGTTCTAGACGTACTGTAACAGATGATCAATGCCATTATGCCAGATTCTTTTGTTATTGGTTTTTCAAAAATTTAAAAATTGTAATTTTTGACAACTCTTTCACGTCGTTAATATTTATATTACGGGAAATTTGTATACATTATTGTATTTATGAGGAGTACATGTACTTCAATTAATGTCTTGTAATGTTTCTAGAAAACCTTTATGTTTTCTGTAAAAATGTCCTGGAAATCCACCCTTTCAGAAATACTGAAACGACATTTTCTGGATAATGATCCCAATTTTTTTCTTTAAATTTTTTAACAGAGAGTGCTAAATGGACTTAATATATTGCATAAATTCCACTTTGTCGCATTCTTTTGATTTTTCAAAAATTACTCAAATGAATTTTTTTTAAGTATCTATCCCGACTTTAATGTTTATATTACCAGTGGTTTTTATGATGCATTACTACATTTGTGAGTCAAAGTGCTTCAAATTATTTTCAATGAAATTTCTCGAAAACTAAAACTTAAATTTGATTTGCAGGAAATTTTATACATTTTCTCGCAAATGGCTCCAGATTTTTTAACGAAAATTGCTATACAGGACGATGTTTTACTCTTCTATAATATTCTTAAAGTCAAGTATTCTTCTACCATTAAGGAACCGAAAAATTAAGAAAAATGTGAAAAAATGTGCTTTATGTTGAGATAAATGGCAACTGCAAACAGGGTGAGACAAATTGGAAAACAAGCCAGGACCATTGAAATTTGAAAACGAATTAGTACGAGAAAGTTGGTGCCATTCTGTAGCATCGCTTCACACTCACATTTGTGACGTCCGTCTAGCGGTTTCACACAAATTTCCAGTTTTACTCTCATAAAAATATATTTTATTTCCCGAATATGCAATTTATGTTCATTACTTTGCTTTAATAAGACAATTTAATTTAATATTCAGAAGAATATATAATTGTGAAGTACATTTAAGTACAAAATTATTCGTAACATTATTTTAAACATTTCTGAAAATCACACAAGGTAATTTGTTGCGGTAGATGCAATTTGCATCCATTAGTGATATTGGAACACCAAGAGGTTACGTTTCATATAAAATTGATTAAATTAGGATGTATTTGTTGAAGAATTGTCATAATTCGCAAAATAATAAATCATTTTAATAACATGATGGTCAATGGTAAGTTAATTGGAACGCTGTTGCCTGCTTTCTATTATATTGTCCACTTAAATTGCGATTTAGCAATGTGTTCTGCAATACAAGTTGTTTAAATTTCATATCCAATTAAATTGATTGAGTTATTATTTTATATACAACTTCATGTCGGATACCACACACCAACTAATTTATTTTATGAAATAATTTCTAAATATTTGTCAGAATTTCGTCGATGGAGAATATAGAAAGTAAATGTGTTGTGCAAGCAAAGATAGAACAGTGTTCTTGTATGGGTACTTGAATATCGTTACGATCCTACAATTCCTTAAAATTAAGAATTCTAGAGTTAAACGTGAATCATGTATTAATTTTTACTTTCTCGTGCACATACGTATATACGGAGTAATATACATAGTAAAAAGAAAGTTATGTAATGCTGCGGAAAATCGATTTCGAGATTTTAACGGAAATAAACGTTTTTGGGTCTCCTATTGGGGTCCCAAATTGGTACGAGAAAGTCTGTGCCATTCTTTATAGGCCCTCTAGTTACTATTATTACCAAAATTATTACTTACAGAGAGCGGATTTACATAGAGTAATTTTTAATAAAATGTTTAAACCCTGAAACATTTCTTTTCTGTGACTTTATTGATGAATTCGGAGTTCGAAAACTGGGTTGGAGGAAGGGCTTCCTCCAATGCTGCGGAAGGGCTTGGGAGTGTTCACTGCGTCGCCGACCGCCGCGCGCTCTCTGCTGCGGAGGGGAGGAGGAGAGGGGAGGGGAGGGGCGCTGATAAGCCGCGAAAAATAATTACTGCGGCGAGCGGGCGCGCCCCGGGCCATATGTCGCAGGGGACGCGCAGGAAATTTGTACTGCGGCGGGCGGCGCCGTGGGGAGGGGCAGATACAGCCCGGAAGACAATGACCGCCCCACCCCTGTCTTTCGGCCAGCTATCGCCCCTCAAGGTGCGGGGAGGAAGACCGTGATTCAGCTGCTCAACACTCTCTCTCTCTCTCTCTCTCTCTCTCCCACACACACACACACACACACACACACACACCACACACGCACACACACACATCGCGTGCCTTTTTTGTATGATTGGTGAGCACATTGAGGCGTACGATTACATGTGTTTTAATCGTTTGTTCACTTACTACGATTTCTTCTACTAGTATATTTATTAATAGACTTGTCGAAGTGAATTTTTTAAATACACTTCAATAAATAAAAAAGTAAAATGATGTCTTCGAGAATTTTCGAGTTAAGAATGATATTGCAAATTCTAAAACTCCTGCAAAAGTGAGAATGTCAACATCTCACAAGAGACGTATTGACCAATGGTGATCTTTTTCTTATCGGAGAATTTTCGGAAGTAGATTAGCACGTTTCGTTGCAAGCAGCAAAGCGATTCTCGGCAATAGGGAAAAAATCTGATGCATTTTTCTCGTCCTCATTAATTAGCGAATATTGTGATGCTGAAGTCTGTCTATGTCACAGTCTCCATGAGACAGGAATCAATCATCTCTTTCTCAGAACAGCAGTGGATTCAATTGCGAAAAATTATTTGCTGTTAAAATAATTTTGTCTTTGATTTTTCGTTCATGCTACGAGGGACTCTGGAATAATAATTACATTAGAAATACAGCAATTTGGTTTCTTCGGCAAAATTAAAATGTTTATTTTGTAAATTGAGACCGTTGTTGATTAAACATTCAGATTTAATATTGAAAATTAATGTCTTGACGTTGAAATAATCATGTTATGTATGATATTTTGTAAGCAAACTGTTGGAGAAAAATTGTACGTTCTCTTTGTTTTGAAATTTGTGTTTAATTTTTTTTCTTTTCACTCGTGTATTGAAGTAATTTCAAAGAGCGTATTTTTCTTGAAGCAACAAAACCGAAGAAAATTAAAACATTTATAACCTCTAAAATATCCCTTTTTGTAATTACCTCATATGCTTTGTGGGCAAACAATAATTAACTTTTAAATTTGATGTTTATATAACGGAGAATGAAACACATTTTCACACGGTAATAGAGAAAATAATTATTCGGAAATGACGATACAATTTAATGCCCTATAACTTTTCATTTCGGCGAAAACAACACATTAAACACAGGTTGCCTCGCAAGTGCCGTAGCTGCAGTCTCCCCTCTGCGGTCCGGCTAGGCCTCCTGCACACGCGCTCATAATAAGCGTGACAAACGGCTAATTCGTTTGGCAGCCGCGCCATGGGGGAGCGCGACGGATCTGCGCACGGGCAAGGAAATGGCTCGCTTGTCAGCTGGGCGGTGCATCCAGAGCCCCTCCCCCTTCCGTTGTGCAAATATTTAAATTTATCGCCGCCGAATAAATACTCGTTTGGGCCGCGGACCCTTTTTGCGATTCGCCGCGGGCTCGGGCGGCCCCTTGTCCCCCGTATGGTACAGTATCTGCGTTTAGGGGGTGGGGGAGGGGATATCGGCTGCGGGCGAAAGCACCCGGCCCGTCCCGCCCCGCCCCTGGCGTCGCGCGGGGCAATTACAGCCGGCGGAGGCCGTTTTTGATAATTGTCTATTAGGGGAGTTCGTGTTGACAGGCGAACAAAGCGGTCGGCCCTCCCCGTGTGCTTTACAGCGAGCGGTGTTTGGGGGGGGGAGGCTGGGCGAGGAAGGGTGGCCCTTGCGCCCTACGTGAGCGGAGCGGTCCGGCCCCAAAGGGTGCAATTTGCCCTACACCGCTGCTCGTTTACTCCGCCCATTCCGCCTCTGTTTCGCGCAGCTTAATTCTGTAGTTTATGAAAAGTGTGGAAATATTTCTCTCTGTTACTGTGTTCGTTTCATGAAGCATATTGCCGTGTGCTGCAAAAAAGGATTACAATTTCTTCTGTATTTTTTAGTTACGTGGGTTGGATTGGATTAGTATTATTGTAATAATTGGGAACAATGACGTGAAGAATATGCAAAAAATGGGTATTACTTTTAAAATGTGAACTCTTGCAATCTACTCATACTTTTGTTTACTCTAAATGAATTGTACACCATAAAATGACCACGCGGCGTTATACCAATAATTCATTGGGAAAGCGTTTCACAAGACTAAAAAATGCGATGATATTGATGAAGTTATAAATTGTTCTAGGAATACTTTTTTTGTGTTTTTTGTCGCTTTCTGACAGCTAGGTCATGTAGCAGCCATATTTATTGTTAACATTAGAACGTAGAGCTCCGACTTGTCATTCGGGAGACCCAGGTTCAATCTCGATGTCGGTCATTCTGACCGGGGTTTTCATGGTTTCCATCGATCATCCAGGCGAATGCTGGAGTGGTTCTACTCAAGAGTCACAACCACGAAACCGACCTTGCAAGCCGTATTCGTTAACGTGAAGTTAACGAAGTAACGCCTTCGTGAAGTCACGAAGGTCAAGCGAATTCAAGACATCGCAGGTTCACTTTTGGGTGACCGACTAGGAACTCCGGGATCTATCGGCACTGACACCAGTTTCCTTGAACTGAACATATAATGCTTAAGTGCAAAAACGAATACAAATACATATTCTAGTAGTCGCATTCTGAGAAAAAGGATTAGGTAACGGTGAACTCAACCACTAAGTTGACTGAAAACATAACATTTACATTTTTTCAAAACGTTTCAAAATACATTTTCTACAAATATTTTAAAATCATTACACTTTCATATTTTCGCTCTCAAGTTTTTTCTTCTTTTGCCTCGTCACGTACTTGTGTTTTAGTTGTCTGGTACATTATCTTTGCTACTAACTGTCAGTAGGGAATTGAATTGCTTTAGCAAAGTTTTTAATTAAAAACGTCTCAAGGAAGGAAGCATGGGCCGTCGTCTCGTTGTGTTTTCATTCGCAGACTGAAAGGAAGAAAGCGCGACCTCCTGCGTAACTTGAAAGTTGCTTCTGGCTGGAGAAAATTCGAGCCGCGTCGTTTAAGAGCCCAACTTTGAGACGCAGCTGAGTTTGTCCTCCGGCTGCCTACGCCTGCCCCACCCCACCCCCCACGCCACGCGGCGCTTCCGTACTGTTTACCTCGTCCCTCCTCTCTGAGGGCATCCCCGTCGCATTAAATATTATTATTATTATTATTATTATTATTATTATTATTATTATTATTAATATTAATTGTCGGAGGTTTTATGCCCTAGATACAATTTGTCTGTACAAATCTACGTAGTTACAGTGATGAATTCACATTTCGTTTTCCTTTAGGATTCTAAACGTTCATGGTAGTCACTTTAATATTGATGGTTTATAGTGATGTTGTCATATCAATGGCATTTCGTTCTACTTCAATCAAAGCTCAAAGCTTTTCTGACGATGTTTGCTGTGCCTTATATGGTGGGTGTATATACAGTGTAATGATTCGTAATAAGGTATATGTATTCGTATTGACGACAGGTCAAATCAACTATCGTCACGACCTACTGGAATAGAAAATCACAAGTTGACAATGTTTGATGTCATAGAGACTGCAGTCATGAGAACAGTCAGGAAGGAAATACACGTTCTTGAGCGACGACAAAGTACGTAGTGGAACCCTTTAATTAGAGTGGTAAAATTAAGTGAAGCATTTCATGTAAAAGATGCAATCTATTGAAGGATTGTATCCGTAATTATTTATTGAGGTCACTCTGATGAAAAATTAAACCGACTACAACCTTTGGAATAGGGAAGGCAGTGCATTGGCTGTATGAAATTGGAGCTGAAGGAAGGAACTGTGTTATTTTCAACTCTGAAGAAGACATACATAGGTATTATTATTTAAAATCAGAAATTAAGCTAGACGTTTCGCTATCATTTGCGTTTAAAAAAATTGTATAACTTTTTTGAATATATGTTATATTTTGTTTTAAATTCCAAAGCATTTTAAATAAATATTTTCAGTCAGTTGCTTTATTCATGTCTATACTGTATACTACAGAATCATATGCTCTAAAAATATTAAATGAATATTTTTATTTTCCTTGATTAATTCGATTTTTATTTTGTTCATTAATGGAACAAATAAAAACCATGTTATTAGTCCCAAATATTTTTGTAATTGCAGACTTTCTTCAGATTTCTCTTAATTCTTCGCGAACATGTGACTATATTTATTGATGGTACTATCATTGATATAATCACTACTCTATGCAATCTGTACACATCTTTCAACTCAACCGCTAGTGGTTGCTATTTTCATTACTTTTTCTGCACCTGTTGACTTAGGTTACCATCTACAGAAAAAGGAATATAGCTAATCACTGCTGTTTTTGAAGGTTTATCATTGACTGAGTTCCTAGCTTCGACGATCCTGTCAGTCAAAAATGTACTGTCGCACACTACTCCTGCCAGTGATTATTTGTTTAGGTTTACATTTATACTACATTTGCTATTATTCTGCAGGTTGTTATTTCTTTGCAGATGCCTGATGAATTACTTTGCCTACGTTATAAGGATGCTGTAATCATTAAGTTATATTCTAATTCTGTTTCTTCTTCTTCTTCTTATAAATATTATTGGCATATTCTAACCACGCTATCCGGTTAACGTGTGTAAATTTTAGGATCAGCTTTTCAGCTGTATTTCGCGACAAGGTTGTTATGCCTTAAAGTGTGAATTATGAGGTGATAGGATGATGAAGGTTGAAGGGACAGTCACAACTACGACCATGCCTACGCAGAACATGAACCAATACCGCTAGTTGTTATTTTCTATAGGTGAAAAAAGACATTAGGGGTTAAATCTTAATGTCACAATCTCAATTGTCTTAGAATTTATTGAGGTACTCATAACTTTTCGTGGGTTTACGTACTGAGGCACTTTAAATCAATAAAGTACAATTAAAAACTTAAAAATCATATTGTACAGGTCAGGACATATTTATAAATTAAAAACTTTTCAAAGTGCACATGATCAATGGAGAACACCGAAATCTGGATTTTTTTCCCTGTGATTTTGGAATTGGAATTGATGCGAACAGTCTCATGTTTTAGAAAATAGTGGGGAAGTCTTGTAACTAAACTACAAAATTAGATTATCACTTGAATGCTACCACTATTTCTATTCCAAGAAAGAAACATTTTCAATTTTAATTATTGGAATAATCGTAACTTATCTGGATCTTTCTAGATCATTTGAAATCCCTGTGTATTTAATACATGTGTCAGTCTGTTCTAAAATGTTTCTCGTTGTATTCCTTACCTTTATATTCTCGTATGTGAGTACATTTTGCAATTAGATATTTGTTTACTGACTATCGTGCCCTATATTTCACTGTGCTCTTGTCATGGTTTTTTGGTTTCCGATATTATGTTGGACTAGATTCATCCATCCTACTTCTCACCTTCTCCTCCCTTCCGTTACCTCTCCCTAAACTCTCCCTCACATCCTCGCTTTCTCCATCCCTCGAAACTCTCCCCAACTTGTTCATCCCTACCTCCTCCAACCACCCATGAACGGGAGCGGTAGCTCAGTGTATCAACTGATTTCACAGCAGCGCCTCTGACCGGGAGGTCCTAGGTTCCCACTCCCCACGGCGGCAGGATTTTCGACACTAGCTTTTCAGGTAGGTCGAATTCAGTCGCTCAGTCTTCAGTTTGGAGGAGAATTCTAGCGGCCGGCTGCTCTGATCGGTAGTTTTCCGTGGTTTCTCCAATCACCTCCAGGCGAACGCCGGAGCAGAACCCTACCAAACGGGCTACGAACCGTGCGTGATCAGTCCTTCCTCTTCCTTGTCCTATCCTCTCCACTTACACACACTTACACTAACATGCACTACACTACCACATAGTCCGGGAGACCGGTCGGGAGCTTGGGTCTTGTGCTGGGGCGGTGCCTCGCTGGTGGGAGAGTCGTGGTTAGGGGGAAACCCCACTAGCCGATGTTAGGTCGGCGCCGGATCTCGCCATCCAGCGGGGGAAGATCACCGCCATCTCCCGAGAAAAAAACATGGACTACACTAACGGGAGTAATGACCAAAAAAGCAGTTGACACGCCCGGAAACACGAAAAAATCAATCAATCAATCAATCCAACCACCCATCCATCTCATTCCAATCCCTCTCCACCTCTTCCTTCTACACCTGTATGCCTGTTTCCTTTCGTCCATTCCCGGCCAGCCGCTTCTTATGTTATCGAACCCCCTGCCAGTCCCGCTCCTGTCCTTTTTGCTCCGCACCTCCCTCCCTCCCTCTCCCCCTCCCATTCCCGCCCTCCCCATCCCCCGCGCAGGGCTTTGTAGTAATTACCCGCGCGGTGCACACGGCGTAATTACGTGTTCAGCAGGGCCGGCAGAGCGCGCGCGAGCGCCAACTTTCTCTGTTGCGGGAATTTTTCATTTGCTAAAAAATACCGCGCAATGTAAGTACATAATTCGCATAGGCCTAATTAAAGCGGCGTTTGCTGAGCGCGTAGAGCACTAGCACTCCTTGCGGCCACATGATGAAGCGTGCCTTACCTTCCACAGAAAAGAAGCGAGTGGTTTCTAAGAATTTTTGCTGATTTCAAACTTTCTGTTGGCGGTCGAGAATTACGCTAACGTATTTTTTCTAGACCGCCAAACATCCAAAATTCCTGTTTCAAAATTCAACAAAATCTATTCTTTTCCTTAGTCGATCATCGTGATGAATTTTTTGCTGATTCATGACGTTTATATTGGAAATAGTTTGAATTCGATTTGCGCCAACTTTTTGTTGAACGTATTAAATTTAAAGGATTCGTAATACATTAACATTTTTCTAACCCATTGTTATAAAAAATGCATGTGAGTCAATTTTTGCGAATAAACGTGATTAATTTTTAAATGTTTAACATCAAACGAATGTAATTTTAACCTTTGTACGCCTACTTGTACGATTAAAACTTGAAAGTACGAATATCGATTAGCAGTCGCGTACCAATATCAGTGGTAGGAGGAGGCGGTCGACAACGATCCCGGCACAGTTTTTCCTTTCCATCTTCGTTTAGGCGCAGAGAAACTGTTTCATTGTTTAGGAATTTTATTATTCGAACCTTTCTTAACCATAAGTGATAATTTTGTACCTCAACAACAATAACACAAAATGAAACCGGTGCAATGTGTAATCACTTCGTGAAAACTCCGGCGTTCTCTTACACCTAGGCGTTTCCATAAATACGTAAAAATAATATACACCTATATGTTGATGTAGAAGTCAGTAGTGCATTAGCAATAACATAATGCATTTTAAAGAATTTCGTGTAAAGAGGACATAGCCAACTGAGTCCACAGGTAAAGCACCACAAGTACAGAAAATTTTCAAAGTAGTGTGCCGTTACCACCCCTCAAAAAATGAAAATATCGCGAAGAAACTGGCAGAAAATGATTGTAATATATTGAAAAATACACTTTGCGTTAATTTTTAAATAAAAAATGTGATCCTTCAATTATTTTGCAAAATGTATTTTCAAAATACATTTTGTTATTTTTCTTTTCTTTCACCCCTTTTACCGAGCCAGTAAGCCTCTCCCCTCTCTTGCAGTGAAAATTAACATTCGGACTTCCAAACAAGTGTTCACGCGTATTTAAGACTGCGGTGTTTAAAGGACCCCTTTACGACTTTTCCCGTCGTATGAATACATTATCTTGCTTTACAATAAGCAGTTGCAACGCGTTTACAGAGGGAGAAGTGAGTATAATATCGGGCGTATAGAGTTTATCTGCATAATAAAGACGCCAGAGTTCTTGCCCCGGCGAACGCCCGTTCCCGCCCCCTCCCCCGCGCCCCGCCCTTTTGCAGCGGGGGCGACTCGCGCTAATTGAAAGCAGAGGAGGGGATGCAAAGGAGCGGGATAGGGCGGGGTGCGGAAAATGAGGAAGGGGCGCACGGGAGAAGAAGTGGAAGCGGTAGCATAGACGTTTGAGAGGGAAGGGGGGGGGGGAAAGGGACGGAAGGACAAAGATGTTTGTTGTTAAGGCGTGGAGAAGGACATGGATAAAAAGGATGGAGGAAACAAGGCGGGAACAAGGCGGAGGAAGAAGTGGAGGAAAATGTGCGGAAAGTGAGCGGAAGACAAGTACAGAGGGAATAAATACGAACAGAGACTAAAGAGGTATAGTCCTTTTCTCTATGGTGCGAACCAGCGAGATAAGGGTGCTGCAGAGCCAGGTAGCACAAAGAGCGAGAGAGCGAGCGACAGAGCGAGAGACAGAGCGAGAGACAGAGCGAGAGGGAGCGAGAGAGAGAGCAAGAGCGAGAGACAGAGAGAGAGAGAGGGAAAACGAACGAGAGAGAGCTAGAGACAGGGAGAGCGAGCGAGAGACAGGGAGAGAGCGAGCGAGAAAGAGAAACTGAGACAGAGCGAGAAACAGAGCGAGAGCGAAAGCGAGAGGAGCAGCGAGAGCGAAAGAGGAGAGAGCCAGAGAGAGCAAGAGGAGAGCGAGAGAGAGAAAGCGAGAGAGAGAGAGAAAGCGAGGGAGAGAGAGAGCTAGAGAGAGAGAGAGCGACAGAAAGAGAGAGGGAGGAAGGGGCGGCCGAGATGGGCTGGATGGCGGCCGCGCCGCGCTGCACTTGAATGGGGCGGAGTGCGGAGGCGATCCCAACGACCTGTGTTTTTGTGGGCCTCCAGAGGCGCTAAATTACCAGCCGCCTTCTGCTCCTGCCCCGGAGTTCTCTGACTGAGCAGGAGACTGCAGTTCCTTCCCTTGATCTAGGCGCAGGGGTAATAGTTTCAGAAGTCCGCGCTGGCTAATTTAGACGGCTCGGCGTTTCTGCAGTTGGGTTGGGAGAAATTGAAGGCGTTTTCGCGGAAACTTCACTAAATGATGAATGATAACAGAACGGTCGAATGAAGTGAAAATGAAATGTCTGCCAAAACATGGATATTACTAGAATTAAGACAAATATGTTTTTAATTTTTAATTTACTTTTTAATTGTGAGAGTCCTGGTAAGTAGTATTTGTATGTAGGAGTATTTTTGCGAACAATAATTTTCTTACACACTTTATGCTTCTCCAATATTTCTACATTTTCCAGTTTGTCATGTTTGTTTTTTTGTATATTACTGCTGTATTTGCAATGCTCTCTGTGTGAAATATTCGTTCTTGGTCTCTAATAGACATATATTTTGTTTTACCAAAAATATAATGTCCATTCTGAAAAAAAACTTTAATAGGAAACGTTCAGTTGAAAGTTGAAGTTGTGGGAGGGGCCCGATGAAGGTCAGGCTCCTTCGTTGGTAGAGAGTTTACTCAAAAGAACCCATTTTGAATTTGTTTTTGTAGTTTCGTCAAAAACATTAATTTTGTTTTCTTTTAAATAGGTCTAAATTAGTTTCTGGTTATCTTCATAATTTTTGTACGACTTAAATGTTCAGCGAACTGTATCTTGCGAATACTTTTTTCTAAAATGCTGAGCCATCCGGAGGACAGGAGATCTCCTTAATCGGAAATAATAAGAATTATAAACTGAGCTAATGAAGCAGCAATGATGGCTTTTGCCAGTATTACATTATATTAAAAACCTGCTCATGTTTTTAAACATTGGCTAACGACTCCCAACGTAATTTTGTGATAATTTACTCTATGGCGTTGAATTGACTTTACGACTTGATTTATTTGCAAGTCAAGGTTTTCATATTTACAGCATTATTTGAAAGTCACGAACATCACTAATGATTAGGAGGCGTTTGTGGTGACGTGTGGCAGCGCGCATGCGCAGATCAGGGTTTGAACGAGGCGCGCGTATTTTCGCCATAAAGCCCAAATATTGTCTGTGCAGCAGGCCCATGACAGGCAGGGACGGCGGCGCCTCTGCGCGCGGGGGCTGTGGTGGTTGGGAGAGGAGCGGGGCGTGGCCAGGGAGTGACGCGATGCACAGAGGGGGAGGGGAAATAAGGCGGGGAGGGAGGAAGGCGGGAGGGAGAGAAGGCGGGGGGGGAGAGGCGGGAGGGAGGAGGGGGGAGGAAGAGGGAAGAGCGGGGAGAGGAGAAGAGGCGGGAGGAGAGACGAGGTGGGGAGGAAAGAGAGCGAGAAGTGGAGAGGAGTTGGGGGGAGGGGGGGGGGGAGGAGACAGCGGGGGCGAAAGGAAAGGCGAGGACCAAAGAGGGGAAAAAACCCATGGTAGGAAAGCAGTAGTTAGGACAGGAGCGAGAACAGGAGGCAAGAAGAGAGGGTGTGGTGAGGCGGGGCAGAGAAGATAGAGTACGCCGAGGCGGTATGTGACATTAGAGTTGAGAGGAAAGACGAGAAAAGGAGAGGAGAACAGAGAGGGGGAGAAACCCGAGAGGGAGGGGAGACGGAGGACCTGGGTGATGACAGCCCGTCACCACTCAGGAGGCTCCACTGTGTGGGAAGCGAAAGCCGGCTGTGTGAAATAAGCTTTCGGTTGTGGAGCTCAGTACCTCCCAGAAAGCGCAATTTTTCATTTCATGAATACCTCCAAGCAGCATTAAACTTCAGTGCAAAACAATTTACTTTAACGTGTTTCACTTTCATAGGCATATAATCACAAACAGGTCATTAGTGCTTTCCAGAGGATTACGTTCATGATAAAGACATGCTCGTGTTTCCAAAGCAGTGACACTTTCATACTGTTATTGTGTGCTCGTGTGACTCGAATATTGACGGATTAATTATTCGTAAAACATTGAATTATTCGATAATTCAAACATACCGTTTAAAACAAAAACACGCTGGGTTATACTATACTCTACATAGAATTCAGGTTGCTTTTGAGCTCTTTTCGATAGCGGTCAGGGGAATGGGGATGTGTGCATTGTTTTCGAGGAGTCACGTCTGTTGTGGGGCCCGTTGGAACCGGGATAAAACTGGAGGAAAACATCGATGAATTTTCAGCTGACTGTGGGAGTTTGTGCTGGGAAACGACAGATGGAAAACGGCCTGGTGACATCTACCGGAAAAAAATCAGATCATTCTGAGCAAACGTGGAATGCAAGAAAGACATTTCCAATTTTTTTCTCGGTGATTTAAAGACTTTTGCGATATAGTTCGATGTAGAACATGATAAGCTCTTATAAGTTGTTTTAGTTAAGCAGTAGTTTTTAGCAAATCAGAACTTGTTAAGAGCCAGTTTCTGATTCAGATCACATACGCAAATATTTTAAGGTAACCCTCTATCAAAAAATTTCATTTTATTTGAAAGATCTTTCTACTCTTGTAATCTGTCTCATAGGTTTGCAGAATTACAAAATGATTGTACCATTTTCTCTAATGTTACATTAACAGACGAGAAAGTGCGTATTCCAAGGGATGTTTGGGAATCAGATAGGAGATCATCAAAACGATTGAGGATGTGACCTATCGTTTCTTCTCATAATGTATTTGACCCCATCCAAGTGTGTTTGCTCACCTCTCAAAGTCTACGGACTTCTAGCGGACATCTTTGCCACAACTTCCCCCCCCCCCCGATTTCGTCGATCCTACCGCCGCCGCCATCGCCACCGCGACTCTGCACCGCTGCCTGTTTTTCGCGGGCGAGGCAGAGGGTGGGTCGGTGCGGTGACAGGTATTCAAGTCGCCGCTGGTGATTAACGAGGCCGTTTGACAGCCCAACCCGGCTCGGGTCCCGCCCCCTGGTGGCCAAGGCCTCGCCCCTCCCTTTCCCTCTCCCTCCTCACCCTCCCAAGCCGCCCTTTCTGCCTTTGCCTCTTCACCATGCTGTGTTCTGCGTCGGCACTCAACCTTGCCATTCTCAACTGACTTCATCTGTTGACTCGTTTTTCCTATATTTTGCACCGGTAGCGGGAGCTCAGTGCATCAACTGATGTCACTGCAGCGCCTCTGACCGGGAGGTCCTAGGTTCTCACTCCCCACGGCGGCAGAATTTTCAACTCTAGCTTTTCAGATAAATCGAATTCAGTCGCAGTCTGGAGGGAGAATTCTGGAGGGAGAATCAACACCAGACGAATGCCGGAGCAGTACCCTACCAAATGGGCCACGGACCGCGCGCGATCTGTCCTTCCTCTTCCTTGTCCTGTCCTCTCCCCTCACACACACTTACACTAACATGCAATACACTTCCACATATTCCGGGAGACCGGTCGCGCGCTTAGCTTGTCCCGGCTGGGGCGGTGCCCCGCTGGTGGGAGAGTCCTGGTTAGGGGGAAATCCCAGTAGCCGACGGTAGGTTGGCGCCGGATCTCGCCATCCAGCGGGGGAAGATCATCGCCATCTCCCGCGAAAAAACATGCACTGCACTAACGGGACTAATGGCCGAAGCAGTTCACGCGCCCGGGAAACACGAAAAAATCAATCAATCAATCCTATATTTTGCCAGACTTCTCTTTGATAACCGTTTCTTCGCTATTCTATGCTCAATGCTTGAAGCACCTCTTCCTCTCTTTAATCCCGTTTATCCTCTTCTTCTTTCTCCTCGCCCACTTTATCTCCGACACTAGCTAGGCATCTTGGTCACGTTCAGCTGCAGTGCGGTGGAAAATTGTAGCAGCCGGTTACCCTGATCGTAGTTTTCTGTGATGCCGCTGCAGTACTCTGACAAAACCAGCCTTGTACCGCGCGCGATCATCTCTTTCTCAACCTTGCCTGCCTCATTCCTAAAAAAGCACACATCCACTTTACTAAAGCACATGTCGGGAGCTTAGATGTGGACCCGGGTGGGGCGATGCCCCGCAGGCAGAGACAATTGAAAGGAAACCCCGCAACCCGATGTGAAGGTCGGTATCGGATTCCTCGCCTAGAATTATCAGGAAACTACAGTTACGGGACTAATGACCTCTAGTTGCCGCGTCTGAAATCAATACCTTCTCTCTCTCTGTTGCCGCGTCTGAAATCAATACCCTCTCTCTCTCTCTACTTCTCTCTCTCTCTCTCTCTCTTGAGTTTTTTCAGTGTTTCCGCCGTATCCCTTTTCATCTCTCTTCGTGCTTGACTGTACCGCCGTCTCCCCCTCTCTCTCTCTCACTCACTTCCTCTCTCTCTCGCTCTCTCCGGCAGCTGACTCGGCGCTTGTCGTCCGCGCTGCCTGCGGCCTGCAGCCTTTGAGGCTGCCCGCAGTCCCTTGCACCGGCCAAGGGTGGGGAGAGGGCGGCGAGGGAAAGGACGATGCAGCTGAGTGCGTTCTCAGCCGGAGAAGACACTTCTCCGCTGAGGACCCTGCCTGATTTCTCTGCACGAATGAGGGGGAGAATCCAAAGGGATAGGAAAATTTGGGTATGTCAAAATTGAAGTGAGAAATTCGTTCGTATCCTGTACGAACTTCATTTGAATGAAATGAACCTTTTCTCGATTATGCGCCTTATTATCAGAGTAAGTGCGAGTAGAGTTATAAGAGTATGCTGTACAAAGGTATTTTAAAATACATGAATTTGAGTTGTTAGCGGTAAAATTAGTAAAATTTACTGCTAAGTCGTATTTAAGAATAGTTGATATCATCTTGTCGCTAGCTAGTTAGCTAGCGGCCGGTTGTCCTGATCGGTAGTTTTCCGTGGATTCTGCAAACAATATCAGATGAATGCTGGAGCAGGTATTCTAACAAACGGACCGCAGACCGCGCGTGATCTTCCCTTCCTCTTCCTTGTCCTATCGTCACCCCTTACACACACACTTACACTAACATGCACTACACTATCACACATGCCGGGGAAACCAGTTGGGAACTTAGAACTTCTCCCGACTGGGGCGGTGTCCCGCTGGTGGGAGAGTCCAGGTTGGGGAAAACTTCCTTAGCCGACGGGGTAGGTCGGCGCCAGATCTCACCATCCAGCGGGGGAATATCACCACCTCCCGAGGTAAAACATGCACAACAGGGATAATGATCTTAGCAGTTGACGCGGCTGGAATCACTAATCAATCTCTCAAAAATTAATATCGTCTTGCTTTTTATTGCAAAATTCTACAATAAACTTGTGAACTATTTAGTTATTGCTCTAAAATTGCTTTCACTGCTTGTAAACTCAATATTTTTTTAAAATATTACGGAATCAGCTTTGAATTGAAGCGAATAAAAATATATGTTAAGATGACTACGCACATTTGTAGGAATACCTGTCGTAACTTTAAATCGTACTTTTAGAAAACGAAATTGACTTAGTTACCTCGTTGGGTATAATTCTTCTCATGTTTTTATATCAAACCCAAAATGAAACATCGCAGCAAGTTCAATTAAATATGCAATGAGTGTTTGATGTCACAAGGTTCACATAGTTATCCTTTCCGTGCTAACATAATTTTCTCTTTCAAAGAACACATCATCAGCGCTGTGTGTCTCCCGCGCTGCTGACACGTGAGGAAGGCCGTCCTCTCTTTCGGAAGCACCTCCAGCCTATCTCCGCCCTCTCACAACAGCGGCACAATGTTGCTAAATCCATATTTGCTGCGCCGCACCGCGCCGGCCGGAGCCTTTCAGCGCGGCATAATGAACGTGTCGACGGAAGCGACCGAGGATGTGATATCTCCATTTATGCGGCGCATCCAGAAGACATCAATTGGGGGAGGGGGTGAAGAAAGGGGCGGGCGACCGTGATCAATGGACTTTGCCCCTTTGCCCCCCCCCGAGCGTTGTCATATCGTTAGCCGCATCGTTCTTTATCGCGCCCTTTGCTCTCTTGTGTGCCTAGAGCGCGTCACGACGCACAGTGTCCCCCGACATCCACATCAGTGGACACAAATCTACCCCTCCCAGAACTATAGACGTTTTTGATCATGTCGATCTGTATAATTTACTAGTAGAATCCGGCAGACGTTGTCTTACCCTCTCTCTGTCTTCCCTCTTTATCTCTCCCTTTCTTCCCCGTTCCCCCTTTCTCTCCCTTTTTGCCCCTTTCCCCTCATTTCCCCCTTCTCTCATTTTTCTCTTTTTCCCGTTCTATTTCTCCTCACTTTTTATATTTTTCTCTCTTTTCCTTTTCTTCTCTCTCTTTCCTCTCTTATCTTTCCTTCTCTCTCTTTCCTTCTCTCATTTTTCCCTCAGTTTCTCCTAACTTCCTTCTTTTTCGTCTCCTCTCTCTTTTACGTATTTGCTCTTTCTTTTTCCTTTTTCTTTCTCCCTTTTTCTACCTCTCTCTTTTTCATCTTTCTCGCTTTTTCTCTCTTTCCTTTTCTCCTCTCTCTTTTCTTCTAGTATGGCGAGTATCATTGCTTTCTTGGATTGTATCGAAAGCCCTCAAATGATTAGAGCGATTGGATTTATAAAATAAGACGTAAAGATCATTGAAATTATTTACGGAACATTGATTTTGTGACTATTAATATTATGCATTAATTGAATACATTGTACTTTATAAACTATATTATTTCAAATGTTATTTTCGATTGAGGCCTCAGATCAATTTAATAAATACTGAAAATTTGTAAGTTATGACTTGACATTGAAGATGGCTACATTAAATGTTTTTTATGCACTCTAATCCTTTAAAAAATCCACAACTCACATTAGCCTCTTTAAACTTTGCATTGTAAGTCGTGATAACTGTTGTTATATGTTAGTCATCCGTTGGGATTGTGAGAAAAGTAAAATGTAAGTTAGTAACGGATTGTTTAAGAAGAAATAAAAGAGGTCATCTTCGTCAACATATCAGCTTTATTAAGATAGCCGGCTTTCGACGGCTTTGCCGTCATCGTCAGTCTCTCGACTTTTGCCGACTTTTGCCGACTTTTGCCGACGCACAGTCGCTCGACTTTTGCCGACAGCAGCGAGACTGACGATGACGGCAAAGCCGTCGAAAGCTGGCTATCTTAATAAAGCTGATATGTTGACGAAGATGACCTCTTTTATTTCTTCTTATAAGAACGTCAACAACATCCAATCAGAATTCCCACAAAGGATTGTTTACTTGAAGTGATTCAAAAAAATACGCCCCTTAAATACTAAATTGGGAGAATTCCCCTTTACTTCTTTAATCTGGTCCCAAAATTAAGAAAACAATTATGAATTCCGTTTAAAAATTCTTGAATCTCTCTGAGTATGTAAATAAATAAAATTGATTGATAGTATATCTTCATAATCATCCGCATTAAAATCATCAGGTACTACAAGAAGAGTTCATTCAAAAATTAAAACTGATAATCCAGTAATAAGTTGGTGATGTGCAGAGTTTTCGCCTGGTAGCTTTGAACGTGAAACTGTGCCCCCGCTTCCAGGCGCGTGTCTTTCCAGCCGCCCCGCGCGTGGTTTGGTCCGATAGCATCTCCGGCGCTCCGCCCTTCATCATGTCGCCCGCCCCCCCCCCCCGCGCGCGCCCGTATGCCCCGCGCCCTTCAAGGTGGACGGCTGCTGCTGGTGCTCAAGCCCCACGGCGCTGCCTCTTTCTCTCTCTCTCTCTCTGGGCCCTGCGCGCCCGGGGCCAATCCGCCCCGCCCCCTCCGCCGCTCTGCCCCGCTCCCACGCATCGCCACGCACCCTTCCCATCCCTTCCCATCCCTTCCCATCCCTTCCCATCCCTTCCCATCCTTTCCCATCCCTTCCCATCCCTTCCCATCCCTTCCCATCCCTTCCCATCCCTTCCATCCCTTCCCATCCCTTCCCATCCTTCCATCCCTTCCCATCCCTTCCCATCCCTTCCCATCCTTCCCATCCCTTCCCATCCCTTCCCATCCCTTCCCATCCCTTCCCATCCCTTCCCATCCCTTCCCATCCCTTCCCATCCTTCCATCCCTTCCCATCCTTCCCATCCCTTCCCATCCTTCCATCCCTTCCCATCCCTTCCCATCTCTTCCCATCTCTTCCCATCCCTTCCAATCCCTTCCAATCCCTTCCCATCCTATTCCAATCCAACCCATCTCAATTTAACCCATCCTTACTGCGCCGCTTATTCCCATCACATCCCAACCCATCCGACACATCCCATCCCAATCCGTCCCCTCCGCTCCGTCCCCCCCTTTTCCCGCCCTGCCCGTTCCTTCCCTTCCCATGCTATCCATCCCACCCATTTTATCCCCCCACCCCCCATCTCACCACCCTTCCCCCAATCCTCCCCTCCGTTCCCCCGTTCCATTACGTCCACCGCGTCCCTCCTTTTACCCTACCCTTCCCAGCCCACCTCATCCAGGTCCCATCTTCGCCTCTCCTTCCATTTCTTCTTTTCTCCTTTTCCTGCCGTCCCCGCGCGCCATCCTCTGTGACTCGTCCATTCTCAACACGTCCTCCCCCCCTCGTCCGTCTCTGGTCCTCCCCGCGCACCCCGCCGTTTTCACCCTCCGTCCCCGCCAGTTCGTTAGTTTAAAAGCCCTGCGGCACTCCACCGCCGCCGCCGCCGCCGCCGCCGCCGCCGCCGCCGCCGCCGCCCCGCCGCCGCCGCCGCCGCCGCCGCCGCCGCCGCCGCCGCCGCCCGTCTGTCTTCATTGCAGCAGGTGAAGAGCGGCTGTGCCGGCCGCCTCGATTAGCGTTTTTAAAACTTCCGCGCACTTCCAAACTGTCTCTTTCACTGGCGCCGGCTCGTGTCCCCAGCGCCGCGGCGCCCCACGCGGCAATATCGAACCCGTAAAACTATTACGCCCAGATTAAACCGGCCCGAAACGTGTGGTAAACAAGTTTCGCCTCCCCAAACAATATGCAATTACCGACTCACAAAACAAGGCGCGTAATGAATTTAATGAATTCGTAAATTAAAAACTACAACACAAAAGGTTTTCCCGACGTCCATAAAAAAGGTATGTACTAACGAGCTGCGAAAGCAGATTTATGTAAAACGGATTGCGTCATAATTACAAGGAAGTTGCGCGGGAAACGGCGAGGCTGCGGAGTCGGCGAGGTGGCGGGTTGGGAGGGGGCGGAGGCAGGAGCCATCGTTAGGCCCAGCTGTAGTTGGCGAATTGGAGAATCGGACAAAAAAAATGACGCCGTAATTAAACGTTGCGCGCATTAACACGTTCGGTCCACCTCTGTACTAGATATAATTAAGTGGAGTCACGTTATACGGCCAGGACGGGACAAAATACAATTTTACTCTCGTTATTGATATCTGTACATTTGATCTCACAAAATGCACTGTGCGAGAAATAAATCGATCACTGATTACGGGTTCATCGATGCCAATTGGGCTGCTCGTTTGATTCCCCTCGGACCTTGCAATTGTAGTGACATCGCCCAAAAACATTGTCGCGCGATTGTTTGAGCAAAAACACATCGCAGTCTTTGGTTCAAGTATAATTCTTTCAGATTTTGTTGTGTTAGTCGTAAATTATTTTTGAAATAACGTTTACAGCTAGTTCTTGGTATAATGTATTTTCATTGTAGAAAAAATACTTATTTCTTTGGATACATATTTCACCGTAGAGCGGGCGCGCCTAGTTCACTCACGTTACCAGGCGCTTAGTGAATTACGTTCACAATCTTGTCATTTTGAAATTTTATTTCGTAAATATACTCTATATGGATTTTGCCAAGGCTTGAATAATATTTGGATATAATTTTTATTCAGTTTTCTTTCAAATGTATAAATATACAATTTTAAGTTAATAATAAAACAATAATAAAAATTTACATATTAGTCTTCAGAAAAATTCTGCATTTCATGACTTTAAGAATATGTTCGTTGCTTGCAAATTTTACCACCAGTTAGTAGTAAGTGTAGTAATAATTATCGCAGATCAGTATTTTGGTCTTCCGCAAAAGTGACAGTAATTTCTTAATTTTGTTGTGGTTATTTTTGTTCATCACGACTTTCAGTTTTTGTGAAATTGCTAAGGAACGGTGTTTTATTCCACTCTGTAACCTTGTCTTTACCAACGAAATCATCTCTACACTAAATCGCTGCTTGAATAATCACTATCATAATCAAGATCAGGGCACGTGTCATGTTCACTGTCGGCTACTACAAATTCCTTCTCCGAATCACTTGCAGCATCGCCAAAGTTCGTCTTTTGACGATTCCTCGTGTAATAATATACGTATTTGCTTTTCCGATAAATTATTCATCTCTGTACTGTTACTAATGTCAAACAAAATAAATTAGTTTATTTACATATAAAATTTAAAAATATCCTGTGATAATTAAAAGAAAATGAAAACCAGCGCGGCTAGAAAGTACACAACGGGCACTTTCCAACGAAATATCAATTGTCTAGCACTGCAGGAAATCTTACGCAACCAAATATCGAGGAGGATGCAGCTGAATGCCTTCTGAGAGGTTAGGTCAAATGTCAGAACGCGCGCTGATGTTATCTGACACCTAGAGTGATAACAATTCCGTGGCGTACAAAGTACCTCAGCGCGAGTAACTAAGAGTTAAAATTGATTTTTATTTGTTCTGTATTATGACCTCCCATTTAGCTCAGATTAAAATAAATGGTACAGGCTATATTCACATTTACAAATAGGGTCTCGAGCTCTCTTTTCACTCTGCTTTGTAACAAAAAGTTCAACGAATATCTTAGTAAAATGTTTTATAATTTTAATAGTAAAATCAAATAATACAAAATTGCAAACACAAAAATACCCCTCTGTCTTGCAAAAAGAAAAAGAATACAAACATATACAAAATACACATCCGAGTTATCTGAAACATTTGTGGCTACGTAAAACACACAACCAACAAAATTATTCAGTTTTGTTTCTTCACTGTTTTTTTCTAAATTAGAAATGCACAATTGTTTTAGTCATTTCTCTCACTGAGCATGCACAATTTCCTAAATGATCTTTAAAACAAATTGTGTCGTAATTTACACTGGCAATTTACACCACAAATCTTACAAATATTTCTATTCACAAAAAAAGAGCGTAGTTACAAAATGACATAAGGCTCACCTGAAGAATTCCTGGAAATACGAGTCCACATGTAGTCTCCTATTTGCATTTTAAACCTAATCTTAACTTTTCTCAATGATTTCGTTTACAAAGATGTTCAGTTACTGAGTTTCTTAAATTTTAATAGGTATAAAAGATCGTCGTACACCCATTTCTGGCACAACATGAAGTTCTAAACAACAACTACCTTATTTGATCTTAAGCTGGGAAAGAAACTGGCGTGTAGCTTGTGACATTCTCTCCCAGTTCCCCGCTCGTCTGCCCTTGAACTTCACAATCTATGTCAAGACGTACAAAAAAAATGGAAAAGATTACGAAAACAAGCACACGTTAGTTTTCTCAACTATCCATGAGGACGCCTGCACACTCATTTATTTCCACACATTCTAAAAGTTACCATTAGGTTCTTTAGTAATTAAATATTTAATTTCGTTCAATTTATTATCTGCCATATTATTACCTTCCTACTAGTCGGACTTTCAATTGCGATTCTCTTGGAGAATGTGCTGAAACGTATTTACAGATCTTCCACGAGCCTGGCAGTATTTCCAGTCAACGTTCAGTTCGCAAACGCGTATGTTTTAACGAATTTCCAGACGTTATTTTTGCGAACAAATGGGGAACTTAGGGTCCAAATTTCCAGGGCAACTCGAAAATGTAATTACTGATTATCACTCTTCGACAAGTTGCGAACCACGTCCGGCTTCCGCCAGAGCGTGCGTGCCGGTGAAGACAGAGGAGTGAAGGGGGTGAGGAGCAAAGCGCCACGCAAGCGCTTCTTTGCATCCGGGAGGGAGGGAGGGGCGGGGAGGGGGGGGCGGTTGCGTCCAGCGGATCAAAGCGCCGCCTAATCATATTGCGGAGGCGGAGACGTAAGCGGCTTCGCAGGGGGCTTTGGCCGCGGCGACGATCGATGGGCGGTTGAAGGGGGAGGGGGGGTGGCGATTTGGGCGCGGTGGTTCCTAGGAGGCTGTGGGCGACGGAGGGCTAGTGAAATTCGGCGGCTGCCTGTCTCTTGTAGTGAGACGTTTCTCGGTGACTGGCGAACGCATGTGGGATGACCGCAGCGGCGGGACCAAACGCAAGTCACCGCGCGAGGGAGCGAGCGGACAGACGGACTGACGGCGACCAATTACCGACGTTGCCAATTCCCACGCAGGACACAGATTTGTGTGCGGCATTCTAAGCCTCTATATTGAGCCTACTTCACAAGGTATTAATATTGTTGTTTCTTAGGCATTAACATTGGCTGCGATAGAAACTGGAATGGACATGCATTACAAGCCTGTAAAGTAAGAGAATGGTATGGATATTATGTACAGATTTCCCTCCCCTCTTATATGTTACTACTCTGTATCAATGTAGACTCAGTTTAGGCGGAAGAGCAGGCCCTATGGACTGAGCCTCGCCATTAATAAAGACATTATTATTATTATTATTATTATTATTATTATTATTATTATTATTATTATGATGATGATGATGTACGTACGTACGTACGTACGTCGACCTATTTATATTCAAACTGAATATGATACATCAACCTGACTGTCTTTCCTCTTTCCCTTTACTAAAATTAGTTGTGTCAAAATGATACAGTCATGATAATTTTATTTTGGAGGTCTGAGCAGCTGTCCATGCAGGATCTCAGCAGAGCAATTTTACGTACGCGATTATTTCTCATTTCCGATGTGAGATCTGAGAAACTTCTCGCCATATTCAGAAATAATAATACTTTGTAAGTAACGCATGCTATTATATTCTGCAAACATTTATACGGATGCAACATATATCAGTTGTTACACAAACACCAAACCCAAAACAATATTAACAAAATATTACTTTCACTCCCTCATTGTTGTTTTGTATCTCTCTCTCTGAATGCATGCATCGCCATTGACTTCTTTCAAAATATTAACTTAATTAATACAGTTAAACAGGACTTGATCCTCCTACATTATTTCATGTTTTTGGACAGGGTTATCCATGGTTTACTTTCCTGTTGCAGCAATTCGGCACTCTTGACCGTCGCTCCCGGTTCGTTCCATCTCCATCTTGCAATTTTTTCACACAAAATGTCTGCGTTGTATACGCGCACTCATATTCCCAAATTTACTTCCGAAAGTTCCCTAATAGCCAAACATTCCTCCTAATTCATCCCAAATCCGCTTTGACCACTATCGCGTAAAAATTGTAAGTCCCGACTCACCTCATCAATAACGAAAAAAATCACCCTGCCTCGTTTTTACCTCCGACCATCACCGCCTCCACACCTCGTGTCCTTGTTCATTTATCTTGCGCGCCTGTCGACTGTTTTTAGAATATTACGCACTAGCACCCCGCATACGTTTTTAATGCTCATCTCATTCGATAACTCGAATATTATCTAAATTTCCCATTGGTTCTTGTCGAAACACTTCATTAAATTATTTTCATTCCCTCAAGGAATTAGCTCAGGTGTCCATTATTTTTTTTTTCCCGTTGTTTGCTTTCTTATTTTTTCTTACATTTATCGTCACTTTTAATTATCCATGACAGTACATATTAGCAGATACCTCTGTAATTAATTCGAAACATTTTAAGAACAGTTATATACATGTGAGGTGCATTTCCCAATAGCTTAAAGTGTTTAAATAATGTACAATTTATCATCACATTTTATGGGGCAGGCCATAAAATATATTATTTTTGAAATATCTCTCCTCATTTCGGAGTATTTTGTCATTAACGCCAACGGAAATTCCACTTTAATTTTTTTTATTTAATGCTCCGTAATTCCTGTAATCGTTTGTTACAAGTTAAAAATTTGAAATTAAATCTGTATTCTCAGCATGTATGAAATACTCGGGCTGAGATGCACAAAATTACAAACGTGTTTCTGATGATGACAATCTATGCTTGTCTTTACAATGTAAAATATAAAATAATTATTAAGATCATTCAAATTTGTTTTGCTCTAAATCTTCAGAAGTAAGAAATTGAAACCTTGTTGACTTTATACTTACAATAAAGTCTTCACATCGTTCAAAATGTGCGCAGGAAAATCGATACGTGTATGTAATAATAATAATAATAATAATAATAATAATAATAATAATAATAATAAATACAACTTCTTCAAATTATGTTGGCATATTTTGAACAAATATATATTTTACTTTTTCACAAAAATATTTAGAAAGTCTGCCTTCTTCTGCTTTGCAAGGTTCGCAATTTTTCATTTCCCTACAGACATCTCTTGGACATTTTCTTTCTCCTTGATAAGAAATTGTGACAGTCGATTTTTGATAAGGTAAATTATTACGTTTTCTGAATAGACACTTGAGAATAATGCCATGGTAGGTACCGCTCAGGCCAGGAACTCACAATGCACTGGCGCCATTGCACCCAACGTATATGACAGATATTGCGCAGCTCAGCAATCAAGTTTGAACATGCTCACGTGAAATAATTCAGCGAAAGGATAAAACAAAACGCCAGGCAATCTCAGAAACGTGCAATGAGAAACATGAAATTCAAACAACTAATGCTCGCCATAATTCAGGGACTATTAAAATGGTCTGGGCTTGGATCTCACAGAGCTATTGTGAGCACTCCCGGGTTTCAGCTTTGCAAACCATTCAAGAGTTAGACCGATTGCATCCTGTAATGTTAGATGCTTCTCTGCTTTAGTGAGCCATGTTCTACCGTTCACGCTCGTGCGAACACACACCTTGACCGCAGCCCTTGTGCCTCTTCCAAGAACACGCCTTCCCCCTCCCTGGCAGGCGGCGGCCGCCCACCTGCGCAATTACGCCCCTTTGACGGCGTTCCCCTGCAGCCGCTTCGCCCGTGCAGCAAAAAGGGCTTCCATTTATATCTCGCCTCCGCTCGCCCTCACTCCGCCCCGCGCTCTCCTCCCCAAATCCATTACGCGGACCTTCTGCCCCCCTCGCTTTTCTCCTCCTCTTCCTGGCCCCGCTTCCAGCCCTCGTCACCCCATACACCTTTCCCCCCCCCCTCTCCCACAACCTTGTTCTTTCCCAAACCCGCTCTCTCAAACCGCATTCTCCCCCAATCCCGCTTTCTCGCAACCCCGCTCTCCCCCGTCCTCTCTCCCCATCCACTCTCTCCCTGCTCTCCCTCACTCTCCCATTCCCCCTCTCTCTCAACCCAGGTCTTTCCCAACCCCGCTCTCTCTCAACCCCGCTCTCTCCCAACCCCGCTCTCTTCTAACCCTGCACTCTCCCAACCCCGCTCTCTCCCAACTCCGCTCTCTCCCAACCCCACTTTCTCCCAACCCGTTATTCTCGAACCCCCTCGGTTCTAAGAACGCTTCTCCCTGTGGATCTGTCTCTTTCGTCAGCTTTATTCAGCTCCTTGTTGCTTGGTCCCGTCTCGACCCGACTCTTGTGTTCCGTTCCGATCCCTTTCTATTCGACCCGTTCACCCTTTGGCCCGCTTCTGCCTTCCCTTTCGCAAACTCCACCCCCAATCCACACGTACCACCCCTCCCCCCGGTCCTTCCCACCAATTCACCGCTGCTTGACTTTGCCGCGCGCACCGCCCGCCCACTCGGACAAAGGGCGCGGCGGCGGCGGCGGCGGCCCCGGAAGTTGCGGGGAATGCGACAACGTTGCCATTGACAGGCTAATTACTTGGTCCCGAGCGGCGACAAATTGCGCGAGCCCCGACCTCGCCAGCCCCTCATCGACTCTTGGAGATTAATCGCTTCTCGACAACGCGGATGGATCGTCACCTGCCGCCGAGGAATTAATTAAAAGGAAAACGGCACACGCCTCGCAGCGGCGTTCCCCAGGGACTGGTATGCGGCGCCCGCCTCAGGCAGCCAGCGAGAGCGAGAGGGTCGGAAGGGAGGGGCACAGGGAGGGAGAGAGAAGAGATGGTCTAAAGTTTAACCGCGGTGCGTGAGAAGCTCGCGGAGATGGTGGCTTGGGAGGCGCCGTGTGTGGAATTGTGGGAAGGACGACACAATGCGAATGTACGGAGCCAAAAACGGCAAGATGAAATCATGGTGGGCAGCGCCGGCGGGACTAGCAATTCATTCATGTTATGAGCAATAAACGGGCAGTGTAGAATGCAGGTAGGTTAAATATAAGCGGATGTATGTAAGTGTAAATCTAGCGTTAGAGAGAACTTGGAATGGATGAATGAATATAGAAATTGGTTATCTGTTGCCGGAAGAATTCCATATAAAAGAATAAGTGTCGTTCTCGTAGCCAACATCATTCCCAATTTCAAGGATTACTTTCGATGGCAAAGCCACCCTTATCCGTTACTTGCTGTTTTGAAGCGTTTAGCGTTGTCGTTTTCTGGGTTCCGAACAGCAGATAGCTGCCGACGATGGCTAAGTCTTGGACAGCTGCCCTTGAATTAAATAATAATGTCGAGGGCAACGTCTTTAATTCTGTTCTTTTATACATTAATGATTGATATTGTACCGACATCACGGAGATATAGAAGTTGACAAGTGGTAAGCAGGGTTTCGTCAAGAGATAACCTACAAAATGGATAAATAACGTGAAAATGAGAGAGTGGCCTTTTTTCTATGAAGTGAGCGGTGGAGCGCAAGATTACAAAAAAACGGAGCAATAGGCGAGCAGTAAGAGGAGGTTTACCTGATGGTAATAGAGATCAGGGAAAGGCATTTGAAGAGACATTTCACGGAAGTACGCAGAAATCTATGAATCTAAAAGACATTCTTCGCATAAATTAAACATTAAACAAAATTACAATGATTATTAAACGAATATGAGTACTTCGATCTGTCTGAGAAAACTAAATTTTGTTAGGAATCGGTCGTAAATTTGAATTTATCAACAACGTAAGAAGTAGTTTCTTTTAAATGCTTTCCCTTTTTGTGAGATTGAAAGAAACTTTCCCAACTGCTACTTTTATTTGAATCCAAACGAATTCTAATACCCACCGCACCGCGTAAAATCCATTGTATTGAAAGGGCGCCTGGAGTGTTTCGCTGCCACCTGCTGGCAGCGAGAGAGCCATTAGGAAGCTGTCGGGCCGGCGCTGAGTGCATTCACGCGATCTATGGCACCTGTCCATCTCGAGAGGCAATGCGAATATGATGGCGCGTTTGGCCGGCGCTGCGCATTAGCTGTGACAACTTCGTCGCGCTCCGCCTTTGAGTGGGAATGCGCAGGCGGCGTCAGCTGCGACTGGGCCGCGTTCAGACTGGCTCCGTAGACGCCGCCTGCGTTTCACTTATTGCGTGCCTTTCACGTACGCCTCACGACAGGCAACATCAAAGGCATAAAATGCGCGATGAATTTAGGTGCAGCGCTGGGCAAAATGTGAAACACTTTTAGTGTCGTGTCGTCATCTAAACAATGGCAATAATTTCCGAGATTTATTAGTATACAGACAATTCAAAGCCTCAAACTATTTTATTTTATTCAAAGAAGCTATTTTTTTTTGCAATGTTTCTATGAATTTATGAACAATTTATACCCACCCAGGTGATGAAATAAGATGACAGGTACTATTTTGTGGAAGTGTGAAATGACAACTGACTTCTTGATTGTACAATGTTTTAAAGCAGTAAAGTGTTGTCACATGGCGATTTCACTTATTACTTGAGTTTAAATTACGATGATTACCCGCAGAGTGGTGGACTTGGTGACGGAAATCTCAGGCTGTCTGAGATATACCTGATATACCTGTTATTTTTGAAAACGAAGATCGAATATAGAATTTTAAAATATAAATTAGTAGGAGTGCTCAGAGAAGCATGGATGTGAAAGGATGGGAGTACGTGTACGTACGGGAATGAGCGGGTGAGGGTAGGTGAGCTTGGGGGTGGTGGGTGGTGAGGGTAGGTGAGCATGGGTTGAGTGTGGGGGTGAGCGTGGGGGTGATCGTAGGGGTGAGCGGGTGGGTGAACGGGCAAGTGGCGGGCGGACGAGTGGGCGGGCGAACAGGCGGGCGAGTGAGCGGGCGAGTGAGCGGGCGAGTGAGCGGGCGAGTGAGCGGGCGAGTGAGCGGCGAGTGAGCGGGCGAGTGAGCGGGCGGTGAGCGGGCGAGTGAGCGGGCGAGTGAGCGGGCGAGTGAGCGGGCGAGTGAGCGGGCGAGTGAGCGGGCGAGTGAGCGGGCGAGTGAGCGGGCGAGGGAGCGGGCGAGGGAGCGGGCGAGGGAGCGGGCGAGGGAGCGGGCGAGGGAGCGGGCGAGGGAGCGGGCGAGGGAGTGGGCGAGTGAGCGGGCGAGTGAGCGGGCGAATAAGCAGGCGAGGGAGCGGACGAGTGAGCTATTAACCGGTGGAGGTCGGATAAGCAGGTGAGGGAACGGTTAGCTTGCGGATGGCGGAACAAGGCGCAGAATACGGAAAGGCGATGATGTGCAAGGAGTACGAGCTGAGGATGACTGTGGTACTGGGGTACGAGTGAGGCACGGCCACGTGCCTGAGAGCAAGTAATTAACGAAAACCTCCGGCGACGCCCACTCGCGAGAATTCCGAGGCACTTTGCTCGTTTCCCTGCCTTCTTCATAATTCTGAGCGGAATTTTCGCCGAAGAAGCGAAATCTGCCGTTTATCGACATGTCGGCGCGCTCGTGCTCTCTTAGCTGGCTAAAGGCGGACGAGGAGGGAGCTGCGTCATAATTCGAAGAGCGCCCGCCGAAACCCGGGCGCTGTGGTCACTGCCAGCAACCGATGAACCTTTGGTTAGATCTAGAAGAATTTCTTTCTTCTGCAGAGGTGAATTCTCTTTTTGGTCGGCCACTGGCGTGTATCGATATGTATAAAAAAACGAGCGCAAGTACACAGCTACAGGTTGACATACTGAAGCAGAAATGTTCCGCTCTCTGTAATTGTTTATTCGATGCAATAACCTGAAAGGTATCTGAAAGGTAGAAGAATCTTGTTAGCAGTCTAAAGACGGACATTCGGCTGGAAAGGGGCGTGTAGTAAACTGCGAGACCAACACAACGCCAGTGTCGCATAGTGTCGTTAGAAGCCGAGTGAGGTCGTGCAGTATCACGGTCACCCCTCACACGCTCTCCCTTCCCCCTCCCCCTCTTCCCTTTGAGCGAGCGGAGGCGGTCGTGCGCTGAGAGCGGCGGAGCTGCGCTGCAGTGGCCTGAAAGTTTCACGGGCAAGCGCCCCCGCCCCGCCGCCCGCCGCCCCGCCGCCACGCCATGCCCCGCCACGCCCGCCTCCCGCCACTCCCCGCCGCCCCGCCACGACCGCCGCCCGCCACGCCACGCCGCCCCGCCACGCACCGCCGCCCCGCCACGCACCGCCGCCCCGCCACGCACCGCCGCCCCGCCACTTCCCGCCATGCCCCGCCGCCCCGCCACTCCCCGCCATGTCCCCGCGCCCCGCCCCGCCCCGCCACGCCGTCACGCCGCCCCGCCACGCCCCCACTCCATTCTCTCAAGTGCCTCTATCACTACTCCCTTCCCCGCCGCCGTCACTGACACAGCCACCGCCACCGCTATCACCGTCACTGCCATCGCCACCACTACTGTCACAGCCATTGCCACCGCCACTCCCATCGCCTCCGCCGTCACTGCCACTGCTACCGCGACTACCATTACCACAGCCATCGCCACCATCGTAAGTGCCACTGCCACCGCCACCGTCGCTGCCGCATTACCACTGCCACCGCCCGCATTCTATAATGTATGCCTGGCGGGGGCGAAGGCGGGTGGGCGAAGGCGGGCGCGGGCGTGGGCGGGGGCGGACGCGTCCCGCCGGGCGGTTTTCATATTTTTAGGGTCCGGGCTCGCAGTGAATTTTTCACGGCCTGCGACAACCCAGTGTCTTTCGCTACCGCCCTCGGCGCCTCTGCAGGGGCGATGCAGCACTGTGCAGCAGCACGCGCCCTGCAGGCGGCGCGGGTGCGCGTGGCGTTACGCACGCAAAACGTTGCGTTACGCACGCAAAACGTTGCGTTACGCACGCAAAACGTTGCGTTACGCACGCAAAACGTTGCGTTACGCACGCAAAACGTTGCGTTACGCACGCAAAACATTGCGTTACGCACGCAAAACGTTGCGATACGCACGCAAAACGTTACGCACGCGCTTCAAACAAAACGTTGCGTTTGACGAACGCGCCTTTGTGCTCGTCTTGAACACCATTTCCTTATGAATTCCGAGTGCCGAGCTTTATTACAGTTGAATTTTCCCGGAATTTAATTTTAAATTTTTTTTTGGTCACAACTCTCGATTATATTTTAGCAGCAAAAATTAAATGAAGAATGAATATTTAAACAAGGTAAATAATTACAAAAGATTTTTGTATTTGATGCGCTGAATAAGTCAAATCTTATTCATGATATGCCAGAGAAATTCTGGACTTCGTTTTTAAACGTGAATTTAAATACAGCTGAATTTAAATACGACTGTTTGAAGGGAAAGTCCCTGCAGTTTATTAACAGACGTTTTCTCTTTTAATTTTATAATAATAATAATAATAATAATAATAATAATAATAATAATAATAATAATAATAATAATATAATAATAATAATATAATAATAATAATAATAATAATAATAATAATAATAATAATAATAATAATAATAATAATAATAATAATAATAATAATAATAATACAGTATGCTATTGTAAGTTTGTAACTTTTGTCTAAATGTCTGCAATTCACTAAATATTCCGGCATAGTCATATATTATATTATACGTATATTTCAAACAATATAGCTTGATTGAGTAATGAATGAAAATACGGTATTATTTTCCACGTGCTTGGAAAATGAAATGAAAACTAATACCGTATACCGTACCTTGGAAACTAATGTCTTATTTTCGTCCATTGGCGACCCAAGCTCTTTTGTTTGTACTTTTTACCACTATAAAAACACTTAATTAACGTAATGAGTTTTCAACATCATAATCGTCCCCATCACTATAATATTGGTGTTGGTCAAATTTATTAATATTCTTGAAGCGTTAACTGGAAGAGAAACTGTGAGTTTTCTTTATGGTGCAAAATATCAAAGAGCGTACTCTGTGCATGCCTTGGGCAAAGGTTTTACATGAATCAACAGCGAATTTATTTTTATTTTCAGTCTTCAAAATATCTTCATATTTTACTGTCATTTTGTAAATCATTTTTATAATTGTTACATTTAACTATTTACAGATAACACTCAAGTTAGATTATATGATAGAATTATGTGACTACATAATCTGAATCCTAGAGGATTATCCCTATTTACTCTGGTGCTCGATTTTTATTGCAAAGCCCCGGTTGGTGTACTTGGTGCAGTCATTTGTCAAATATCTTTCAAGTTAATGTATTCTGCTCCGATAGCCAGTCTACCTAAACACTTTCTTAAATTACATTTTTGAGACTTTCTTAATGAAATATTTCTTTGTTTTTGGTGAATATTGTCGAGATGGCACAAAAGATGAAGTATCATTCACTTCGATCTTACCGAGCTTTTTTCTGACCTCATATTTATAATCCAAGGAAGAGAGTTTGATGATAGTGAATTCAAGTTTGCTATTTTGATCGTGGAATACAGGCTGTTCTGACAATCGGTATTTATGTATAGTAACGTGTGTTTTTCGTTTTAGGAATGTAATAATAATTATAAATATTTTACATCATTACACTGTGTTAGGTAAAATTAATTGTCGATGTTTGTCCGAATATTAATGAATAAGTACATGTTGGGTGCGATGGTTCCTTGGTCTGTGTATGTATGTATATTTTTGTAATATGCAAGTTTATTTATCTACATGTTAGTATATGTTTTTCATTTGTAGTATAGGAATGTAAATGGCATCTGTATGTCTAGGTAATGACAAAGATAACTGCATTCTACCATCGGGCAACATCTGCCCAGTTGTGGAATAAAGCTCCTATCTGTTATGGCATTGCTAGTGTGTGCTGAGATTCGTTCGTTTGCCGCAGGAGCCCGGGGCGCTGGCGTCGGGGCGGCAGCCGCGGCGCCATCTGCAGATGTGAGCGTCGCCGATCAGCCGGCCTTCGCCATTGCAGGCAAAATCTACCGCATCGTCACCAAGGACACCGTCGTGCTGCCCTGCGAGGTCACCAACGCCGGTCAGTCACCCATTATTATAATGATTTTTTTGTTGTTGTTCTTCTTCTTCTTCACTTCACGGATTAGGGAAATTCCCTGTTCCGGCTTCGTTACATCATCTCTGTCGTGGACGGCCAATGTCCCTTCTTCCTCGTGGTCTATACATAAAGACATGTCGGGAGATCTTTTTTGTTTCAGCTGCGAAAAATTACAATATTCTATCCAACAAGTCTGTTGGACACTGAGCCGCTGCAATTGAGAAAGTATGTGAATTTGTGGCGCTCACGATCATTACTAAAGAATTCAACTAGTCACTGGTTTGTAAGTCTGGTCCATTTCAGATCTTAAAGTAGTATATTGCAAACTATTGCACATTGTCTGCATTATATACGTAATGATAATCACATTCAGTTGATCAGCAATTATTGTGATACAGAAAATAGCATGTCTTATTTTACTATTATACACAAGGTTTCATCATCATTTAGTATTTTATGAAATTTGGAATCGTTAATCCAGCCTACGAAGATCCCGCCAGTTGTATTTCGACACAGCACAGCGCATTTTAGATTTCTCTCCAGGATATTCAGTTTTGTTGCATTCGTTTTTAAGATATTTCAGTAACGATTTTCGTTATAAATAATACTGACACGTAATAAGAGATTTTATTTTATTTATTTAATGTTTTAAAATTCAAACACTAACGTGGGACGTTTAAAATACGTAAAAGTAAATCTTATTAGGGAACAGAGTATTTGTAATCTTCATTCTCAGAGTCAAGTATACTGCAATTTTGACATACAATTTTGCGTTGACCATGTTTTCCGCACACATTCCTGTGACAGGTATCACAGGAAAATCAGACAAAAACGTAAGATATTATCAGAAATCTTCAGAATGATTTCAAAATACAATGATAGAATGTCAGCTTCTAATAAATATGGACAAATAATAATAATAATAATAATAATAAAAATAATAATAATAAAAATGAATATAATATTAATGAAAGTAATATTAATAAATAAGTAATACATTTAAAGAACTGGAAGTAGAAATGTCGGTCAACAATAGAATGTGCAAAATTCTTACATTTAGTGTAACGCGCGAAAATAAACGTTTTTATTTTAGAATATGTTTAATTGAAATTTTAAAAATAAATGGCAGGAAACGTGTGGAATAACAAAAATATATTTAGTTCACAAACAATATATTTAAAATGAATGATCTTACTTCTCCGGGTGACCCCGCGACAAAGGCTGCAATGTCGACGTTCCGACCATCTTATAGCAGACTTCCACAGGGCTGCATTAGCCGCGATAATGGTCAACACGTCGCATCACAGCCTGCGACCAAGGCGTCATCGGGACAGCCAAGATCATTCGCATGAGTCTTTCGGGAAGCCTTGAACATCAAATACTTTACAGATGTCTTGTAACAGCAGTCCGTGAGGGATGGTGTTGCGTTCTCCGTCTAGGCCCCCCAAGGATGCACCCTCTATCAAGCCACAAGCCAACCGCGCCCTTCTCCTTCCCCTGCCGCCCCCCTTCCGTCGATGGGGCTGTCGCAGCCCCTTAGCCGCTCCCGCGTCACTCCCCCTTTCTTCCCCTCCCTCACCCCACCCACTTCCCGGCCCCCCGCCCGGCCGCGCTCCTTTTTTCCGAAGATAACGCTCAGCAGTTCTCTTGTGTTACTTTAGTGCCTTTCGCCGGCGCGAGGCGGCGCCACCGCCGCCGAGAGGAAACAATAGACGGCGCAGCGGCGCAGAAAGCGCGCTCGTGCTCGGAGGCGGCGGGGAGGGGAGCGAGAGGGGGAGGGGGAACTGCTTTCCCCTCCCTTCCTTCTCGTTATTGCCGAGATATTTCATATCGCGCCGCTGAGCGCTGCACCCGAGTCGACATGTGGAAAGAGGAATCCAGTGGCTGTGCGTGCTAGGTTTGCAAGAGCTCGCGGGCGACTGTCAAGTGTCAGAAAAACATAGGCTTTATGTATGAATGCGAGAATGAAATTGTAGCTTCTTCGCAAAACTGTAACGTTTGTATTCCAATATGGAACTTCGTGATAAATTAAATCTTCTTTTGTATTTGCATATATTGTATTCATGAAGTCTCCATTCACGCTTCAGGGTGAATATGTGTACGAATAATATTTGCAATGATACAAAATTAGAAATGGTAATTTTAATTAATATCGATGTAAAAACTATAAAAATATTATCACTTACGTAGTAAGTTCGAGGTTTTATTATATTCTCTTTTGGATGTACGAAAAGGATTACAAACATCCTGTGGTTGAACTAAACTTGTAGTGTAAATAGATCACCAAAGTATTTAATGATCAGTTTTAGTGATCAGTTTTGTGATTCAGTTAATCAGGGATCTGAAAAAATTTTATAGCGTAAATAGTTTGGTAGTTTGAGTTACCTAGACCTGTCTGAAGGGACGGGACAAACAACAATGCCCACGGCGGGACTCGAACCCGCGGTCTTTCCGACCGAGGCGCTGAGCCGGCACACGTTCCATCCATCTCAGCCATCCAGGTCGCCGATATAATATATTGTTACATATAATAATTATTGTTATCAACATATTATTTAGTTTTGTCTCCTAATAAAGCATATAATTTCAAGGCAATTCAGTTTCTCTCTCCTTCGCTTAAACCACTTTACAAGAGTGTTCACTTCTCATTGAACATGAAGAGCTTTTCAAATTAAAGGTTTTCTTTTGGGATTCATTATTTTTTTGACTGTTTATTTTACGTTTCGACTTATGTCGTGCTGTTGCCAGTCGTCGGTTACATCTCGAAAGTTGGCAACTGACCACCCGTGCCTCCGTTTTGCCGTTCGTTGAAGTGTCAGAGCGCGCGCAGGTGCTTCGCGTGGGCTCTTCCCTTTAAACGCCGCGCGAGGTAGGGGAGGGGGAAGGGAGGGGAGAGGAAGGGGCGGGAGAGAGGGCGGGCGGCGCGGAGCGGAACAAGGGCTTCTGAAGAGTATCTCTACAGCGCTCTCTGGCGGCGCGGGTCTCCCCTTGCGCGCGCAGCATCCTGCCCGTCCCTTCCCTCACACCCCAGCGGCGCCCTACTGCCCTACTGCGTGGCCCTTCGCCCCTCGCGTCGCACCGGGAGCGGTGGCTCAGTGCATCAACTGATGTCACTGCAGCGCCTCTGACCGGGAGGTCCTAGGTTCCCACTCCCCACGGCGGCATGATTTTCAACACTAGCTTCTCAGCTAGGTCGAATTCAGTCGCTGTCTGGAGGAGAACTCTAGCGGCCACCTGCTCTGATAGGTAGTTTTCCGTGGTTTCTCCGATCAACACCAGGCCCCAACACCCTCAACCAGTACTCTCCCACCAGCGGGGCACCGCTCTAGTCGAGACAATCTCTAAGCTCCCGACCGGTCTCCCGGAATATGTGGTAGTGTAGTGCATGTTAGTGGAAGTGTGTGTGTAAGGGGAGAGGATACGACAAGGAAGGTAAAGGGCAGATCGCGCGCGGTCCGTGGACAATTTGGTAGGGTACTGCCCCGGCATTCGCCTGGTGATGATCGGAGACACCATGGAAAACTACCGATCAGTGCAGCCGGCCGCTAGAATTCTCCTCCAGACTGCGACAAAATATTTGACGTCTCTTGATTTGACGTTTACGATGAAAGTTGATAATTTCCTTTACTGCGGGCTCACTGGATATGCTTTGAAATGCTTCCCTATTGCTTTGGTTTTCACTATTTTGAAGACATTCATTTGCTATTTTCTCATATATTTTTTCACTTGATATTTTATCGAAAGAAATAAAAATAGGCGCACGATGTGTGAATTACACAAACTGGAAAATTTGATAAAGTTTTGCTGTTAACTAAGATTCGTTGAAATTTGCCATTTGAATCAATTAAAGCTGACGTCCCTGTAAAAATTATCGAAAAATTAATCTATGAGAGGGGTGAAACAGGAGGATGCTGCTGAGTGTTTAATAGTCTCAATCCTGTTGTCCTCTTCATTGTTCTTATACTAAGATATAATAATTTATTACAATTGAACACTCTGCAAATGAGAGAAATAATCACTTCTTATGATGAAATTATTAGAAATTATCACTTGCGACGACTCTAGAAATGTGTCACACAATAGTAATACAATCACGACACGATATGTTTCATAAATACGAGTGACGAACAATAAGAGTAAGAAGTCTATCGATTAGCAACAAATGTCATCCTTTGCAAAGAGTTAATGCCATTGTTGGTGTAAGACGATTAGTATCTATAAAGCATTTGTGTGAGCATACGTTCCCATATTTGGAGAGTGCCATAAATGAATTACCTCCAACCTTGTTCAACCATGATACTCAAACATATAGTCGATATTCATGAAGGTACAAATATCGGCGTCATCATTTCATCGCTAGCGAAATTTATCGTCACAACGACGTTTTTTATCAATAATGAAAGTCCCCCAATCTCCCCTACATCTCAACTGCTTCAAAATAATTGCATTGACCCTCGTGTACATTTCTTATTTTATCATTAATCGTATAATTATGAGGAGTAACAGGGAGTGAGAGAATAATTATAAAAGTGTTGAGAAGAAAATAAGAAGAAGAATTATAGTAATTAGAAGAAGTGGAAAAAGTTGAAGAGGAGAAAATATAGAAGAGAAGAAAGAAGAAGAATAATAAATTGTAGAAGGGGAAGAGGGAAAAGTAGTAATAGAAGAGGAAAAATGAGAATTATAATACGCAGGCGAATAAGAAGAAAAGAAAAGGAGAAAAGAAAAGGAGAAAAGAAAAGAAAAGGAAAAAAGAAAAGAAAAGGAGAAAAGAAAAGGAGAAAAGAAAAGAAAGAGAAAAGTGAATGATGGGCCGCGAAGCAAAGCTCAGCTGCATTCAGGGACAATGAATGCACCTGCCTCCGCAAGGCTTGGAAGAGACTGTTCCGAGACGTCTCCCCGCAGGACAGCCGGGGCTGCGTCGGGCGACGAGAGCAGTCGACAGCGCCAATCTATCATTGGAGGCCCCGGCGAACAAATGCACGTCTATTTTGGCGCGCCGTATAATTTATCAACATCGAGACCGCAACCGCGGGCCAGGGAATGCCTGGCGAATAGAGCGCTCCACGCGGCCGCGGTTCAAAAGAAGCAACCGCATGTGCAATCACGCGCGCCGCTGGCGAATGATTGCAAGATAAATTGACGTCACGTCTCCACGAACATACATCTTCGAATGTATGGAATTATCTTATATAAGCTTCTTTTTGACTTTTCTGCTAGACATCTTTTCGAAGTAATGGATTTGTAAAGAGGGTCTATAATGCAAAATCCTATTTAGAATAATGAAAGAACACACAATCTCTCTCTCTCTCTCTCTCTCTCTCTCCCCCTCTCTCTCTCTCCCCCTCTCTCTCTCTCTCACACACACACGTATTTTAGAGAAACACTCTTTCTGAAAAAATAGAAAGAGAAAAACCTGTAAGTATGAAAAGATCATCGATTGGTGAATGTTACATGATAAATTCTTTTCACCTTCATTTAGAAAAACGGGAGAAGAAAATAAGATTTATTTGGCTAAAATCCAATAAGGGTAACAGCATTCTCATGATTTTTTAAATTTTCTGTTGGAGAAATGTCATAGGTATAAAAATAATGCTAAATAAAAGTCCGGCAGTTTTATTTAAATGAGTTAACATAAAAATTTACTGTTAAGTAAGGTGAATGTTATTTAAAAGCATGATTCACAACTTGATAAAAAAACATCAATGGGCTGTTTACAAAAGAATGGTACAATTACATTAACTCTTTATTGCTTAGTGTGTCTCAGCTGTAACATAATGTTTTTCGGGTCATAAACAGAATTTGAACGATTTAATTGTGGACAATTTTATATTACTCATAATGTACATCATGCGTTTAAGTCATTCAATGCATTGTAAGGCGTTAAACACGATAAGATAACGAGATGAAGTGATAGTAATCTAGTGGCGTCGTGAATCAGAACTTCCTAGCAACAGTTTCCGTATAGCAGAAACTAAACATTTTTAGAAAAATAATCAAACTAAAATACGAATGATACTTATTTTATTGACTTGCTTGATATTTATTTTATCACACAAGCGATTTGAAAAATAAATTTTTTTTTAAATCGTGAAATATAGCACATTTTGTTGGAGGAGTCACACAATTTAATTTTATTTTTTTCAAGCAATATTACTTCAGATTTTTTACTATTTTTCCCTTAATTAAAATAAATAAATAAAATGAAAAATAATTATTGTAAGTAAAAATAAAACTCATACAATAAAGGGTTAAATAAAAATTTTAAATAATTATTTTAATATTACATACAATATCCACAGATCCAGAATGTAATTGTCGTTTATCATTCCTATTTTTTTTTCATTTATTTCTGCTTGGCCCGAAGGCCCTCAGCATCCGCGTACGATACAGTGATGTTACTTGAATTAAATTAACATTGATTGTGAAAACTTAGACTTGAATACATTGAGTATATGTGAATTAAATGTGAGAAGCCACATCGGGTGCATGAAAATCAAGGAGGGTCGAAGAACTGTCGCGGTAGTTTTCGCTTTAGTCTATTGTGGTGAGGATTTTGTTTTCCGATTTTGAAATGTATTTATGTTTATGTTTATCATTCCCTGAAGAATACATTCTACAACAATGCGAATCGTGGAACAGTGTAGAATCTTCATTAACGCCGACGTTGCCAAGAAACATCGTGGGCTTATCGCCCGGCTACACGTGTCCGCCCCCGTCGGGCGGGCCGGCGCGCTGAATGCGCGGCGAGGCTCCCTCGGAGACGCCGCCGCGGCGGCGGAATAAATAACGACCATGCGAAGGCACAATGAGACGCAGAATTCTCGTAATAAAGCGAACCAGGAAATGAATATCCACAAGATGGGGTAACGGCGAATAATAAAGTCCGCTTCCTAAGTACATTAAGATCCCCGCCGGCTTCTGTGTTCCCTCCGATTCCATTTCCCGGCCAGAGACAAAGGGGCGGCGGGGGCGGGGGGGCGGCGGGGCGGGGGGGGAGGGGCGGGGGGGGGGGGCGGGGGCGGGGGCGGGGGCAGGGGGCGGCGGGGGCGGCGGGGGCGCGGGGGCGGCGGGGGCGGCGGGAAGCGGGGGGGGGGGCGGGGGGGCGGCGGGGGCGGAGGGCGGCGGCGGGGGGGCGGGGGATGGGGCGGCGGGGGCGGGGCGGATGGGCAAGGGGGGGCGGCGGGGCGGCGGGGCGGGGGGCCGGCGGCAGGGGGGGCGGCAGGGGCAGGGGCGGCGGGGCGGCGGGGAGCGGGGCGGCGGGGGCGGCGGGGGCGGCGGGGGGGGGGGGGGCGGCGGGGGGGGGCGGCGGGGGCGGGGCGGGGGCGGGGGGGGCGGCGGGGGCGGGGGGGCGGGGGGCGGGGGGGCGGGGGGCGGCGGGGGGTAACCAACTTGTGGCGTTTTGCCAAAGAATGAGATGTAAATAAACATTGGAAACATTGTTAAGCTGATATAACAGAAGTATTATGAAAAAGTTGTTGAGAGATTGAAAGACAAAAACGATGTGATAAAAAGTTGGAACTAGGAATTGTAGAATTGATGTAATTCTAAAATTTTTAAATAAATTGTTATTTTAAAAGAAAAAATTTCCATTTTATATGATATCTGAAAGTGAAGAACTTCAAAGAATATAATAAACAATGATAAAGATAAACAAAAAAAAAAAGATGTTGTATGGATATACAAAGTTGAAGGCCAGTTAATAGGAAGTAACGGAGTTCAAAATTGTAGTAGGTGGACTGAAATTGTTAGAAAAATGGTTGCAAAACTTGGGGGAAAACAACGAGGTTCGGGATTTAGTTCGGGAAAGAGTGTTCAAAGAATCAGTGTGGTTGCTGGGGTTGGTAATCAAGACGTATAATTGCAGTGGTGGTTCTGCTGGAGGAAACATTATAGAAGGAGAATGTGGAATGTTTTAACCATATCAAGATTTTAAGAACTGAAACTGTCAGATTGAAAGGGAGGACAGCTGATGTGGGGAAACGGGTATCTGATAGATTAATTTGGTGTTTCTGTCGAACTGGTCAAACAAAGATAATGGCTTTTAAACAAATGTAAGAAAAGTCAATTAATCAATTTAGCTGGGGAATTGAACTGCGAGGTTTGGAGAAAGAAACTGTAAGAATATTAAAAAAAAATATCGGAAAAGAATTGATGAAACTATAGTAAAAGGGGATTTTAGAAAGTAAGGTTGGAGAAGAGGATAGATTAAAAAAGGGGGGAAGAGAAGGGGAGGATAGATTACAAGGAGAAACACGAAATTGAAGGGGGAACGAGAAAGGGAGGATAGATTACAAGGAAAACAAATTGAACTGGCAAATTGAGTTGGAAAAAATGTAAGGTGATGTCGAAAATACTTGAAACAAACAATATAAATAATGAAGGCAATTAACTAGGGATTTGGTAAAATTATGAAACTCACAGTGATGAACATTTTCAATCAAATGAAATTTTTTATACCTTCAAATTAAAAAATTTTGTTTTGGGATGACATTTAAAGAAAGGGGGACCTTTAATAATATTAGCGGGACATGATTGGAAATATAACAGAGAAAGGGAGGGAAGTAAAGTTTATGATGAAAATAATGATATTAAAGTAACCGAAATTCGACAGAGATTTCGATCAGAAAAACTAGATAAAGGAAGATATTGTTTAAATGAGCTTAAGTCTTTATGGTTGGTTAGAAGGTAAATGTATACCATTTGGGGGAAATAAAGAATTACTAATAATGGAAAAAAGAAACGATTTTCCTTTGAAGTTAAAGAGCATCTAGTTAGTAAATGGACTAAATATACAAAACTTGACATAGTTGAAGAATTAGAAAATTACATTCCCAGAGAAATTTTAAATTGAAAACTTGTGATCAATATTTACTTAGAACAAAAAATAAGATTTAAAAATCAGCTGATACTACCAAATTCTATGAGAAACAAAAATTTCAAAAGAAAGTAGTTGATAAAACGGGAAATTGAGAAGGATCTAAGAAAGGAAGAAGTACATTGTTATTTTTGTAAGTATGGGAAATATAAAACCTTTTTCCAAAATATAAAATGATTGAAAAGAATATAGGATCTGAGACGTTAATTGTTTAAAACTTCCAGTAAAGATTTATTAGCACCTTATATGTCTGAAGCTTATAAAAAGGGAAAAAAAATTGAAAATTTTGGTGTTTCCCGTTTCATAGATTTAATAGGAAAAAAAAATGTTAGACAAGAAATTATATTGAGAAAGAGTCGGGGAAATGTACTTAACAGAAAACCCCATATGTTTCCCTTTGCAGAGTAGAAATTGGGCCAATTTGGAAAGGTTTAGGGAAAAGGGTGTAGTTTCAGATGTTAGACAGAGGAGTATATATTAGGAAAAAAAACTAAAATTGATAAAAGAATTGATAGAAATCTTAGATGAAATTAACATATTAAACGTTAATGAAGGAGAGAAATGTCAAAAAATGATGAAATAGAAAGAACGAAGAGTTAAGAGAATGGAGAACCCAGGGAAACAGAAAATCAAAAGTATGATAGATGACAAGAATAAACATTTACAAATTTCACGAAGATAGAGCTGTGAAAGAAAGGATTCTGAACCATCTGTTTGAAGATTTTAAAATTGATTTGAATGTTTATCTTTAAGGAAAGTAAAATCTGAGAAGAAACAGATTATTGAATTGAAGAAGATATCGTTTTGGAGGAAGAAAAAAGAGAACAAGAAAAACATTATTTGTTGAGAAAGATAGTATGTTAGCAAAGGGAAATGATAATCGTGAGGATAAAAGAAATTTTAAATTAGGGACGAATGCGTCAAGAACCAGAATCTTGATGAGAAAATGGGAGAAATCAACAAATTATCTGAAAAATCAAACGTTTCAAAAGATAACTTGATAATGAATGAGATATTTGTAAAATGAATTTGGGAAAATCTTCAGAAATCAATTCAATAGAACGTGAGTTTTTCAGGAAAGAAATTGAGGAAGATGGAAACTTCTAGACTGAGAGTAAAGTGACCTTTTAAAGAAGAAATAATTTTGAAAATGAAGAACTCGTCAAAAGTGGCAGTATTTTCCCGGCCATGGAAATGTTCAAAGGATACGGATGATAATTTAATTGCAGAAAACATTAATTCCTTGAGGAAATTAACTGTCAAAAAGTTTATAATACTGAATTGGAATCTCTTAGCTAGTCAGATAAAGATATTCTGTGTCATAAATTTGGGAGAAAGAGTTAACTCTCAAATATATAAAAGAAAAACAAATGCAAATTGTAAAATTTTTAAAATGGAGTTTGATATTTCAAGATATAACGTTCAGATTCAGATAGACATGGAAAGGCACATGGAAATGCTGATTGTTTAAAAGGTTCCCAAAATTTATTTTGGACTAATCAAGGGAAAATAAAAGTATTATTGTATATTAATTTAGACTTGATTATAAGATTTATAAATTTAACAAAGTGACCAAAATTTTGAAAGAGGGGAGGTGTTTTAAGTTCAACTCTGGGATTTCAAGTTAAATGAGATGAAATAAATATTGAAACATTGTTAAAGGTTACGATAGTAACAGGAGTATTGATATGAAAAAGTTTTTGAGAGTGAAAAACGAAAAAGATGTTGATAAAGTTGGAACTAGGGAAATTTTAAGGGAAATTTTAGTAATTCTGAAAGTTTAAATAAATTGTTATTTTTAAAAAAAAGAAACTATCTTTTATGATATCTGGAAAAATGAAGAACTTTAAAGAATATAATAAACAAAATGATAAAGATACAACATAAAAAGATGTTTTTGGATATACAAAGTTGTAAGGCCAGATAAGGAGATAACGGGGCGTCAGGGCAGGGGGCGGGGGGCGGCAGGGCGGCGGGGCGGCGGGGCGGCGGGGGCGGCGGGGCGGCGGGGGGGGGGCGGCGGGGCGGGGGCGGCGGGGCGGCGGGGCGGCGGGGCGCGGGGCGGCGCGGGGCGGCGGGGGGGCGGGGGCAGGAGGGGGCGGGGCGGCGGGGCGGCGCGGCAGGGGGGCAGGGCAGGGGCGGCAGGGGCAACGGGGGGCGGCGGGGCGGCGGGGCGGCGGGCGGCGGGGCAGGGGGCGGCGGGGCGGCGGGGGGCGGGGCGGGGCGGGGCGGGGGGGCGGGGCGGCGGGGCGGCGGGCGGGGGGCGGCGGGGCGGCGGGCGGCGGGGGGGCGGGGGCGGGGGCGCGGTGGGGCGGCGGGGCCGGGGCGGCGTCTCCAGGGCCGAAGAGCGTTCGCCGCCCTCCAAGGCGGGCGATGGGCGATGGGCGATGGGCGACGGCGCGCACTACGATACGCTGCAGTGGAAGTGTTAGGGCTGCAGAGGGTGGGGAGAGCCATCCGAGTGGCGAAAGATGTAGCGTTACGAAGGGACGACTGGCGGTGGGCGGGGTCCAATGGACGATGCGGGTGTGGTGGTTGGAGAAGACGCGATGGGCAAATTGTGGTGGACGAAGGAGCGATGAGCGAGTGGCGGTGATCGATGGGAGGAGGAGTGTGGGGGCGAAGGAGCAATGGGGACGAAAGTGGGTGGGCGGGCGGGCTGGGCCATGTGGGGGGGGGGAAGGGGCGGGACGAGGCGAGGGCGAGGGGCGAGGGGCGGGGGGGGGCGAGGGGGAGGCGAGGCGAGGGGCGAGGCGAGGGGCGAGGGCGAGGGCGAGGGCGAGGGGGAGGCGAGGGGCGAGGCGAGGGGAGGGGGCGAGGGGAGGGAGGCGAGGGGGCGAGGGAGGGCGAGGGCGAGGCAGGCGTGGGGCGGGAGGGGCGAGGGGCGAGGGGCGAGCGAAGGTGAGAAGTGGCTGTGAGAGTGGGAGTGAATTAGATCATTGTTAAACAAAATTTCATGTAACGCGCGGAAAAAACGGATAATTAGCCAGGAAACGTTCTTCGTTTAGACACGTGATTGATGATTTGGAATTTATTGTCACTACATCACTTCGTTCACTAGTACAGAAATCTCAATTCTAGTAGTATTACATTGTTACTATATTTTGATATTTGAATTGATCATGATAGCAAACAAACAAAACGTTGCAGTAGAATGACTTCATGTAATACAAGTTTACTAAACGTACCTGATCACGCAATAAAATATAAAAGAAATAATATCATGGTAACGGATTTTCAATAAAACAATAATCAATAATAAACGAAAGCCTGCAATTATTAATACACACTACCCCTAAATATAAACATATTTAATATAAATAAATAATAATATAAAACATAAATAAATACAAATTTATAAATAAAAATAAATAAATAAATAAATAAATAAAATATAAATAAATAAATAAATATATAAATAAAAATAAATTAATTAATTAATTAATTTAATTTTTTTAATGTCATGCTGAAAAAGAGCTTGGTTTCATCCCGGACAGCGCCAACGGCCCTCAGCTGAGTGTTGTGTTTCTCGGTGGTGAGGTAGGGCGGGGAGGCCTGCTGAGAGCGGCCGCCGCAAAGTGGTTTCCTCCTCCTCCGCCCGCCCCCCTCCCCTCCTCTCACCGGAGGTGCTCGCTCCCTCACTTGGCTCTCCGCGAGCAACACTCGCCGTCCCCCGCCCTCGTCCTCGCCCTCGCCCTCGCTCTCCCCTCTCGCCGCAATCTCTGCGCCGAGGAGGACGCCATCCTGCCCGCCCGCCCGCCCGCCCGCGAGTGAGGAAATAATTACTGCAGTTGCAGACAGGTCGACGCCCTCCGGCGGTCGAGCGTATCCAAAGAGCTTTCCTTGCGTTACGACGAAGGGCTGAAGATTTGCCAATAATTACGCTCAGACACTAGCTCAAATATTTGCTGAAGAAATTCAGGTAGGAAGCTCAAATGAGAATTGTCACAAAATGAGTTATGGAATCGGCGGGTAACAAACACGATTGTGTTGAATATTTGTAGAAAATGGTTGATATAGAACTCACCATCAAGCGTGTATTTATTAATCACAATCGCTTATTAGGGAAAGAACTCAATGATTCAGATCCTTCCTTTCAACCGCGGTTTTTAAAAGAGATTTTTATTATGGTTTCGTCCCATCTACAGGGATCTGTCACGTTCCTCCCCGTTCTGCCTCTACCCGTCTCGCACGTCCTTGTGGGAGTTTGTCTCGCAACGATTACCTTCAGTCTCACCTTTCAATGATGCACGTTACTTTGTCGTGTATACTGATGAATTGACTTCCTTGAATTGTAGTGGAACTAACAAATACAACAAAAACGCGGCTTAATTGAAGCGCCTTAAATTCACGTAAAACAGCACATAAATGTGCATAATTTCATTGGGAATTCTTGTCCACGAAACATGACGTCGTAGTTGCAATATATTCAGAAGACGCGGAGGCGTAAACCGAGAGTTGAAACAATGACCCATAGGATTGGAATATTCGTGGCGTTTTGAAAAATGATGATTATGCATTAATCTTTACATTATATCACTTTTGACGCCTTAATGTAGCATGCAAAGTAATCCGATTAAAAGCTTGGCCCGGGCAATGAGATAAAAAACTTCGAAAGTAATTATCTTTAAATGTATTACGTTCATGGCCGTAAATTATACAGCATAACACACTAAACATTCAAGAAACTGACTCAAAAACTTGCTTCGTTACAATTCTCGTTTGAGCTTTCTATCTAAATTCTTTCTGTAAACATTTGAACACTATCTTCTGTGTTCTTATGATACGTTAATGTTTTTTTAAATTTTATTAAATTATTTTGTTAATTATTAAGTAAAGTTCAAATTTTTGTAGGAAGTAAAAGTTAAATAATTTTCTTTGATACTTTAATAATTTGGGGTTTAAAATCTAAAAAAATTTAAAAAACAATAAAAAAAAATGTGATATAATCTAAATTTTTGTATTAAAACCCCCTTTACATTTTTGGAAACAAATAGTATGTAATGTGCTAAAATCTTTTCAAATGAAATTAAAAATTAAAAGGGCTTTTGACCCATTCTGTTTTTTGATCTTGCCCTCTTATCCTCTGCGCTCTTTCTTAACATTTTAACGAACTCAGGGGGATTACCTCTTTGTTTTTGGGGCCCTCCCCCCCCCCAAGGTCGCGTCGCTCACCCCCGATCGCCCCCCCGTCCCCCCTTGCCCGCGGGCGAGGGGCCGGCGCTCGCCCCCCGGGGGCAAGGGGGACCGCCGCGGCGCCGTCGCCCCCCGCCCCCGCGCGCTCCCCCCCCCGGCCCCGCCCCCCTTTTGGACCTCTTCGCCCCCCACCCCCTCCCTCCCCCCCCTTTTAACCCCCAACCCCTCTGCTCCCCTCCCTCCCGCCCTCCCCCCGGCCCCCGCCCCCGTTTTGGACCTCTTCGCCCCTTTCCCCCTCACCTCCACCCCCCCCCCCAACCCCTCTGCCCCACTGCCCCCCCCGCCCTCCCCGCCCGGCCCCCCACCCTTTTGGACCTCTTCGCTCCCTGCCCTCACCCCCCCCGCCCCTTAACCCCAACCCTCTGCTCCACTCCCTCCCCCCCTCCCCCCCCCCCCCGCCCATTTCCCTTTGGACCTCTTCGCCCCCCCCTCACCTCCCCCCCCCCCTTAACCCCAACCCCTCCTACTGCCCCCCGCCTCCCCTGGCCCCCCCCACGCTTTGGACCCCCGCCCCCACGCCCTCCCCCCCCCCGCCCCTTAACAATCCCTCTGCTCCCGCCCCCTATGCCCCTTTCCCTCCCCCCCCTTTGGACCTCTTCGCTCCGCTACGCCCTCACCTCCACCCCGCCCCCTTAACCCCAATCCCTCTGCTCCACTGCGCTCCCCGCCCCCCCCGCCCGGCCCCCCCTTTTTGGACCTTTTTCCTCCGCTCCCCCTCCCTCCACCCCCTTAACCCCCAATCCCTCTCCCCCCTGCCCCCCGCCTCCCCGCCCGGCCCCCCCCCTTTCCCTTTTGGACCTTTCGCCCCTACCCCCTCACCTCCACCCCCCCCCCTTAACCCAATCCCTCTCCCCCCGCGCTCCCGCCCTCCCCCCCGGCCCCCCCCCCTTTTGGACCTTTTCCTCCCTCCCCCCTTTCACCCCATTAACCCCAACCCCTCTGCTCCACCCTCCCCCCCCCCGGCCCCCCCCTTTTTGGACCTTTTCCCCCCTTCCCCTCACCGCCCCCCCCTTTAACCCCCCCCCTCCCCCCTGCGCTCCCCTATGCCCCCTCCTCCGCCCCCCTTGGCCCCTCTTGCCCCAGCCCCCCCTCCACCCCCCCCCCCCCCAATCCTCTGCTCCCTGCCCCCGCCCCCCCCGCCGGCCCCCCCCATTTCCCTTTTGGACCTTTGCCCCCTTCGCCTCCCTCCCCCCCCCCCCTTAACCCCAAACCCTCTGCTCCCTGCCCCCCCCCTCCCCCCGGCCCCCCCTTTGGACCTTTTCCCTCCCTACCCCCTCACCCCACCCCGTTCCCCAACCTCTGCCCCACTGCCCCCTTTGTGCCGCTCCCCTCCGCCCTTCGCTTTGGACCTTTTCGCTCCCTACCCCCCCTCCACCCCCCCCTTCCCGCCCCCTCTGCCCCACTGCGCTCCCCCCCTCCCCCCGCCCCCCCACTTGTTTTGGCCCTCTTCGCCCCTACCCCCTCACCCCCCCCCGCCCCTTAACCCCAATCCTCTGCCCCCGGCCCCCCATGCGCCCCTCCCCCCCCAACCCCGTCCCCTCCCCCCCACCCACCCCCTTTGCCCCCCCCCTTTTGCCCTCTCCCCTCCCCCACCCCCCCCCAACCCCCAACCCCTCTGCCCCCTGCCTCCCCCCCCCCCCCGCCCCCTTCTTTGGACCTTTTGCTCCCGCCCTCACCTCCCCCCCCCCCTTCCCACCCTCTGCCCCCTGCGCCCCCCCCCCCCCCCCGGGCCCCCCCATTTCCCTTTTGGACCTCTTCCTTTTTCCCCCTCACCCCCCCCCCCCTTTAACCCCCTCCTCCCCTGCCCCCCTATGCCCCCCTCCTCCGCCCCCCCTTTTGAACCTTTTCGCCCGCCGCCTCACCTCCACCCCCCCTTCCAACCCCTCTGCCCACTGGCTCCCGCCCCCCCGGGCCCCCCCCCTTTGGACCTCTTCGCCGCCTCACCCCCCCGCCCCCTTTAACCCCAACCCCTTTGCCCCCTGCGCTCCCCCCTCCCCCCGGGCCCGCCCCTTTGGACCTTTCGCTCCCTCCCTCACCTCCACCCCGCCCCCTTAACCCCAATCCCTCTGCTCCACTGCGCCCCCCCTATGCTGCCCGCTCTCCTCCGCCCACTTCGCTTTGGACCCCCCGCCCCTGCCCTCCCCCCACCCCGCCCCCAGATCCCTCCCCACTGCGCCCCCCGCCCCCCCCCCGCCCCCCCCACTTCGCTGGACCTCTTCCCGCCCCCCTCCCACCCCATTTTAACCACCCCTGCCCTCCCCCCGCCCTCCCCCCCGGCCCCCCCCCCCCTTTTTTGGGACCTCCCCCCGCCCCCCTCCCTCCCCCCGCCCCAACCCCAACCCTTTTCCCCCTGCCCCCCTTTGCTGCCCGCTCTCCCCCCCAACCGTCGCCCCCCCGCCCACCCAGCCCCTTTGCTCTCGCCTCTTGCCCTCCCCCCTCACCCCCCCCCCCCTTAACCCCAATCCCTCTGCTCCACTGCGCTCCCCGCCCTCCCCCGCCCGGCCCCGCCCCCTTCGCTTTGGACCTTTTTCCCCTTCACCTCCCCCCGCCCCCTTGAATCCTCTCCCCGCCCACTGCCCCCCCTTCCCCCCCCGCCGCCCCCCCTCCCCGCTCCCCAGCCCCCCCACTTCGCCTCGACCTCTTGGGGCCCACCGTCCCACTCCCTCCCCCCCGCTCCCCCCCCACCTTCCCCCGAACCCCTTTGCTCCTGACGATTTTCGCCGCTCGTCTCCTCCCCTTTCACCCCCTTTTGCCTGCTTCGTTCCGCCCTCCCCGTCCGCCGATTTTTTTTCCCCCCCGTTCTCGGCCCCCCCGTCTCCCCCCCTACCTCCTCGCCCCCCCCCTCCTCCTCGTCCCTCCGCCCAGCGCCCCTTTGCTTTTGGTTTTCCCTCCCTCCTCCTCCCCCTCCCCTCCCCTCCCCCCCCCCTCTTCCCCCCCCCCGTCCCTCCTTCCCACTCCGCCGTAACTTATCTTGCTCCGCTCCAACCTGTAATCCGCCCCGACCACCCCCTCAGCCCCCCCTCCCCCGCCTTACCGCTTGTCCCGCCCTACCCGCCCCGAGTCGTCCTTTTGCCCCGCCCCTCCCCCGCCCCGCCTCCCCCTGCCCCCCCCCGCCCCCCCCCCCCTCCCGCCTCACCGTCCCTCCCGCTGGCCCCCCTTTGCTCCGGGGCCTTTTGGCTCCCCCGTCCTCTCCTCCCGCGTCCTGTCCTTCCCCCTTTTCCTCTCTGCCTCCCCCCCTTCCCCCGACCCGCCTTCCATCTTGCCCCGCCCCAAACCTGATCAATCACGACTTTTGCCCCCATCCCCGCTCAGCCGCCCCTCCCCTTTTCACCCGCCTTGCCCCGCTTCGTCCCGCCCTACCCGTCCCGAGTCGTCCTTTCTCGTCCCCGTCTCACTCCCGCCCCGTCGCCCCCCCCTTCCCGTCCCGCACCGCCGGCCCACCGCCCGCGCCCCCCCGCCCCCCACTGGGGGAGGAGGGGAAGTCTTTGGGCGCCCCCCGCCGGGGCGCCCCGTCCCCAAGGACGGCCCGGGGCGGGGGGGCGGGGCCGGCGGGGGGCAAAAAAGCCGGGGGGGAAACGGCGGAGGGTGCGGGCCCGCCTCATTTCGCGGCGGGGGCGGGGGGGGGGGGGGGGTGGAGGCGCGCCCTTAGACTCGGCGCCGGCTGTGTGGCATCGCTGGCATCTTTCCGCATTGTGACCTGCGCCACCGCTGAGGCGCGTCGGGTTTCATAACAGGAACATGAGGTCATCTCCTGAAAAGGTCCCAATGATGTAATGGAGGAAATAGTAGCACCTATCAAGTAAAATGTTTTCCGGAAGAATCGGGGACGGATTGTTCTTTTTAAGTGTTATTTAGTCGGTACGTATCGATGCCCAGAGGCCTGGGCGAAGTATTTTTTCTCCGGCAAAATATAGCTTTTTAAAGTGGTGGCGCTTATGTTGTTTCAAGACCACGTTGAATAGTAAAAAATAAATTAAAATGTGTTGTATTATTGGAAATGAATGGTACTTATTTGTTACTGATATCTGTTTTAACAATACTTGTAACTTTCAATGAACTGCATTGACACATAGGATAGATGAGCATATATCGGACTTTAAGGAAAAATCTTAGTAAAACATTCCGTAAAAACTAGAAAAGGGTTGTAAGGGCATACTAGTTCACAAAAAGAAAAGGGGCACGCATTTTGAAAACTCCGGTTCAAACTGGTTTTCTTCACAATTTCTAAACGAACGGATACATTTGGGAAAAGACTCATTTAAGTTTATTACTTAGAAGCGATTAATGTATCATTTGGGACTGAGTAATTTTGTTTTTTTCTGCGGCATATCCCCCTCTGTTGTGATTATCATTAAATATTGAATATTTTCCCTTTTAAAATTTGTGGGGACTTCCCCCTTAATAAAAAATGAAAAAAATTATTATTAGGGTAGGAAAAATGATGGATGAAAAAGATGGTGTGAGAGATTTTTCCCCACAATCAGGCTAAAACAAGCATGGATCTCCAACTCGTTAACACCAATTGCATACTCCAATCATAAATGAATGTTGCGTTCACACATGTTGATTTGATGAAAATGAGACAATGATGATATATTTAATGAAACTATCATTGAACGAAGATATTCATTCTGAAAAAATTTTGGGTCTTAAAAAAAAGTTGAACTTCATTGCAGATACTCTACCCCCCATACAAAAACCCCCAAAACACTTTTCCCCCAAAATTTTTCGAATTTTAAACTGAAAAAGAAAATTTAAGGGTTTTTAAAATTTAAAAAACTTTAAACAACTCCAAAATTTTATCAAGCGGAACGGGAATAAATAAATAAAAATAAGAAAAGAACAATGTAGAATTGTATGATCTGTGTACATTGCAAATTGCTAAAACTTAAAAAAGAAAATTGACATATTAAAAATTTTGACACGATTGAACAAATGCACACGTTGAGATATGAAATTCAACAATGAACAATTTATCTAAAATAAAATATCTGTAAACTTCAAACTTCATTTTATGAGTACTCTAAAAGTGACGCAAGGGCTCTCGATTAATCAAATAAATGGATTGGAACAGTATCAGATTAATCTCATCAGACATAGGAAGTGCCCTTCTATTCGTAAATATCATTTCGATTTAATCAAAGATTCTTATTTTCTTAAATCATACCTTGAAGGGCTTGGGGCAGTATAAAAACCAATCACATTTTAACCACAATCGAGATATAATTATTTACGATTAACGGATGACTTCCGTTATGGACCGGACCGAGTGAGGTGACTCAGGGTATCAATTGATGCCCCCGTTTTGCCTCTGCCCGGGAGGTTCTAGGGGTCGAGTCCTGATTGTGGCAGGATTTTCAACATTAGCTATGCAGCTAAATCGACATAGCATCTGTCTTGAAATTCTGGGGTTCCCGTCTGTTGTTTTACGTGGTTTCCCCGATCCACTAGGCGAATGTCGGCTGCCCCATCAAACACGCATGCTTTTATGTTTCTCTTCTTTTTTATGTTGTATATGCACTTACCCTACATGCTCTATCCCCCCGCATTCGGAGCTGCTAGCCCAGGGGAGATACCTAGACCTTTATCGGCGGCGATGGTGTAACGATTAGTCATTTAGCGTTTGGGTTGTTATACCCGAGTTTGCGGGTTCAAACCCGATCGAAATCGTAGATTTTTAATATCCTTCACACGCCTTCCTTCGGAGGGGAAGAAAAGCCGACTGTCCCATGTTAGTGGATGTACCGTATCTGTCTTTCCAAATAAAATCTGAGCTAAATTAAAATTTTTTCATCCCCCCTTTCTTTTTCCCCTAGTGGGAAAAGAGCGTAGAAAAAAGTTGTGGTCGGGGCGGAATGCAGTCCCCCCTAAAAAAAGGCATTCATTCATTCATACCTGACTCAAAAAAACCCGAAAAAGGGTGTAGGTCGGCGGCGGATCTCACCATTCAACAGGGAAAGAACATCGCTGCCTCCGAGATAAGCATGCACTACACTTACGGGATCAACGTTCAACGCGCCTGGCAACTCGAAATATTCAATAAATGCGGTGCCTGGAGTGTTGCATGTTTTCCACCTAAATTTTGGGAAATTTTTATCCATTCGTCACTTCTTCTGGCCTCCAGCTGCCACCAATCCCGCGGTATCCTCGCCGCCTTAAAACCCCCCTCTCCGCCGTGCGTGGCGCCGGAGGGGAAAAGCCGGAGGGGGGGAGGGGCCGGGGGGGGCCGGGGGGGCCGGAGGGGGCCCGGGAGGCCGGGGGCGGGGGGGCCGGAGGGGCCGGAGGGGCCGGAGGGGGGCGGGGGGGGCCGGGGGGGGCCCGGGGGGGCCGGGGGGGGCCGGAGGGGCCGGAGGGCGGACGGGCGGGGGGCCCCGGGGGAGGGGGCCGGGGGGGGCCGGGGGGGCCGGGGGGGCCGGGGGGGGCCGGGGGGCCGGGGGGGGCGGGGGGGCCGGGGGGGCCGGGGGGGCCGGGGGGGCCGGAGGGCGGGGGCCAGGGGGGGGGGCCGGGGGCGTTACTTCATCGGCGGGGAGGGCGCGCGACGCTCTGTGCGTTCCCGCGCGCGGCGCCGCCGCCGCCCCATATTTAACCACCCAAAAGCCCCCCGCCCCCCCCCGCCCCTCGCAGCCCCAACTGGCGCGATCCCTCCCCCCCGCGCGCGAATGTATTGTTTATTTCCCCTCCCTCCTTGAACGCGGGGCCCCGTATTTTCCCCCGAGGGGGGCGGGGCCCTGCGAAGTCGGGGGGGAAAATTCTTTTTTGGGTAAAAATTGTTCTCCGGGCCTATTTCTTGCTGCCAGGTTTTTTCGTGGATTTGAATTTCTGGCCATATTTTTCTTTTCTGACTTTGAGATGCGAGTATAATTAAGATGTTTACTTCGCTTGTGGTGATTAGTGAATTGGAGGTTGGCAGTTTTGTTCACCACTCCATTGCTTATGGCAGAAACACAAAGTACTACCGGTCTTATCACGAGTTAATCTCATCGTGGGATCACTGGTTTGACGAACGACTACACCCTATTAATGGCAAAATTCTTCTTTACGTTAGAAGTAAGATATATTTCTTTCTATTTGTAAACTGAAAACGTTGTTTTTCTGTTAGACCGCGCAAGAATAAAATGTACACAATTTATATTGTATAGAAAAACTAAATGTACCAGTATGTGATCTAGATGGGAACGTTACAACTGTCATCGTTCCAAAAATTCCAAAAAGGCAGAATATCTGTGAGGAAGATTACTATTTCCGTTTTGTGTAATTAAAGCGTTAAGTGATTTCAAAAAATCAGAATATTGAGAAAATTGGTTTTCTTTTTGTGTAATTAAAGCGTGAAGTGATTTTATATTCACAATTCGTTTTGATTAGTTATAAAGCATCATGTGGTAACCCCGACTGGAGGTGACGTTCAGCGCTGTGACATGTCGAGTGCGTTACGCCGCCGGAGCTTAACCCGAATATCGCGGAGGGGCCCGCGTCTCCTGCAGTTGGGAGGGGGTTTCCCGCCCTCCGGTCCCCCCCCCCGCCCCGCCCCCTCCCCGCTTCGCCCCGCCACTCCCCCCCACCCCCCGCCCCCCGCCACTCCCCGCCCTCCGCCACCCCCGCCACGCCCCGCTACACCGCCCCACACCTTTTCCCCTTGTTTCCCCAGTTCCCCCCCCCTTCTGTCGTTCCCACCTCCCCTGTCCTCCTCTCCATCCCCAGGGGTTTCCTCCCCCCCCCCCCTTCTACTCAACTTTTCCCCTCCCCTCTCTCCCCCCCACTTCCTGTCCCCCCGTCCCCCCCCTCGCCCCCGTCTCCCCCCCCCCTAACTCCCCCGCTTTTTTCCCGTCGGCTCCCCCCTCTGCCCCCTCATGGGGCGCCCCCGTGCCCGTTCCCCCCCCTTTTCATCCTCCCTCACCCCGCCGTTCCGCTCCTCCCCGGGCCCCCCCGCCCGCCGCCAGGCGGCGCAGGGCCCGGTTGCGTCATCTTTTTTTGACGCGCAAATTGGGGCTCTCTGGCGGCGGCTCGGCGTCGCCTCCCCCCCCCCCTTCCCCCCCTTCCGCCACCCGGGCCGGCGGGTGGCGCCGGGATTCTTGTCTGTGGGAAACGACAGCTGACTTCGCCCCGGGGCTTGCTCCTTCCCCTCCCCCCTCCACCGCTCCACTCCTGCGCTCGGCTCTGATTTAAGACGCGCGCGCCCCCCGGGCAAGCGGAAAAATTTGAGAAACGGTTTAAAGCATTTAAAAGTAAAAAAATTTTTGTTCGACCACTGCCTGAATAAACTTTTTAAAAAACAAATGCTGGTATTTTATCAATTTGTTCAAATTCCGTTTAAACATTGATACTGGCACTTAAAAAAATTATTAGAGAACACGCGGTTTAAAATTAAATTTAAATCTTAGATAAAAACATTAAGGAAACACTGATAATTCACAATTCCATATGAATTTTAGTAGTTTAAGCAGTATTCATCTGAATTTAATACACTTTTTATGTCCCTCATTTTATATTTTTTTGATGATCACATCTTTTAAACTTAAAAACATGACTTTTGGGAAGAAATTATTTAAAACATTCGGTGGCAACACTCTTTTTCAAATTGCATAATAAGGAATGAGAGTCTATTTAATAATAGATACATTTTCTAATTTTGTTTTGTCTATATTTATATGAATTATATTATAGTTGTATTGTTGATAATATTTTTGTTTCATTAAATCAAATACCCTTTGAACCATTGCTCAGAATTGAAAATAATACAAATTTTTATTAATTTAAAAATGTTAAAATATGTTCGAATAGTTTCATATATTCTTAATCATAAGTGTAGGTTTTTAGATTTTTATAGATTTGGCCGATATCCTTTTCAGATATTCAAGATCCTCGTTGAATCGTAAGGTCTTTTTTACAAAAATGCATATCCCGCCTACTATAAAGTTGTTTTTTTTCTTAAAATAACCCCTTGAATTTTTTACATACTTTTTTGAAGTGGTATATTTTTTTGAAAATGAAATATCAAATAATTAAAATTTTAAATTTAATAAAATTTTTTTACATATCAAATGATATTTATTTTAAAGAAAAAAAAACTTTGTATTCTTTAAAAAATTTAAAAAAGTAACTTTGATAATTTATTTTTTTTTTCAAAACTTTTTAAAATAAAAAAACGTACCCAGTATATATTTTTTTAAACTGGGTCGGTAAAACCAACTTTGAGCACTTACATTATAATTTCTACCAGCTCCATTTTAATTTTAGCAAAAAAAAGTGCTTCTCTTATTTTTTTAAGATCCAAACAACTGTACTCCGAGTTCGACTTTGCAACGCTCAACCTTCAGCTCTTTCAGAGGTTTGTTGAAATAATTGTAACACAATAACAGCATCCACAGGCAATAGAAATTTAAATTATTGAAAAACGTAATCAACCCCCAAATTATTTAATTAATTGTTTAAAGAGATATTAAGGGTTTTGGAATAAAATATTCAGACAGAAAGGGTTATCTGTCGGGATGGGGGCTGTAATTTAAGGGACAACCCGTTTTTTTCCTGTGCGTAAAACTGGGGCGTGAATCGGTGGCCCCGTTTTCGTTTCTGAACAAAATGTAACTTCAATGCGCACGTTTTTTGAGCCTCCTTTTTTTTTGGTGGTAACAGTAGAGATGCCGGTGTGTTTCTATATCGTTAGCAAAGTAGAAAAATCAAATCTGCAGTTCATTTATCACTTCAAATAGTTTTTCTATTACTCGGGAACGAAAATGTCTACTTTTAAAAATTTTTGATCCCCCCTTTTTAAATTTTATTATTATTATTTTTATTTTATTATTATTTTGTTGTTGTTGTTTTTGTTTTGTAGTAGTAGAAAGATGGATTTTTTTAAAATATTGGACCAAATAGGATCAATCAATACAAATCAGGAATTATATTAAAATTCTTAAGAAAACATTTTCTTTGTTTTACTTTCAAAATTTTACATTGCCCTTTTAAAAAAAACATTTGTGAAAAGATTCGAAATCATTTGGGCAAAAAAAACATTTTGAATACTTCATCAAATTTATAAATCAAAAGGAAACAGATTTCATTTTTTTTTGCCCTGTTCCTCATAATTTTGCACATCCATTCGATTATTTCATTTTGCTGATACTTAATGTTTTAAAAATTTAGACGCCAATTTGGCATATTAAAAATTTTTACATAAAAAATTTTTTTAAATGTTAATATATTCTAATTGTATTTTAATGTATTCCTTTGCATACAAAAAAATTTTTGGATTCCCAACCGTTGTCAATCTTTCTTTCAAATTTTTTGGGCAATCTAAATTAAAACAAAAACAATGATAAAATATATCTTATACAATTATACATCATTTTCTGATTTTTTTTTGATTGACCCTTTTTTAATTTTTAAAAAAACCCATTTTTCACTATAAAACGGATCAACAAAAATTTTCAACCATTCTTATATTATTAATTTTATTTTTTTATTATTATTTTTTGTTGTTTTTTTTAATTTTCTTTTATTTTTTCCCGGGATATTCTTACTAAAAAAACCCCTTAATATTCCTTTTCCCCATATTTATACAGTTTTTACTGTTTTTTGACCAAATAAATCAAATCAAATGAAAACAAAACCGCATTTACGGATGAATTAGCTGAGTTTCCCCCAAAAGCGAACCTTGTGGTGGTTAGTCCTGACCTGTCGCAAGGCGCCTGTTTTTCCGAGTCAGCCCTTTGTGGCATGGGGCGGGCGGGTGCGGGGGGAGTGGGCGGGCGGGGCGGCCCCCCGGGCCCCGGGGGGGCCCCCCCCGGGGCGTGGGGGCCCCGGGGGGGATCAAAGAGTCGCCCGGGCGAGGGACGGGGGCGCCGCGTGCAAAAAGGCGCAGCCGCGGGGGATGGATCCCCCCGCGGCGGCGGCGGGGGGGAGGGGGGGTGGAGGGGGGGGGTGGCGGCGGCGGCGGCGGCGGGGCGGGGCGGGGGTGTTGGGGGGGGGGGGGGGGGGGGGCGGGGGGCGGGGGGGGGTGGGGGGGGCCCGGGGGTCGGGGGGGGGGTGGTGGGGCGGCGGTGGTGGGGGCGGGGGTGGCGCGGGGGGGGGGGGGCGGGGGGGGGGGGGGGGTGGCGGGGGGGGGGGGGGGGGGGGGGGCGGGGCGGCGGGGGGGGCGGCGGCGGCGGGGGGGTAGGGGGTGGGGGGAAGGCCCTGAGAGGAGTGGCCCCTAAACCATTCTCGCCCTTTAACTAAGGTTTTTCAGGGAAAGGCTGAGTTGGCTCAGTAATAATATTCGCAGCGTCGCTGATCGGGATGTCCCAAAGTTTGAGTCCCGATTATGGTGGATTTTAGACGCTAGCTACATAGCTGGGTTAAATTCTCCTGGATGAAAATTCAGCGACGACGACTTGGTGGTATTTTTTTTGTGGTTCCCCCTTTGGGGGGTTATATTCTAAGCAATTTTTAACAAACGACCCGCGTTTCACGATTTTCCCTTCTTAGTAACCCCCCCCCAAAAACACAAAATACATACTTACACGAGCTATATTGCCACATGATTATATCGGGGGGTCAGTGCTTTGAGGGGGTTCCTGCGGGGGCAGTGCCTCGCTGGCTGGCGGCGGAACGCGAAAGAGAAAAACGACTGCAAACACGTTAGTAGACCGACGCCAGTTCTTACGTTTTGGCCGTGAAGAAACACCTCTACCTTCCAAAAAATATCACCCGGGTTTGTTAAAATAAATTGACCCCACAAATCAAAAACCACTCACTCGTTTTTTCCCAAAAAAAGTAATCAGTCCGGGAGTTATTTCTGTAATTCTGAAGTAAATGTTCTGAATTAAAGGAAGAGTCAGTTTTACGACCATAGGGGCATGATTTTTTGTGGTCAAATAACATATTGTTAACAACATTTTACTTCTAAATTTAATAAAGCATATTTGGCACTAAATCTGTGACTTTGCAATCATTTATTAGAGGGAACGAAATCTAATAGATTTGTTTACAGTTTTGCTTATTTTGAAAAGGGGGAAAGGGAAAACATTTCCTCAACTCCCGACCTGTTTTACCATAATGTACCTGCTATTAACGAGAAAATTTAAATGGTAATTACGTACGTGTTGTGCATATTGCAATAAAATAAAACAGCTCTACATTTTAATAATTACCTCACTCTTAAGTCAAAGCTATTTGATTGATGAAACGATGAAGTACATGATACACTCATTAATGAGGTGAAATATATTACGAAAAAAGTCCATTGCTTTACATAACCACAATCCAATTGCGCCTATACGTCGTTGACAGCTTTTGAAAAAATTAAAACGCCTGCGTGTCAATTCATTATGGGCCTTTTAGTAAGAGCTGAATGAAAAATAATATAATTGATATTTAATACATTCGATGGAATAAGTGGGCACACTCAAGATAATACTTTTAATCAATAAAAACTTAATTGTAAACAACTACGGGAAAAATATTTCTATTTGCCTGAGATTCATTCTTGCATATCTACTTGTTTATGAGTTGCTTATTTTTTCAGTTATTTTTTCATTTTTTTAATAAACATTTTTCAGAATAAAAGAAACGCGACCTAAAAAATTTTCTTTATTTATATTTATTTGTAGTGTTTAAGGTACTTGTAAGAAATTTCAGTAATTATTACTTTCTATAAATTTTTAAAAATAGGAAAAGTTTTTTAAATTTTTTTTGTCTTTAAAAAAAGTTTTTTTAAATCAATTTTCTTGTGTGATGGGAAAGCTTTTTATCAAAGAAAACAAAAATTAACATATTGAAATAATAAATTTTCTTTTTTGATTGTCAATATATGTTTGAAAAAAAAGTACCCAAAAGTTTTTAATGACAATCATTTATTTCGCAATTGCCTGTTTCCGCAACACTTTTTCCCTCGTTTTTTGCAGAGGTAATTAAATGGGATATGTTCCCCTCACTATGCCCTGATGATGAAAAAACCTAGTTAGAAACGTTGTGAAATTTGGGGAAATAAATGATTGTCAAAAACTTTGGAACTTTTTTTCTTTAAATACTCTCCAGGGGTCAGCCCTGACGGGTCCCCCGTCTCCCCCCCGCCCCGTCTGCCGCTACGTGATAAATTTGCGCGCGTTTCCCCCCGCGCAAGTTGGCGCCGAACTTGCGGGCGCTGCATGCGCGCCCCGCGGTGCGGGCGGCGCAAGAAGCGGCGCGGGCGACGGGGGCGGGGGCGGGGCGCCAATTGGGCGCAACTCTTGTTCCCGCAGCCGCTGGACCGCCCTGGGGAGTTGGCCCGGCTATTCATTTATGGACCCCTGAGGCGGCCCCCGGCCCCCGGGGCCCTATTCTGCTTTTTGGCCCCCACCCCCTCCCCCAACCACCCCTCAGTACCCCCCCCCTTCTTCACTCTATCTCGTCTTCCCTCTCTCCCCGTCCCCTCTTTCCCCTTTCCCCGGCCTTTTTCTTTTCTCTCCCCCGTTCTCTCCCCCTGTTCTTCCCCCACCAATTCCCCTTTTTTATCACTGGCCCCTTCCCCTCACCATCCTCCGCCCTCCGCCCCCCTCCCCTCTCCCCTCCTGCACCTTCTTTCCACCCCCCCCTCTCTTCCCACTTCCCCCCCGGCACTCTGAACCGCTCTCTCTCCCCCCTCTCTCCCCCCCCTCTCACCTCCTTGACCCTTTTTCCTCATCCCCCCCTTCCCCCGCCTCTTGCTCCGACGTTTTCGCTGCCGTGGGATGATGTGTGCTATCACGGGCACTTCCAAAACCTCCCCTCTTCTCTTTTGGGCCTTTTTCCCCCCTTCCCGGGCCCCTTTTTTCTTCCCTCTCTCCCCCCAGCCCCGGGCCGTGGAAGACGCCTGCCTCCCCACCCGCCCCCGTCTCGCTTTTCCCCCCCCACGCCCTCCCAACAGTGTGTCGCGGGAAGCGGTTTCTTCACAGCGCCTGGTTTGCGGCCGTGATGACCCGGGGGCGGGGGAGGGGGGCGTGGCCCCAAAAACCCTCGCCCCGGGCGGCCGGCGGCGCCCGCTGGGGACGCCGACGGGGGCCCCCCCCGCGCCGCGGCGTCATGCAATTAACGGGGGGGGGCGGCCCCCGGGGGGCCCCGGCCGGCCGCCGCCCCCCCGCCCCCCCCCCGCCCCGCCCCGCCCGCCCCCCCCCCCGCCCCCCCCCGCCCCGCCGCCCCCCCCCGCCCGTCCCCCCCAGCCGCCGCCGCGCCCTAAAAAGAGCGAACGGAGCACGGGCCCCCGTTCGTCCCCGGACCCCCTGGGCGCACCCCTCCCCCCCCCCCAGCCCGGCCCCCGGGGGCGTGACCCGGCCTCCCCTTTGACTCTGGGAGCCCGAAAGGGAGCGGGGCCCGTTTCCCAAATGAAAGGCCTTCGTCCCCAGCAACTTAGACTGGCTGGTGCGGAGAACTGAATTCTAATGCTGACAAAACAAAAAGATATTTTATTAAAACATTCAAATACATACTTAAATAAAACGCATTTTTATTTGGTCTTTTTAAACATTATTTCCCGTGGAGGAAAGTTTTTTTAACATGTCCTTCCCCTTAGGGGGTGAAATTTTCCAAATGATAATATAATAATAAAATAGTATAAAAAGTAAAAAAAAAAAACAATTAAATAATAAAATAATAATAACAATAAAAAAAATAATAATAATAATAATAATAAAATAATAATAATAATAATAATAAGAAGAAGAAGAAGAAGAAGAAGAAGAAGAAGAAGAAGAAGAAGACGAAGAAGAGGAAATATTTTGCTACTAAAAATAATTTCAAAAGCTTCTTCAAAAGAACCGAATATATAGTTGTTCTTCCTGTACTGACATTAATGGATGAAATTTTGAAACTTTTTGAAATTTTAAAAAATCAGGTATTACTGACGGGGTGAATTTCATCTCGCCTTCAAAAAATACCAATCGTTGATTTTTCCCGTAAATGGAACCCAACCATTATAAATGTTTGCAGGTTGCCTCCCCTGCCCTCCCCTTGTTTCCCACAACGGTATGTGGATACATGAAACGTTTGCGTGTATCTTTTTTTTTAAAATTTGACGTGTCATTATCAATCAATCTGATTACAGGTCGGGTTTTATGATTGCTAAAAGTTTTGGGGTGAATCACGAAATGCTAGCGTCTATTAAAGCATGTGCTTAATTTTTCAAAACAGATTTCTACTCTGAACGTAAATAATATTTCTTCATTCACTATTTTATGTATCTTCGTTATACTCATAAGGGAATGGGTGAAAAAAAGGGAAAACATTAACACGCATCCGGATTGAAGGGCAAAAATGAAATTAAAAAATTTAACATCCTAGGTAATTTAAAAATTTTTAGACAACAATGTTTGTTCAAAGACATGCATTTCAATAATTATCGTCACATAAAATAAACGGAGCATGTTTTTAAATTTCGTATACTGCAATTTTATTTTAAATTACGAGAAAAAATATTATATTAAACTTATTTTTCGAATTCATAATTTATGTTTCGTGGGTTCTCTCACATTCAATTTTGCGTTGCCCATCGCTGTAAGTTTAAAAAGGGGCAGATTGAGATAAAGCTTTCGCCCCCCTGCCTGCAGTGCAGCTTTTTTGAGCGGAGGCCCGGCCTGATAGCATGCAGTTAAACTTACCAGCAACATCAAACCAATTTTTTCCCCCCATGTTTGCTCTTTCCCCACTCCGCCCCCCTTCCGTCTAATCTCTCTTCTTCAAAAAGCCTCAGCCTCGATTTCCGTTCCTTTCCTACATTTACCCTTGCCATTCAGCCATCCACCCCCCCTCCTAATTCTCTCCACCTCCTCCACTCTCTCTTCTACATTCCACCTCATTCACTTCCCCTTCAATAACCCACCGCCTCCGTTCCACCTTCCCCGATCGATATCATCCGCCACGCCTCGTCGACTCTACTTTATCCACTCTACCACATCCACTCTAATTCATCTGCTCTACCACATCCACTGTCCTGAGCCACTATACATACTTTAGTTCACCCACTCAGCTCACCCGCTCTGTCATCCGTTCAGCCACCCGTTCACTCATCCTTTGCTCCCCCCCTGCCTAAACCACTTTCTATCCCTTTCTCCACTTATCTTTTCCCCAACCTCTGCCCCCAACACCTATCTTCCTTTTAAAAATCCTTTCCTGCCAACTACTTCCTTGTCGACAGACACATGTTCGAGTAATTCCCATTTACTACTTACGTTTTCCCAGTCCTTCCTTGGTCTTCCAGTGCCAGTTCCTATAATTCTGAATCTTGCTGTTGTACTCCAGCCTTCCACAAAGCTATCTGCCGGACCCGTTGAAATTTCTTTCAGCATCCCTTTTCCCCCCGCTTTTTCCGTCCCCTATTTTGTGCCCCCCTCGCTCCTTGAGCCCTATTCCCCCTCTCCTTTTCCCGCCCCTTCCCCTTTACGCCCATTCCTGCACCTCCCCGGGGTTTTGTTTATCGACGGCGTAATTGGGCGCATTTTCCCGTGGCTTTGCCCCACGAATTAAGTTTGTCTCGGGGCCCGCGTGACGTTTTGTGGAAAAAGGAGGGGAAGCAGAGGGAAGGGAGGGGAAGGGGAGGCCAGGCTTGTGGTCGGGCCTAAATTGTTTCCCGAGCGGATTGCCCAAAACAATTGCGCTTCAAAATTTTTTGGGTTTTTTGTGAAGGGAGAAATCGTAAAATGACCCTTGGAACCTCGTCTTTGGGCTGACCAAATTTGGGCCATGTTTGTCTTCTAACCCTTTAAACCCCGCGTGTTACATTTTTTAATGACAGGGGTGTTTTTTTTTTCCCGGGGGTAAGAAAAAATCATTCTACAAATTTTATTTTTTCTTTAATTTCTTTGCTTTTTTTTGAATCTGTTTTTAAACCCATTAATATTCAAAAGTTTTTTACTTTCTTCATTTTTTTGTGATGATTGTGCCCCCTAATTAACGATAGTTTTAATTACTCTTTTTTTACTTCCATTGTATAATGCTGTCATTTATTGGCTGCTATCTGTTGCATAATAATACTAATTAAGATACAGTTTTAATGATTATACAGGTATTTGACCAATCGCAGAATTTTTAAAATCAAGATTGACAATTATTTAAAAATCGTTCTAGAAATTTTTTCGTTAATTTTTACATTAAAATTGTTTTATATTTTTTAATGTTTTTGGTTTGTTTTTTGTAGAAATTTTTTTCATGGTTTTTAAAATTTAAAATTTGGTTCTTTTTTTACTTTGACCCTTTCACTACCATACCCTCGCAGGCAGACTGGTCAAAACCCCCGGGGCCCGCATGGGGGTGGGGCGGGGAAAATATATTCCCCACGCAACTTTTTTTGAACGAGGGCCTTGTTTCCCCCTTCCATAGAGCAATAAACAGTTAAAGCCAAAAGCTCTCAGCGAAATAACATCATCTTCATTGGCGCGTAAAAAAATATATTTCTGTTAAAATGAAACTCCTGGTCGTTTTCTAAACAATATCTAAAAAAATTTAAAAGCGGATCCATGGGGAGTGGTCGCTCCGGGGAAAATTTAAAACTCGTTTATTGAAAAGTTAAAAGGGCTGACGTTTTTGGGGGTTTTAAACTGTGGTGATGTCTAACTAATACCCCCTCCATCCGCATTTCTCCCCCACGCCCAAAAAAAAGTTGGGGAAAAAAATTTTGGTAGGGTTAAGTGGTTTTGGTTAAACCCCTTTCATGAACTCCAAAAAATTAAAAGTTTTTTAAAAATTTTTGAAAAAAAAATTGAAATCGAATGGTTTTTCATTAAAGTTTGATACTGCTCTTCAATTCACCTCTTTTTCCTTTTTCATCGTACTTTTAAATGTTCTAAAAGCCCGTTTTCTTATTATTGAACTCTCTTTTTTAAAATCAGAATTTTTTTGAAACGTCAAAATTTTATATTTTACGGACTATGTGAACCTGTTTTTGGGAAAAAGACGGGATGCCTTTGGTTTAGTCCCCAACTCTCAATCAGAAAAAACTCCCGGATTTGGGGGAAATCGAGGGGTAAATCCAGCCCATTTGGTGGTGGAAAAACTTTTCAGCAGAACTGTTTGGGCGAGGGCAGTGTTCTCGGGCCCCCTTTTTTTGGGGCCCCATTGTTTTTTTTATTTTTACTCAAAAATTCCCTGTTCGGTCGGTTTACGCATATTTTAAACGCGCTCGGGTTTAATCAGTTACCTTTCCCCTTTTTAAAAAGGGTTAAAAATATGACCCCGATAATGTCTCAATCGTGTGATTATGTGGAAAAATTGTCAATTTTGTTTTAACTGCTTTTTTCAAAAGTATTTTTCTTTTTTGGATTTTGACTTTTTCTGGATCCTTTTACTAATGGCTTTATAAAATAACGTCGATAAAGATTACATGAAGACTATCTGCATAAATCTATAAATACAAATTATTTATTAATTTATTCTAAAAACATCTAATAAAAAAAACTTTTCTTAGATAAATGTGAATTAATTTCAGTTAAAAAAATGTTATTATTTTTACAAGAAAAAAAAACCCCTCGGGTATAATTATAAAACTCATTCATTTTCCAAATTTTTTTTTAAATTTTAAATTAACGCACCTAAAAGTAATTGTTTTTTTTGTTCTATTTTTTTTCTACATCTCTCTGTACCCAATTTTGGAATTGTATTTTTTTATAGAGAAAAAAAAGACCCTTATTCAATCATTTATCTTTCTACGCACGAACACATCGGTTTGCCCCAAAAAATTTTTGGAATTTGGGTTGAATTAAGTAATTTTCTCAAAATCTAATGATCTTGAGATCCAAAATGGAAATTTTTTTATGTTTCTAAATTTTTCAAACACAGTCTCTTATTTTTTATTTTTCTTATTGCTTTGAATCCCTGGTCTTTTTTTTATACTTCCTAATCATTTCCGAAAAAGGAAACTCATGCTGCGGCCATATTTTTGGAGTTGGTGCAATTGCCTGTGCTGGGGCCCTTTGGGGGGGTATTATCTCAAATTTTTTGGTTTTTGAATTGCTACTCAAAGTAATAACCCCTTATCTAAAATCATTTCGTTCTTCAAAGAAAAAATTTGATGTGAGCTTTTGGGGAAAGGGGTTTTACCTTAAAAAAAAAAAAAAAGAATTTCTAAAATTTTTGGGAAAAGTAAAATATATTTTGTTTAAACACCCAAAATTTTGGAGAAAATTATTTAATTTTATTTAATAGGAAAATTTGGTTGAACGATTTTTGTTTTAAACTACCTTTACAAAACTTTCAGACAAGTTTTTAAATTAATTTCATGAACAATTTTAGAGACAAAAAAAAGTAAAAAAAATTGTATTTCATTAAAAAAACCTTCTGGTCTTCGCTTTTAAAAAACGGACCCATATCTGAGGGGCGAGGCATTATCTCGGCATTGCCTTCTTCACATCCATGGGGGCACCCGAAAAATTGAAGGACATTTGGGGATCCACCGGGGGGGAACTCGGTGTGGGGGTGGTGGGGAAAAGGTAAATTTGGGGGGACCCAGTTGGGAAACGTTTGGCCGCGGGGTGGGGCGGGCGGGCGGGGACCCCCTCCCGGTTGGCGGAGGGGGCGGCGGGGGCCCGGGGGGAAGGGGACAGGCGGGGTAAACCACGTCGCGGCCGCGTCGCCTTGGGATTCCCGCCCGCGAACCCTTCGCCCCAACCCCCGCCCCCCCCCCCTTTTGCCGTCGCCCCCCGTCACCCCAACAAAACCCCTCTGCCCTCGTCCCCGCCCCCGGCCCGCCTTTTTTCACCTCGCTTTCGCTTTCCCTTCCCTTTCCCCCATCTCCCCCCCCTTTTTACTTCCTTCCCCTGCTTTTTGGTCCTCTTCCCCCCTCCCCCCTCGCCCCGCCTCCCCTCCCCCTGCCCTTCTTTTCGCCCTTCCCCCTTCCCCTTTTGCCCCCTGCCCTTGCCTCCCCCGCCCCCCCCGCCTCCCCCTCGCCTCGCCCTCGCCTCCCCTGCCTCTTGTGTCCCCTCCCCCCCCCCCCCTTCCCCCCTTCCCCTGCCTCGCCCTCGCCTCCCCCCTGCCCCCCCTTCGCCCCCCCTCTCCCCTCCCCCCCTCCTCCCCCTCCCCCCCTCCCCTCGCCTCCCCCCCTCCCCCTTTTCCCCTATCTTTTCCCCCCCTTTTTTTCCGAAATCCAACGCCATCCCCACCGCCATCTCTCCCCCAAACCCCCCCCTTGAACCCTCTAGCGCCTCGTCAACCCCCCTTTTCTCCCCGCCACCTCCTTTTGGCCCAAGCTAAATCGGCGCCCAAGTCCTCCCCAACCCCCGCATCGTGTGGATCCTCATTTGACCACCCCCATTTTTGGGGGACCCCGGGTTTAGCCTGAGGCGGCGGATTTTCGCCTAGCCCTGGGTCAATTCGCCTTTGGAGGAGAATTCTGGGGGCTTAGGGATCGTTTTTTTTCCGACCCCCGGGCAATCCCGGGCGTACCCTAAACGAACGGGCGCGCCCTTTTATTTTTTCCTGTATCCTCTGCCCCCACCCCCCTCCCAAAAAGCCAAATTTGGAGACCGGTCGGATTTTGATTTTCCCCCGGCTGGGGCGGTGCGCTGGGTGGGAAGTCCGGTGTTCGGTATGGGGTAGGTGGGCCGGATCCCATCGGGGGGAATCCCATTTTCGGGCATGCCTTAACGGACAACCCCCGGGGTTAGCCCCGGAAAAACAAAATCAATCAATAACCCTTTCCCCTCCCCCGATTTTTCTCTCTTCTCTCTTCTCCCCACCTTTTCAAAAATAGGGGGACGTTGATCTTGGGTTTTTAATTCTTTAATGTGATCAAAAGAAAAATTTGGGAAGAAGAAGAATGTTGAACCCGACGAAATAAATGTGGATAAAATAAAATCATGAAAAAAAGAGTTGGTTATCAAGGGAAAAAACTTGGGAAAACATAATTGGAAAATTAAAGAAATTATGAGAAATAAGGAAGTGGGGGGCTTGATGAAAGTTTACTATTTTAACTTAGTTGAAGATGATATATTTTTTTTGTTTTGTGATCCCCCTTTGTATTTTTTAACTAAATTTTTTTAATATTCGGGCACCAGGTAGTTTATTCAAAAAAAAAATATGATTTTAAATTAAAAAAGAAAAAATGTGAAAAACCCCCAATCGAATTGAAACCTCCCCATGTTGGATCCCCGACAATAAAATTAAATTTCCCTTTTTACCCATTATATCTTCTATTCTTTAAGTTTGAAAAACAAAATAAGTTGATTTAAATAAAAAAACAAAAATTTTTTTTTTTTAAAGGTTTTTTCTTTTTTTATCTTAAACAGGTGAAATACACTTAAAAAAGTTTTTAAAAATCAAATCGATTTATTTTTCTTTTCAAAAAAAACCCCAAAACTGTTTTTTGTAAAATTTTTAAGGTTCTCAGATCCATTTGTTCTTTTTTACGGGTTTTGATAGTGTGTTTTTTGCGTCAAAAAACTCGAAAACAATTGATCCTCTGCACTTTCGTTTGTTTTAAACACTTTTCATTTTAAACAAAAAAATTTTTCACTTTTAAATCTAGAAAAATAATTTTTTTTTTATTATCTTATATTTCTCCATGGATAACCCCATAACGAAACTCATTCGGGGGATTTTTCAAAAACCCTTTTTTTTTGTTATGTATTCAAACCCCTTTTTTAAAAACCCCTTGGATTTCGTCTTTTGATTTTCCCCTATTAGTTAATTGCGTTAGATTTGTATTTAAAATTGTGGGGTTTTGAAGTATCCGTATGTAGTCAATATCTAACACATGAAATTTTAAAAACATATTTGTAAAAAATTTAAAATTTTGGTTTTAACACAAGTTTTTCTAGACATTTTTATTGTTTTTCATTAATTTTCAGCGGTTTTTCGAGAACAAAAAATCATTCGTGAAGTTGGGGAAAGTTTTTGTTAGCGGAATTACGATATTTTTTTTCCCTAGTTTTTTTTTTCCGTCTTGTAAAGGGGTTCCCCTCAAAAAAAAAATTTCAATTCATGAAAAATTTTGTTGGGCCCCTTCAAAACCATTGAAAAATTTATGAAAATCATTTTTTTTCCCGGCATTCGGGAAATAACGTGGGGGAAAAAAATGGCGCTTTTAAATTTCCAAACGGGAAATGGAAAATAATTTTTCCCAAAATCGGTTTAACGCTCCTTTTTTTCCCGGGGCGTTTTGCCCCGTCCGCGTCGCAGATTTGGGCGGCCGGGGCGGGAAAGCGGGCGGGGGAAAAAAAAGGGGGGTGGGGGGCGAATGGGGGGAGGAGGGGACGGGGGGAGGGCAGAAGGAAAAAGACAAGGGGTGATAAAGACGATAAAGGGGACTGGAACCCCTCCTGAATCTGGGAATTAAAAAAACCTCGGTTCCTTCATCAATTAAAAAGTAAAAAAATTTTTTGCACTTTCAGGTTAAAACAAATAATACATAATGATGTTTTAACCCTTTATGAATATGAAGAAAAAATGCCCAACTAAATAATTAAATTTTTCTAAAGATGTATAAAAATTTCAAACATGTGATTTCAAAAAATATTTTGATATTTAAAAATAGATTTTTCTGTCGTAGATCACTAATAGGATATAAAACGTGTATTTTGTTCTATTTTCTTTAGTACTTTTACTACCGTTTCTTTGATGATGTCTGTAAGGCAATTAGAGGCAGTTCCTTCAATTCAAACATATTTAGAATAAGGGCTTAAAATTTTAAAAAATATGTCGTTCAATGGAAGATGCAAATTTTTGTAACAACAACACACTTTTTCTTATTAAAAACACACATTAATAAAAATGGTTTGGGATTATAGATAATTTTTTCAGGGGCTTTATTCAAAAAAGTTGGGGAAATAACTGCTTTCATTTTAATGAAGCGTGTTAGAGCAATAAAGATGGGAAAATAAAAACTTTGCAATCATAGGTATATTTCTTTCAGATAATTTTTCCTTTTAAAGAATAAAATTTTTATATTCTACTTTATGGCCCTTTTAACTAAATTTGGAGATTCTTTTCGCCTAAAAGAAACCCCTGTTTTAATTTTTTTCCTCGGCTGCTCTGATCGGGAGTTTTTCCCTAGTTTCCGATCAACACCAGGCGAAAGCCGGGCAAGCCCTACCCAAACCCAGGGCCCGCCGATCTTCCTTCCCCTTCCTTATCCCCCCCCCCCTTTTTCCCCACAACATGCACCTACCCAATTCGGAACCGGGCGGGGGTTTGGCTGGTCCCGGGTGGGGTGCCCGCTGGGGAAGTCCCGGTTGGGGAAAACCCCTGCCCAGGGGTGGGGCCGATTTCCCCTCCGCGAGGGAAAATCCCCATTCCGGAAAAACACCTTTGGGGCTTTTGAACAGTTGCGCGCCCGGAAACACGAAAAAATCAATCAATCAATCAATTTTCTGGTTGTTTGTTTTCCTTTTTAGTCTCCCCCATCCAGGCTGGGCTGAGCAGGCCTTTTTCCCGCGGTGGGCCCCTTCCCTCGAGGCCTGAGTTTCCCCCGCCGCGCTAATTCAGCGCGACGCGAGGCGCAAAATTTTTAGCGGCGACGGGCGTAAGGCAAAACGCATTTGAAGTTGATTACAGCCAATTGGGGCCCTTTTATTCTCGTTGCGGCCGCATTTGGGTGCGGCGGGGGCGGCCCGACACCGGCGGTGGACGCGGGGGGGGGCGGGGGGAGAAACGGCACGGGGGGAAGAGGGGGGGTGGTTGTAGGCCGGCCCGCGGGGCCAGGCGGGGAAAGCGTGCGAGGACGAGGGGGGGGACGGGGCGGGGGGAAACCACGGGCGGCGGGCGAGGTTTGGAAGTGCGGGGGCGGGCGGGGCTCTGGCGGTGCGAGGGCGGGGGGGGGGGGTGTCGCGGTGGAGGGAAACGGGGAAGTCGGGGGGAAGTGGGGGAAGTCACGAAGGGCGGGGAAATCGGGGAGAAGTCGGGGCGGAATGGGCGAGAAGTCCGGGGGGTCGGGGGAGAAATGGGCGAGAATCGGGGGTGGGGGAAATCGGGCGAGAAAGCGGGCAGAACGCGGGCGAGAACGCGGGGAAAAGGGGGGCGGGGCGGGGCGGGCGGGGGGGCGCGGCGGGACCGGGGGGGACGCGGGATCTGATGGAGCAGTAACTCGTGCGAGGCGAGGACGGGCGGGACGTGTCTGCAGACGCATGTTCCAACTTGACTCTCCAACCGAAGCTGTGACTGAGGGAAAGGGTGGACGTTTCTGAGTTTAAATTCAAAACACACAAAAGGAGGAGAGGCAGTTTTTCAGGGAAAGGGGGTGGATGTGCCATCGCGTTGAGGAAAGTCCGTTGGGAAAAAGCCCAAACTGCCCCCTTTTTTTTCCCCGTGGAAGCTGTAACAAAAGAGATAATATATTTTCGTGCCTACTTGAGATTACAGAGTATATAATGAATTCAAAGTGTACGATTAGTACATGAGTTTTCTACTCTAAACTTTCTTTAGGTTTTAGAGTCAAAACTTTTGATTTAAAGTGGGGGAGCACAAAAATTGTTTTTACGAAAATTTTCTCCCGATTGTTTTCACCACAAATACACCCATTTTACTCAGTGTTTGGGCCCCCCTGTGGAACATTCAATTTAATTGAATAACCCCCTCAACTCATTCGAAATAATTTTTTTAGATGGAAACGAGTTCTGGGTTTTTAATTTTTTTCCTTACTTACTAGATAACATTAAACTAATTTATTTCTGTTACATAGAACTTGATGAAAAATTACAACTTATTTCATGATATTAAATTTGAAAAAAGCATCATTGCTTAGAAAACTGCGAGGTACTTGCTATGGAGGCAAGCAAATAGGCGTTTATGCGAGTCATTTATTTGAGGGCATGACAAACACGAGTTTTCCATCAGCAATACATTAACAATTTGTAATTTATTGGGCAGTTTGTTTGAAACAAGACGTTAATGGTTAGATCATATCCTCCCTTTTAATTTAATACCCCCAACAGTTGTTTGAGCGAAGTGTCAAAAATTTTAAAACCCTGGAGGAAAATTCCCTCAAGCTCATAAATTTGGAATTGGCATCAGGGGAAAATGGCTAACCCATAAAAATAGGAAATCAAATCATGGGCCTTTTAGACCCCCAATTTGTGACTAAAAACCCCTTTTTAAATGGTGAGTATCCATAAATCGTAAACCTTTTTTTTGATAAATCAACCTAGATTTTCTGAAACTTTTTTTTGGTTTACTTTTTCCTTTGAAACCTTTAACGGATATAAAATAATTCAGTTACAATATTAATTTAATATTAAAAGTTCTTTATTGGGAAAAAAATTCAAATTTTTTCAATACTCGTTATATAAAAGTGTTTTAAAATTTTTTGGGTGTGTGATAATTTAATTTTTAAATACAAGAGGCAGTATCATTGAATCGAATCTTGTCAAGCATGTATCGAAATGTTCGAATTTTAAAATCTTACTGTATTTTTTGTCACATTATCTGCATTAAAAAGTATTAAAATTAATACTTGGGAAAAGTCGTAAGTACATTGCATTTTCACTAAGACTGGAAGAAAGCGCTTGAATCGTTACCACTTATAACTTAGGGAATTCTTTGTAACTGGCTTATTGACTAAACATTCGTCATTAACAAAGGGTAAGAATTTGAGCAGCTGCTAAAAATGTTTGCATCACAAAGATCGTTTTTACTTTACACATCGATATCGGGAATAAAAACGAAATTATTAAACTGGAAAAAGGGTTTCAAAATTAAGGAAAACTTTTTCCCCTGCACCCAAAAATTGTTTTTTTTTCAAAAAAGCGTCCGTCTCTCCGTCTGTTTATCTGTCCGCCTGTCCGTCGTATATGAACAAAATCTAGCGCCTAAACCACACTACGATATTTTCCAAATTGAAGAAACACCTGTCCATCTGACTGTAGTTCAAGCTTTGAAACTTTGAAAAAAATTTTTAAAATTTATACTTTACAAGCCCCCCACATTTTAAAATTTTTTCAAAAAACCCTTCAAATATATTTTTAAAATTTTACCCAAAAATAAAATACACATTTAAAAGTGGTGGTCCCCTTTTTAGTTAATTTAAAATTTTTAAAAAAGCAAAAATTTAATTTTTGGTGGGCTTCCGAATATAAAAAAAAGAAATACCTTAAATTAAATTGGGAACCCCTAAATATTCTTTCATTAAAATCATAGACGTTTTAAAAAATTTTTGTTTTTGTCCCCTTGTGCAATAGAACGTACTGTGATTGCAATATTAAAAAAAAATTGCAAAAACCTCATTTTCTTCAAAACGGCTTCAAATTTTTTCTTTAAATGTTTGGTAGGGTTAGTGCCCCCAAAAAACCCCTTTTGGGGCGGGGGAACCTTCTGGGGCAGAGGGACGACTGGGGGTGGCTGAGAGCGCAGGTGATACGAGTGGTGGGGTAGGGACGAAAGGGGAAGGGGCGGAAGGGGGGAGGGGGGAAGGGGCGGAAGGGGTGGAAGGGGCGGGAGGTCGTCGGCAAACGGTTGGCGTTTCGGTGTGAACCGGGGGGGATTGGCATTAAAGACGCCAACTATTATGATCCTTCGTCCATTTCGAATAGCTGATGATTTATCACGGAAGGTGGCGGTACTCCTCTACCCACCGGAAGGTGAGATTCGGTGGAGTCAGCTTGCGCCGGATTGCCTTTTAGGTTCCTCTCTCAGCTGGGCACCGCCAGTTTGGAAAGATCAGTCGACTTCTTCCGACAAGTAAAAAATGATGTGAAAGTGTTAATGTTGGGGGGGAGAGAAAGGACACGTAAGAGGCAAAAAGTTCGCCGATCAGCCTCCCGTTTAAATTTACATCTCCCGGGATTTTGGGTGGTATTTCGGGGGGAAAACCCGGAAAAATACCGATAAACCAAAAAATCACCTAGTTATGCGGCTAATATGAAAACACCATTTGGGGAAATCAAACAGGAAACCCCCAAATTGCTACAAAAGTGGGATTTCAGGCAGCTAAACTCAGTCAATTAAGTGGAGAACCAAAAGGGAAAACAAAAGAGAGTTGGAAAGAACGTGGAATGTGTGGAAATGCCGAGAAGAGACAGAGGCGATAGGTCTGTAAGAGAGAGCGGTGCAAACGATGGAATGAGAGTTGGGGTAAGTGGTAATGGCAAAGAAAAAAGAGGACTGAGAGCGCCGGGGGTGGGAGTGGGGGGTGAAATCAAGGGGTGAAGAAATGAGTAGATTTGGGGGGAGCGAGTAGGCATGACGTCAAGTGACGATAATTGGAGAGGAATGAGGGGGTGAAAAGGGGGGGGGTGGGGAAAAAGCATGGGGGGGAGTGGCGTTGGGAGGAGATGGGGAAAAGGGAGGCGGAGAAAAAGGAGGATGAGGGGGAAGGGGGGTGGGGGAGTGCCAGGGAGAGAATGGGCGGTGAATATGAGAGTGGATGCGAAGGGAGAGAGAGGCATGGAGTGGAGAGCGGGCGGTAGATGGGAGAGGGGATGGGGAAAGCGTGTGGACGGTGGGGGATGTGGGATGGGAGGAGTGGGGTGGGGGGAGGGAGATGGGAGGGATGGGGCGCAGTGGGGGACAGTACATAGGAGAGGGCCGATGTGGGGGGGTGGATGGGGGGGGAGGAAGGGGAGGGGGAGAGTGGATGGTGAGAGGGTGGGGTGTGGGGGGAGGGATGGGGGAGGGGAGATGGGGGTGGGGGAGGGTTTTTGGGGGGAGAAGGCGTGGGCGATAAGTGGGAGAGGGGTTTGGGTTTAGTGAGCGAGAGTGCGTTCGGGGGGCTGGGTGTCTGGCAGGGCGAAGGACGGGGTGAGTGTGTGTGGTGTGCGTGGGTGGGGATGGGGTGAGTGTGGGGTGGCGCGCGTCAGCGGCGCGGAACGGGCCTTTGTGCTGGCTCGGCGGGGGTGGGGGCGGGGGCGGGGCGCGTGGCGCGGCGGACGGCGCCCATTGTGCGGCGCCCTTTTTCCCGCTGCCCCCCCGCCCCAAGGGGCGTTTCCCCGGGGGGCCACCGCCCGCCCTTTTTTACGCCAGCGACCTCCCCGCGCCCGGGGAAAAATCCGCCTCCGCGCCCCCCCCGCCTCACCACGTCACGTCTCGCCCCCCTCTCCTCTCCGCCCCTCCCCGCCCCTCCCCCCTCCCCGCACCTCCCCACCACGCCCGCCCCCGCCCTTTCGCCCTTCCCCCCCCCCACCAAAAGCCTCCCAACACCCCCCCCGCCATGCATCCGCCCCGCCCCTCCCCCCCCCCCCACCCCCCCCCCCCCCCCCTCCCCCCCCCCCCCCCCCCCCCCTCGCCCCTTCCCCCCCCCCCCCGCCCCCCCCTCCCCCGGGCCCTTTCAACCGGCTGGGCACCCCCCACTTTTCGCGCGAATAGATACCCCCTGTGTTATTAAACAAAAAAAGTTTGGGGGGCTTTTGGTTCAAAAAACCCATTTAGCCTAAAAAAAGGGGAAAGTATGAGTTTGGCATTTTCATCCCCCGGGCTTTGCCGGGGGTTGGTCCTTAATCGGGGGTAGAAGAAACATATGGCGAACATGATTTTCTTTCGCTGTAACTAGCAAACTCCTGCCTGAGACATTCTTCGTCACACACCTACAGAACTGAGGTGATTTTAAGGGAAAGTTACAACTCCGTGTTTGCTTCCGCCGAGAATCGAATCCGGGGTCACCGGGGGCTGTTTTTTCTCATCCTCAGTCCCCGGAGGGAAAACTTCATTTAAAATTAAGTTATATATTAATCACCTGTCACCTTATTGTTTCTTTCAATATAAAATTTTGCGTTTTCCAGAATTACACCAGCTAGAAATTTATCTTTGTTATTTAAGTAATTTTTCTAGTATAGTATTATTTCGCGTCATAAGTTGAATGTCATTATGGTAATGGTTTTATCATTTTATTTTGTTTATAAATGCTCACGCACGTAGAACAAAGACATAGAAAAAAACGAAATTTTATTTTTAAATTTTTTTTTGGATGAACTCAATGTAAAACAACCCGGGAACCCTTGTTGTACACGCTTGTGCTTTTTATTTGTATAGTTCGCGAATTGAATAGAAATTCCCACGCTAACAAACGATGAATTCACTCTGAAATTAAAATTTCATTAAATTTCCTCTGTTATAATATTTTCATTTTCATATTTGCAGATATGATATATTTTTGGTGAGGTTTTTTTTTTTCAGCAGATATCTGGTAACCCTCGCCCATAGACACTTATTCTCCCACTAAACACCCATGATCTCCCCCGATCACAGAACGCAAGGCCCTCCGCGACAACACATTCAAGAGAGAAGGAACAAACAATCATGCCTAAGACGAGAGTCGAACCCACGACCGTTCGGACTGATGCACAGAGGCGGTATCCGCTTTTAGCCACCTCGGCCATCTGGGGGGCCCGGGAATAGATTTTACAAAAACCAACCCTTTAAAAGACAATTCTTAGTTCTTATTAGTTTTGAATGAAGTTAACACCAGCCAACTAGCTACCCACACAATGGACCACAAGCAAATTTATTTAGTAATTTAATACGTTACATGTTGTGAAATATTAAAAATCTGTCTCTAATGTTATAGAAAGCGTATCTGAGATTATTAAATAAATATTCTGATTTATACAAGTCTGTCTGTTCTGCCATTTGGTGGTGGGTCTTGTGGCGGTGCGATGCGAGTCGGCGTGGGGCGGCGCGCTGAGCGGGGCGGATGCGGGCGCGCCCAAAAAGACGCGCACACTGAACGGCAGCTGCGCCCCAGGGCGGCGGCCCAGGGGCGGCGGGGGGGCCAACCCGAGCGCTGCGACGGGGTCCGCCTGGCCCGCCCCCACCGCGCCCGGCCCCACCCCCCCCCCCCCCGTCCCGTCGGGCCCCCCCTGTGCCCCCACCGCGCCCCCCCCCGCGCCCCCCCCGGGTCCCGCCCCCCCCACCCGCCCCACCCCCCCCCTGCCCCGTCCCCCCCCGCCTCATGCCCCCCCACCGCTCCCCCCGCCCCCCCGAATCGACGCCCCCCCACCCGCCCCCCCCCCCCCCCCACCCCGCCCCCCCCCCCCACCCCCCCACCCCGCCCCCCCCCCCCCCCCACCGCCCCACCCCCCCCCCCCCCCCCACCCGCCCCCCCCCCCCCGCCCCCCCCCCCCCCCCCCCCCCCCCCCCCCCCCCCCCCCCCCCCCCCCCCCCCCCCCCCCCGCCCCCCCCCCCCCCCCGCCCCCCCCCCCCCCCCCCCCCCCCCCCCCCCCCCCCACTGGCGCTCCGGGACGCTGAGGGCAGCGGGCCCGGGGTCCCGGCGCCTCCCGCCCCCCGCCCTTCGCCCGCGTTTCGCGCCTTCGGGCCCCCCCCCTGCCTCGCCCCGCCCACCACCCACTTCCCTCCTCCATTGCGCTCCCTCCCAAAGCCGTTCCCTCAGGCCCCCGTCACGCCCGTTGCATCGACTCTTCCCAAAATTCCGCCCAATTTTGTTCTGTCTTTTTGATTCTCCACCCCCGATCCTTAAACCCCTTCCGTCGAAGTTCCGTGAAATTATCTGTCTCATTCCGCCACATCCCGTTCCTTTCCCCACGTCGTGTCGACACTCATTCTCCCCCTTTGTTCTTTTCCCATTCCTCCCGACCTTTCCCCGACCCCCCGCCACAACCGTCCCCAAACTTTTTTACCCCAGCCAATCTTCCCCCCATCTCCTTTTCACCTTACCCCCCAAACCCAACCACCCCGCCTCTTGTATCTTTTTTCCCGTCATCTTCCCCTAATTTTACCCCTCCCTTTCCTTTTTCCCGGGGCTTCGCACATATCTTTGTTTCGCTATTCCTTTCACTAAACTGGATCTTTCGCCGTTCTGGGGTTAGCATCGCTTCCGTCCCTCATCCCACAGCACCGCCTCCTCCTAGGTGCTCTGCTGGTGCTGGAGGGGACTTGGCAAGCTTCTGTCCCATCTCGACCCCACCCGCCACCTCTCCCCCCATTTCCTTTCCCGGCTTGGGCTCCTTTCCTCTCCTTTGCCTCTTTTCCCAACCCCGTTATCCCCCCCCTCCCCCTATCCTTTGTGCTTTTCGCCCCTTTTCTGTCTACTTTTCCTCCCCGTCTCCCTTTCCCCCTTCCCCCCCCCGCCCCTTCCCCTCTCCTTCCCTCTCCCCCCTCTCCTTCCGTCCTTCCCGTCTCCCCGCCCGTCTCCGCCCGTCTCCCCCCTCTCCGCCGTCTCCTGCCCCCTCCCGCCGTCTCGCCCGTCTCTTTGCCCGTTTTTTTCCTTTCCCGCTTTTCCGTCTCCGCCGCCCCCCGCCCTTCCCCCGCCCTTCCCCCGTCTCCGCCTTCCCTTTCCCGTGCCGCCCCCTCTCCCGCCCCCTCTCCTTGCCCGTCTCGCCCGTCTCCTTTCCCCTCTCCTTGCCGGCTCCGCCCCCTTTTGCCCGGCCCGCCGCTCCTGCCCCCTCCTTTTCCCCCTCCGCCCGGCCCCTTTCCCCGGGTCCTTCCCGCTCCGCCCGGCTCCCCCCCGGGTCCTTCCCCTCTCTTTGCCCTCTCCCTTGCCTCCTTCCCCCTTTTTTTGCCCTCTCTTTTTCCGTCTCGCCCTCTCTTTGCCGTCTCTTGCCCTCTCCTTTCCCGGCTCCCTTTTCCCCTTTCCCTTTTCCGTCTCCTTTCCGTTTCCCCCGCCCGTTTCCCCCGTCTCCGCCCGCCCGTCTCCGCCCCTCTCCTTGCCCGTCTCCCCCCCTCTCCGCCCCCCGCCCTCCCCCTGCCCCCCTTCCCCCCTCCTTGCCCGGCTCCTTGGGGGCTCCCCCCCGGCCTTTCCCCGGGTCCCCGCCTCCTTTCCTCTCGCCCTCCCCTTTGCCCGTCTCCCGTCTCCCTTTTCCCCTCTCTTTTCCCCTCTCGCCCTCTTGCCCTTTGGCCCCCTCCCCCTCTTCCCCGCCCCCTCCTTTCCCCTCTCCTGCCCGTCTCCCCGGGCCCCTCCCTTGCCCGACTCCGCCCGACTCCGCCCGGCTCCTTTTCCCCCTCCCCCGGCTCCGCCCGGCCCGCCCGGCCCCCGCCCCGGCCCCCTTTCCCGGCTCGCCGGCCCCGCCCCGGGTCCTTGCCCGGCTCCTTGCCCCGGGTCCTTGCCCGGCTCGCCCACCCCCCTCCCCACTCGCGTCTTCTTACCTTTCCCCCTTTGGCCCACCCGTCCCGTTCCGCCACCCGCCGTGTGTGGGGGGGAACGAAGGGGGGGAGGCGAACCCTCACCCCCGGGGGAGGGCACCGGGGCCCAGAGGCTTGTGACACGAAGCCCCCCAATCCACCCCCGGCAAATTTTTCCTCGTCTCCTCTGTTATGTTTCTCTTGATACATGAACCACTGAGATACAATAATTCCTTTCCAGGCAATGAAATACAGAGAAATTACGAGCGAGGGTTTATCGCTAGGTATGTAGGTTTTGGTCAAAGGCTGACCAAAATTTGAAAAGAAATTTCTGCCAAAAAACGGTTTTTTTTTAGTTGAGAGAAAATGTTTTGTCAGGAGGTAAGGGAAAAAAATTTACAAATCATGAAAAAACCACTTGCCTGTTACGAACACATATCATTTTTAAATAATTAAAATTATTTTTTTAAAATTTTACACATTATAGTAAAAAAATTTTTGTAAAGTTTTAAAATCAAATACGTATATTCATATAAATCGATATCTATATAAAATACTTTCTTTAAAAATTTTTTTCAAAAGAAATAAATGGTCTGATTCCGTTCTTCAACAAACTTGTTTAATTTATTTTCTATTTATCCAAATTTTCTCTAATAGATAATTTCTCAAAAAATTTTTTATAAAATTCCGATTTAAAAGGTTTTTGTCTACTTTTTTGTGCATGAATAATAACACCATAAAAGGCGTGAAAAAATACTCAGCCATGCGTAAAATGCTTTTGTCAATGATAATCATATCTATTTTATTGCAACAAAATTTGAATGTGTACTATATGTAGAATTTCATGTGTGACCTACCATGGGAACAAACAGGATTTTGTACGATAGTAGATGTGCAGTGCTTATTGTATGCCGAGGGATGTTGGTGTTCTTTCTCAGCTGATATGTAATGTTCAGACTACACGTAGGCTGTGAGAGTTCCCCTCTCCAGATATCTCCTCCAGTGGCACCCCCCCGTCGGGCAAACTTAAAATTCGACTGATCACCAGTCATGGGCGCGTGTTCAAACAACAAGTTCGTAGAGGATGATCAAAAAAGGGTGGAAAAAGGGGAAATCGTGTGGTGGCTCATTTCTTTTTACTCAGTGGATTTACCTGGTATTGATAAAGCTTCCAAAAATACCCATTAGACCAGCCTCTGAAATTCTCTCCCGATAAAAGTTAACTTGTAAAACAAAAAATGCCCTTTGCGATCCGGTGGACGGGGTTTCGGGCGTAGTGTCGGGGATCGGGAGAAGGGGCGCGGTTCAAACCCCTTCGGGCAGGTTTTTTGTGTTCGTCCCTTTCACCCCCTTATCACCATATGTTTCTCTGATTTAAACCCCGTTAACTCCAATAGTTGTCCCAATGACCCCAATGTTGCGACCAAAACCCAAAAAAAAAAATATAAAAACGCCTTTCGCCCCTAACGTAGCTGAAAGGGCCGAAGGGGAACGCTGTTGGGCTGCGGGGGCGGGCGAGGTCCCGACCCCCCGGGACGACATTCCGCCCCGCCCCCGCGCCCCACTGACATTTGGGCCCTCGCACCCTCCCTTGCCCCCTTCTCACACCCGCTTCCCATCTTTTTGGGGGGCCCTTAAGCACCGGTAACGACCCACCTCCGTCCCCCCTCGTCGCCCCCTCTGCCCCCTTTCCCCCTCTCCTCCCCATCGTCTCCGTTTTGTTTTCTTTGTCCATCGTCTCCCCCGAACCCCGCCAACTCGACATTTTCTTTTCTGGCTGGGGAGTTGCCTCCTTCTTCCGAAAGTATTCAGATTCCAGTTACACGCATTCTTACTGATCAGTTTCATGCAGTAGAAGAGTCCTTTCAATCATGTTTATTCTCACGATGTACTGAAGCTCATTGGTGGATACTTTCTTTGCCAAACACCACTTTGATGCTGGGTTTTGCAGGGAATTTTGTTGGTTGGTTTGTTGGTGATTCCGGGCGCGTCAACAGTTTAGATCTTGTCCTGGGGGTTTGGGGGCTGTTTTCTCGGAGATGGGGAAAAATTTCCCCCCCGGTGGCTGGGTCCGGCGCCGACCCCCCGTCGGCGCGGACTTCCTCTCCAGGACTTCCCCTCCGGGGGCACCCCCGGCAAGCTCTGCCCCGACCGGTCTTCCGGAAATGGGGTTGTGGGGCTGGGTGTAAGTGTGTGTGTGGGGATAGGACAAAGGGAAAAGGAAGGGAAAATCCGCGCGGTCCTTTGGGCCCTTTGTGGGGTTTCTCCGGCATTCACCTGGGGTTTATCGGAGAAAACGGAAAATTCCGATCAGAACGGGCCGGAATTTCTAAAAAGTATTTTTCTGGGAAGGGGTAAGTGAGGTTTGGGGGCGAGGGACTGTGAGGGAAGGGCGCCCTTAGGGGGCGCACGCCGCCGGCCCCCCCGGGGCCGGGGACCGGTTTCGTGAGGACGGCGTCCGCTCGTTAGGGGCCGCGCCCCCGCGTCCTCGCGCCCTCGTTTAAATCGACCACGCGGAAGCCGTGCGCCCACCCCCTCTCCCGGGGGGCCCTTCCCCTTTCCCCCCCGCCTCCCCCCCCCGGGGAAACCCCCACCTAAAGGGGGCAAGCAGAACCGTTTGGTCCGGGGGAAAATTTTATCCCCGGAACGCAATTATCATGTGCCTTTCTTATTCAAACAAGTTCTTTAAATTCCGTCCAACCTTTGGGGATGGAATCTTTTCACTGGGCAGGCGTCATCATAATGCATGACTTAAGTCGTTTACGAGCCTTACCTTAACGACCTCTCTTCAAGAGGGCGATGCGAACGACTCCGCCTGTTGCCCGCTCTCTCTTCCCCACCAATTTGAGCCTCCCTCACTGCCTTCCCATCTCCGACATGACAGAGGCTGAACTCGACTCAACTCGATCACCATCCGAACTCGGCCCGACAAAACCTCGATACAACACGAACTCATCCAGACACGAACGCGATACAATACAAAAATTGAACCGCGTGGACTCCTTTTCGTCGTCTCCCCAATCTTAAAGCCCCTCGACCCGCACGTTTTCACTACGCGCCCCTCGATCGAATTGGCCTCACTCGACCAGAGATCACCGACCCGCACGTCCCCCTCAGTCTAAGACCCACTGGGGTCCCCTCCTCACGTCACTCGACATCACCTCACTCGACCCTAGAGGAAAATGGCAGTTGATCGAAAACGACCCTCACCCGACCTATCCTGACATCTAAATGCTCGTAACCAACCTGACTCTCACGCATTTTGATACGATACGAACACGACCAAAAACCACGTCTAATAACCCCTATACAAGTGTCCAGAGACATGCGTCTCAGCTGAATCCGTACTTACTGCCTCCTCCACCGGGGGGTGCTCGTGCATCAATGATGTCACTGCAGCGACTCTAGGGAGGGCCCCGGTTCGAGATCTGACGGCGGGGATTTTCAAACAGCTTTTTTGCGGTCGATTCAGTCGCTGTCTAGAGGGGAAAAATTTTGCGCCGGGTGCTCTGATCGTGTTTTCCGTGGTTTCTCCGATCAACCCAGGCGAATGCCCGGGAACCATACCAAAGGGCCCGGAACGCGCGCGTTTTTTCCTCTTTTTCTATCCTCCCCCCCTCCCCCAAACCCCTTCCCCTATTCCGGGAGACCGGCGGGCAGGCGTGTCCCCGGGTGGGCGGTGCCCCCCGGTGGGGGAGTCCTGGTTAGGAACCCCCAGCCGAGGAGGTCGGGGCCCCATCTCGCCATCCCCGGGGGAAGATCCCCCATCTCCGAAGAAAACATCACACTAACGGACCCGCCAAAAATTGCGCCCGGGAAAAACGAAAAAACAATCAATCTAAAAGGGCTGGAAAATATTTGATTCTGTGTTGGGGAGTATTTGCCTTCAGCAGGAAAACCCTTTCGATATAATCTGGTATATTCAAGTTTGTGATGAGTTAATATGTCTGGGGGGTGAGTTTTTTATTTTGTGGTTTGGCGGTTTTTCATCTTTGGTTGAGCACGGGTTCTTTCAGTAGGAAAAACCTGTTATTTAAAAATTGTCTGAGCCTGTCCCACCCGTGTGTATCAAATACTTAATCGAAAAAATTTTACTTTGAGCATGTGCGTGTTTTACGTTCACAAATACGTGCTGATTTGAAATAGTTAACTCTGAAAACATGTGTCCTATGCGCAGGAAAATTTGAGCTAGTGTAAAATATTTAGCCCTGAGTGTCTGTATCCTCGGATGCAAATTTCTGGGTGTGGGAAAAGATGTCCGGGGGCTGGCCCCTTTAAACAACCAAGGGCTGGGGTGGAAGACTTTCTGTGTCTGGGAGATTGGGGGGGGTGTGTGTTTGTGTGCGTATTTTCGGTGGGACGTAGGGCTGGGGTGAAAAAGGGTTTGGGTCTGAAAAAGTCTTCCCCTTTCCTAACATGTACTGGAATGAAAGAGTTGGCTTGGGGTTATGTGGGGCCTGTAAACCCGATTCATTCTGAGTACGTGTTTCGGCGCCAAAAAAAATTGGTGTGAAAAATGTTCCGGGTTTGGAAAAATTTGTGCTTTCCTTGGCAACTACATCTCAGTGAGAAGGAGTTGACTTGGAGCATGTGTGGGCAAGGCGTAAGTAAACACAAACTCATTCTGAGAACGTGCTTCCTGTGTTCAGGCAACTACCTTATTTTGGGAAAAAATTGGGTTTTGTACACCCCTTCATGTGCTGAAAATTTTTGGGGGTAAAGAGTTGGTCTCATTTCCAATGCCGGCAACTCGCGCTGTGGAAGAGATCTTGTGTCTGGTAGAGTTTTGTGTGTGTGTGTGTGTGTGTTTTGTTTTTGCATGGTTCAGTGGAAGAGTTGTTCTAAGAAGGCTTCCTTGGCAGGCAAAATGCTGCTGGGAAAGTGTATTTTGTCTGGAGAGGGGGTTTTGTGTGTGTGTGTGTGATTTGTTGCTTAGGCGACCGGACCTATGTGAAAGGTTGTTCTGTGTTCCCGTGCGACCATGCTGCTTTGGAAGGTGTTTGTGTCGGGAGAGTTTTGTGTGTGTGTGTCTGTAATTTTTTTGGCGACCGGACCAGGGGAGAGTTGCCCAACGCTTCCTGTGCCCCAGGGAATATGCTGCTGTGGAAGAGTGTTTTTTGTCTGTAGAGTTTTTTTGTGTGTGTCTGTAATTTGTTTTAGGGGCTAGTTCATTGAAAAGTTGTCTCTAAAAACGGGTTCCTTCGCAGGCAAAAGTGCGATTTGGAAAGGGTGCCTGGTAGAGTTTTTGTGGATTTGTTTTTGGGCGACCAGTTCAGTGTGAAGGTTGTCTCTGGGAACAGCTTCCCGTGCCGGAAACCCCTCTGGTGTGGAAGAGTGTTTGCGTCTGGGGAGTTTGTTGATTTGTTGTTGGCAGAGTTCGATGTGAAAGAGTTCTCCTAAGAACGTCTTCCTGTGCAGGCAACTACGTGCTGGTGGAAAAGTGCTTTTTCCTGGTAGGTTGTGTTGTGTGTGTGTGTTTGGATTTTTGTTAGGGGGCCGAGTTCTATGTGAAAAGGGTTTTTCTAAAAACGAGCTTCCCTTTCGCAGGGAACTCGTGTGGGGGGAAGGTGTTTGTGTCTGGGGGAGTTGTATTTTGATTTGTTGTTGGCGACCGAGTTCTGTGTGGGGTTCTCTCTGAACGTGTTCCGTCGCAGGCAATTCGGGGTGGAAAAGTGCTTTGTGCCTGGTAGAGTTGTGTGTGTGTGGTGTGTGATTTTTGGGTTGGGGACCGGGGCCAGTGTGAAAAGTTTTTCTCTAAGCGGCTTCCTGTGGCGGCAACTACGTGCTGGTGGGAAGCGCGGCATCGCTGTGTGACGGGCCTCACAACAGCCCCCACGGCGCTGCGCCGGGGGACGGAACCTGGGATCCCCGACGTTGCCCATCGGACGCCGGGGACTACTCTGCCCGATCGGCACCATGGAGCCAAAGGGGATCACACCCTTAAAATTCTGGGGGGTACCCCTCACCTTAGTATTATTTTCATGCATCCTTTTGTAGCGTCTCTTCAAATACATGAAAGTCTACTATATTGAATGAATAAAACAGAGAACATTTATTTTACCTTAAGTCATTGTCTAGGAATTCGTGTTCAAATATTCACTGTACAATGGAAATATATCTGGATTTTTAAAGGAAGGTATAAAACAGAGAACATTTATTTTTTTTTGGGTCCCCTGATAAAAGATAATAAGATTTTGAAGTGTGATGTGAGATTTTGAAATAATCTTCTGATGGTTTTTCATTGAAAAATTATTTTCAAAAAATTGGTTTGTCACTTAAAAAAACCACTAACTTTTTTTAACTCAAACAAATTTTTTTATCATTTAAAATATTTATTGAGGATAATGCTTTAAAAAAAAACAATCTTTATAAATATTTCACTTAAACGAACAATATCAAATGCTGATAGTATTAGTTCCCAACTTTCGCAAAAAAAATAATTTATTTATCCTGCTAATGTTTGTAATTGGTTCAGATTTTTGTCCGGGGGCTCTGGAAAACAAATTTAAAATTTAAGTATAATCTTCTCGACTATTATTTTTTGTTTAATAATAGTTTTCGTATCATTGATAGAACATACATAAACAATTTCCCCCCCTTTTTCGAAAGAATGGCCCTTTTTATAACCCCTTTTATAGTTATTTTGTGGTGAAATATGATTTTAGAGTTTGTTTTACTATGATAACAGAATTAGTTATTGTTAGAGGAGTTATTTTTGAGAAAATATATATATATATATATATATATATATATATATATATATATATATATATATATATTTGTGCTATCGTACTCTCTATTTGCAGAGGGAATACTAGTTATTCCAGCCTCCACCCTTTGGTTTGGGGGCCGGGTGTGTGGGGGGCCCTTGTTGCATTGCTTTCCCCCCGGGCGCCACCTCCTTCGGGAAATTATCCCTTCCGCCCCCCACCGCCCCCGCCGGCCGAAATGCGCTTATTTCGCCGGGGTTTTGACCCCGGGCCCTGGCCCCGCCTTTTGGGGCTGATAGGGTCAGGGGTATGGGCGGGACTCCACCCTTTTAAACCCCAAATAAAACAGAATATTCCGGAAATGTCCCCCTAAACCTCCCTCCTTCCCCCCCCTCCCCTTTCTTTCTTTTAAAGTCTACTGCATCACCGCCCTCTCCTTCTTTAACATCCCATCCCCCTCCAGTCCCCAACCACTTCGCCCCTTTCCCGCTTTTGCCCATTTCCGCCCTAAAACCCCACGCTTCCCGCCTCACCACCCCGCCCCCCCCATATCACCTCTCCCCTTCCCCCTCCCCCCCCGTTTTCTCCCCGCGTTCTCCCCCCCCTTTCCGCCCCATTCCATTATTTAATTTTTCGTCCTTAAAAAACCCCCCCACTCCCTCTTCCTTCTTGGTTCCATTCACCCCGCCTCTATCCCCCTCCCCCCCTTCCCAACCCCCTCTTCTGTTCCCCCCCCCTTCTCTACCCCCCCTCCCCCTTTTTTCCCCTTTTCCCCGCCCCGCTTTGACCGCCCCATTCCTTTTATTCCCGCCGTGTCCCGCCCCCCCACTCCAACCTCCTCTCCCCCCCTGCCCGTGCGCCTCCCGGGCAACTATTTTGGGCGGCGTCGGAACAAGAACGCCGGTTTTTGGCGGGTTCGTCTTTTTAGTTTGGGCTGGACGCCTTAAGGGGTTTAACTGGGAGCAAGGCATCAAAAGTGAGGGGGGGGCCCCTTTTACCCCCTGAATGGAGGCGTTTTTGACCTGCAGAGCAGCGTGGGCCCCGGGGGGTTGCCATTCAGGGCAACTGAGATTTTTTCGAATCCTATGGCGTCCCTTGATCTAAGGTCGCGTCATAACAGTCGTCCTATGTCTGTGGGGTCATTGACGCAACAAAAATAACAGCGGAAAATGTTTTAAAAGATCTTCACCGGGGAAATTTAAAACAGTGCCCCCAGCACTTAGTGTTCTTACAATATATAACAAAATATTACAATTGTTTTGTCTTCTTTTTATTATTGAGTAGGAACATTTTGGTTTTCCAATTCCTTGCTTTCTCTCGACAGTTGTGACATTGTGGTCTCCCACTGTTAAATTTGAATACAGTACCGGGGGGCTCCCTGTCCTTTTTGATATTTCCCTTTTTAAATTTACCCTTTTTCTAAGGTTTAGTTAAAAAAAATTCCGCAAAAATCCCCAGCTAAAAAGGTTTCATTTTGTTGATGGGGTGGAGAAAGGGTCCCCTGCCCCCTGTTATCCTTTTTCGGTTTTTGGGGATTAATGGGGTTTAAAAGGACCGTTTCAAAGGACAAACGTTCGGCATTCTTTGTTATTATTGACTGTTCTTAACGGCTGCAAATTAAAACAGTGTGAGTGCTTGTCCACTGCTGCAGTGATATCGCTGCCCGCGATAGAAAATTAAATAACGCTGAGTACAAACATTATGTTGTACGTATCTTGGAATATACGGCAACTGTCAGATTTCCAAAAGTTCTCTTTTTTCTGCAGACTCTTGATCAATTAGCGTTGTCTGCAAATGGAGTTTAAACAGTTTGGGGCCGGGGCGATGGGAGTTCATATACACTGACTACTGTCTTTTTTAGTATAATATAATAAATACCCAAAATATATTAAATACAGTAAAAAAGTATATTAAAATTTTTATAAAAAAACGAGTTGGCAATTTTTTAAAAAACAAACAAATTGAAAATCGTTGAACTAATTTCTTTGATCAAAATTACAATGATTTCTGTCATCATAACTGATGGTTTGAAATTCTTGTGTTGGGTAACTGTTTTTGAAAGTATCAAATTTTTTTTAACAATCATTTATTCAGTAATTTAACGTTTTTAACCGGGAACAAAAAAGTTACGAAACGTTTTCCCCCGGATAAATGATTGTCTAAAAAGGGTACTTTTATAAAAATAATTTTGGAAAAAAAGTTGGATAACTGCCTCTGTATGTGAAATATTTTAATAAACTTTTCTACTAATGGTCTTTAATAAATTTGGGACCATTGTTATATTATTGATCTTTCGGGAGCCCTGGGACGCCTCCCCTTCCCCCTCCGCACCCGCTCCGGCCGGGAAATGGCATCCTCCGTTGCACCCCTCCTCACTCGCTGATTCCCCGCTCCCCGCCCCGCCCGCCCCCTCCCCCGCGGTGATGGGGGGGACTTACCCCGGACGACGTCCCCTGCGACGCCGCCCAAATATGAAATGGATGCGTTGGGAATTTAAACCAGGGGGGCAATGGGGCGATACGGAAAATGGGTGCCAAGAAAGGGGGCCAAGACATTTGTTACTCCGGCATTCAGATTCGTGTACAGCGAAATATACTGGGTTTACTTAAAATTATGATTATTTCCGCGGTTCAATTAATTGAATACTTAATTAATGTATTCAATTAAGAACAGCAAACGTTCTCAGTGTTGTATGATTACTCAATATTACTATGAATTTTAAAAAATATTCACAGTAATGATTTTGGATTCTGAAAGAATTACAACAGCATCACTTCGGGATTTGAGTCATATCATATTTAAAAATTCACTATTTATAGGGGTTTAATTGAAGACACAATAGTCGTTAATAACGAAATAATTTTAAAAACTGGTAATATTTTGAAACTCTTTGTAGGTAAATTGGGTTTTAGAATTTGTTCAGTTGGGAAAAAACCTTCATCTTTATTTATCCCAAAACTAATTTGCATTTAATAGTCCAGAAAATCACCAAGAATAATTAATTTGAGATAAAAATCGCACTGCTTAGAAGCTAAACACGTATTCAATGTGTAAATAATCCCGCGATGCATGTAATTAGCTTTATTCCGTTGATATTATCCTCACCGTTTATAGAGACTTGTGAGAAGGCGTTGCCTTAAGCCCTGGGGGGTAAATGTTTTGCAATCTCGTGGACAAACAACGATCCCATCGGCGGATTATCGACGCCGGCTGGGAAACGGGGAGCCGGATGCCGGCGGATGGGTTTTTCCCCCCTAAAAAGCTGTCATAAGCCCCCCCTCCCTCCATCTGCAACGCACCGCTGGTGCGTGTTTTTTAGGGGGGCCAGATGGGGGAAAGCTTCTTATAAGCCCTCTTCCACCTCCTCTTTCACCTCTCCCCTTTTTTTCCCCCCCCCCCCCCCCACCCTCCTCTTCCCACTCCTCCTTCCTCTATCTTTATCCCCCACCTCCTTCTTTCCCCCTTCTCCCTCCTCATTTCCTCCTTCTCCTTCCTCTTTATTTCTTCCCCCTCCCTCTTCCCCCCTTCTTTCTCCTTTATTTTTCTCTCCCTCCCCTTTTTCCCCTCTCCCTTTCCTTTTTTCCCCTTCCCCCTCCGTTCTCCTCCTTTTATCTCCCCCTCAATCCTTTCCCCCCATCCCTTGCCTCCTCCCTTCTTCTTTTCTCCATTTTTTATCCTCTCTTTTTATTCCTTATTTTCTTCTTCGTACCTCTAAACTTTTCTTTCTTTCTCTCCCATAATTAAATTTACCTTTAAATTTCGTTTTCGATGGGAAACTGTTTGGCATTTGGGACATTTTAAATTCTACTCATTCTACTTTAAAATTTTTCCCCCAACACTTTCTTTTTGGTTTTTGGTGCTATTTTTGGGTTGAATAATAATGCATATTGTAATTGTGAAACGGGCTTGGGCTTTAATATCATAAATAAATTTTTTATTGGAAGGGGTTTTTGTAAATATGATACGGGACTTATTTCTTAAAAACCCAAAAAGTAAAAATTGTTGAAGGAACCCTTTGACAGGTGAAAAAAAGAACGCGGGCGATCCACTGCAAGAGATAGTGGTGAACTATTTCAAAATTTTGATTTCAAAAAAGGACAAAAAGAGGGTAGTTAATTTAGTTATATTGCCTAAAAAGCCCGCAGTGGCTGTCGCGGGGGTTTTAAAGTAAACTCCAACACCCATCCACCTTTGACAATAAAATCTGTAAATCATTTCCCAGAAATCGATAAACCCCCACACGATGTTTTTGGGCCGCATTTTCCTTTAAATATGGCCTTTCAATCCAGGGCGAGATAGCGCCTTCAATCAGACGCTCTTTCCCCGTCTCCGATGCGCTTGTCTGGCATGCAGATACTGTCAATAGCAATATATCATTCTGCATAATTTCAGTCCAGAAATGAAATATGACTCGATTTGACGAATTTTTTGGGAAAGAAAAATTTTTTCCTGTTTCAGCTCGAATAATTTTTTCGCCGCCGCGGCAACAGTTGCTTTGAAGCTATCGTTTTATAATACCAGGAAACGTCGATATCTGAGCTTTGATCACTGGTTGGATGCATTCATGCACTTACGTATTGAGTATGGAATCACATAAGACTAATCTGATCAAATTATTATAAAAAAGGGTTTTGCAATCGCGTTAAAACTAGTATTGCACTTATTTTTGGAATCTTTGGGCTGTTTTTATTTTTACAAGATCTCTTCTTTACATAAATCAAAAACAATTCCTTATCTCAATCAGATGCAAATGATACATTTGCCTTTGAATCTGATAATACATTCCGTATTTTTTAAGGCAATAGAGCAATTAAAATATGAAAGCGTTGAAAAAGAGTTTAACACTTTTTAATTTTTTTTCAATTTTTTAATTTAATGGGAAAAATCAGAAAGCGCATTTTCAGGAAGTATTTTGACAAAAATAATTTGTGAGGTGCCCCCCCAGTCAACTTTCTGGGCCGAAACCCCTGCTTTTTTTTTGGGGTTAAAATGTTCTTTTTTGGACCAATGCTCAATGCGGTGGGGCATTTTCCCAAAAACTGGCCAAACCTCAAAAAAAATCGAGTTTACTGAACTTTTGGTACTACGACTTTTTTAACTTGGGATCAATTTGCCCCCTTCGTTCTCTAATTCCCGGGACCAGTAGTCAAAAGCGTACCTTTGTTGTTCGATGACCCCGTGAGAGCATCAAGGAGACCGTCTTTGTTTTTGAAGGTGACAAAAAGGGCAGAGGGCTGAATATGGATTCTTTTGAAGGCTTGCGGTATTTCCTTTTACGTCATTAATTATAATCCCCATGAAGGATGATGCCGAATGATAAAATTTTTATTTAATAACATTTTAAAAATGGCCGGGGGAGATCGCTAACAGATGTTAGTGATCCGGGGGAAAAAAAAAAACGCGGGTTTGAGTCGCGCCTCGAGCATGGTTTATTTGGTTCGTCCTTTCACTTATCACCATATCTTTCATCCTCATGTTTTCCTACCGAAAAGCAATAGTGGGCCTTGACCTAAGATTTGTCGACCTTTAAAAAACCAATTAAAAAAAAATTTTAAAGATTTTCCAGCACTTTAGGGGCGTGGGTGACCAGAACGAAGTCTCGTTTCACGTGTCTAATCCAGCGGTAAATGGGCGGAATCAGGATCCGCATATGCGGCGGGCGAGCGGGCCCCGGGGCGTGCTCGCACGCGGTGGGGCGGGCGTCGCGCGCATTAGCCCGGCGGCTGTTTTAACAAGCGTGACGCGCACCGCGCCGCGCCGCGCCCGCCAGGGCTCGATGGCCGCGCGAGGCCACGCGGAGGCTAATACCCGCGTCAGCGTGTCACTTAGCGGCTGCGGCGCAGGAAGTGCGTGCGAGCTGCGCATCCATCACGCGGAAAGCACGCATTTGCCCGCCCCGCCCCCTCGCGCCTCGCCACGCCACGGCACGCCCCTTGCACCCGCCCCCCGCTCGACGTGGCTCGACCGGTCTGCCCCGCCTCGCCGAGCCACGCCACGCCCCTCATACCAGCCCCGTTCGACATGGTTTTTGCCGGCCTGCTCCGTTCCACCCCGGATCGCTCCGCCTCGCTCAGCATCGCTCCGACTCGCTCCGACTCGCTCCGACTCGCTCCGACTCGCTCCGACTCGCTCCGACTCGCTCCGACTCGCTCCGACTCGCTCCGACTCGCGCCGACTCGCGCCGACTCGCGCCGACTCGCTCCGACTCGCTCCGCTCGCTCCGACTCGCGCCGACTCGCGCCGACTCGCGCCGACTCGCTCCGTCTCGCTCCGACACGCTCCGACTCGCTCCGACTCGCTCCGACTCGCTCCGACTCGCTCCGACTCGCTCCGACTCGCTCCGACTCGCTCCGACTCGCTCCGACTCGCTCCGACTCGCTCCGACTCGCTCCGACTCGCTCCGACTCGCTCCGACTCGCTCCGACTCGCTCCGATTCACTCCGACTCGCTCCGACTCGCTCCGACTCGCTCCGACTCGCTCCGACTCGCTCCGACTCGCTCCGACTCGCTCCGACTCGCTCCGATTCACTCCGACTCGCTCCGACTCGCTCCGACTCGCTGCGACTCGCTGCGACTCGCTCCGACTCGCTCCGACTCGCTCCGACTCGCTCCGACTCGCTCCGACTCGCTCCGACTCGCTCCGACTCGCTCCGACTCGCTCCGACTCGCTCCGTCTCGCTCCGACCTCGCTCCGATTCACTCCGACTCGCTCCGATTCATTCCGACTCGCTCCGACTCGCTCCGACTCGCTCCGACTCGCTCCGACTCGCTCCGACTCGCTCCGACTCGCTCCGACTCGCTCCGACTCGCTCCGACTCGCTCCGACTCGCTCCGACTCGCTCCGACTCGCTCCGACTCGCTCCGACTCGCTTCGACTCGCTCCGACTCGCTCCGACTCGCTGCGACTCGCTCCGACTCGCTCCGACTCCGACTCGCTCCGACTCACTCGCTCCGACTCCGACTCGCTCCGACTCCGACTCGCTCCGACTCCGACT